>OY728157.1:1186822650-1188022650 GCA_963277665.1 Viscum album | reverse complement strand
TAATCCCTAGGGGGTATTTTCCCCAACATCCCAGTGGGAGGATGGATGGATGATTACACCATTTGACCAATTTCTCATCTCTTAATATTTACTTATACTAGAATTCATGGTGTTTATTTTTTCCCATATATGATTATAGAGGGGTTTAATGGATTTTTGTTATTTTACACACATGTATTTTTGATATTGTTTCCCACACACTAATATGGGTATAATGTGAATATGATGTGATGTCTTGAGGATCCTTACTCAGTGGTTGGATTTCAATATATTTTTGTATAATAATCGATGTATGATATATGTTATGAATGATATAGTGTATCCCCAAACTACCTGGTTAATTTTTTTTACATGGATGTGGTTGTGTGTTGCATGAGGTGCATGTGGTTGTTCTTCACCTAGGTGTATGTGGGATATCCTTTTTGGAGAGAGATTCCCAGGACGCGTGATGTTGGGGTAGAGTAGACAACTAGTAGAGAATCAGATGAAGGGTTACCTAAATATTCTTTATTACATTTGCCTATAAAAGATAGTTGATGAGAGTATCCATGGTGATGTTTTGGACATAGTAAACCTCATTAGGTGATGAGTTAGTTTCACATGGAGGTCATTATGTTTTACTATTAATTTATTTCCTTTTACATGAGAGGCTCCAAAGTGGATCATATTGAGTATATTGTTATACTCACCCTATGCATATATCTACTATTTTTAAGGATTGTTGTAGTAGGATTGAGATCAGGATGGTTACTACTACCTTGAGGGTTTTGCTAGAGTAGTTTGGGATTCATGGATGTTGTCATATTTACATTCATTTAGTACGTGTAGTATCCACATTCAATTTTAGTAGTTCTTACATGAAATTAAATTTGTGTAATTGTGTTTTTTTATATTGGAGTCTTAGTAGGAGTTAGTTGGTGGATATCATATCTCTCTCTTTTGCATGTGTTTTCTTAGAGGGTAATGCCTCCCATCTGTGTTTTTACTATACCCTCAGTGCTAGTCTTCCTCCCGAGGGCTACTGGAGGAAGGACTCCATGTTTACTATATACCTTATCCCATGTTCATCCTAGAAGGGGTAAATTTTGTGGGAAGTGGGTAATGATATAGTGGTATCAGAGGTATGGTTAAGGGATAAAATGTAGTTTGGTGTTCAGAATGAGTGAGGTTGAATGAGTTGGTAGTTAACCATTGTCATCCATGTTCAGAGAGCATTATAAATATAGGAGATTGGGTGAGACACCAGTATTTAGAAATATCTATGATCTAATACATGGAACAATATTCTTACAAATAATACTAAATGAGGTGATAGTAGTTTCAGGGAAGAGACCCAGGAAAGGATCATGCATCATTATTCATTATGCTCATGTTTGAATGGGTATACCAGGGGATAGGATAAAAAAAGAATAAAATAAAATAATTAATTAATGTAAAAGTATTCTATATTAATGATTTTGGATCTCTAACTATTTATTATTATTTTTTAATGTCATTAAGTCAATATCTTCTTGAAGTTCGCAGAAAATATATTCTGAAAGTTTTGTGATCATATCATCACATAGTAGAGGTTGGCGATGAAGACACTTGGAAGAGGACACTCTAAGAGATTCAATGCTAGAGTCTATAGAAGTTTTAGGGTTCCATTTTTGATACAATTTTTGAACACTAGTCAGAGGAGGTTCAAGTAGCCTTCAGTTTGATCAGTTCATTGAAGGAGCACTAAAAATCATTGGTTGTGACTTTGTTGTGTGGGGAAACAAGGATGTGGTGGTTCTTATTCCTTATAGATCATGAGGATTCATCAATATTGTGGGGGGAGGGGGTTAGTCTACTTCCGAGATGCCTTTATTTCTTCAACAACAAAGGTTTATAGTCACAAAGAGCATCGTATTCATTGGAAGTGGATCTCTACCATGTGAGAGTCTTAGAACCATTTTGGAAACCTTCCACAATATACTTAGGACTTCTTATCAGAATAGAAGGTCATGGTGAGTCATTTCAAAGAGTATTTTCATTTAGATAACATATTTTAGGACACACATTATATAATGAATTTGTATCTAAAGTTTTGGGGAGAGAATATGACATCAAGGAGATGTTATCCAGAATCGGATCGTCCTGAGAGGCGAGTCGTTAGGATTTCTCATGGGGTCCCTTTTGTAGGGAAAAAGTGATTCTAATTAGCTGGGGGTTGCACCTATCCCTAAATGAATAATTTCTCTTGAAGGAATAAGAAATAAGGAATATTTTTGAGGGATTAGATGAATTTATTTATTATGGAGGACATTTTTATTAGTAGTTAGAGTGTCTGACCTTTCTGATCAGTCTGTGTGCACTAATTGTTCTGCTTCTTGTTCCTGCACTGTGGCAATTTTATAGAAGATATCAATAGTAGGTTTCGCTATTTTCGGAACAATAGAGAGTAGTTGGGGAATAAAGAGGATAGCACCAAGATTCTCTTCCTCTCTTGATAGTAGAAAACAACCATCGAGGTCGTCATAATCTTGTTAAAAGAATTTGTGGAGTAGAAATTGGTCAACATTGGGCTTTAATGTTATAAGTTATAGGTGAGCCAGACATCATTCATGGTATCCTTTTCTTGTTTTATACTTCGGTGCATGACTTGTTTGATATAGGAGTGAAAAAATCCTTCATATAACATACCCATCTAATTGATTTGTGGATTAAGGTATAGATTCTTCCAATTCCATAGGCATTTACTATTCTAGTTGTAGATAAAGTAGAAATGTTTGAATCATATATAAATTTTGAGCTAGTTATGGTCCATCACCACTCTTGGCGAGATTTCATATGTTTACATATAAAACCATATGAAATCATCCTGAACATGGATTATTTGTATTCAGTGAAGGTTATTATGGGTTTCTTCATGAGGTAGGTTGTCTTCTTCAATGACGATGGAGAGGCATTAGTGTTTGTTAGTGAGTTAGACCCCCATATGGGTTAGAGGGGTGTTCTGTCCATTTCATCTTTGATGGATGAGATAATGTTCAGTTCATCAGAGATTCAATAGTAATCATTTTTCAGGGATGTAGAATATTACTATGACGTCTTTTTAGAAGTGTTTTTAGTGGTACCTCCTTAGATAGAGATCATGTTCAGGATCAAACTATAGACATGCAATGTCTCCATATTGAATTAAACCTTATAAGTAGTGAGAGATTTGTATATATCTCAATGTTCTATTACAGTGTGTTTTTTTGGCCAAGTGTGTCACCAAGTGGTGAAACATTTTTTATTGTAATGATGAATGAAGGAATTTTCTGTTGTGTATTGATTATTATTAGTTGAACCAAGTGAAAATGAAGATCCTCTACCCTCTTCCACTAATTGATTATTTATTCGATCAAATTATGGGTGATAGTTGGTTATTAAAGATCTATTTGCAGTCAATATGTCACCAGATGTGTGTAAAGGTTAATTATAACATGAAGTATTCCTTCCATTATCATCATGGAAACTATGAGACTTTTGTGATGTAATTTAGTGTTAAAAATACTCTATCTATGTTCAAAATTTTAATGAAAACAATGTTATGTGGATTCCTGGATAATTTATTGGCAGTTTTCATAGATGAAATCCATGTATACTACATGTTTGAGGAGGAGCATGGAGAGAATCTGCATTCCCTTTTGCGAGTTCATCACCGTGAGAAGTTGTTTGGGATGTTTTCAAAGTGTGATATTTTCCTTAATATGTTTAATTCATGGGAAAAGTTTTATCCCAATAGGGAATTGGTTTGGATTTGTCAAAGGTATAAGACGTTTTTTCTTGTTAAACCCCCAAGATAGTGGAAAAGGTGTGAAGTTTCCATGGTCATGTAGGATATTAGAGGTGTGTCATAGTCAATTTATCCCATGTTTTAATTCCTTTGATAGTGTTACCAGAGTGGATAAGGTGTTTTTATGTATTGATCTATGTTATACAACTTTTGAGTATCCAAAGGAGAATTTTTTCAGTGCTCTAGTTCTTTGTCTACTAGTAGAAGTTCAGTTTGACATTTTATATGATGCTTGAAATCATGGGATGAGATATGTTCATATTAATTAGAGATCATTTACATCTTATGGGTCTTGATAGTTATGTCCCCATGGGCATAAATATTCCATCCACGATCTTGATTTTGAGGCGACTGTTTTTCCCTAAATTTGTGGAGAGATTACCTCATAGGTGATTGTATTATTGTATTCAATGATAATAAGAGCCTTAGGAATGTTCTCTATTATCACGACTTGAACTTTCACCATCATGAATTTTAGGATTTCTTATAGGATTATGACTTCAATATTTTGTTTACACCTATAAATGGGAATGTTATAGTCGATGTAATGAGAAAGAAGTCACACAATGAAGCGGTATGTGAATCACGTGATTCCAAGAG
Organism: Viscum album; assembly: GCA_963277665.1. Lineage (NCBI taxonomy): Eukaryota > Viridiplantae > Streptophyta > Magnoliopsida > Santalales > Viscaceae > Viscum > Viscum album. The sequence goes on along the minus strand of OY728157.1, from coordinate 1,188,018,245 downwards.
AGTGGTGGAAGCACATTCAATATTGAACCAATATATTGTAGTAGCCACGATTAGAGGATTACTTTTTCATAAGATGGATAAGTCATATCTAGTGAATCATTTGGAGGAATCCCAGTTGGGGGATCATGAGGAGGAGGTTTGGAGAGACCAAGATGTTCATGGAGATGCCCCCAATTGTTCTTTTGAGGATGATTAACAACAAGTGTTATTTTAGAGATGGATTTTTATCCCATTTTTGATGGGTGATATAGTTTTCATAAATATAAATATTTTACCATTGCTAGTATATCCGGGTGTGATAGAGATATACTGAGAATTGGGAGGTCAGTTTTTGTAGATTGGGTTGAAGATTGTAGGTACAAGGTTTGGGTCTTGAAGTTTGGTCATCTAAAAGGTAAAGGTCAAGCACCATGTTCTCTATGGAGTTCCCTATCAATTATATGTTCATTAGTAGAAGTGGTGGGACATCTCGATGGGCTTTGGTATTTGTTTACCTCGATCTCAAGGAATCTATGACACTATATGGGTGGTAGTGGATTGTTTAATGAAATCACCCCACTTTATAGTGATCATGGAGTCGAGCTCAGTGAAGGTTTTGTCCAGGATGTATCTGGGGGAGGTGGTGAGACTCAATATATTATCAAGGAAGATCGTTTCTCATCAAGGTCATCATTTTCTCTCCAGGGTGTAGAGAGGTCTCCAAAATGATTTTTGGTAGCATCTATTCCTTATTACTTCTTTTCATCGACATATGGATATTCAGACATTAAATATCATCTAGAATCTTGAAGATAGGTTTCACTCTTGTGTCATGGATTTTGGAGGTTCGTGGATGAGGTACCTTCCCTCAATAAATTTATTTAACAATAATAGTTTTCACTCCACCATAGGTATGGTTCCATTTGAAGTCTTGTATGGTTGGCCATTCAATTCTATGTTGTATTGGACTGGGGTTGGAGAGTCAGTAGTTTTCATGCCATAACTGAAACATAATACAGTAGAGATGGTTCAGGTGATTAATGAGATGAATAATGAACTATATGATCAACAAAAATCCTATTTCGATCACATGAGGAGACCTATGTAGTTTAAAATTTGGGATCATGTGATCTTGAAGGTGACTCCCAATTGTTGTAAGTGATGGTTTGGTCATGGAAGTATGATTTATCACCAGTTTGTTTGGCCTTTGATGTGTTAGCTTCTATTGGAGTTGTGCCCTAACATATAGAACATTCTTTGAGATGATATGGATACCTGAATGTTTTCATGTGTCTCAACTCCAAATTTATCTTCACAAAGACTCCCACATCATTAATTGGGGTTAGACCGATAGTGAAAATGATTATACCTTTTAGTAGTGGCATGTAGAGATCCAGGAAAACCATGAGAATTTGTTTCATGGGCAGCGATCATCTTGGTTCATGTCTTGCAGTGACATGGTGCCATGGAGGAGAGTAACTAGGAATGTAATTCATAGATACACAGTCAGTACCCATAGCTATATTGTGTTTATCTATTCTCTTGTAACTATATTCAATTTGTGGTTATATAACTTTTATGGATTGTGAGATAACATATCTTGTTTATTGTTATAACTTTCTCTCTTTAGAGAAGTATCTTTCCTAGGAGAGTGCTTAGATGTTGTGATTTGTTATTGTGTGGTTTCGAGTTGTTCCCAATTTGTGGTGATTGAGATAATGCGGTTGAGAGAGATTCTGGATGTATCTTGCATGATGACTATTCGGAAGACCCCTTTTCAGAAACCAATCTAGGTTGGTTTTGGAATCTCTAGGACTAGAATTATTTAAGATGTATTTAATGTAAGGTCTTAGATCTACATATATTGAACCTTTACGTGTTACCAAGGATTGAGGTTCCTAGAGGATAGTTAGAGTAATTCTGTAGTAGTTCGGTTGAAAGATGTTTGATATAGGGAAGGATTTCACATCGTTTAATATATTCAGGTTTTGAAAATAAAATAATGTAAATTGGCGATGCATTATTTTGAAAAATTGACCCTAATAATTACAATATGTGAAATGGGCTTATACATCATGTAATTCCCCAATGATATATTTTTTATAACATTTATTTAAACCTAGGCTATCAAACCCTTGGGATGAAGCGCATCTTTCTTGAAACCAGGTGACCGAGTTACCCCCTAATCAACATTTTGGGGGTACCTTCATCAAGTATTGATTCTAAGCATCCATATTAAATTCATAGTGGCCTGGGTAGATTCAAGGTGGGGTTTTTACATCATTTTATAGAGGTTTCTACCAATTAATCTCATTTACTATCATATATTTGTTTCATTTTACGTAGTTTTTTACCCAGGGTCCTAGTGTGTGTTCTCTTGGATTCAACTAGTGCAGTTGTTCCATATTGACCTCATATGGAAGCAGTTTTATTCGGGATGAGTGATTGAATATATTTTACTTGGTTCATTATTGTGTGAAGAACGTTGATATCCTTTTTGGTAGGATATTCATTGCATCTATAATTATTTATAGGAAATCATAGAGTTGTCATGATTTATCCTCTTATGTCACAATTAAATTGAACTAATAAATACTTGAAACGGATTAAATAATTTATATCCATTGCATGGTGATGTTTTTGTTTGTACGGTGATAATGGTTTGCCTCTTGATTTGATAGAGTGTTTGAAATCTATTATTTTATTGGTTTAGCATGATGTTGTTGATGTAAATTTATAATGAACATGTAGCCATAACTAATTGGATAAAACACAAATATGTATATTTAATGAATCCCATTTTTGTTGTTTTAATTTGATAATAATTAAATTGATAAAAGTGTGCATGTTTAATTTAATTTTTTATTTAAATAATTCATGATTATTTTTGTTGAGAAAATAATAAAAGACATGTTAATTAAATTATTTAATTAAATTTTGACTATTGTTATAAACTATTTCTTAGTTTACCCATACATAGAACCTATGAAAATGAATAGGTTAATTCAATATAGATGAAGAACCAGTTCTGTGATATAAGATAATACCTCTATTGTAGTTGAGTTTACTATTTTCTTATAAAGTCCATGTGCATTGTGCTTTGGAGTTGTGAGAGATAATTGGGTGTGAAGGCTGGATGGATTGAATTAAGGCCAACAACATAGTTGCTATGATTGTTTCTTGATGCTTGTGATGTGTTATGAGGTTGGGATGGCTGAGCCTATAGGGATGTTATTGTATGTGGGGAATCACGGCCTGCATATGTTGTGATATTGGGATGGTTGAACCTGGTGGGATATTTTGGTATGAGGGTCGGGGAGTCCTGATTGTTGAGGTTGTAGTTGATTCCAAGAGCGGCGAGATGCATTATTATATGCATGTGGGTGTCATAAATGAAACCATAGATTATTTAATAGGTTGAACCTATTCTTACCCATTGATATGTAATTTAGAATCTTGTTTGAATTAGATTTCTGGAAATGACTATGTTTTTTTATCTTCTTTCCTTTCCAAATTGATTGAGGTGGATGGTTATGTTTATTCTCCTTCCATGAATGGAAAAGACATGTAGGGTATGCCCCAAGCATTCCATGTTTATATTCACATGTCTGGTTGTGTCTAAGATCCTGACATAGGTGAGGAAGACATGAAAAGTAGTTCATATACTCACCATGTTTATCCCCTTATGTTTGGTAGATAATAATGTTTTCCTCGAAAGTCGGGTAAAATGGAATGTAATGTTGTTAAGTAAATGAATAAATATTTAACCCATGGGATTGAAGGTTGTTGGGATTCTATATTGAGGTTGTAATTCTATGAATCCATGGCCCCGGTTGTCTTATACGTAGAGGGCACAAATCTTTTTCATGATTCTAATTTAATGTGGAATTTTTCACTGGTTAATTATTTAGTAATAATTAATTAACATATGGTTCAACAGATGAAGAAGGGATAATATGAATTAATGTATCCCTTTAAATGGGTTTTTCTTATTTCATATAGGGTCTTAGCAGTAGAAGATGGGAGTTCAAGAGATGTTAGTAACAGTTGAGTATAAGACTAGTATATTCCCATAGTGTGCTTGTGATCTATATTATTTCAGGTATGATTTGTGTTTCTACATCCTAATCCACCCTTTCAGTTAGGTAAATAGAAACTACATGGATTTTGAGCCCTCGGGGTGTTTTCCCCAACATCCAAGTGGGTGGATGGATGGATGACTACCCATTTTGACCCCACTCTCTTCTCTTAGTAGTTACATGTCATGGTATGCATGGTGGTTTTTCCCCATATATTTGTGTAGGGGGTTTTATTGGCTTCTGGTTACTTCACAAACATGTATTTTGGATATAGTTTAATATGGGATTCTATAGGTATAATGTGTATAGTTTGTGATGGAATGCGAATTCTTACTCGGTTTATGGGTTGTGATGTCTTGAAATGTAATACCAGATGTATGATAGACATTATGTGGGTTGTGGTGGCCCCAGGAAACAACCTAGAAACTATTTGTTACAAGGACATGGTGGTGTTTTTTCTTGAGGTTCATGTTGTGGTGCTTCACCCAGGTGTCTGTGGGCTATCCTTTTTGGAGAGTGATGCCCATGTCATGCGATGGTGGGGCAGAGTAGCATACCATTGTGGAAGCAGTAGCGAGTTATCCTTGATTTTATCTATTAAATATACTTTTATTAAATACCTAGTGGGAGTATCCATGGTTAGTCTAGGAACATATTATACCTGTTTAGGTGACGAGATAGTTTCAATTGTTGTTCCCTATGATTTAGAATTATTTCCATACATTTTTCATGAGAGGGTATGGGGATGATCTTACTAAGTATACTATTATAATCACCCTATGTATATATAATTTTTTTTCAGTTCAGTTGGAGCAAGTTAGAGAGAAGGATGGTTACTAATATAATTGAGCTTTTGTAAGAGATGTGAATGTGTTGTGGTTGCATACATCTTTACTTTATTTTGGTACTTTCTGTTTTCTCATCCTGTTATTGGAGTTCTTTCACGACATTACATTTTTGAACTTGGTAATTATTTTATATTTGATTCAGATCAGGAGTTGGTTGGTGTCTATATTATATCTCTCTTTCACATGTGTTCTCTTATAGGTTAATGCCTCTCATATTTTTATTTACTATATCCTCTGTGCAGGATGCCAACCCAAGGCTAACAAGATATGGGACTCGGAGGTCAATATCTATTTTTTCTCATTGCTGACCGAGGAGGGGTACACATTGTGGGAAGGGGATCATGGCATTACCCCTCCCCACACATATAAAATTGAACCACCTATCCTCCATTTCTCAAATATTCCCCCCCCCCTTATATTGGTGAACCCCTACTCATTTCTCTCCCCAGCACCCCCTATGTATTAGATGTCACAACATTTAAATAACACCAAACCTGGAGGGATTAATTTGAAATCCAATGAGGTTATCCATGAAGAAGACATAATTTCTAACCTCATTATTTGATTTTTATTTCTTATTCTTCAATCGTCAAATATTTTACAGCCATTCACAAATGATAAAATAATTATATTATATATACTAAATTTCTATTTTTATTATGGTTCAAGCCATTTTAATGTATTTTTTATTACTAACCCTACCCCTAAATGTACCCCTCCGTTCCTGATAGTGGAGAAATAAAAAAATACTCTGAAGTAACTCTTTCTGCAATCATTGGGTAGGACTCTAGCATTTAGGGAATCAAAATATAATGTGCTGAAATAATTTAAAAAATAAATATAAAATAAAAAGTTAATAAGTGTGATATGTGAATCATTTCCAAAGGTTTTCCATTTCATAAATAATTTCACACAACCAAAATAATACAAAAATGATAAATGTAAAATATAATTTAATACATTAAATTATTGTATAAACTCCAATACAACGAATAAAGGCACCCATTATTCCTAAACAATAGACCCTTATTCAGTGATTTGTCATGAAATCAAAAGAAAACTATATTGGGGTAATCACTTTAGAGTACATAGTAGGTGTATCCCTCAAAATAGATCAACAAATTAGTGTAATAAATATGCTATTTTGAGAAGGAGTGAAACATACAAAAAAAATACAAAACATATTCATTAAAAATAAGTAATGTGGGTAATGATATAAAATAGAGACCAAAATATCAGGAAGTGAAAAAATAAATCAATCAAGAAACATCCAACATGTTCATTATGTTGACCCCACTACATACACAACCAAAAGAACATTAAAAAAATTGGACCTCCAATCAATAATAATAATCAAGAAAATTTATCCTTCAGGCCCAATATAATATTATCCCAATTCTAAAATATCAACTATGGGTTATCCCACTCATACTAGTAGTGATATAGTAGGATCACTCTTTGGATAATATGTTAGTTTCAAGTATGAATCAACACCAAGAATATATCATATACCATAATTCCATACATCCAAAACCACATCACCACAATTCAAAATAACCCTATTCATATCGAAATCACAAAAGACCACAACATTCCATCTCTCCCACAACAATCTATCTGTATGGTAATCTAAACATTAAGGGAACCAACATCATCCCATTTTTAATTTCTAAAAATTTACCACCAACACCATTCCATTCACAATTATAGGGCATCAAAAAATATTGATAGTCCATATTGTTCTCTCCCCCTACCATGATGGACACCCACACTGAGCCTTGATATCCTATTTTCAATTTCCTTCACACTCCTGAATTTTTTAATGGTTGTCACAACATGTCTATATTACAACATCGATCCCATTGAATATCTAAATGCATTATTAACTCATAAACACTTGTTCCATAATTTCAAATGATAAAATAATTATATAAAATCAAACAACAAAAATTCACAATAAAAAATTTACAATAACAACACATCTAATATTCATTAGTCAATGCCCATTAAACATAATATTTCTATAACAGATTTATTCTAATTCCCAATTACACACCACATACAAGAAACATTCAATTTAAAATTTATTTATTTATCAATTACCAACCATTCATCATTCTATATACCATTAAATATTTACCACTTACTTTTCATCAAATTGATTTATGTCATAAGAATTCATTATATTCATTAACTGTTCATCTACAATCCAACTACCTTTTTAATTTCTAATTAAAAATACCCTTTCCAATTTCTCTAAAATATTTTATTTCTATTTAGGAATGTCTAAATACAAAATAAAAACATTAAACACACTTCCACATAAAAGAACCCAATAACAAGACCAAATAAGAACCAAAACATTCATCAATGAGAATAATATTTTAAATTCATGTATTTTCCCAATAATAATGACTTATTTTGGTGATTATTTCCTTTTATGTTCTAAGATACAATAGAAATTAAAAAAACATAAAATTTTATATAAGTTATTTTTAGTAATCACATCATTAAATATCAATGTTTAAGGTACACCATAATAAAAATAAATAGGAATGAATAATCAAACACAAAATAACCCATTTTTGTTTCCCAGTAATTTTAGACCAATTAAAACTCATCATTAATTATTACTATCATTATGTTACTAATTAAATTCTCCCCATATCCCACATAAACTATAAAAACATGTAATCTAACAATATCCAAAATTATGGATGGTGATAACACGGTTTTGATGGAATCACAATGAGTACATTATATAATAATTATTTTAGGAGATAAATGAATAGTCTAAAAATACCCTCCCTCAAGATGTTAGGATACTCCATGTAAGGAGAACTGAATCTGAGCACAATGTAAATCATAGGACGATTCTTATAGAAAATAACTAAAATATTCCCATAAATACAATTGGGTGGATTTACAGAACATTACACCCATGTAGTTGTTTCCAACTATAGAGGAAGAAAAATATGAACCTAAAAAAGGGAATATAATGATTCCAAAATATATAAGAAAATTAATTTTTATGAATCATGGGGGAATATATCCATAGGAAAAAAATTACCAAGTGAAATATTTAAATCGCAAATTGTTTTTTGATAATGGAAATGAAATACAACAGGGATGATGGGTTTATGTGTTTCATATAGGGATGGTTGAGAATTACTCTCCCATGGATCATAGGTATTAAAAATAGTCAAAATATATTTTGGATCCTAAAATATTAAAGGTAAAAAACCCTTGATTTATAATGTGTTTTAAAAAATCAATAAAAATAAACATGAACCAAAACCATGATCTCCAACAGGTTTTAGCACAATATCCATGGATGTTTATTCATTCTACACAATAGGACATGGTTTAGGGAACCTAGTACTCCAATTTAATTGATCATCCACACCTACATTCTAATCATTTAACCATGATAAATTTAATTCCTTATCAAGTGATTTCAAAAGACCTTATGTCACATAGGTGATCTCCCAAACATCCACTCCCACCTTTAGGACCTCTCTAGGAATTTACATGGTTCTTGTTTTTCATATGTGACCACCCCATCCAAACACATATTGAAAGAGGATCCTTGACTATATAAATGGAGTATGTTCCCCACATTATTGTTGATATTGAAAGATTCCATATAAAATGAGTTCAACATTTATTTTTTGGGTCATAGCATACTCATTAACTTATGGATAACCCCTAAAAAATATCTAAAATCCATCAAAATTACTCCTTCTCTGAAGACAAAAAAATTTAGGGATTGGGAATTTCAAGGTTACTAAATTTTATTCCACTCATATAATTACCATCATAAATAATAAAAAACACAAATAAAGAAAATGGGATGAATTCAAGTATAAAATTCTCTTAGATACCTCATAGTAATCTCATTATTGCTAAGATGTGATCACCACCGAATAACACTCTGAAGAGATATATTTTAGATATGAAGTCACTTTTGGTTGATACCAATGTGGAAACATCCTTATAGATCATTACTATCTATACCTAACCACTCCTTACACATTAATATAGTTTTTATGATATCTTCACCATGATAAAAAATTGCATAAAAAATTTAAAACCATTTCATTTGATCATGAAAATGATTTTTTGGAAATTATTATGAAATAATATATATATATATGATCCAAAACAACTAATAAAATTGCATAGGAAATATTAAATATACTATAAGGATTTAGTGAATGGTGTAGAACTCAACCATTACACCCCCTCTCTACTAACTCACCCCTGACAAATGGGAAACATGTTAAACTTCATGTTAATCTTATTGAAGGTTCCACACATCATCTCAATGAAAAATGTAAACTATAGGAAAATTTAATCCTCAAACCACTCAATTATAGAGTGTAAAGACACACATATTTCCTAGTATACTGAATACCTCCCCTAATCTGTTAACTCTTAACCATGAAACATAGATAATTCAAAACAACCTCTCTAACAACTCTATAAATATTTTCACAAGAAACATTTTTCAAGGATATTAGTTTCTCTATGATCACCATGTGATCTATCACTTCTTCTTATTATGGAAACTATTAAGGAACTAGTTTAAAATCTCAAACCTCAAGGTAGACTCAAAATGTTGTGTCTTCCCTCTATCATAATGTAGGAAAAATGGTAACTAAAAATATAGGTCTATAAGGAAACCGTAAAGTATAATACACTATCATCTTCCTACCAATGCTTCTGATTCACCTTCAAACAATTACTCACATATTCCCATGAATGGATATATTTCATTTAAAACTCATTAAATTACCCATAATACATCACTCCTATATATTCAATTATCATCTCCCTTGACCTTCGATATTCATTTAGAAACAATCCTTCTTCCAATAAACTCAAAGGTAATATGTTGTATTTTCACGTAAAAAGAAACATAAACACTCTATAACAACTCCATAGAATTAAGGATATATGGTCAACCGATCAACATTGGAACTTCTTAATTTTCGAATTTCACCATGTATTTATCATAAGACCTCTCTCACTCTTCAACACACCTCATTACTCAATGGGGATTCAATGAAAAAACATTAAAAATGAATTTTTTTAAAAAAAATTTACAAAATAATTATAACCATTAAACAATATACATTATCCCTTCCTTAGAAGGAAGCATTCTTATAAAACTCCCTATGTAAAAATATCACTAATATTTATAATTAATAAAAGCACACCAACCATTTGTATCCACATGCCACCTCCCTTCCTCACAACCATCTACACCACCATTTCTATATCCCTAGAGTTCAAACCAACAAAAAACATAAAAAATAGAGAAAATATACTCAAAATATTAATATAAGGAAGAAATAAATGTTTTAGACACACAAATAATTGGGAACCGTTAAATGCATCACGATATTTTCTATTATAGGAATCTTTGAGTCACCTTTAAATATTTATAAGGTTTCATAATTAATTCAACACAATATGGAAAGAGTTTTCCAATATTTATATACATAAATCCATAACATAGATAAAAAGTATAATATGAATCACACAAATTTCAAACAATAAGATAAAATAATACATCATTTCCTTACAACTATTAATATATGGAAAGAAACATCACCTAGATAAATATCATGATTTTTCATCATATAATGTATTAATCACAAAATTTTAGTCATTAATATTTTATAAGTGGTAGTTGATCTAGTAACACAAACACAATAAAGAAAAATATCATTGCAGGGGTATAATTTCACATTAAAATGAAACAATATCTCAAAGGTCACATGAATTCCATGTTAGTATATATTAAGGATTCTATTTTGAAAGCATCATTATAGAACATATTATTTCAAAACAACCATTAAAACATATTTTAATAATTAGAAACAATTTTATTCCAAAAGAAAATAAATAATCTAATCCAAATAATTACCACTCAATAGTTTTCATTCAATTTTAGTTAATTCATCATGTATTACATTTAAATATTTATAATATTTGCATAATCTAATAAAAAAATTACATCTATTTTATAATGTAATTTAGAATTAGACATTAAAGTTAAAATTTTAATTTATAGGGGACATGTTTTAGATAATAAAAAATGTTCATACTTGATTTCATGCATCATCTTATTCATAAAAAAATTAAAATTTACTTATAAGTTTTGTCCGAATAGAAATATGATTCTATATTTTGAAATATTTTTTTTTGGAATAAAAAATGCTCCCAGGTGATGTGATATAAACTACACTATTTTTTGTAATTACATATCATTATTAACAAGCACAAAAAAATTAGTTTGTAAAATTTTTTAACACTATGAAAACATTCCTATTTAAACTAATTATGAAATCATTATTCTATATTCATTTGGAAACAAAACATAATAAACAACATACTAAATTCAATCTTATAAATAAAATACCTTAAACACCCAACATGATAGATAATTATTTGATAGAAATTACATAAAATATTCACACACATATTTTTAACTCTATGAATTATTTGCATACTATATTCAATGGAATTCTTCTGTTTTAATGAAATAATATGATATGTGCCCCATAATTTAACCACTAAATGATGACATGGTACACAATACATAACATTCAATAAATAATTCTATATAAATTTTAAATTATAGTAATCATGGAATAATAGTTTCAATTAGTTAAAATATATTTAGGTATAAAGTGGTTACTTGAGAGCATGTTTATAATCTTATATGAATTTAAAACAGACATGGTCTATAATTATAATATTTCCCAAGCACATTCATCATAGAAAAAAATAGTATAATGATACACATGGATTGAAGTTAAATTTTATGTAATTAATAATAAAAATTATCTTTTATAACAAAGAAATTAATATTTCTTGGAAAATATGATAGATTTATTGATTTCCTATTATATTAAATTGTTTATTGATTTTATTATTAATTTTAAATATTTTTCCAATATATGGAAATAAAATTAAATAAATTTTAGTTATTTTATTGAAATTACATCATTATCATTCAACATAGAATTAAATTAATACTAATATATATATCTATTCAAAATATGAAGGTTAAATTCATTCATTTACTATTCTAAAATTTAAAAGAATCATCAATAAAATTTATAGTTATTTATAATTTTTTTTTTAAAATTATCAAAAATCATGTTTCAAAATAAATATGTTTCTCATTTTAATAAAAAACCACAAATAAAAATCATGATTATAATATATACTTTCAATACATTTAGAATACTACTAATCATGGTTTCGAAAATAATCATATAAGTATGTTAGTCTTGAATCAACATAATGTAAAATGATTTAAAAATGTTTTCATAATCCAAAAACACAATTAGAAAATATATTTATAATTAATTAATAAAAAATATAACAATTACCAAAAAAATTACAACATTTCAAGACCATTATAAATGAAAATATTTTTTCTATAAAAAGATTAAATTAGTAAGTGGTAAAACAAATTCATTTTTTACAAGGTGATCTATTTAACAGTTTAGTGTATCTAATTATCATTTTTTTCCAATTATGGTTATGAAACCATTTATGTAGTAATAGAGAGTCAATAAAAATTACATTATATAATGAAAATAATAGAATCCCAAATATGATTTCAAATTTAAATTATGGTGTCTCTAATGAACATGATTCATGTACCCCACTACATATATATCTGAAACAATTTTAATTCAACCTAAACATTTCATTGGGTTGTTAAATTACTTGTATCGAATCCTATGTTTCACAAAAAATATATATTTCATATAATTTTTACATGATCTGCATCACATGTTTGGATCGGGTTTCCACCACCACCCTTCCAAACTCATGAAACCTTACATGTTCATGAAACAAACATCTGCACTATAACTCAACTAATTACTATAATACATATCTAAAATAAAAAACTCCATCCTTAATACAGATTAGTTCCTGATTAATTACATTAATGTGAATATATTACAACTCAAAAGATCAAGTTTTCTAGTTTCATTGTGAATTAGGTACATTGCATAACAATTTAAAAAGGTAAAACCATCATATATACTGAAACGTTCATAAATATGATCCCATTTTTCAGAAAAAAGTCGTGAAACCAAAGGGTAGGATAGATAATATCTATAAAATAAGTTACATAAGTCAAAATTAGAAAATCTTCTTACAATAATTTTCGTATGGAGAAATAAAGTCATCAGGAAGTGAGTCTAACCATGTAATAGTCACGTCGACAACATTATTTACAAGACCATACACAACCATGTTTTCTTCCTTGGAGAAATGTGTGACGATGAAGATAAGACTCATAAGACAACTCATGCAATCCACCCTTTGGATTTAAGTCTACCTAAAAGATGAGAATCACTATTTTTTATATCTTTCACAAGGGTTGTGATATCACTCTCAAACCAAAGGTCATTACAACCCTTCATCATTGAATAAGAAATATCATGGATGAGGCATTGAATCTCTACCTCCAAGGAATATGTAACTCCACAAGAGCCATAATAACAACCTTTGACATTTTCCGCATGATCATAGAAAATGTACCTACACCATGAGGGGCAATAATTTCCTTTGGAGGCACCATCCATGTTAATATTGATATAGTAAGGTAACAAAAGGAAAACATTGATTATAACCTTAACCAGTCTGAAAATTATGGAGACCCCAGATTTCTCAACGTGCAGAAATCATGCTCACTACAGACACATAATCCCATATGAGCCATAATGGAATCCTTAACAACCTGAAGGACCTTCTACAATATCATCCCCCACACACCGGAATTCCCACATGATGAATTTTATTTAGAGATCACCCGATAACATGAATAAACTCTACAATAACAACTGTGAATAACACACATACCTCTACATAACACTGCATGTTAGAACAACAATGCAAGAGATCCAAAAAAACATAAGAACTAAAGCCCCTGCATACCAAGAAGATCGAGGAGTTCATTCCAGCTGGCCACAAAAGTAACACACCTAAGAATAAATCCTTACATGTACCAGAAAAATAAGTATATCTTAACAAATTTGAATACCCTTAATCAAAAAATGTGTATGGTATTCAGTACACAATTTTCATGGCATTTAAAATCATGGTGAAATTTCAGTAGCATGACGACGTCACATAAAAAATCATAAAATGTATTAGTGAGAGAGAAAGGGTATCTAATAATTTGGGAATAATATTGGTAGTATCGATGACATGTAAATACAAATCCAAATAATATTAAATGGAAATATAAGGAATACTATGATAAAATAATATATAAATAAGAGAAGGTGAGGATCCCTTACTTGAGTTTCTAACTCCAAATTCTTGGGAGGATATTCTTGAGAGCATGGGGGGACCATTGGAAGACTCTATAGAGGGTATACTTGAGTAAGGACGTTCAAAAAATATTTTTAGTGAAGATAATTGGGAGATTTTGTGGGTTTATATAGGAAAATAGTGGATAATTCATTATCATTTCTCAGAAATAGGTTTTGGAATACATGTAATAATATACCCAAAATAAAAAACCTACTCATGGTTTTCCCATGTTTTCAACCAAATTTAATTGTCTTTAATTTTATTTATGAGTCCAATTTATTATAATAATAAAATAATAGTCTTGCTTTTGTGGAAGTGAGTCAAATGCTTAATGATAAGATTCTATAACCATAAAATATGTTATATGCATTGGAGGATTCATAATTTTTTTATTAAATAATTAAATTAAAACAAAAATCACACTATTTAAAGTGAAAAACAAATATTTAGAAATTTATACCCTTAATATTATTTATTAAATCACATTTGGTTCATCATGATGCCATAATACACAATGTATGTTTATAGAGTATTTATTGTTTAACTAAAAATTTGAAGATGTTAGAAAGTGATGAAAAATTAACTATTAATAATTTTTATCTTTTTAATACAAAAATAATATTTTTTATCAAAATAATTTTTTAAATATTTGTATTTTAACTTTTAGATCATGAATAATCATTAATTGAAAAATGATGGGTTTTTGTCAATAACAGTTTCCAAACCAATATAAAAATTATATTTTAATTCATAAAAATTATAGTATAATCTCTATTTTATACAAATTATTTAATAATATTATTATATAAAAATATTATTTATATCCAAAATCCATTAATTCAATAAAATAAATTCAATAATTAAATTTGAAAATTAACCAAAAATACAATTTGTATTTTATTGTATCAAAATTAAAATCATTTATATAGTAGTAATAGTTGGATGAAAATATATTCATTATTCTATACAATATTAATGGATATAATCATATTTATAGGTTCTTGATACATATACCTTTTACACAACCAATAATTCCCTAAATATAACAGGTCCGACTATGAGACTTTCATCGGGTGGTTCGGGGTACATGGTTTGGGATGCGATCTTAATGATCTTGAAATTCTCTTATAAATGAATTCCCTTATAATTATGTTGTTGTATTTTATCTTGGGATTATTCAAGGGAAATTCACTAAGATATATCTCCCTTGGAAACATTATAAAACAGGCTTCATAGGATACGGTCCAACCAGTTAAGGCCATCACATCCTTTATCTATATCAATTTGATTTTTCAAAACCATAAATTTATTAAAACCATATGATCATTGTTCAATTTCCATTTTATGAAAAGTAATAATATATAATGGTCTTTTAAAATTTGATATAATATAATAAAACCAATGATTTTTAGGTATTTTCTAAAACCATAAAATTTAGTAGTAAATTTAATTAAATCATAAGGGAAATTTTATTTATAAAATCTCATATGATTATAATATTACCCCTTAAGAGATTGAACACTATAAATTTTCATTTCACATATTAAAAAATATGAGGGTAACATTGTTTCATCACTTCAACTGATTCCCATGTCGCTTAATCAAACATATGGTTTCTCTACAATATTTTGAACAGGTGTATTGTATTATTTCATAGAACTTTGTCTCTATGATATAATATCTTCACCAGATTCTCCTAATCGGAGATATCGTCATAAAATTATACCATCTTTGGATTGAGTACATATGATGTGTCTGGTATGTACTTTCCCAAGAGGGGTACCTAGAATACACCATGTACTTGAGATAAGTAAGTTGGGATTGCTAGTCTGTAGGTCGCTGCTCTAATTCAATCATAGATCTCATAGGCACTAATGTATCTTGGACTAAGCTTTCCCTTCATCCCAAATATCATCACTTTATTAAATATATATATATTTTAAGGAATAACATGTATCAGATGTCAAATTCTAGGTATCATTTATTATTCTCAACATATCCCTTCTATTTACATTGTGCAACCGTGATGTGTTGTTGAATGGTTTTAACCATTTCCACCATTTCCTCAACTATTTTAGGACCTATCAATATTTTTTCCTCAACATTATCCAAACAAGAAAGTGTTATGCTCCTCTTACCATAATGGTCTTCATAGGGATCCATTCGGATGCTCGATTGGAAACTGTTTTTTTAATTGAACTCGACCATAGGAAGTTGTTAGTCCTATACTCCTTTGAAGTAAATTTAAAATATTATCAACATGTCCCAAAATTTGTTAGTATTACTCTCCCATTGGCCATCATTTTGAGTTTGATAACAGTTTCTGATATTCAACTCAGTGTTTAGGGAATGTATTAGATATTTCCCAAAACATGCAGGTGAATCTCAGATCATGATTAAGTAAAATAGATCGTGGTACTTTATATAGCCTCACCACTTCTCCAATGTATATACATGCTTTTTTATCTAGTTATAAGTCCTCTATAATTGCGATGAAGTATTATTTATTTGTATGTTGATCCACCAGAACCGATATATCATTGATTTTTTTTGATGTATTAAAACGTCTGATGAAAAATTATATAGTGATGTTTTCCAATTTCAATGAATGGACGGGTAATTGATACATGATACACTTTTTTTCTTTTCTACCTTCACATCCTGACATACAATACATATTTGTGTATATTACAACATATTTATATTCATATTTTCCCACCGATATTGTTCTTATAGATCTCGATACATTTTTTTCATCCTAGGTGGATGCGAAGTTTGATCTATGTGAATCAACCAATATCTCGTAAATTAACAACATATTTTATGGAACACATTGAATTTCCAAAAATCTCAAAAAATATTTCATCATTAAAAATTAACTATTTGTATTGACCTTATCTTATAGTTTCGTATTTATTATGAATTCCCAAAACATCACATTTATCGTCCTTTAACCTCTCCAGAAGGTATTGTTGGGAAATAATTTATGATCGAATTGATGACGGTCATTCATTTATGATTCCCATTTCCATCAATTTTAAATATAAAAATACCAGATCCCTCTTAATTATAATCAATGATACAATTACTATATTCTTTCTACACAAGGTTTCCAACACTTTATCCACTTTATCCGGATTATAGTGGATTGAGTAATAAAAGTCCACAATCAGATAATACCACCTCTGTTTTTTTAATAGTAATATATTTATGTGTGAGTTTATATTTGAGGATTTTGTGATCCATATATATTTTACACCTTAACCGAATGAGATAATGCTTCCATATTTCCAAAGTAATGATCACCATAGGAAACTCTAGATCATGCACTGGGTAGTTATGTTCTTGAACATTCAACTACATTTATGAATATGATATGAATCTGTAATTATGCATTAACACATATACCAATACATTTTTTAAAACATCAATGAATACCATAAAAATATCTCCAATTCTAGGTTGTGTGAGAATATTTGCAGTGATAGGCCTCCTTTTCAGATTATTAAATCTATCAAAATAATCATAATTATAAGGAATATTTACTCCCTTTTGATTTATCATGGTTTGAGGGTTTGGAAAGGATGATAAATTTCTCACCAATCGATGATAGTGAACATATAACTTGAGAAAACTATGGAATTTTTCATAGATGTTGGCCTCATACATCTTTCAATTTCTACTATCATTGAAGGGTCCACAGATATCTCATTACTTGTAATGATATGCCCCAATAATGATATTTTATTAAACTATAAGTCACATTTTCAATACATAGAATAAATAATATCCTTTCTCAATGTCTTTAGAATAGTGATCATATGATCATAATGATCCTCCATTTTTTTTAGAATATTAGAATTTCGTCTATAAAAAATACCAAAAAAAAATTCAATGTAATATCAAATGTATTTATTCATCATGTCCATTATTATTTTTGTTGCATTAGTGAGTCCGAATGGCATGACTATGAACTCACAGAGTCCATACCATATACAAACAAATATCATTGTTGAAATCCTCCTTATTTACCATAACATGATAATATCCCTATGAAATATCCACCTTGGATAAGTATTATGATCCATGTACATAAAAAAATAAGTCATAAATACATTGTATATGATACTTCCCTTTATCGTGATCTTTTTGAGCTCTTGATAATAAATGATAAGCCTCATTGATCGATAATTACTCTAGAAGATGTGTACTTGTGCAACCCATGGTGTAGAACTTGTTTGTATAAAACCATTATCTAGATTCTTATATTGTTTTCTTCATCTCCTCAATTTCCACAACAACCATTCTACATGTAGTCTTGTATAATTGTAATTCCCTTTGTATAAGTTTGATTGAGAATTCAACCTCTTAGTAATGATGAAGACCATGAAATTCCATGAGAAACACATCCACATATTCCCTCACAAGAGGCATTTATTCAAGGATGAATTTTTCCTTAGAATCTATCATTTGATCTAGATAATATGGCTCATACGGCCATAATAACAATGCATGAGATGACGGTGATAAAGAAAATTCATTTTTATCTTTCAACTTGTACTGAATCGAGGGGCGATTCACTAAAAAGTATAGTGATTTCCTTCTTATTAAAATTTATGTTGGCCCTATATATGAGAGGAAAATCCATAGACAAAATTGAATCAAATTCCACTAAAGGGGGTATTATAAGGTTTGCTGGGACGTTCACCCAACAAAATTTTTCATAGGTGGAGATATATACTTGGGATTAAATAATTTACCCATTTTCCATTTTTTATCTACACATGTACTTCATTGCATTTGTGGTGGTGTTTGAATAGTTATACTAAATGCTCTTGATGTAAAGGAATAAATATAAAGAATATCGAAATGTATTTTTTAAATTACCTATTGAATATATAGTATACCTTTCAACATTTTTAAGTCAGGGTCCACCCTAGTGGTTGTAATGAAAAAGGATATGTCTTGTTGCCTTAGACATTTTTTTATTGCCTTTGAAAACCATTGGCTCTGTGCATTGGTTTAAAAATTGGCCCGGTTCCATGAGGATTTAGTATTGAAAAACAATATGAGGTTCGACTAGATAATTCCTCCATTCCGATGCATTAATAGATTTCTCCTATCATATTTCTCTAGCTAGGTTCTCATCCTTATCTCACCTAAAACATCGTCACCCCTTAGGAAATTTTTGCGGTACTTCCTTCCACATAATTGAAATGTGGGATGATGAAATTTTATTTTACCATTATATTTTTCAATAAGGCTACATGAATTATGCCCCACATTACCTTTCTTATCACAATGATACCCTTGATATTTTAAAATCATCGGTTCGAATTTGAGGGAACATTGAAAAATTTTCTTATAGATATCAATGTCTTGGATCACATGAGCGATTCATAAACAAGGTTATCTCTCACCAAAGAAGTGTTCCACCTTTTATTATAGGGTATCGACATTGATAGAGGTGTATCATGAACATCTTGTGATATTTTCCCCATAATCCCTGATAGATTCATCATCCTTATTCATGAGGGTAAGGAAAACCAATTCAATTATAAAATGAGGAGTCAATGCAAAATATTTATAGAAAACATTACACAGAATTGCATCCACTCCGCCACTTCAATATCTTTCACATGATTTATATTCTTGATCAATGTACACCACTAAACATATTCTCACTCAATACATCAAAGAACCCGTAAAACCTAATCTTTTTCAGATCATTAAATAATGGATAAGATATTCATAGTGGAATATATCCAATATTCGGTAATTAAAGGTTCAGATGATCCATTAAAAGTCATAGGTTGGTTTCCCATAAAGGATCCAATTACTTCGTGTTCTTTCATAAGGGTATTTTGGATTCTCATCCATGTCTAGGATTATATTCATAACTGGATTTAGTGAAGATATTATCTTTATAATGATTTTTTTCCTCTCCCATCAGGTTGGGAATCTCATTAATGTATTCACCTCATTGCCCGTCAAAAAGATTGTTTACCAGATTCCACCTATTATTGGACATTGAATATAATAAGTGGAAAATAAGGGATGATTATTTTTAAACTGTTAAACAAATAAATGATAATCCAATGTCATTAAGTAGATTAATTAAAAATTATATTTTCACCTTAACTTATGAATTCATATGATTTAATCTATGTTATTCGTGATCTATTTCAAAACATATATTATTATGTAATTTTTTTCTCCCATAATATTGGTTTGTATTGATATTATGAATTTACCCTAGAATATCCCATGGGGGTGTCAAGACATGTCCATAAAAAGGATCATTTTCATGTACTAGATTACACTGAGTGAGACCCAACACACCTTGTCAGGGTTCTCACCCCTAGGTATGTCTATCCAACAACCACATCCACTTTATTATTTGGATATGTATTTATTAATTAATAAACCACATAATATATACTTATGAAAATTTAGGGACGTTTTCCTATACATAGCCTTATCCATAAAGCTGTCTCTATATTTTTCTAATTATATTCCCAAAAATAACTAAATTTTTTATTTGATACCAACTATAATAACCTTTATCTTGACTACACATTAATTCATGGCTTATTATATAATAGTAAACATAATAAAATTTAGAATATTGATAAATTTAGTGTCTTTGGGAATTAGGTACATTAACAAACAATTTAATATATGAAAAAAACACCATCTCTATGGAAAACTTCCTTAACATTCTCGCACTAAAAACTGCTTGGGATAAGCATGGGATATACATAGGAAATTGGTAACCTAAAAATTCTAGTATGGGAATAATAAAGAATAAGGTAATACTTGTTAATGAATAGGAATATCAATGTTGAATAAAAGTTATATGAATAATAAGGCATGATATATGATGATAATCATTACCTCGTAAATATGGAAACATCCTAAAACACTAGATAACAAATATAGTTCAAGGATAACTGACAATATATAATGATGAAAAAAATTATAAAAAGAATATTTATAACTACCTATCCCAACATTATTTCTCATGAGACTAATTACTAACCAATGCAATTTAGTGTTATATAATTCAAAGTGCACCCGTCATTTTCAATTCATTCTAATGGTAAAGTGTAAAACATAGACCATACATCATGGTTTCATTCATCATAATATTTTATTACATGATCAAACACTATAGAATACATATATATAATTCCCAAATAAATTAATTGTACATGTATATAGGTGAATAACCTTTATAGGAAATGGGTATGGTATTCACTATAAATTGATTGTGTAATAGAAAATAACATTCAAATTTCTGCAGTGCAACATCACATTAAAATTCATGAAATAGGTTTTTGATAGAAAAATGTATCACAAAACATTTGGAAATAAAATGGGAAGTAACAGGGACACATAAATAATTATCAATATAATTGTAATTGGAAATAGAATTCATATCATAATATAGAAACTTTAATAAATAAAATAATGTGAAGATCCTTCACTTGAGTATGTGGCACATTTTTCTTGGGAGGAGCTTGTTGAGAGCATGTAGAAACCATGGGAAGACTCTAGAGAGTGGATGGAAGAGTAGTGATGTGACCCAATTATTTTTGGTGAAGAGAAATGGGATGGTGGGTGGGTTCATATAGGATTAGATTCATGAATTCTTTATTATTCCTGAAATGTGGGTTTTGGAATCTATATAAAAAATATCCAAAAACACAAATATTACCTTTGTTTTTGCCCATGTTTCTTTAAAATTTAAGTTGTTTTAATTTTTTATAATTGAAATGGTTCGAAAATAATAAAATAATAACCTTGATTATGTGTAGGTGAGTCATACTCTAAAATAAAGGCCTTTAAATCCTTAAAAATTATTATCTATTTTAGAGGTATCATAATGTTTTTATAAAATAAATCACATAAACAAAAAATAAAATTATATTAAATGGAAGAAATTACTTTTTTGTGGATACCCTTTGTATTATTTTTAATTATGTTTTGTTTTATTATAATTTCTTAATACGTAACTCATATTTATATGATATTTATTTTTTACATGAAAATTTGACTATCTACGAAAATTGTGAGAGGTTAACCATTTGATCAATCTATTATTATAAATCCATAAAAAAATATTTATTTTATACAAATAATTTCCATAGTATTTTTATTTTCACATTTAGAATAATAATTGACATTTATTATGAAATGATTGGGTTTTGAAAGTAACAATTTTATAACCCTTATAAATATTACTTTTACCTCATAAATATTATATGATATTTTATTTTTAATAAAAAATATTTAATAACAGTATTATATTAAAAAATGATTTTTTTCAAAAATCTATTAAATCATCAAAATAAATTTCTTAATTCAATTTAATCATTGAAAAAAATTATATTTGTGTTTTATTAAATAAAAATATCAATTATTTCAAAAGAAATAACTGTAAGATAGAAACATATCCATTATTCCATAAAATAATTGTATACATACTCTTATTTCATGAGTGTTGATACATATCCATTTAAAACACTATAATATTCCCAAAGTTTATGGTGCATGACTGTGAGACTTTCATGGGGTGGTTCAGCGTACATGGCTTGGGTCGGGATCCCGATGATCTTGAACCTCTTTAATAAATGGGTTCTCTTATGCTGAATTTGTTAGATCTCAAATTCAGCTTGGAAAATGGAAAATTGTAGAGAATCTATCACCCTCATAAGATCTGATAAATAGTCTTTATAGGGTACAATCTTACTGGCTGAGTCCATAACATATTTTTTGTCAAATGGATTTGTTAAAACCCGTTATTTGTAATAAACCTGAGATCAATTTTCATCGACTATTTTATCAACAATAATGATAAATAAGGGTATTTTAAATTATGATAGAATATAATAAAAGCAAATAAGTTCATGAGTTCTTTGTAACATTATTACAAAACACTAATTTTAATAAATAACAAAGGAAATTTTATTTATAACAATTTTGGACTTTACATGAATGGGCCCCCATCCCTCCAATGTTATCCCTCTTATAAAAGAAATTCATAATGGAAAATTATTTCCTATTAGTCATTTTTTAGAATAACATGTTGTGGTGACTAAGTCTGAGGGAATAAAAATATCATGAATTTATGGAATTACCCTCAAAATATAAAGGGATGAGAAAATATGGGATATTGACTAATAAATGGAAGTGGTTTTCATTCTATAATCATTTTCAGATGATTTAATGGTATATATCTTCTTGGTTTATTAATTGTTTTTGCTTTGGGAAAAGGATGCCTTAGAGGGGGACTTTGGATGTTCTTTGGGGATAGTTCTTTTTTTAGAATAGTGTAGTCTATGATAAGAAAAATGGATTCACAAGTCATTATCAAGGGTTTTTTTTGAAATATTGGTTTCCCTAATAAAAACATGCATCACCAAAAATGCCATGGTGGAAATTTTATTGTTATTTTTGGTTGGATGGTCACCTATGTAATATGGGAACTATAAAAAGACACATATTAGGAATGGTCTTGGGTATGGTGTTGTGTGTGTCACTTTGGGAGTCCACCTATGGGACATGGGTCCATTAAAAATACTATAAATTTAGCATTTCGATGAGGATGGTTCCTTGGGTCTAGTGGTGGTGGGATAAAGCTTTGGTATAGGGAGCCTTTGGTGACTATATATTGGCCTTGGGTGTGGCAATGGAAAATGACTATATATTTGAAACTGTTATATAGTTGGTCTTATGTATGATGTCTATATTTGTATTAATAAAATTTCGCATAATAAATCATGGGAGGGTTTATCTTTAAAATATACTAATCATTGATCTCCTTTGGCTATTTTGAATGTGTTTGATGTGATAGATATTCTTTTTCAAACATATATAAGAGTTATATATTGTAAAATCATATATACATGACATAGATTCCCTTCATTAAAATCTATGGATAACATCATTTCATCAATTGTTTCTTTTCCTTGTGGAATATTTCCTCCTAGATTCATATAAATTTCCATCAACGATAATATGGCTTTATTCTATTCTCTTTGTTTAGTTTTTCTTGTTATTCTTCTCTTGTTGGAATCAAAAACCATTATGTGGGGATCATTAAATAACCTTTGATGAGTTCATTTCAATTTCATTAATTCAATATTAATGAAGCCTTTTATGGTTTTAGTTTTTTTCAACTTCAGTTATCCTCACACAAAGTATTCAGTCTTCTTGACTTAGGGGATATTTTTATTTATCATTATATCTTATGAAAAAATTATAATTAAACGATTCCCCAGGAATTAATTAATTTTTGGTTCATTCCTACCTTTGTTTTGAATATTTTTGGTTGATTGGTGTTTAGTATTTATTTGTAACAGGGTTAGTGTTTTAGGTATACCTTAATGTAGTAAATAAGTTATGGTTATTTTGAACTAGTTAAAATGCAATTAGAATGGAAAAGGTTTCTTTGGTGTATTCATTAGGTTCTCCTTCTAATTTTAAAATGTTTACCATATTTATTTACATTTAACAATGTGATTTATTGAATTATTATTTTTTTATTGTTTAATGATCTGTTTTCTAATATTATTAATGGACCATAGACCCCTAAAATGATTAATGAAATAAATATTTTTATATATATGGGAATAATTTAGAACATAAATTATGATATGTGTTTCTAAAAATGTGTTTGTTTTTTCCATGTTTTTTGTTTCATTGTTGTGGGAAGGGGTTTGGTATAGTTGAAATTTATTACCTATTCCCAAAATTAGTAGAAAAATAGATTGTAAAAAAGAAACAGGGATTGTGAATGAATAATTTAAAAGGGAAATGAGGTTTTAGATTAATGGTGAATGAAATTAAATCATGATTATAGAATTAATAATTTTGATAAATGGTGAATTGATGAATTTGTAATGGGATATAGAATGATTATTGGTTGGGACTGAAGAAATTTTCAAATGGATAGTTGAATTTGGATGGTAGGTAATGATTATTGGGTAAATAAAAATAAATAGTTGAGGGAAATTTATTGGTCCCCTTCTTATTTGTATAGGTTGTTCTATTTTGATAATATCCTTATAGTTATTTTATATCGATTGATGTGAGAGTATTATATCATAAATGTACATTATATATGTGGTGCGGAAGAAAGAATTAATAGGTGGGACACTATAATGTCTATAATGGATCAATATTTGTATATATGAATGAGTTTTTAGGAATAGAAGTAAAAATTACATGATTAGTGATGTTGATGAGTAGAAGATGTGCTGGTTCATTGTGAGGGTCATTAATTATATAGAGAGCGAAGGAGATTGATGATATACTTGTTTAAAAAAAACAATTATAGTGAAGGGAATTGTGTTGGTGGGGAATGTACATGGATGAAGCATGGAATAATGGTAATTTCATTTATATTTGTAGCTCTATAACTATAAATAGCTGGAAAAGTGAAGGAATTACAGTTATTATTGTAATGTGGTCATAGATGTGGTTATGTGGGATCATGGTTATATGGTTGAGGGTTTATGACAAGATGGGTTGTGACATATTGTTAGTGTTGATTAGTACACTAGTGAAGAAAACGTTATTTACATCATCATTTTTTACGTCAGTTATATATAACCGACGTGATAATATGTGAAACATGGTTTTATTGGTCAGTTATTTTATAACTGACGTAAAAAATGTGGTGAGTAAATTTTTAACGTCGGTTATTCTAATAACTGACGTTACAAATCACGCGCGTTCATTTTTTACGTCGGTTATAAATTAACCAACATAAAAAACCTAAGCGTGGTGTTTTTTACATCGTTTCTTTGATAAACGACATAAAAAACAAGATATCTACGAGTTTTTTACATCGGTTATTTTATAACCGACGTAATAAACGTGGCTTTTGAGGCCTTTTTGACGTCGGTTATTTGATAAACGACGTAAAAAAAACAACCCACAGAAATGTTTTACGTCGGTTATACAATAATAGACGTAAAAAACATTGATTTCTGTTGTATTTTATATGTCGGTTATTCTATAACCGACGTAAAAAACCAACACGCGATTTTTTTTACGTCGGTTATAAAATAACCAACATAAAAAATTCCATATCTGATACATTTATATCATCGGTTATTATAATAGCCAACATTATAAACTTAAAAAAACAGTTTATAACGTCGGTTATTAAATAACCGACATTATAAAACATTTAAAAAATTAACATGCCCTATGAATTTTCATTTATGATTTTTCGATCGACAGTCCGGTGGCTCGTCTCTCTCGTGTGGTAAACCCTAATCGGCTCAACAATATCAATGTGTTAAACTCATTTTGCCTTCATCGTTTATCATCTTTACTCTCCTCGGATCTATCATCTCAACTCGCAACACTCATGTAAGCCTTCCATGAATTTATTTCGTTCATTTTTTCCCAGATAGTCTATATTTATGTTTTGAGACTTTTGTGTTTAAAATATGTAAGATTCTTCCATTTCAAACCCTCTTACCTCTTTTTTCCATCATAATCATATTTATCATCCCCATATCTATTAGATCGACTCGCAATATTCATGGAAGCCTCAACTACTTCTATTTAGTTTGTAAATTTTTCGCGAATGGCCAACATTGATGGTAATTTTTGTTGTCATTGACAATTAATGATCACATTCACGTATATTACTGCATAGAATGGTTATTGATTAAATGTACGAATTCAAAAATGATATTTCATGTTTTTTTGTTTTCCTATGTTTATCCTCTTTTATATGAGAATCTATAAGACATATAATGTAATAGCTGTTGACCTCCATGGCCCTTCGATGCATGGCTATGTCTCATGATTCCAAATAAAAATTGGTTTTTCTGAGGGCTTACCCTAGTATTTTTTGAGGCATTGGCCAAGGCCTTGACAATATGTTTATGATTTATAGAATTATCCATTACCTCATTATGATATTAGTTATTGTGAAAACTTGTGATCATTTGACTGGTTGAATATCATTGGTTATTTTCATTTATCATTCCATCATTTAAGTAGCCATATTTAATAAAATTTAATTCCATCTATTTCATGTTGAAGTATATATTAAATGCATGTGTTTTTAGTTGTTCACCATGCCTAGTTTATATATTTAAACCATTTTGGGGGGCTTGTCTGGGGGGTGGGGGCTGTACAGAGGGTTGGGGGTGTCCAGGGGGTGTCCAGGGGTGGTGTGGGGGGATGTCGAAGGGGGTGGAGCCTGTCCAGAGGGTTTTTCGGGTTGTCCGGGGGGTGGGGGCTGTTCAGAGGGTTGGGGGTGTCTAGGGGGGTGTCCAAGGGGGTCGAGGGTGGGGGTGGTGTCCAGGAGGGGTGGGGTGTGCTGTCCGGAGTGGTGGGGTGTTGTCCAAGGGGTGGGGGCTGTCCAAAGGGTAGTGGGTGTCCGGAGGGGTGTCCAAGGGGGTAGGTAGTGGTGTCCAGGAGGGGTGGGGGTGCTGTCTAGAGGGGTGGGGGGCTATCCATGTGGTGGAGGGGGGTTGTCCAGAGGGTTAGGGGTGTTCAGGGGGGTGTCCAGGGGATGTCCAGGGGGTGTCCAAGGGGTTGGGTGGGTGTGAGGGGATATCCAAGAGGGTGGGGCATGTCCAGAGGGTTTTGGGGGTTTTCCAGGGGTGGGGTGCTATCCAGAGGGTCGGGGGGAGTCCAGGGGGGTGTCCAAGGGGGTAGGGGGTGGGGGTGGGGGTGCTGTCTAGAGGGGTGAGGGCTGTCCAGGGGGTGGGGGATATCCAGAAGGTTGGGGGTGTCCGGGGGGTGTCCAAGTAGGTGGGTGGGTGTGGGTGGCTGTCCACGGGGGTGGGGCCTGTCTAGAGGGTTTTGGGGGTTGTCTGGGGGGGGGGGGCTGTCCAGAGGGTTGGGGGTGTCCAGGGGGGTTTCCAATGGGGTAGGGGATGGGAGGTGGTGTCCAGGTGGGGTGGGGGTGTTGTCTAGAGGGGTGGGGTCTGTCCAGGGGGGGCTACCCAGAGGGTTGGGGGTGTCGATGGGGGGAACAAAGAATGATTTATATTACTGAAAGACATCAAAAGAATATAGTCACACAATGTTGGATGATGCCTTTTTCTGAGAGGTATGAAGCACATATCTCTCAAAGAGTTAATTATCTTTTAACATAAAAACCCACTAACGTTAAATTTCCTTTTATCAGTGATCATTGGATGTTAGGGGTTTTTTGCCCAAGGGAGAAAGCACTTTATTGGATATGCTCTGTCCATGATGATGTGCGGGAATGTTTTAAGAATATATTGGAAAAGTAAGTTTCAATTTCTCAATAGTTTTATATATTATAATGAATTTTAAATTTACCCCAATCGTATTATTTTCTAACAGGGCATGGGCCTACTTTCGATAAAACACAAAGAAAAGGAGTGAATAGATCAAATATGTAAATATGAAGGTAAATATCCATTAATAATTTGTACTTTTAGATTTATTACATAATATTAATATATTAAATTTACACTCATTCAAATTGAATTTTCATGAACAACATGGTGTCATCGAATGCGAATATTATATATTAAGATTTATGTATGGAATAATAACAACTGGGACAATTGTGAATTTTGACATGGTAAGATTTCCTATTAAAATTTTCCATAATATTTCAATTTGATTTATTCATTATACACGTTAACTACTATCCAATTCATTTGTAGCTTTTTGATGACCCTCAACCTTATACTACTGAAGACATCAATCACTTACAAGTGGAGTGGTCAAATTATTTTATAGGTTTGATTAAATTTTAGTTGTTTGTAATGTAAAATGTAATTTTGAATATTGTCATGTTAATTGTGTATTTGGTAGTCGTTTAGGTTGGATTTAGTTTTTTTTAAGTTGACAGTGTAAGTTTTTAATGTTATATATGTGAATGTTTATTTTTTCTCTACTTATTCTTTTGGTCTACTTATGATGGTTTTTCTGGTATGGATTCTAGTCTGGGGGGATGGGTTCCAAGGGTGTGGGGGGTGTTCAGTGGGGTTTGGGGTGTCCACGGGTCTGGGAGGGCTGTCCGGTGGGGTGGGGGTAGTCCAGGGGGTGGGAGGGCTGTCTAGGGGTGTGGGAGAGCTATCCAGGGGTGTGGAAGTACTGTCCAGGGGGTCGGGGGGTAGTCCCGGGGTGTGGTGGGGGCTGTCAAGTGGGGTGAGGGGGTGCTGTTCAGAAGGGTGGGGGTTGTCGAGGGTTGTTTGGGGTTGTCCAGGGGGTCAGGGGCAGTCTAGGGGTGTGGTGGGGGCTCTAATGGGGCGGGGGTTGTCAAGTGGGGTAAGGGGGTGCTATTCAAGATGGTGGGGGGTTGTCGAGGGTTGTTTGGGGCTATCCAGGGGGTCAGGGTGTAGTCCAAGGGTGGGGTGGGGGCTCCAATGGGGTGGGGGAGGGCTATCCAGGGGGTATACATGATGGTGGGGCCTGCCAAGTGGGGTATGTTTTATATATTATCAGTGTAAATGATTAAATTCTCTTTAGTTCTTGTTTTAATCTCCTTCTGTTTTTGTGGTATGAATTCTTGATTTGGTTTCTAGTTTATTCTGGGGGAGAGTAGAGGACTGCATTCAATTTTTAAAAAATAAATTTTGGCTTCCACTTCGGTTATTTTATAACCGACGTGAGACCGAAATTTGGAAGGGTTTATCACGTTGGTTTTTTTAATAACCGACGTGATAAACACCTATGGCATGGTCTATCACGTCAGTTATTTAATAATCGACATGATAACCCCCCACCCCCCGGACTGGTTTAGCACATCAGTTATTATATAACCGACGTGATAAACCATGGGGGCGGGGTTTATAAGGTTGGTTATTATATAACCGACGTGATAACCCCCCCCCCCCCGATTTATCACTATGTTTATATAATAACTGGCATTATAAACCCTACCCCATGGTTTTTTCACATCGGTTATTAATTAACCGACGTGATAAACACCGCGATGTTATGTTTTTTACGTCGGTTTTTAAATAACTGGCGTAAAAAACATTATTTATAACGTCGTCCGTATTAAAGTTGGCTAAAAACGACGTAAAAAATGAAAAATAACCAACACAAAAAACGTTTTCTGCACTAGTGGTAGTCACTTTCATGTTCTTTTTAAGTGGTTGATCCTAACATATCACTATTAATTTGACTGGGAGAGCCCCTAAGATGACGAGTTAGCATATAGATGAGCTTATAAATGGACATTTGAATGATGTTTTGAGGTGGTGATTATGGATTGGTTTTATATTTTGGTTGTGATAAGAGGTTTTGGTTCAAAATGTAGTGGGAGAACATGCAAATATAATGGGGAAAATGTTTCGGTTAATGCTTTAGGATAATTGATGATATTTCATTATTTGATTTATTTCTATATTCTACAATTTAGTGTTGATGATAATGTTTGAATATAATTTTTTTTTGGGTTAGATCTTTCTAACTCCTTCATATTTAATACACATAGAAATTTATATATTTAATTGGAGCATCCAACTAACTACTCTCAAGTGTTCCACCAACTAAATATTATTGATGTTTACACAATAAATTATGAGGTTTGGAGCTATAATTTTGGATTCCTGGAATGACATGGTACATGGGATGTATTTTAAATATTTTTAATGATTTCTTTGATGTTATTTATTTTTCTTGTGTGAATTATTTGGGTTTTGGGAAATTAAATTTAATGGATCCATTTGGTTTTTATTGGTTAATATCCCTTATTACATCGTCATTGTTTCTTTTTTGAAAAATTATTTCCATGATATATATTTTTATACCCTCAGAGATAGTCATAAGCCCAAGGAATACTGAGGGTAGGATTCAATGGTCATTTTCTATCATTATATATTTTCATACCATGGGATTTACTTTTAGGCAGAGGGTTTCATTATATTTCCAGTCATACTGAAAATTAAAATATTTCTCATTCGTATGTGTGGATTACAACCTATATAAGTAGAAATTTTTCATTTTAAAACAATCCCACATAATGATTTTTATTACGAAGGATTTAATTACTATATATGATATTATAGACATATTATGATTTTCAATGGATAATATATCTTCTATTTTTATAACATTCTATCTATTGAAAATGATAATTCTGGTTATGCGTACGTGTAGACTACCACCTCAATGATTCTATATGATTCATTTTTCATATGTCCCTTTAATAGATTGTACAAATATTGAGTTAAATTTATAAACAGTATTAACATGTAATTATATTTATTTTATAGATGATGGATTAGTAACAACTTTGATAATGATCGTCCTTCTAAATTAGTTTCTATATTATTAACTAAATGCTTTAAAAACCTCTGATGTAATATTCACCAATTAAGCAAAAAATAAAAATGTTCATATATATCATTCAAGGGATAATGATATTAGAATGAACAATTATTTGTTAAAAAATATATATAAATGATTAATATAATTTTGTAATTCGAGACTTATCGAGTGTTTGATGAAAGTCTTTATTTTAGATAAGTAATATATAGTCTCAATTACATTTATTTAAGACATAAGAATTTTTTTCATTTTTTTTGTTTATACAAAACATTCTGTATGTTTTTCATGAATATTATATGAATGTTATATTGTTAAAAATTCTATTTAATGTTCTTCCAAAAAATTTAGATGGGTTTAAATGTTAATAAGATAGATGGAATTTTTTTTGAAATATTTTTTAATCATTTTTAAGTATCATTTTCGAATTATTTATTAGGCATAAATTTTGTAAATTAAATTTTTTATTTGGATGATCATATTTACTCATAAATGGTTTATAAATAGATTTTTCCAAATACATTTTATTTTCGTTATACAGTTTAGGAAAATAATCTTGTCGTTTTATAAAACGTTACTTTTACCAATGGTGTTAAAGGAATAATTATTTTAACATTTATTGAATGAACAAAATTTCATAACACCATTTATTATCATTAAATTTAAGATTTATTTATATTTTTTATGATTATTTTCAAATAAAATCATTTTCATGATATTATTTTTGAGTATTTCATTTTATAGAGTTATCAAAGGAAAAAAATTTATCCTTATTTTTATTCATTTCTATACTATTTTTTCGGATTTTATAAATGGGTTTTTGATTAAATGGTGAATGAATAAATTCTTTTGTTCTGGATATGGTACATAATCAATATATTTGATAAAGGATGAGCCTGATTCAACATACATTGTAGGTGATCCAGATATCATTTATATGACATACAAGCCCAATATAGATCTCCAATGCATTTCATAATACTTCTTATCATTAAATGAAATAAACATATGGTTATCATGGGAGGTTTTTTTATTAATTTGACTAGGGTTTAGTTATTTTTTACACGTGTAAACTTGGACTTTGAATATAAATCTAAAATATTACAACAAGGGTTTCAATTTTTTTGTTTTATGTTTATAAATCATTCATGGATCAAAATATTCAATTTTGAGGTAGACATAATATATTTTATATTCTCAAAGAACAATAAAGTAGTCAAACAATTTATAAGATCTTATATCATTTTTGAAAAATATAGTTCTTTATATTCTATCCCACATAATGATTTTTCTTCTCATCAAATATTTAGAAATTTTAGTCACTTGGTGATGGGATGAGTAAGATCAAATAAGAAGTCAAGATGAGATTCATGAGTATTGTTTAGCAAAATATAACATTTTTAATTATAATAATTATAAATTATAGGAAAAATGTAAAGTAAGGGGAACTGCCCACTTTTTAATATATGGGTTACTTGTGTAAGTGTTATTACCCAATTATCTATAACACTAAATTGTTAAGATGCTAAACATTTGTGAGAGTGAATTATTTTCTAAAGACATAAGTTATTGCAATGGGTTCAGGATGAATTCACATAGTTGTAATATTATTCATAAAAATTCAGCTATATAATTTTAATAGAGTCAACTATCAAATATAAACTAATCATAAAATTTTGATATATATATTCAATCAGAAAATATAAACATGATAAATATAAAATTTTTGAAAATTATTATAGATTATGAATGAATGATTAATTGGTATATAGAAAAAGAGAATGGAGTAGTTATATCTCTTTTATGGATTGATAATACATCATTAAATATGATACTAATATAGCATTACCCTTTGGTGTATGGTTTAATGAGTTTTTATTATAGTAATTATGCATATAGAAACTATGATTATTTTAATTCATGTTTTTTATCGTCATAATTTTCAACCATAATTATGAAAGATGAAAATGAGTATCACAATTTATAGGAAAAGGTAAATTCTATATGGAAAGGTATGTTTCTATATTATTCCATTCACATAGATAGTGTTTTTAGATTTAGAAAAATATTATATGTGACTTTTGATTATCATTAGAAGAAATAATTTAATTCTCTAAACGTTATTCATTTTTTATTCATGTGTGTGTCTCTATGATTTATAGAGGACTTAAAAAACATTTCTTTTGGGATGGAATGAATAGAGACACTATTTATGTTACCATAAAATTTTTAAACTATCAACATGTTAATGTAGAACAATTGATATCAAGCAAGATAGTTCATATTTTACCAATGTCAGAATATAAATGCTGGAATAAATCCACAGATTTTATTGTTAGATTACAAAATACAACATAAGATAATATTGTGATATAAGTTATTCTTGATCGTTTGACTAAATCTTAACATTATCTCCCTATTTTAGATAATGTACCATTGAATCATTTTTTACAAATTATTTTCAATTGATAATCACATTTACCAGAGTCATTATTTCTATTGTCATTGATTGTAATAGTAAAATATCTTAATTTTTGTAAAATACTATTGAATAAATTATATATTAAATTAAATTTCAATAAATATTTTCCTCCTCAATCTGACTGAATGTTGGATAATATATTTTTTGACATTAGAGGATATAACTTGAGATTATTCAATAAAATATTAAGTATGTTTAGAACAATATCATCCATATTTGTATTCTATATTAAAAATAATTTTCATTTCATGATAATGATATCTAGTTTTGAGGAATTATCTTTAATGAGTTGTGGGACACTTTGTTATTTGGTTGATATTGGTAGAATATGGTTTTGGGATAAGATATTTTATCAACCTGAACAATAAATACATAAATATTACATCATTTTAGATGAATAATAAATAAATTTCATTATGATCCCTACTATAACTATAAGAATTTAGTGTCTTTTAAAAAAATGATTCATAAAATAACATTAATGTAAAAGATCTACCTTATCTCCCATATAGATATTCACATCTATCACCCTTCATAAGATTATCATACATAAACCCATTATTTAAATTATATGTAAAATGAAACATGGTAATGTGTTTAGATAGATGCACAATAATTAATTATAAGGGAGATATAAATCAATTATCATCTAACATTATTATTATTTTAAGGGTAAAATAACATTACCTTGAAATTTTAAATTCTTATATAATAATTCATATAATCATGTGGAATGTAATTATTCTATGAATTCTAAAAGATGTGAACAAAAATGAAATCAAAGAAAATGATCCATGAGAGAATACAATTTTGAGAAGTTTATTTCATAAAATACCGATATGATATGTGGAATAATAAAAATCAGATAAATATTTTTCCAATTCTACCCACTAAGACCTTGAACACATGTTAATATTAGGATAACCTCATGTATAACTTCATCAGGATTGGGATAACCACACAGGTACTCTCTCTTAGGCTTATAATAACCCCACATGTACCTGTTTTTTAGATTTTGGTAACCTTAGGTGTATACTTCAAGAATATAAAACATAAATCTTTACAAAATTAATTATATGGCTAGATTATACCCAACCATTACATAAACACAACCAGTTAATATATATTCTACCAGATCATGAAAACAATTGTTAATATAAAAATTAATAACATGAGGAAAAGAAACTGGATATTATAAATATCTCATTCTCATAATTGTCACTAATCTATAAAAATAATATATAATGTAAAAAATGATAATATTTTTATTAAATAACTAGACACAACAATGGTAACTATTATATGAAAAATACAATAAATGTAACATGGGAAACATACCCAATGAAAAATACATTTTCTTGAAAAACCTAAAAAAAATTAAAATAAATTAAACAATAAATTTCGTTAGAATATAACCATGTATACTTTTAAAGAAATATTCAAATATATTATTATTATTGAGAGTATAAAAGTTGTCGATTTTATGCATATTAAATGAAATATTTGTTCATATCTTTGGTAAGAAGTTCCTCATTTTTAAAATTACAATATGAATCCATTTAAACATTATTAATGAAATTTAAACATGGTTAATATATATTTTATTAAATCAATACGAAATATTAAAATTACCCTTCATGACTTTAAAGTGATATATAAATATTGAATGAATATATTCCATATATAAGGGAGGAAATAAAGTTGGTTTTCCGTAAAATCAAATTTCGGTGCCATTTTTACATAAATAGATGAAAATTAAGGGAAATCATATAATATATAGAAATAATAAAATTATGTTAAACTATATATCATTTGGGAGACTTAGATAATATAATTTCTTTGTAATAAATTTAATCATAAATAATCATTATAATAATAAGATTCTAAAGTAAAACCCATAACTCAATAGTATTATTTCAATCAAAAACAGAATGAAAATAATATCATAAAATATATCATTACATACAATGAAAATATTTATATTAATGATATAAATTATAATATGGTAGAATAT
Source organism: Viscum album (assembly GCA_963277665.1). Classification (NCBI taxonomy): domain Eukaryota; kingdom Viridiplantae; phylum Streptophyta; class Magnoliopsida; order Santalales; family Viscaceae; genus Viscum; species Viscum album. The sequence goes on along the minus strand of OY728157.1, from coordinate 1,187,982,197 downwards.
TTATCTCATAAAATAAGTTAGTTATATAACATATCATATGTCCAAAAGAAGAAAATTTTAGATGTAAACCATTACAACATTGGTAACATTCATATAAAAACCTATTGGATTAAATTATTATAAATTTAACATTAAATAAAAAAATAGTAAGTAAAATGATGTATAATTTCCACTATAAGATCATATTTGTTTCCAGGTATGACCCTATTTAAATTTTTGGTTAAGTCTCTTTTTCTTGAGTTTTTGGTCACTTAATCCTTTGTGGTCGATCATTTCATTGGTGGTAGAGAACAATTTATTAGTAAAATGGAATAAATATAGGAGGTATAAGGTTCCTCTAATTAATGGAATCTTGGTATAAATGTTTCTCGAGGTTTACAACGGTTCTCTGTGGGTATTGATAGTTTTATACGTGGTTCATTTTCATTTAGTCCATGCTAGGTTGAGATCAATTTTATGGAAACATTAATTTTGTGAATTGATTCCCTAAAATAAATTTTTCCCAAATAGATTCCATGAAATTGTTCTGAGTGTCAAATGATTAAACACCTTGAAAATGTTTCATTTCATTAAATAGATTATCGATGTTATTTTAAACCAAGGAGACACTCTATTCGATATATCTTATAAATCAATAAATTCTTTTTTTGAAATGGGTTTCCATAGTGAATATATAAAGATCATAATTATTATCCCATGATGTATGTATTATTTTATTTTCATTAATTATGTAAGATTCTCTCTCAACCATTATCGAAATTCTATGTGATTTTTAGGATGTTCATTTTTTCTAGATGTATCGATCTAGTGTTTGATCTCTGATGATTTAATTTGGTTTTCTACATTATTCTTTAATATTCTTTTATAATAGTGTGATATCATTACTAATATTGAATTGGTTTTAGATCCTATTACATTTTTATCCATGTTTTCTACTCGATATCTATAACCTTCATTATTCATAGGTGTTCCCTTGATAGTGTTTCATGTATCTCTGAATTATAGTGGGTGGTATAAAGCTCAAACCTTTTTTTCAGATATAATTATTTATATTATGTGTGATATGTGAGGATATGATGACATTCCATGAGTGTGGCCAAATAAATTGTATATACCGTTTTAAATAATAATCCATTTCTTTATACCATCCATTGGATCCTTTTTGATCCATATGCATGGAGACTGAGATCTTCAAGCACCCGATAGGTTTTATACCCTTGGATCTTTTAGATACTTTATTAGTTTGACATTAAATACATGTGATAAATCATATAATTTTTTTTTGACAATAGTATTAGTCTTATAAAGTAGAATAATATGTAAATTGTGTGATTCCTTATAGTAGGATTACCTCAGGTAAATTTTTTTAATTGATATGTTAATGAATATACAGTTAAACGATAAATGAAACATGTTTTATATATTTATGAGGATAATTGTGAGAATTTTTTTATGAAACATTACTTAGAAGAAGAATTACAAAAGAATGAACTGATCATTATTCCATGTGATGATAGATCATGTATGTGAGATTTTATCATTCAAAATAGTTATCATAGAATTTTATTTTATGTAACATCGATGTTATTGATTCATGATGGTGGGATGATTATTAGAATACTGATTTTTTTTGGGAAATGATACTTGATTTATGTTGAATCTTCAGGGCATGTTTCATGGAGTTTTATACTACCATATGCTTATGCGCACATGTAATTGATATTATAAGGGATGAGTGTATGATTATGTCAGATGTTTGAGGATCATATTCACATTATATGGATTCTTAAGGGTGGGATTATGGATATGAATGGGAAGATTACATTTTTTTTATTTGAGGTTTTTGTAATTCACCCTCAATATGAAAATATACCATTGATTGGGTGATCCATTTTGATATATGATAATCAACTATTTTCAGAGATACCTATCAAGGAAATGAAGAAAATTTGATTATCCCAGGGTTTCAACCTGGATCTTACGGGATCATCGGTATTAATTTATCTATAGTATATCATTATTAAATTAATACTATGATCATTTCTATAGTGCAAGAAATATATTTATCAGACTAAATTTCATTAGAGCAGATGGTATCAACCTACTGAGTTCTAATAACACCTTGAATGAGACACCCTTTGGTACCGGGAAGATCCTATAGATGATGTTTTGGACAAGGGAAAGAGAACATCTTTTTGATTTGTAGGTCATATGATGGGTTGCATCATTGATTTGGGATCTACATTGATTTTCGGACTAAGGAATTAGGTGATATTAATTGGGATTTCTATTTCTATAATCCATATGAAGCATAGAAATACTTTATGGTACAATCATCATGTGATTTGATTCATCTATTTTTATTTTGATTTACTCATTTTTTTTCCTTTATAAGTTTTTTTGGTTTTCTAATTGTTTTTCATAATGTTTTCTTTATTTATTCAGCTATAATATTATTTTTTTCTCTTATTTAAAATATTTAATACTTGGTATTGTCTACCTATATATTAATTACTTTTCGGCATCCTCTTGCATAAGGGGAGGTTCACCTATGGTCACATACACAAATGTTTTTGTCACTCTTGGGAGAACTAGCTCAAGGATGTTACATATTGGTATAATAGAAGGAAATATATATTTTATATTACTTTACTGTGTTGCAAAGGTATAAATAACACTAGTATATTTATAGACATGATAATGTTCATGTGCATGGGAGTAGATAACCCATCTATGGGGGAAAATTCATGTTTTCATTGATATGATTTTTTCATGATTTTTGGTTGTTTCAATTAATATTTTTTATCCTTGGGTGATTCAAATGGTTGGTGATGTTATTATTTCATGATATTTACACTTGTGGTGTAGTATGGAATGATATGGGTATTCATCCATCATGATTTGGCATATTGGGAATGATATTTACATTCATTATTAATGATATGTACATATTTATTACATGTGATATATTTTCATATATTTACTTAAAAATGATATACATGTTATATGTGATAGAAAATGAATAAATGTACTACTATGTCACTCCAATTCACATGTTAATCCATGTTTAGAGAGACCATGATAACGTTTTTCTCTATTTTTGTAACATATTGAGGTTGAGCTTGTTGTTATCTTGTGTTCTAAGAAGTGAATTTTATTGTTGGGAAAATCCGCTCAGGTCATTTTTTAATTGAGCATCATGAGAGTGGAAATCAGAACATTCCTCTCATAGATGAACTGGAGATTCCTATGGATCCTATTATTAACATGGATGAACAACTCCATTATATCTTTCTCAGGGTAATGAAATCAATGTAATGGGATATTATTCACACTAAGAATCGACGTCTGGATTGGAGAGAGAGTTCTAGCTACAACATCCACCTACATTCTTAGGGGAGGAGGTGATAAGGAATATGAATTCTTGATTGATTAATTCTATAAAATCATAAATAACCTCATAAAACCTATATATAGTAGGGTAAATGTATAGGCATACATTCTTTTATGGACCTTCCATGAATTGGTTAGTCATTTATGAGTTAGCTGGGAAGAAAGGGGGGTCATCCTAGAGGACCATGATGAATTTTGTTTGATCCACTTTTATCCTAAGATGTTGAGTAATGGGAAGGTTCATGTCTTCATGAACCAGATAAAGGAGAAATTATTAGTGATGGACTACACTAGATACTTCACAGACCTAATAGGATTCACACCATCCATAGTTTTTGTTGATATCTCCTTGGAGAGTTTTTGTCAGAATGTGAATTAAAATGTGATCGAGTCATAGGTTACTACATTCCACATGATAATCCTTTAAATCATTATGAATTTGTAGCTCAAAATTTATGTTGTTATTAGTGAGATCCTGAGTGGTGGCTAGAAAATCTTAATAGACCAATATGGGAACACTTCTTCTAGTGAAAAAAGCACCACTATGAATATTGTCCTCAGAGATGTAGTGGGAATGGTATTCAAGGGAATGGACTACAACCTCGGGAATGTGGATTATTTTAGTGATTTCAGTGTGGATGGTTGGTCCACAAGAACCCACAGTTTCTTCACTCTAAAGTGGAGTTTCATGTTTTTGATAGGTGGCTTCATATTTAGTAGTTTTATAGGAACAATACATAGTAGATCAGTGGAAAGGTATTAAGAAAGGAACATATGATTGGAAGTGATACAACTACCCATTCGAAGTCTAGTATCATGAGTTACACCATCAGTTTAGGATGAGGAAGGGGATGAGGTCTCCAGTAAATGAGCATATGTAAAATTCATAGGGAGAAGTGAATTGGATTAAGACCAGATCATAGAGAAGGGTGTAACATCATCTTCATGCTATGAAAAATACTATGAATAATTTGGATAAAGGACCTTCTTCCATAATATGTTCAATTATTTTATCATCTACCCTATCTTTTTTATTTCTTTTATGATGTTATCTCGTTAAAATATATATATTAATTTTTTAAATGGGTTGGGATTCATTAAGGAAATCTTATAGGGTGTGATTACTATTAATACACTATTGATAGTGTAGTTGTAGAATAACTAGAATTACAAGGGATGTTCTCATTAAATTAGTGGATTCCATTAATTTTGAGAACAATTTGGGCCTGGAATTATTGTTTTTGTTTTTATTCATGATAAGTATATTTTAGTTTCATATTGATCTCACATCGACCATTACTAGAGGGGTGTAACAAGTCTTTCTCTAGAAGTATGTAGCTATTTTCACCAGGGTGATTGGGATATTTAGGGTGGTTATGAATGACAAAGTTAGTACATATTGGATTATACATTGGATCAAAATAAATAATTTCTCAAGATAATAGTGGAATGTAGAAAGATAAATTTTCTCCCAAGTTATATATTATTCATGATGTTTTTACTAATTAGTTTTATGACTTACCACATAAGCGAGAGATCTATTTAATGATAGAGTTGGTGCCAGGGGAAGATACAGTTTTTAACCTTCCATATATAATTTTACCATAGAATATTTATGAGCTGAATGTTAATATGTTTGATATAGAATCTTAGGGTTTCCCATGACCAAGTACATCACCTTCAGGTTCTCTCATGTTTTTCACCAATATGGATTATTTTACTTTGTTCTTATTTGTGGATTATTAGGGAGTGAACAAAATAAAGGATACGAATTTGTATCCCCTTATATTAATTTTTGATCTATTTGAATAGCAAAGGGGTATAAAGATCTTCTCTAGGAATGATTTTCTGTCAGGATACCATCTATTGGAGGTGAGATAATCAAATATAAATCATAATGATATTAGGAGTAGGTATGGCTTACATGAGTTTGTAGAGATGTTTTTTACTTGGGTGAATACACTTACAGTATTCATGGAAACAATGAATGGGATATATCATCCCTTTTTATACTAATTTGTTGTTGTTTTCATCAATGAAATCATATTGTACTCCTAGTTAGTAGGGGATCATTCCCAAAATCTAGAAATCATCCAAAATATAGTGAGAGTGAATTGGATTTACACAATGATATTCAAATGGAATTTCTATATAGATAATGAGAAATTAATCGTCCATGTAGTCTTAGATGATAGTGTTTTAGTATACCTACATATGGTTTTAGCAATTGTATTACAGGATCATTCCTATAATGTTTTTGAGATTTATAGTTTTATGGTATTAACATGTCATTACTGGCGCCATATAGTAATTCTCCTGTCAAGAAGCACTGATTTTTAGGGTGACCATTAAAGGGGATATTATTTCAATATTATTATGGAAGTTACTTTCTAGAACAAAATATAAGGCTTAAATCAACCCCAATACTCACCGTACATAAATTGGTTAATGTGTATACCATGTATTATGACACATACATAGTTTGAATCAGAGTAGTTATGAAAATGGAAGAATGGGTCATTTTTTATGACTATAGATAGCTAAGACCACAATATATTAATTATCATACTCAAGATCTAGAGTTAGTTGTGGTTTTACATGCCCTGTTATGATGAACACATGATATTTTTGAAGAGTAATTTGTGATGTTTGTGGAGAACAATATCCTAATGACCATGATTTCCTAGTGCTACATGAAGCTATCTAGAGGAGGTGGGATGAGTATCTATAGTCATTAAAATTCATGATTTTGTATACATTAAAAAAGGGTATTTTTTGAGACGTTGTGAGTCAAAAGATGAAAGTAGTAGTAGGGTTGTTGTCTTGTGATGAGTAGAAATTGATGGAACTCTTTATATGTAGGAATTTATATGTTTAAGATTCATTATTATTATTAGATCTTACCTAAATATCTAGTATACCCATGCTTCATTTATAGATAAAGACTTAGTAGTTATATAATCTTGTGGTCTTATATTTAAAGGATAACTTATATGATGGGGATCCACCACCATGATGGTGTTTTGGTAGTGATGACATTCTTCTTATCCATTGATGAATATGGGTTTATATGGTCTTTCATTATGAGATAATAACATATTTTCATGATTCTAGATGGGTGGTACACCTAGGTTTGAAAAACATGTATCCAAATTTCTGTAGAGTATACTAGTTTCCAGGAATAAAGATGGAGTCTTCGGGATTTATAGTGAGACGTTTCACTTGTTGAGTAGTTGTAGCATCTTCTCATTATTAAGAGGAAGTGTGATGATGTCACTATGAAATCTTTTTTAGGTTAAACTAGGGTTCCTTGAATTAATATACGCATTATGTGTGGTAATACATTGATTGAAGAAGGTATCCCAATTTAAGCCTATTATATTGACCTTCACTGTTGATGATCTTGGTCATCCTTAAGTATGGGAGATATTTTATTTTCGTAATGTTCCAAGGATAATTTCTTCGGATCCAGATCCTCATTTAACGTATCTGTTTTTGTAGATCCATTAAAATGCCTGGGAATTTTAGTTTCTCTTATGTAAAACAAATCATCTGTAGACTGATTGTAAATCTAAGTAGAATTTTTCACACGTGAGTATAAATTGTCACCCATGGGTAGAATTTTTCACTAATGGAGGTAGATAGTAATATAAAATTATACGGATTGATTTAAATGGAACATTTCAAATCTTTTTATGGAAGTTCAATGCATTAACCTATTTGTGGTTGGAGGCAGGAGAGTTAGTTCTTGTTTGACCAAATCTCATGAAAGGGAAACCAGAGATTGTTCAGTTGATTATGATGTCGCTGGAGACCAAGTATAGTATGAATAAAGTTAATTCTGACCAATAGATATGAACTTTAGATTTTTGGGTGGGTCATTATGTTTTCCTTCATGACTCTTATAGGTCAGGGAAAAGTCATATCATAAAATAGGGGAAGCTCGCCCTGGGGATTTTAGGGCTGTTTGACATAGTTGGAAGGGTCAGACCAGTGGAATACTGACATTACATTCCATAGTGATTTAGTTTCATGAATGATGTGTTTCACATATCGTACCTTTAGATACATCAAAAAATCCCTTCTTATTTGGTAGACATTGAAGACATAGATCATTGTGTAGACACATCCATTGAGGAGAATCCTATTTGAATTTTAGACCATATTAAAATGTATTTTCAAGGAAATAACATACTTCAAGTATAAGCGATGTGGAATAATGGGAATGTTCAAGAGGATGCCTAGGATATAGAATTTGACATGTTAAAAGAGTGGACACAACTATTGGTCGAGACCCCACATTGATTCTTAGGGAAACTCAGGGTTGAGCTATTATATTGTGGGGAAACTGTAGGATCCCTTAATTTTGTAGTTACATTCATCCTTGAATTTATTTTAAGTATCCTCTAGTTTTGTTTTTATTTTATTAATAATTAGTGGATGAGCATTTATTTCAGAATGGATATATTTTTTTATGGAAAATGACCTAATGTATGGGGTAGAATTTTTGTGTTAATGTAGTCTGGGTAGAAAATATTCCAATAATTTATGAGGGTTCTAACTAGTTTTGGGAAGTTATAGAGGTGGATTGTGTTATTTATATTGAATTTTTGTTGTGAGAATCCTGTTAGAGACATTCACATCATGAATGGTTCTCAAAATTTGAAACTATTGGTGATTTGATGTCATTAATAGGTTCATAGCATGAAACATTTACACACAATAATACTAGTTAACAAAATTAAATTGATGATCATGGTTATTTTAACCCAAGGAAACATGTTTTTTAACAAATATTATAAATATAGAATTTATATTATGAAAGTTGTTCATGTCAATAACATCTTTGTATTATTAGTTATAACTCTCACTACACATATGATATTATTATCATTCATTATGAAAGAGTCTCTCCCTAACAATATGGTGATTCCAAGAAATATTCATTTGATTCCTTCCATTCCTAACATCTCGGTCTACTGTTTTATCTTCATTGAGTTCCTTCATCTTTTCTCCATAAATTCTCTACCATCCTTTATAGTAATGTTATATATAGATCACCATAAAAAGAGATTTTGATATTGATGCGTGTGTGATCTAGGTTTCCCTTGTTATCTATTTAGCCATCATTAATCATTGATTTTATAGTGAGAGTGTTTACTTGATTGTTGAATTAAGTTATATGATGTACAACATATCCATTTAGGTAAAATTTATTTATTTATAGTATGTGTGATTACACCAGCATGTCACACATATGAAAAAAATATTGGACAAGACATGTTAAGTAATACTCATTTTTAGACCATCCATTAGATCTTTTTGGGTATATAAGGATATATATTGAGACCTATGACCACTTGATTAGTGTGCCACCCTTTTACATTATAGATACTTGTCCTGTTTTACCTCAATGTCCTATGATTAATTGTTAATAAAATGATCAATTATTCAATTATTCTTCAAAGGTGGAATAACATCTAAATTGTCTAATTTCATAAGGTAGAATAACGTTTTATATGTTTGGGAAACGAATATGTTAATGAAAATATGGTTAAATTATAAATGACATAGTCTTGATATATTTATCATGGTAATTGGAAGCCTTATTTTGTGATACATAACTAGAAATTCAAATGATAATATGATGAATTGATCATTATTCCTTGTGGTTACATATCATGTATGATTTTTTGTCTATGTGAATTATTTTATTAGCATTTTAGATTATGTGAAAAGAATGTGATCGATTAATGAGGGTGGGATTATTATTGGAATGTTTAGTTTTTCATGACATGAACGATGATTTATTTTGATTCACAGGGCATGGTGCATGAATTTTCATACCAGATGAGGGATATGGAAACATGTTAATGATACAAAAGGGAATATCATATACTCATGTCAGATGTATGAGGACCATAGATAAAGTCTCTAGGTTCCCAAGGATGATAATAAGGATATCCACTTGATAAAATCAATTTGTTAATTTGAATTTTGTTAGATTAATGCTCGGTGGGATAATCTACCGTATGTTGGGTAATCCATCTTGATACAGGAGGATCCACGTATAGATAGAGATACATGGTAGGGAATTGAAACATATTTGGTCGACCCTTATCAACCCAGATCTTGGGGGATCATAAGGATTACATTATGCATAGTATCAATTTATTAAAGAAATATTATATTAATTTCTTTATCTCATTAACAATAGTTATCAAAAATTTAATTTTTTAGACATAGTGATGTAGACATTATGAGTTGTACTGACACCCTATTAGGGTCCCCATTTTCAACCCAAGATCATCTTATGGGTGTATGTTTGGTCAAGGATAAGGGACCCTATGATTTATTTATAGTTTGTTCGATGGATTTAGTCTTAGAGACGAGACCAAAATTGAGTTAGAGACTGATGTATTAGGACTATTTATTTCATTCTACATAATATTTTATTTTTATGATATTCAAAACATATTTTAGTGAAATTAAACAAGTAATTACATTATAAAATTATTATTTGGATTTATTCTATTTTAAATTTTTGTTTTCCCATGGTTTCCAACTAAGTTATTCATATTTTTATGTCATTTCAACTAAATTGCTATTATATTTCAACAATTATATTAAATATTTACAAGAGGGAATATTCTTCATAGTAAATTTCATAGAACCTCACTGGTAGTTGATATCCTCTAAATTATATAGAGTCACACCCAAGGTTACAAATCCAACCGACTTAGTAACATGAGTGAGAAACGGTTCAGGGATGCTATATCCATGTTGATGTTTATAAACCTCAAAAATAAAATTAAATATTATAAATAAAATATGAGTTAATGAATGAATATTTTTGTGAACAAACCATAATGTATTTCCTACATGATTAATAAGTGTGGGATTGATGTATCTTGATCCATTTTGGATGATGATTGGGCAGAATGCTTCTAGCACATACTTTTCACCAGGCTTTGACTTCTACTGTTTGACTGATACCGATAATGCACTACAGCCGAGCTGACTTACTAACACTAACAAGGCACTGTAGTAGTAAAAAAATTGGATTAAAATGTACTATATCTCCTTTGGTATCCATCAACCATCCACTATGGCACATTTGACTTGGGTTTCTAACTTTCATTATTGCGATGCAGACAACCTTTGCAGTTGGTGGAATAGTGGACTGGCTTCCCCCTTTTTTATCACATTTTGCGGTAAGGTTTATTTAGTGATTGGGAACCCTAAAACTACATATAATAATTGTTCTACTGAATCATAGTGAAATTATTCCTCTTTGTCAATGTAGGGATTCTTCACAAACAAATTAAATTTATGTGTTCTCATTTTTTAATTTTTCTCTTTTACTCATCTGTGAACAATTTTTTTAACTTCTTTACTTATGACATTTCATGAAACAAATGGTATTAGAGGTTATGTTCAAGATTCTAAAACGATGTATATAGTATGAGTTATGGTGATGATCTATTTCTTCGATGGAAATGAATTCAATTTCTGTAGGATGTAGATCAATGATTACCGTTATCAATAAATGATTCACTTCTCGCTTTTGGGTCTGAATCCAACGATCATGGATTAATCTGAGTAGGAGATGCTAGATTAATAGGATCTGGGTTTTTTCATCATACGTTGAAAAAAATATGGATTTTAACATTTTAGAGTAGAAAACAATGATTTGGTTGATTATTTCTCCCTCAAATTTGTATGAGATGCCTTATGTGGAAAATAAGGTGAACTTGATGCGATGATTGTTCAACATGAAAATTGTTTCAGGATGAATTATTTCATATCACATCAATGAATTCAACACCATTATATGTCAATTAAAATATATGGATGTTGTGAATAGTGATGTGGTATGTGCTCTAGTCATAGTATCTTATTTACCTAACATTTGGGAAAAAATGTAACAACTGTGAGAATTTCTTTGAGATATACCTAGCTATTTCTTATGGGTATATGGGACCTGATCCATAATGAGAATATCCAATGAAGGAAATCAGTTATATTCTTTGGTTTAGCTCTGAATGTCGAAGGATGATGGAGATAAAAAAAGAGGGAGAATAATAGAGGACAATCGATGTCCAGAGGAAGGAGTAGATATAAGGAAAAGGGGTCCAATACTACCTACTAGACTTGTAGAAATAAACGATATGTTAAGAATGATTGCAGAGAAAAATGAAATGGACCTCAAACCAAAAGATAAAACAATGAGGCTAAAATACCTAATGATGTGATGTTGTTGATCATAAAAATCCTTATAGAGTCATGAATTTTAGAATTAGAAGCATCATTCCATTCCACATCGATGAAGGGTTTTTTAAATAATTTTGTTTCTGGAAATTCTGATAGTGAAAATATTGCTAATGATAAACCATAACAGATTATTAGGATGGTGATGCACATATCAAGTCCAAAAGCTGGAGTCTAACGGTTCTATAAAATTTTTGTTATATCACAATCATCAGAAAAACTTTTATTTATATCAAACAACATGATGATATACTGTGGAGTACCATGTTCACTGGTGGTTCCTGGAAGATCACTAATGGAAATATTGTCATAGCTTGGTGAAAAATAATGGTCCCATTTAATACATGAAAAAATATTCATAGACATGGCTTTAACATAGTAAGGTGTATGAGATTCACAAATGTGGCCCTATAATCTACTCCACATTAGTTAAATGATAATATAGGTACTGGAAAAAAAAGTGATACTATAGGAGTTGATGTCTATGTATTATGGCCAATGTGATGATTTTATGTTTTGAAATCCAAATAAGGATTCATTTTCAAAAGGAGGTAGAACACTGAAGGCTGGGAAGCTAGACCTGGTGCACATTGATGTTTGGGGGCCTTCACCCGTACTTTCCCAAGGAGGGTCACCATATTATGTTACATTTATCAACGACACCGTAAATAATGTATTTGTTAACTTTTCGAAAAGAAAATATGATGAGTTTAAGATGTTTTATCAGAAGAAGGTAATGGTGTAGAATGAGTCAATGTCAAATCAGAAATATTTTAGGTCTCACAATGGTCGATCATATGGCAGTCATGAGTTTAGATAATTCTATTCTGATATTGGAATTTGTTGGGAGATGATTATTCTAGGAACATAGTAATAGAATTTTTTGGTAATTAAGATGAATAAGAGGTTTAATAAATTTCATAGAATTATGAGGTTACACTCAAGGTTACTTAAGCCCTGCTGGTCAGATGCAGTGAACATGGCATCATATCTCATAAAAAGAAGTCTATCTTTTCTAATGGGAAAATTTTTACCTAAAGAGATTTGGTTAGGTAAGGTTGTAATAATTTCACATTTATGATTTTTAACTATTTTTCCAATGTTAGTACTATTGATAATTAAAGGGATAAACTTGATGCTGATCCAAGAGATGTTTATTTAATGTCTATAGTGATGAGTTTTTAGTTATCTCTTATGGGTTGATCTCAACAAGATGGTCATTAGAAGATAGGATGCGATATTCAATGAAGGTATCATGTATAACAAATTTCATATGACTAAAGATGAAAATGGGAAAAAGTATCGTAGTGAGAAGATAATGTAGATCATGAATGTTTACATGAGATTTAGAAATTGTAACGTTTATAACCTATTAATCATGTGGAGTTATGGATATCAATAAGCGTGAGAAGGCATGTCCATAGGTATTCACAATCAATAAACTATTTTTTATTGACTGCTGGTTGAGTACCAAATTTTTGTGAAGAGGCAATGAATTTGGAGGAGTCAAGGAATTTGGAGTTTTCCATGAAGGAAGAAATTTATTCAGTACATGACAATAATACATTGGATTTCACACATATTCCATAGGGGAAGAAAATATTTCAAAACAAAAGATTGTATTGCGTAAAAGAATAACATGGTGGAAAGAGGATTTTCTTGGAAAGGACGGTGGTCAATGGATTAGAGAAGAAAAAGGGAGTGCATTTCATTAAAAATCATCACGAGTAGTGAATAATACCAACATATGTGTGGTTCTCATCACTGTGGAACTAGAAGAACTTTTTCTTGAGAAGCTTGATGTGAAGATGAATTTCCGTCATAGAGATCTAGAGGAGGAAATCAATATGTATTATCTTGAGGGAGATTTTAATTTTGGGATGTAATACCTAGTTTGAAGACTCTATGAGAGCTTTTATATTTAACATCAGGAACTAGTGTAGTGGATTAAGTCTTTTTATTCAATCATGACTAAAAATGCATACAAATGGTGTGACATGAATTAATGTCTAAAAATATTGTCCATTGGTGATGAATTTATTATAATTATTCAATATGTGGATGGAAAACTCATTAAAGGATCATGTATGAATAGGAATGATGAGTTGAAAAGGATGTTATATGAGGAGTTCAAGATGAATGATCTTAGAGAAGATGGTAATATTTTTTGGATGGAGATCAAGAGAGATCGCACAACTAGAAACTTGATATTGTCATCAGATAACTACATTTAGAATTTTCTATGAAAATTCAGTATGCTAGAAGAATGTAATGTACCATTTACCGTAGAGGTTCATTTCAAGCTATTAAAGGCACAATCGCTGAATACGGCAGAAGAGGTTGGGTACCTTACAAAGGTTCCATACACATCATGTACAGGATGCCAGATGTATTCCATGGTGTGTACTCGGCCTGACATTGCTCATGCCATGAGAACTATGAGAAGGTATATAGATAACCCTTGAAAGAAACATTGGGAATATTTGAGTTTATATATAGGTATTTTAAAGGAGTAAATTATGTAATATTGTGATTGGGTAATGGAAATTCATTGAAGGGGTATATGGATGTTGAACTTGGAGGTGACATTGATAGTAGGTAGAGTAAAAAAGGTAATGTATTATCCTATAGAGGAACTACAATATGGTGGTTATCAAAAATGAAAAAGGTTTTGTCTTTAACCACCAAATAGGAAGAATATATTGTCGTAACATAAACAGATAAGGAGATGGTTTGGTTGAAGAACATATTTGATGAGTTGGGAAGAAAGTGGGAGGAGAATGTATAGTATTGTGAATGTCAAAGTTCTATAAATCATGAAATGAACCCTGTGATTCCTTCCAATAAAAATCAAATTCATTTGATGTATCATTTCATTAATGGTTTGAAACAAGATGGGTCACGGACATTGTATAAGATTTCTAGGACAGAAAATCTAGTAGACATGTTTACAATGTCAATGGTAATACAGAAGTTGAGGCACTTATGTGCCTCCATTGGTCACCCATGATGCAAGTAGGATGAGATTACAAATTAAAGAGGACAAAATGGGATCATAAGAGGATAAAATCTTTTATTTCATGAATTTTCATCTTGAAATTGATGTTGTGAATGGAAATCACATGCACTGGTGAGTGAAGAAGCGGAAGTGAAAATATTAAGTAAGTTTGTCTTAGTCTGTGGCATCGAGGCATGGAAATATATTGTATCAGTTTCTAAGTGGTATATTTTTTTATTTTTATATCCTGATATGTTGCAGATGATTATTGTGATAAATTCTTCCAGCCGATACTATACACGTGTCCACAACTTCCGCGATTCGACTGATACCAAAAAATGCACTATGGCAGAGTTGGTCTACCGATACCAACAAGGAACTATAATAACATGGAATTTTTATTCAATAGGACTGTAGCTCCTTGGAAATCCATCCACCATACATTGTAGAACTTTTGACTTGGGTATCCACCTTTCTATTTACCAATGTGGACATCATGTGCGGTTGGTCAAATAGTGGATCGTCTTCCTCCAATTTTAGCCTATTTTGGGATAGGGTTTGGTTAGTGATTGAGAACCATGAATCTATGTGTAAATATTGTGCTCCAAAATCAGAGTGAAATTATTCCTCTCTATAGAAGTAGAGACTATTCTCGAACCACATAAATCTATGTGTTCTTGCTCATTTATTTTTACCCCCTTTACAATTCTATGATCCGTTTTTTACTTTATTTTTCCTGACAATTTTCAACAATAAGAACTATAAACTATCATATAAAAATTTTAAATTTATATAGTTCAATATACGCTCCATATAAATACTTATAATATCATATATGATCCACTTAAAACATTTCGACACCCATTTATTAATACTTAATTCCTAAATCCATCATCGATAGGGTTAACTGCCTCTTTTTTCATTGATGATTCAATTTCGATGTTATGATAATTAAACATTGATCACTATTAAATTATCATTAGAATCATACTAATTTCATAGGTTTCATATTAATTAATTGAATAAATTTTTCTACAATTTTTGTAATTCTTTGAAGAATATGATTTGAATTGTTTCATGGAGACATAAGTACACACACACGCGCTTAAGTGATGATTGTAATTTTCAATGGAGGAAATATAATACAGATAAAGAGTAATTAACCTTAAAAATAATTATTATATAAAAAATATCATCCATATTTATTTAAACAATATTTATTACTATCAATGTAATGAGGAAATGGAAAACAAATCGCATCGCACCATTGAGGTGGAAGGCCGACATATACCAGAGCGTTGTTATCGATATCAAATTGATGGGATGGTAACATGGTATATAAGATATTATTTTTAATGAGGACTAATTATATCATAAATATCATATATAATCACTGAATCCAACACAATGAGTAACCATGACTGATAGGGTTGGTCAATCAATTATATATGTACACTGATGCGGTAAAGAACACATTCACAAAAGCAACACATTCTTTTCTCATCATTTGGAGAAGAGGTGGGAAGTGGCTATTATATAATTATTATAATATTTCAGTATATTTGGGATACATAAATCCTAAATTAATAAAGGATTAGTTTTTTTATTGATGTTGTAATATGAAGTTTTATTAAAATAAATTAGTTATGATTAATACCACCTTTTTAATGACCTTTTTGGGATTACACCTAACGACTTCAAAGAATCATCATAGAAGAATATTTTATGATATAAGATGATGGAAATAAATATAGGAAGTATTTTCATTAGTAATTAGAATATGATAAATGCAAAAATATTATTAATAAGCGAGGATATGTAGTTCCTATTTATATGTGTATGGAGGGACACACATGGAAATACCAAAAAAATTTCAATAATATATTGTTATCTTCTTGTGAATGTCAAAAAATGGACATTAATTTAAATAAAATTTAGGATATGATTTAAATTTCCTGAAAAAATTATAAATATACAGGTTTATATGCCATTACCATCATTATGTATTTTTTTTAGCCTTTGATAAACGTATTTTTACCTTATCCTTGTTAACAATATTATATTGGATATACTATTTATTTTATATTAGTATTTAGTTGTCACAAGTAAATTAAATTTAACTAGATGAATAAAAAAATAAATACTTTTTACTGGAATAAATTTTAATAATTTGATAAATTTAGTTTTAAATTGTCCACACCACACAATGAAAATCCATTGTCAAAACATAATTTTCATGCATAAAAGTAAATTTACATTCATTCATTGACATGTATAAAACATAAAATGAATGTTAAATTATTTCCATGAATATATATTCTATAAATTTCAATAAAAAATTAATATTTATTTATTTTTTTCATTTATTTTAATAAAAACACTTCATAAACATAAAAATAGTTCTATAAAAAATAAGTTCTGATGAAAAAAGGATATATACAAAGAACATTTAAAATGATGATATCTATGAATGTAACTATTTTTCACAATTAAATGAGTGTTATTTTGATTTAAGATAGAATTTTAAAAAATCTTGGTACACTTAAATTTAATAATTTATAGAAAAAAATAATACACTTACAAATATTAGTGTTTTCAAATATTATCTATAAAATTATTGTATTACTGAGAAATAAAAATAATAAACCAGAAGATAATATTGACATGATAATTTAAAAATGAAATTTATTATCTAAGAAAAAATTTCAAAAAAAAATTATAAGTTAATTATAATGGTTGTTCATAAAATATATTAAAAACCATTTTCAAGATATGATATTTCTGAACCATAAATTTACATTACTAAAAAATAAGAAACTATTTATTATCCATAGACTAGTACATTTAAATTATATATACATGTTCTCTTTATTTATAATGTGATTATACAGGTTCATACCACTAATTTAATGACTAGTTAATAATGGTCATGTTTAAATTAATATATTTTATAGTGTATCAGAGATCACATAATCATTGTGATTCTTATTATGAATTATTTCAGAAATATTATTACTTTGTAACAAAATTATCAGGGTTTCACTCCCCCTATTTAAATAAAATCCTCAAAAAATTACCTTGTAATCAATGGTTCAAAATATAAAAATACATTTTTTGAAAACCCAGTTTATAAAAAGGGAAAATAAAAAATGAATTTTAATGGAGATGTGGGAAACATAATAGATACCTGAAATAATTCATAATGATGTTCCCAAATACGAGTTAATTTCTAGGGAGGTTATAAAGATGAACATGGAAGAGGAAAATGGGTTATCAATAATATAGATTGAATGATAATAATTTCATGAGAATGTTAATCACTAAAAAACTACAAATCATTGAGGGGTATATATAACAAAAAATTCAAGAGAAACTATAACAATATGAATCACTTTTTTAGTTTTATGATTATATTCTTTATGGTGAGGGATTAATTTGTAATCAAATAATATAAAATATTTATCCTTTATTTCTTCAACGTTGTACATGTATTTTCATCCTTTGGTTTCATGTTACAACTATTCTCCACTAATTTTCATATCAAATTACAACATTTAAGGAACAAAATATACTTTTTATGCAATAAGAACTAAAACAAACTTCTGATTGGTCATAATATCGATCAATGGATTACAAGATACTCCTATTGGATCTATTAAGTTATTAAAAGAAAAAATTGGTTAATAGAATCTATGATAACTAATATGAATAAAATATCTTTCGAAATATTATTCTCAATTATTTAAATAATATTACACAAATATATAATTAATTATGTCCACAAATAAATTAATTCCATGAAACTTCAAATAATTATTAACAAGATATAAAATCCAAAAATTTAAAAATGTTCAAAAATAATTACAAAAAAACATTACATTACTCACCAAACAATATAATGTAGAAGATAATGATAGATAAAAAACACATGGATGAAATTATAACGTGTTCTCATAAAACATTATAATAAACTAAATCACTATTAAAATCCAATGAAAGAATATTTTCTTCTTAATATTTAATCTATATCTTTTTGATAAAATTCATAAACTTTCCAATATATAATATCAATGAAATAATTGAATAGACTTATTAAAAAACATTAAATCATATTTCATCATATCAAAAAGAAATTCACGGACACCAATATTAACCAAAATATGTTTTCAATATCAATAAACTCTTTATCCCAACTAAACAGTATTATATCAACATCAAGAATATTTTAATGGTTTTATATACCCCAATTATTTTTGTCCAAAAATATCAATATAACAATAAATCAATTTTCTATGGATATCATTACTATTAATCATATGAATAAAAATTCATAAAGAGAAACTATTCTAGTCTAATATGTATATAATTCTTGATTTTTATTACTAGAATATAATTAATAACACAATACTAAAAAACAACTCTCAAATCCCAAAACATAAATACATTAATCATTCAACTTCATGTATTGAAATAACATAGGTCATTCCTCATTCTAGGAGTTTGAACCTGGATTAGGGAATTGACTCAAATAATTCTGATGATTCCAATATAGAATATATTTTACTATAAATGTTAATATAGTATGTACCATATTAACCTCTATTAAAGTATTCATTTTTTTGTTTATATGTACTTTCATTATGACCCATATATTCAACACATAAAACAGCATTTCATTCCATTGAGACATTTTCCATGGTTATTCTTCCGAGATTATAGACATGTTGGAATATAAAAATTCATTTCTATATGGTCCTCATGAAACTCCATTTTTCACTAATATGGTTCAATTGGAGACACAAATATGTTCATGTTGTTAAAATAATATTGAGATATGAGGATTAAAATAATCACAATCTATTTCATTCACTCTCCAATTTCATTTTTAACATCATTAGTAAAGTAAAATATAATCTAGATCAATTAGGGTTAACACACTTCAACTTGGATCAATTTGTTATCTTATGCCAAAAATCATTATTTTATGAATTATAATCATAGTGTGTAAACAAATAATTGTGAAAAATAATTCATATTAGGAATAAATCATGACACCTTATATTCAAATTTACGAAACAAGAGGTTGAAACTATTCCATTCATGTTTATTTACAATTTAAATCCATTACAATATTTGATAAATAAAATTTGAATTATCAGATCATATAACCCAAGTGTTTCTAAAAAGGAATGTAGTTATATTCCCAATTATCATGCAAAAATGAAAATGCAGTCAATATCAAATCATCCACATTTATAGATGTCACCCTAGGGGAATATGAAATATAGGTGCAACAAATTTATAGAATTTAGACAATGATTTATTTTCTAGTAAAACAACTCTCATTTAATTTCCATGATATAGGATGTTCAATTATAGTTAGAATTACCCTAGGGGTTCTCACTAAATATTTATTTCCATAGTTTCAAAAAATAACTAATCCATGAGATGGTAATAACTAATATTACTGAGTCATATCATTCATAAATATTAATGTTTATTATATGAATATTCATTATATATCATTGTGGTCATGATAAAACCATAAAGGATATATTTTTAAAACCTAGATTCCAAAAAGTGGTTACATAAATGAACCATATCATTTCTCACATAGATCTTCCAAACTATAACCCTTTATAGACATATTATACCTAAAACCATTCTCCACATCTTGGGAAATTGAAAAATTAGAGAATGTTATCTTATATTCATAGTAAGAGTAAACAACAAATATATCAATCAATGATCATATATAAGAATATAATTTCTATATGTTAATGAGAATATGGGTTTTAAAATTTTGAATTTATACCCAAAAATTATTTTTATCTTGAAATACCTCATAAATCATGTTAGTTGATATAATGACACATCTCAAAATGGAAACCCATCTATCCATACCCTGACCCGATCTGCTGAAAAATTTGAAGTGAGTTATGGATCCCTCATTGTTAGAAACTACGACATTGGATTCAAAAAAAGGTAATTACTTACCCAAACTAAGAAAAGATATATAGAATATATATACAAAAATAATTAAAACCATATATAATATTTTTCATAGGCATAATATTACCAGTATTTGTGATAAAAAAATATATAAATATGAAATAAAATTTCCAAGTACAAAAAATATAAATTAACAGAAACCAAAACTATCCAAATCTAAAACATGTGATTTGTGGGAATGATCCCACTATTTCACCACCGTCAATCCATTCCTAGTTGACTAATGACCACAATAACTTAGTATTTTTCATTTCCCCTTCCTATATCAGAAAAAAAAAATTACCCACCCATGAGGGGGTGTTTATTGTGTGAGTTGAACTAGGTATTTAGGATCTCACATAGGTGGTCCACAATATTCCTATATCAAATATTCAAATTATTCCCATTTTAAATGAAAACATTGAATGACATCAGTTTACAAAATTTTATATCAAAATCAATAAAACTAGTTCTGATGTTTTATAGTAATAAAAAACAAAATAATTTAATATAAAATCCTAAATTCTATAATCTATAAACACTAATAAATGTAGGTATCATATCATATAAAAATTTATATCAATCTGAAAAAATTGGTAAACACCCCTTAGAAAACAATGTATGGCCTAATAAATTTACTCATACCTAAATAAAAAAATGACTACTGCATAGTGAAGTACCTAGAGTAAAAAATTTATTAATGTAGAAATGGTGGAACACCCCAAAAAGTTAACATAATAGAATATCAAGATAAATTTTTTGATTCTAATGTATCCATTATCTTAGTATAGAATATCACACCAAGAAAGATAACAACCATAAAATTTCAATTTACATGGACTAATAAAAAACCATTTTCCATGTTATATAAAACACCCATGTCAGTAATATATAAAATAAATTTATTAGGGATAACAATTTATAGAAAACAATTCAATATAAATATTTCCATTCCAAAAAAAATTTGGAACCCAATTTTAGAATCCATTTCTCTATTCATTGATAAAATATATATTCTCCCAAAAAAGGGGAAAATAATATTTTATACAAAACCATTTTTACACATGCCTATAAATAATTCATTGATAATTGAAATTAATATATAACACTATTTATAAAACAATTTTAATATATAGTACTAATATCATAATATAGAGATAATACCATGTATGTCAGGTTTGGGTCTTACACCACCCACGATGGGATCCTAACATTGGAAATAATGGATATAAATAGAACATGAGGGGAGGCCCAAAAAAGGATTCCAAAAAAACATAAAATCAGGTTTATAAAAAAAAGGTGTCATAAGTGATGTTGGATAAAAAAATAATAAAATAAAAACATTTGAGGACATAATCGATGATAGAAGTATCCTCTTAAGGATAAACACATGAATGATCCAGAAGAGACTGACGAAAGACAATAACATGATTAATAAATCTTAAAAATAAATTCGGTGTCCATTTATAATTACCAGGATAAAATAAGAGAGTTTGAATAAATATATGGATTTCATAATACACATTGATTACATGAAAACTATGAAAATTGAGATGAAAACAAAAAGTGGTAATGTTAAAAGGATCCTATATCACTAAGGAATAGTCTGTATTGGATTTATAATTGTATTACGTCCTTTAAATACGTTCTAAATGACATTTAGGGAAAAAATATGTTCAGGATGATAATTATCCAACCCAAACCAATGTCTCTAGATATACAATGGTTTCTATATGATAATTAATGGTCATTTTTATCATGTAGTGGTCACCATCTAACTTACTATCTGACTGAATGAACCAAGACCCAAATTTTGTTCATTCTAATTCCATTGGTGGTATAGTGTCTCATGGAAGCCACTCTTCAGCAAATGCTTTTTATAAAATCCCAAGGTTCTCTATCAACACCGCTCAAACATAAAAACAACCTCTATCACTTAAAAAATATAATATAGTATTATTCATCACAACATTTTAAATTTATCCACATAAATTAGTGTTAAATAAAGACTCTATAGAAAGATGTGAGGTGATCACTCCATTGAAAATTATTAAATCTCCCATGTGTCAGTAGAATACGATCTCTTCCAACATAACATGTTTTTAAATACAATTAATACCCTATGATAGAATTTTGTATACCAATAAATGATCTAAACTGGAACCTCGTTTTTAGAAAATATTTACATGAATTTATTTGTTCCAAACATGGGGCATAGTGTGGATTGGGATGGAACCACATGAGCTGAGATATGTTTAAGAAATAAAATGTAACTATCATATTATCCAGGAACTCTAAATAATAAAAAACCACTCAAAGATGCTCAGTAATGACAAATCATACATATATAGACCCTAATTTTTCTTAGGTGACAATTACATCAAATTAATGATATAAAAACATAACAGGGTTACAAAATCTCCCTGAAATGGTTTAGTGTATCTGAAAAATTAGGACTATACATAAATGTTACATAATAAAACATAATCATTATTTAATTCCGTTGTCTCTAGCTTCATAGTGGTCCTAATTCTCTCCTTAATATATGCAGTTACCTGTGGATATACATCAACAGAAGGGTTGAGGTAAAAGTATAGTAATATTATAGATAAGAAAACGAAAAAATATAACATTTGGGAGATAATAATTATCATCATAAAATAATAAAATGATCATAATTATAATCAATGGGGGAAACAATAGATAAATTAACGTAATGTATCAAAAGTTAAAAATGAAACATCAGATCTTAGGGGCCAAATAACACACATAGTTGTCATAATATCTAGCATCACATTCACACATATTTCACATTATCTCAGGAGACACTTCACATTACCAAATTAATTAGAGTTATATATAAACCTATGTTCACTAATCACATCATGACATTTTCATTTGATATATAATTCCAAGTGCACTCCTCACATCTTAAAATTTACATAATCATGCACACCACAAAGAACATATATCAATCATTGAAATAAAATAATCCATGTAAATTATTGGGTTTTGTATCATAAATTTTACAATAATGAATAAACATTGGGGTATTAGAATCATTAATCTTGAGTGAAAAATATACAGTCTCATGAAAAGTAAAAGATGTGTTATCTTAATGAAGCATTCTTTCAGAAAAACCATTGATTTAGTAATAAAATGTTATTTAAAACATGTATATCCAATAAAATAAAAGGAAAGGATTATAAAATTATATTTATGGAAGATTAATGGGATAACCATGCTAAAAATGGGGTGAATGAAGGAAAACCTAATGAAATAGTATTGAGTCTGAGAATCCCTTTATATGATGTTTGAATGATTTATTCACTTTTATAAATTGTATAATCAAATTCAATTCATTAATTAAAAAATAAAGAACCATTTATATAATAATTTGAGTCATTATAGTTTTATTTGGTTCATTTATGGGCTTTTTAATGATTTATAGCATCTAATTTCATCGTTTAAGAGTGTCCATTTTCATGGTTTTCATGATCATTTTTCTTGTACATGAGTATGGATGTTCACGTAAAATTGGAAATGTAATATAGAATTGAAATTATATTTTATTAATGATCTTTAATCAAATGAAATGATCTCACATATCATTTGGTTATATGATAAAAGGACTATTTATTATACTGAACATTAATGAAAATGATTTAATTAGTTTTGGCAGTTTTAGGATCATTATGAAAGTATATCATTTTATTTAACATCAAGTTTATATATTTATTCCAAGACATTATATAACATTATATATGTATCATAAAACATATATAATAGTAAAAATTGTTGTATGACATGCCTTGATGGAAGTAGGGAATAATGAAAATGCATCGTATGCGGTGGTGGAAAATCAACAAACTACAGTTGATATTTTCATGTTTTGAAAAGAAGGAAGTGAAAATAAAATAAAATATGAATTATTACACAAACATTATATAATTATAGTATTTAATTTTTTTGAGTTATGATTCCACTTTGGTAAGTTGATATGTGCAGATAATAATTAAATAAATGAAATTCAACTGAAAATAAAAGAAAAACAATGGGGTATTTACAACCTGATTTTATCTTCCTTCAAAACCACCTTAGGGAAAAGGGTTAGGAATTTTTATATTCCAAGGGAACTTGGAGGGGGGGTGGATTTGGTAGGGTATTGGGAATAATTTGGAGAAAGCACAAATCTTGAAATGCTTGAGTATAATATGTGTTGAGTGGAGGTATTTATTGGAGAGAAGAGGGGTGTTTTAACATAATTATATTCCTTATTTTTTTATTTGGGCTCATGATTATGAATAGTTTGAGAATTATTACTATATATATTAAAATTATGAAATATTTTTTTTATGTTGTGGTGCATAAATCAGTGTTGTTTCAAGGAATAGGGTATGTAACTTATAATCTAAATATACAATAAATTACAGTATTACACTATATAGAAAAATTCACTTATTTTAGAAAAACATAGATATTCACCCCTACCATTTTTCAAAATTTAGAATTTAAAAACGAACTTGATTTTATAAAAATAATTTTAAAAATATGAGAAAATTAATTTTCAATTAATATCATACTTGGAAAATACTAATTTTAAAAATTACAACAGATTTTATAACACCTTGAAAAACTAATTAAGGTCTCAATTTTTTTTCTAACAACCAGACAAAAAATGTAAATTTATAAATATATTTCAAGAATATAAAATTTATTTTAAATAATTATATTAATTATAAAAGTATAAAAAATTTATCTTTTATAAAAATAATAAGAGTTAATTAATAATTTTCAAAATATTTAATTACTTATAATATGATATAATTATATCATATTATTATTTATCAGATGCCAATTTTGTATTTATAATTTATAGATGGTTTTACTATTCGTTGGCCAAGTTACTATTCATAATATCCATGTTACTATTCTAAGCATGAAGTTATTATCCCATTAGTAAAAGTTACATAACTTTTAGAAATACCAATTATTTCATTCATTCATCATTTATAAAGTTTTTATTATGTTCCAAAAGTTACTTTAGGTGGTTTATACTATATGAAATAATTATAATATGGGAATTTCCAATGATGAAATTTTGGGTCATTACAATCATCCACCATTATGAAATTTCTCCCTTGAAATTTCATTTTACATTCTATGTAGTAAGCATGTGTGGGTACTTATCCTTCATCACTTCCTCGGGTTCCCATGTCACCACTTCATATTTATAGTTGTACTATATTACATTGACCAGGTGAGTAGTCTTTTTCCATAAAACATTATCTCTATGGTCCAAGATCTCCAATGTTTTCTCTTAAAGAGAGAGACCATTTTCTAATTGTACCACCTCTGGAATCAATACACGTAAATAATCTAGTATTTAATTCTTGAATATGGATATATGGAATATATCGTTTACTTGAGACTTTCTAAATGGATGAGCCAGTCAATAGGGCACAACATTTACATAATCAAGAATATTGAAGACACTAATGTGAAAATAACTCATCTTTGTTTTCTTCCCAAATCTCATGGTTATATTCCATTAAAAAATGTACAGGAAAACCATATCTCCATCCTTAAACTCAAGGTCTCATTAGTGATTAAATTTATAGTTCTTATTTTGACTTTTGGGTGCCATGATGTTTTGCTAAACAATTTTTAGCTATTCGACCAATTTATCCAACATTTTAGATCTTTTCTGCTCACATTAAGAAATTACATCCCATAACGCTGGTGTAATACATAATTTACAATACGAATAATCATATGGTTCCATTTTATAGCTTCATTGGAAACTTATATTATAATGGAAATCAACCAGAAGTATATGTTGGTCTAATACAACATTAATTTCCATATATAATACCATCAACATTCATTCAAGTGTCTTAATTGTCCACTCATATTGGCCAAAAAATTTTATTGATAAGCCTTCTTGATGTTTTGTTGGGTGTTTAGGGCATGTTGGAGAATTTTCCAGAACATTTTGGTGAATCATGGATCCATATCAAATACAATCGATAGTGGTACTTCATACAACCTTACTAGTTCTATGATGTATATCTGTGCATGTTGATCCAATAAGAATTCCTCTAAAATTTTGATAAAGATATTTTTTTAGATGATCCACAACAACCTATTTTTCACTATTTCCTCTCGATTTCTTCCTAATTATGGTGACAAAGTACATTATGATGTTCTCTCATTTTTATTTTGGTATGGGGAATGGTTTCATTATCTAATTAGAAATTTGACTTTCATCCATTAATTGTTGACATTCCATTAACTTTTATATATATCAAGTGATGTACTTCTTCATATTATCCCACAAATAATTCTTTTAGAGCTCTAGAAAGATCTTTTCTCTCCATGGGTGAATAGAGAAGGTTGAGATATGTGCGTTATTCAAAATAAACTCATTTATATTATTATTTAATAGTACACATAGTCATGAAACAAATATCAGGACTCCTTTTTCATCAATTTTAATCTATAAATATTTCCCCTTTCTGATAGATTCCACCTTCTTCTGAATTTGATTTTAATTTCTTTAAGCATACGTTATTTTCTCCACTTGAATTGGTTGATAAATCATTAGAGAAAGTATTAGTTATGTTGATTCTCTAATTATTTCCATGTCCATACTTTTCAAATAAAATAACATTATATCTTTTTCAATTCACATCATTGATATTGTAGTAATATCTTTTCTACTTAGTTCATCTACATATTTATTCACTTTTCCATTGTGGTAGTTAATTGAGAAGTCATAATCCTTAACGAGATCATACAATATTCACTGGTGCATATTAAAAACCTTCTTGGTAAATATATATTTTGGGCTCTTATAATCAATATATATTTCAAACATCTCCCCATAGATATAATGCCGCCATATTTTCAAAGAAAAGAGCATAACTTTCAACTCCATATCATGCTTGGCATAATTATTCTCATGAATTTTCAACTACCTTGACATGTAGGAATTCATATTATTATTTTTCATTAATACTAAACAAAATCCCTTCATTAAAAAACCATTAAATACCAACAAGTGATCCCAATTGTCACATATGTGAGTATTGGCTCGATGATAAGTCCCCTTATTAACTCTATGAAGTAGTGTTCAAGTTCACTGGGCCTGACAAATTTTCCCCCATATTAGACATCTAGGTTTCTGGGTTTGGAAATTTGTGATAATTTCTTCACCAATCACCACTAATGCCTATATAAACCAAGGGAAATATGGATCTCTTTTACAGATGTGGGTTTGGGCCACTATTCAATTGCCATTATCTTAGAAGGGTATATATATATTCCATGGCTGGTGATGACATTCCCCATGAATTATACAACCTCCATCCATAAATCACATTTACTGTAACTTTTATAATCATTATCCCTTTTTTAATTCATAAGAATGGTATTCAAATTATCACCATTTTCTTCATATCTATAGAAGTATATCAGAATATCATCGATAAAGACAACCACATATTTGGTTAGGTAATCTCAAAAGACACTTGTCATTATGTATATGAATATTTTTTTAGCATTAATGTGTTTGAGTGGAATCTCAATGAACTCATAGTGTATTTATCTCATTCGAAAGGGGTTTTTATAAATATCTTCCTTCCTCCCCATTAATTGGTGGTATCCTGACCAAAGGTCCACCTTAATGAAATACAAGACCTTATATAGTTGATCGAACAATTCATCTATCTATGTAAGGGAATACTTGTTTTTTGGATTATTTTTATAGATCACAATAATAAATGTAGAGGTTTACTCATCCATCCATATTCTAGATGAATAAGACTAGTACAACCCATGGAGAATCACTCAGGAATATAAAACACCTGTCCATATTCCCTTGTAATTTTATCTTATGTTCCTCTAACTCAATGGAGACCATTTTATAAGGATTCATTGAAATTAAAAAATATCCAAGAATAAGTTCAATTCAGAACTCCACCAATCAATCAAGAAGAAGATGATAAAATTATTCAGGGAACACATCAGTGCATTCCTTTATAATGGTCATGTCATTGGGCAGGATTATCTCATTTTCCTTAACCATTTGAGCTAGATATGTTATCTCATAAGGAAATAATATCCAAACATGAGATGGTGAATATATAGAAGATTCATCCTCCTAATTTTACTAGTATATAATTGGATGATGCATTGGGATGTGAAGAGTGGTCTCCCTTTACCAATATTTTAGGCTTCAATTGAATAAGGATACCCAATCCATGGAAAAAAACATCAAACTCCACCAAAATATATAAGACCATAATTTTTGGAAGGTTAATTTCTCAATCATGAACTGGGAAGGAGTTATATACATTTTATGAAACAATCCCCATATTTTTTGTTCTAAAAAAATAACTCAACCTCTATATTATGAGGTGATGTTTAAATATTTATACTAAATAAGCATGTTATGAAAGAATTAGTAGGACTATAATCAAATAGTATGTTTTCTATTTTTGAATGAATAACCAACTAACCTTTCATTACATCATTGTAAAGATACACCTTGGTGATGATGATAGAATAATCCTTCCATTTCTCATTTGGATTTGGTGGTTGATGATACTGATTACCCTTGAGGACTCCGGGTTTAGTACACTAACTTGTATAGAGACCATTCTCCATATAGTTGAATCATTGAATCATGGGTGGTGCTCTCCATTCCTCCAATACATTTTCCTACTTCCCTATTTATCTTTGACATTGAGGATATGGGGGGTCCTTCAGTCACACATATATTGAATTTCCCAACCCCGTTAAAGTGGTTCCCATGATTCTTCTTCCCACATGTTTGACAAGTGAGTGGTTGAGATTTCATTCCATAGTTTTCTTTAGAAAACGAGTTAGAACGGTAAAAATAAAAACGTTGAAATTGAATAAAAATAAGAACTGAAGAAAAAAATGGTTAAAATGATTTTATTTTTGTGTGTTATATGTTTGTATTGACCATATATTACAAAAAACCCATTATTTATCAAATTTTTATAAAAACTAGTTATGTTAGGCCCCCTAATAGTGAAAACCTTTGAGTATTTATATGAATTCCACTGCTCCAACATTATAAATGGCCACTCACCCTCCACACTAATCTAAAAAATATTAAGGAACTTATCACATAAAAAACATACAAAAAACATTGACAAATTTCCTAACATAATACTTGATGAATTACTATTGGATTAAATTAAATCAATGATTTAATTTGGTGAAAATGAAATTGAGTTACCTTATTAAGAAATAATATCATCATCATGTATTTTTTTATTTCTTTCTCCACCCGCTTCAATTCGTATGATACCATTATTGAATAATAACCTCAGTATCCGTAATATTCCGAAACTTTTTATTTTATGGGTAACTTGTAAAACTCAAAAAATTCTAGGAAATGATTTATGAGATCCTCATTTCTGTGTTTGGAGGACAACCACCTTGAACAATGATGTTGTTTATTTATCCCTTACGACCAATCATTGTTGGGAATAATGATTTACAAAATGTTTATATATTATATTTAGGATATTTATAAGATAATTATATCAATTTTAAAATTTTATCATAAACAATGATTTTAAATTTCTTACCACATGGGATATGATAACGTGGCTCATTTGTATTATGGCCTACCACCTCGCGAAGCAATGAATAACATTTTTCACTAATGTGATTCATATTAAATGATAAGTGTAATTATAATGAATATATATTAGATAAATTATGTAATTATGATATTAATGACATTTTTAATTTTCTAAATATATAATATATCATTTTCTGTATTACATTTTCACAAACTGAAAAATAGATAACATCATTCATGGACGTTTGAACTACCGCCTCCACGAAGTGATGTGATTGCTTTCCCATAATAGGAATGATACATATAAGTATATATATATATATTGGTATTAATTATATAATGATAATTCTATATTAGTAAAATTAATTTTACCTTCATTTCAAAATGATCATGGAAAAATTGAAATGTTAATGTTTCATACATAAAGCCTACAATCTCCATTTTCATAATGTTAGTTCATTTTTTATAACCATCATTAAATATTTATTAAAAAAGAATAATTTTTGTATAAATATTATAGAAATTTCATGATTATTTTTTGGAGTTGTTGAAATAGTGACTATTTTGACCATAGTCGAACTAATAAATATGTTTTTGACACATAATCCAAATATGTTAAAAACATATAATGTAAAAATAATTGATTGTGGGTTTATATATAACATTTTAATGAGTGAAATAAAAGTAATAATTAAAATTTAAAAGGTTATCAAGAATGTTAAAAAATTATGATAATCACATTATTCTAGAATATAAAGAACCAGCATTATGAATTAGACACAAGTTAAGGGTCTTTCTTGTCACTCTTGTATTTACGTGAGGTATATGAAATATTAAACGCTTATTTTTGTTGTGTAGTGTTTTTACTAACCATAATTTAATTTATTAATATTATTATATTTAATTTATTTTGGATTTAGAAATCCATTTGAGAATCCCACATTCATTGGGTTTAAAGTTTTATAATTATTTATGCGTTATGTTATTTCGGACTCAATTTTCTTTCTTTGAGATGTTTTTTATGTTTTAAGCCATCCTTATTTTACGAGGTGAATATACATTCACATAGAAATGAAATATCATTAATATCGTTCTTTTAATGATATTATATTTTTATTTTTATTTTATTATTTCACAGGAAATATGATTCAATGTTACAAAAGTGGTAGTAGGTTCGTGTTACAATCTCAACATTTATCAGGATTTTTGGTGATTAATTATCCGATGTTGAATTATTAAATTCAAAATCTATATATTTCACATCAATTTAATTATCCTATATTCATATCACTAGAATAAATGTTTCAAATTCATTTTCTTCTACTTATTTACTCAATTGTTCGAATGAATGTTATTATGAAAAATCATCTTTTTGGAAGAAAATTATTCTTCTTCTCGAAAAATATTTTATAAAAAAAATTTCAAATATGATTGAAAAATATTTTTTAAAAATAAATGAAGATGTATTATTTAATAATTGTTTTAAATGTTTTTTAAAATATTCCTTTATAATAGTTTTCTATTATTTTAAAATATAAGGATTTTCAAAAAAAATTAGTTTTGAAACAATTATTTTCTAAAATAAAATGATATTTTCCTAAAGAATGGTTTTAAAAATATTTTAATATTATTCTAATTCATAATTATCAATAACCCTTGTTGTTATTTTTCCTCAATTGGGTGTATTTCAAATTGTTACCACCCCATTATTTCTCTTGATGTTATATATTTTGTTTTCAATATCTGTTCATAAAACCCATTTTATTTATAAAAAACTATCATGTTTCAAAGAGGATATTATGAAACCAGTTTTAACTCAATGTGTTAATAATGGATCAAATATGTTTTTATGGAAAACATTTATTTTCCATGGTATATTCAATTTTAAAATACATTATTATGAAACATAATTCTTTTACCTTGTTTAATAATGATCTAAAACGAATAAATGTTGTTTCATTGAGTTGTGATGAAATGAATTCTATATTTTCTTTACTCAAATTTTGGTTCATAAATATTATAAATCATGGGAATGAAAAATATCAAAATATGATACCATTGTAGCTTATATAATGGGTTTACCTAGATAACACTCTATAGAATTGGTTAATAATTATTATCTGTAGTGAAATATATAAGATTTTGGTCGTATGGTTATTGCAATTTTAAGGGTTACATATGCGTTATGTATGGGTTATATGAGATGATATTCGAAGATTCCAATATGTTTTATATAATATTTATATGGGTCTATGTTGTCTAAATTGATCATGATTTATTTTCTACAGCACATTAATCTTGATTCTTCTAACTTTTTTATTTTATTAATGACTTATTACATGTTTTATTTTTCAATGATATAGGTATTTATGGGTGTGGATATTTGTATGTCATTCTCTATCACTTTGATTATGTTATCATGAACTTGTGATATTAATTTTATATCTGATTACATTCATTAAGGAATTATTACATTTACCCTTAGTGATAATTCGAGCTCAACACTCATATGTATCCTTTTCCCAATGTTTTGAAGAATGATTTTGAATGAATTATGTCTATAATGGATTTTATATGAGAGATAATGATTTGTTAATGTAAAAAAAGTTCAGCTAGCTAAAGTGAGAGAAAATATAATTTAAATTCATCTGAATTGTTTATGTAGAAGTTTTTCTTAATTATATAATAATAAAAATATTAAAGGTCCTTTAGGATGTAAGTGATCCACTATTTCATTATGATGTTTTAATGTTTGGATAGAAAAATGGGTCACTGTTATCTAAATCAAAACTTGTACACTATGTTTTACAATTTCATCGCCAAATCTAAGAGTGTGTGTTCCAGGATATGATAGTTGGTTTCAATGTTTAGTTTAGATATTTATAGATATTAATATAATTTTATTTGAGTTCATATTAAGTTTTTTGGATTCCATTCTAGGTCGATAAGGTCAATGATAATCATAAGTTCCTTTTCTTAGACACTCAATTTTCAGAATTTAGGTAAAAAACATTTTTATGTAATTAATGACATTTTGTAAGAAATATTATTAGGTTTTGGTAACTGTGACTCCTACTATAAACATTATGTTATAATCA
This sequence comes from Viscum album, assembly GCA_963277665.1. Lineage (NCBI taxonomy): Eukaryota > Viridiplantae > Streptophyta > Magnoliopsida > Santalales > Viscaceae > Viscum > Viscum album. The sequence continues at coordinate 1,187,948,824 of OY728157.1, read as the reverse complement.
AGAAGGAATTAATTTTTATATTATTAAAGGGAAGAAACAAAACACAAATCCTATGTGACTAATTTTCACATCCGAAAAGGGTATAGCGGATTGAACCCACAACCGTAGGGTGACAAGGGTGTATTTCCAACAACTAGCCTATGAGTTTTTCAGGTTAGTATGATAGTTTTACAGGAACATATTATGTTTTTTTAGAAATCATATGGGATATTACTAGATAAATAAAATTTTATTTATTTGGGAAGAATATATGATCAAATCATTCTAATCCTTGGGTTTTTTACCATAGTTAAGAATATTTTGATGAATTTTCGGGATATTTATCTATGGAACGATTTGTCTTGAACTATGGGTATTTCAGTCAAAATTTGGAGATTAATTAAAGAATTGTTATTCTTCATGGGAATTATATTTCAATGAGTTATGAATTTTGGTTTTCAGTAAAATTTAATGATAGGAGGAATTTCAAGAAAACCCTAGAATTGTTATGTGGTCTTAAAAAAATTATTATTATTTTTAAATAATAAAACTTTTATCTTGAATACTCATTATTTAGAAAAAAAATGAGAATATGGGGGAAATTTGCAAACGGAAGGAATTCTACAGATAAATTCAAGATATATTAGTAATAAATTATTATATATGTTAATATAATTACTCAAATATAGGAAAATATTCATAAAACAAAAGATTTATCCTGGTAATATTTATTAAAACAAATAGATGGCCATTTCAATCAACATAGATTTATGGTTTTGAGTCCCTTAAAATTACATTAACCATTCATATGATCGTGATCAATGAACTCAATCAATACATATAATTATTTATGTTTTTCCTCAATTCCCACCTATTTTATCTTTTTTGGAAACATAATTATGTGTTATTCTATATTATAGTTATACATACCTTTCACTATTTTTAAGAATGATGTTTCACTAACCCTTTTCATGATGTGGATTTAAAATAGATGTTTTATTAATTCCCAAACCATTATTACAATGATACAAGTCAAATTGTGAGGATGAAATTTTTTAAAATTGGGATGGTTTAACACCATAAAAATTAAAATGAAGAAAATTATTTCTTGATTTATGCACAATATTGAGGTTATCGTGCATCACATGCAACTATGAGATTAAAAAAATAACTCTTGTTAGATTAAATTAATTAAACTTATATATTTCATATTAAAAATAAATGTTTAAATTCATCTTATTGGTTTCCTATAGAAGATATAAAAATTAGTACTACTTTTAATATAAATATGTATTTTTTAAAAAGGCAGTTTGGTCTCATTTTTATGGCTGACATATTTTAATTTATTTTTTAAAATTTTATATTTTATATTTAAAATAATTAACATAATTTTTGAAATTGGTGTATAAAAATTATCTTAGGGTAAATGTTTTGTATTTTTTTGACAATATTCAGTTATTGATGAGTAGTAAAAAATACTAGATTTTAATTTAAAACAACCTTTTAGTCTAAATAATTTATAATGTCCAATTATATTTTGAATTAGTATTAATTTATCTATATTTTAATTATAAATCTATTATCATAGTGTAGTTAATTGTATTGTTTTTCATATTTTATTTCAGCATATGATAACTGTAATCTTTTGATAATTGTCAAATTAAAAACACACTTTCTCTTCACGACTATGAGATTAATATTAAATTAAATTATACAAAAAATTTCAGTTGAATTTAGAAAAATGAATTATATATTTGGAATCAGAATAATATACAATATGTAATAAGTTCAACAATGTTTTTGAACTTATTGATTAGTGAAAATAGTTAAAATAATTACACTGATTAAGGTAAGAAAGAGAATATTCAGTGGTTAAACATAGAATATAATGTGTTAAAGGACCAATAATATTTTCCAAAATAATTTTTATAGACATATTTCATGAATAATAACCTTAATAATTTATTTTAAGAGTCAGTTGTAAAACAATTCCACTAAGGTGACCTATATAATATGTTATGTAAAGTAACGTACAAAAGTGGAACCTTCCTGACTATTAATATCTATAATTCATTGGGAAACGAAAAAAATTTGGCTTGTATGTACATGTTAATTTGAAATATAAATGAGTTTTTTATCATAGTAATTTATTATTTATCTTTAGAGATGAACTAATTACATTAAATTCTTATGAAATGAAAAAACAATAATTATTTTGCTAATAATTATATTAAATGTTGATAACAAAAAAATTAAAAGTAAATTAAAAGGATTGAATTATTGTAGAATATTAATTTTCTAGTTGACTATATCATGTGAAATATTTTTTATCTTAACATATTAAAATGACAAAATTTTCATCATATTTTTGAATTTAAATTAAATAACTAATTTGAAAATTTTCATTAAAGTTATTTTCTAAAAAAAGATATATTATTAATTGATTTAAAATTAATATAAATAATAAACTAAAAAACATGTGTTTATGTGTCAATAAATATCAAATATATTACATTCATGGAACAATTTATCCTTTATTATGAAAATATAGACACTGAAAAAGTAAAAACATTGTTTGTGTAGTTACAATTGATGTTGTGTTTTTTCACGTTACACATGATTCTGTAAAAACTTTTTTTCAAAAAACAAGGTATTTTTAATTTATAAATTATTTAATATTTTTAGAATTAGTTGGTATAAATTTTATAATATTTATCTCTTTAATTTAATCTTAACGGATAAATCACCTATGATATAAAATAGATATAGTGGTAAAAACATGAAAGGTAAAATTGAGTAAAGATAATGACTACAGAACAAAATGATAAATATTATTTTTTTTCGGTGTGGTGTAAATATAGATCAAACAAAAATTCCATCCAACGTAGTTTTTTTTTATTTTTTGAAGCACATTATGTAAGGGATACCTTTAATTAGTAAATAATTTTGAGTATTTTCTGGAATGCCACTCCTCCTCTACTATAAATGGGAACTCAATATCCCCACATCTCCACTCTTTCTAGCCAAAATAACTCATAAGAAACCCAAACAAAATATATCAAAAAATTATTTTAACACATTTTATAATCCTTAATTTGAAAATAAATCATACCATGTATGTCCTTTGGTAAAAACCAAAAGTAGTTACCTAAAGAAGTGGTAACAGTCATGAATATGCCCGTTTGTTTTATTTCATTCTCCACCAATTCATTTGTTCTTATTCAAAAATTAAATGATAACTCCAGTATTATATATATAATGATATTTTTTTATTTGAATTTTATGTCCTATGAAAACATTAATTTCTACAAAATTGGTTCTAAAATCATCATTCATGTGTACGACGAACTACCTCCTCAAAAAAAAGATTTCATTGATTTTTCATTACCAAATATTAGGGTTAAGAATAATGATTTTCATCATATTTATATATTAAATTTATGATATTTTAACATAATTATACTTATAGAGTCATTATATTATATACACTATGTTACAATTCATACCATAGGGGACACAATAATGTTTTTCATTTGTACGATAGCCTACTACCGCACGATGAAATTGTAACCATTTTTTAGTAATTTGTAACATGGAAGGAAATAATTGTAACTATAAAAATATACATTAAATAAATAAAGGAATTTGTATATCCATGAAATAATTACCATTGTTAATGTTTAATATATCATTTTCATTATCACCTTTTCACACATTGAAAAGAGATAAGGTTGTTCAGGGATGTGTGAACTACCGCCTTCTCAAAGTGATGTGATTAATCTTTCATCACAAGAATAATTAATATAAGTATATATAATTAGACATATCTAGTACCAATGATGTTATTATAATTCATCTATGATAGATTATGACTGATCTACTTTACCTAATGATTACTAAAAAATCGAATGTTACTCAGACCACCACATGACATATCATCTCAATGGTCATAAAATTAGTTAATTTTTTAAAATCATCAATCATTATTTGTTTAAAATGTATAATATTCATATAAATATGATAATTATTACATTATTATTATTATTTATGTGTTTAAATGATTTCCCCAAGGATTATTGTCAACTTATCATTGTTTTTTGGACATAGATTCCAAATATGGTCAATACATACTATGTAACATTAATTGATTAATTATATATATATAACATGAACATGACTAATATAAAAGTAAAATTTTAATTTAATTTTTTATAAATAAATTTAATAAATAGAATAATTCTATTATTAATGAAGATAAATTATAAGAATGATGAATCAGACTCAAGGTATGTTTGTATCTCGTATCTCTTTTATTTCTTTGAGATGAATTCCATATTCACAAATTGTTTTATTGTAAAATGTGTATATTTCACATTAACCAATTTTATGATTACCATAATAAAATTTATGGGTATTTATATATCCATTAAAGTATTTATCTTTCAAGGGGTTTAGTTTTAAAATTTACTAAATTTGAATTAGATTTTTGTCTCAATTTTCATGTTTTTGAGATTTTTTATATGTTATAAACTTATATTCTTTTATGAGGTGTATATACTACCTCATTTTTATGTTATCTAATGGAAATAATTATATTAATGATATTATAATTTTCATTTAATTCTATTATTCCATGGGTCTTATGATTCAATGTTACTAAATTGGTAATAGTTTTATGTTACAATCTCATCATTTATTAAGATTGTTTGTGATTAAGTCTCCAATAATGAAATATTATGACCTACCATAAAATAATAATCATAAGTTATATTCCCCTATATTTATTTCATGATAACAAATTTTTCCCTTATATTTCATATGTTTATGTGATCAAGAGTTTAAATGGTTGTTTTTACTAAAAATCATTATTTTGGTCAAAAACACTTTTCCTTCCAAAACCATGTTTTCTAAAATTTATTCCAATTTTTTTTTCAAAACTAGTTTTTCAAATAAAAATATCTATATTTTTCTAAGGAAATATTTTAATTTCTTTTTAAAATAATTATTTTTATGAATTCAAGTTTATTATCAATGGAATGGATTTTCAAAATGATTTATCGTTTAAAAACTGATATAGAAATATAAATTATTTTTTCCCATGAAAATATTCAATGCTATTTTAATGATTTATCAATTAGTAAACATTAAAAAATCTTTTTTGTTAGTTATCCTCCCCTTGGGATATTTTTTAGTCATTATTCCAAAAAAATTTAATAGATTATACTTCTTTCAATGAGATTATCAGGGAACTCGTTTCATTTCAATGGGTTAATCATGTTTCAAAGAGATTGTTATGCAACCTATTTATTTTTCCTTCGTTAATCATGACACAATGAGTTTTTCATGGAACACATATATTATCCATCTAAAAACTATGTTTCAAAGTGTTTTTTGTAGAACACATTTCTTTTCCTTGGGTAAATTGTGTTCTAAAAATAATAATTATTGTTTCAACGTGTATTTATAAAAAAAACTTGTATGTGCTTTATGTATATATTGGACTTGGAAGTGAAAAGTTAATGGTGTCTCATATGATTCTGGGTGATCCCATTATATCTTATATGATGATTTCACTCAGATAGCAGTCCAATGCATTGGATAATGATTATGTTCTTAAGAGAAATATATAAAAATTCATCTGTATAGTTATTCTATTTATAAGGGTGCAATAAGGGTTCTATAAATGTACTATGAGATGATGTTCAATATAAAAATATATTTTATCTATCATTAATATGGGTTTATGATGTTTTATTTTATCATTAATGATATTACAAGGAAGAAGGCTACTGATTGTTATGAATTTTTTTTTTGATAATGCATTTTCATGTTTTTATTTTTAAGGATCCATGTATTTATGTGTATGAATATTCATATGTCGTACTAATTAAAATTAATTATGTCCTAATAGAATTTTTTCATTCTTATGATCACTGATTAAATTCATATATTAATGATTGAATTTTCCATCATTATAAATTTGAGCTCTCCTATATTAGTTTTCATGATCCGTAGGTTATAAAAGAAGAGATTTTTAAAATTTAGTCTTTAACAGAATTGATATGGGTAATGATATTTTATTAATTTGATATTAAAATTACGGGTTATTGTGGAAATTGTTTTATTTAATTTCTATTAAATTTTTTATTTAATATTTTGTCCAAATTATCGAAAAACTAATCCCAAAAGGTCCTATAGGATGTATGAAATCGAATTTTCTATTGGATTTTATGGATGGATTTGAAAAATGGGTCACCCTTTTCAGTAACAAAGCCAACAATCTAATTTTTACAATTTCAACAAAAAATCAATTATATTAGGTACTTGGATTTTATAAGGATATATTCTAAACTTGAATTCATTCAAAAAAATTATATTTACTATTTCAACATGATTTAAAGGGTTTAATTAAAGTATGTTTCCATCAATTTTTTATTTGGAAATGGATCACTATTTTAAAAGTGCATTTAAATCTTATAATTTCTTTTCATTATACATTAATTTAAATTAACTATTTAATTACATTCATCAAACTAGTATTTCCTCTACTGTATTATGAATATTTTTTATTCAATCCATAAAGGCATCCTATAAGGTTCATTTTTATCATATTTCTGCCATATATAATTTTACCTAAGTGGGTATATATCACTTTTGACTATATTTTTACTTCTTAATATATCTTAAATTAATTAATTATTTGTCAATTCATAGATTCATTAGTGGGATGTATTGAGTTATTGGGGGTTAATAGTTGAAATTTATGATTTTGTTTTCAGTTTTGTTATCTTATATTTCATTTTGGATATTTTTCTCAATCATTAGGCTATGATATTTGTTGTGTCTAGTTTCATTTCATTTATTCTAGTTTTTTATTTCATCATTATTGTCTTTTTTTATTCCATGGATTTTTATTTTCATTATTTTTTTCTTATTATTTATTATATATACATCATTGATTATAATAATTCCACTAAGTGGATTAATGGTACCCTAGAAAAAATTTCCAACCTATGGGGATTATGATTTCTATTTTGGTCTAGTGATAATATAGGTTGGTAGTTTTTTCGGAAAATCAATTAAATCATGTTAATAATCAAATATAATCCGTATTCGTCAATATGTGATAAGGTTTTAGAGATACTCTCTTATTAATTATCAAATTAATGTTGAATTGAATTTGATTGTAACTAAGAATCATCATGTTGGTCTTGAGTGAATTCTTGATCACTACCCAATTTCATGGTACATGATTCACCTATGTAAGAGAGATTTAATTTTTTTATTTCCATTTTCTTATTTTTTATGGTTATTTTAGTCATTAATGTCGTTTTGTGATATGACTTCTATAATTTTATAGTTTTTGGGTAAAATTAAAAAAAGTATTAGTGGTGTGAGGTCTGTTTTCATGTTCTTCTAAAATACGAAGTGGAAATAATCATTTTATTGGAAACATCTCATGAAGTATTGCATGATTTTAATTTTTTCCAATAGAGAATATGCAATTAAAGTATGGTGTTTTATATTTTTTGTTGTTTTTAGCACCATTGATATTTGGATTATTAAAATTGATTCTTTATGGTGATAGATGAATCTATAGGGCCTTATAATATATTGATTACATGGTTTTGATTGGGTTTTCCCCTCCTTCTAAGGTGATTATAATAAAAAACGTATGTAGAAAATGTGTGTTTTGTAAACATTTTTATTGAGACAAACAATATGGTGGAAAAATAGGATTGGGTTTTCTAGAAAACCCTTAGGAATTCATTATTAATTTAATGATTGATTTCATTATGAATCCTCAAATGCATATATGTTTTTAAAAATTTTGATAGTTTACATAATTTTTTTCAAACCTATGGATTTTATTTTCTAAAAGTGATTATTTTTAATCAATGGAAATGATATGGTTATGGGTTTTTAAAAATATTCTAAAATATAGTGACATTTTTTAAATGGAAATTAATTTTTTTGAATGATTTAAAATAATGTATTTGGATTTTTAACTCAATTGAAAATGTGAATTTTCATTTAAAATATATTTTTGGTACTCCAAATTAGTATATTATTTATTAAATGGTTTTTTATATGTTCCCTCTTATTTTCAAGTGACTTCCAAGTATGATTTTATAACCCTAAATAATCTGGATTCAAGATTTTTTAATATTTAATATAAGCATCACATAATGTTTTTTAGTAAAATTGTGATCTTTTTCCCATCCCTTCGGGGTGCGACAAAGAATTATCAAAGGAAACATTGTCTACTGATATCTATTTAGATTTTTTTATTTTATTTAGATAGTGAATAGAAATCAACATCAAATAGATTTTTTAATTAATTATGGATGATCATTTTGTTATTAAATTAACTTTCTATTTTTCTATTTTTACCAGGATGGATATGGGAAATATTGATCATTAGGTGTTTCTTGTGTTGTGTTTTTAGGCCATTAATTTTCATTTAAAATAAATGAATTTCACCTTCCACTTGAGTTGTTCTTCCATTATTATTTCTTATTCCATGTAGAAATTCATTTTTTTTAATTTTGGCTAAGTTGTGGGGGCCTTGCCTAGGTTATTGATTCATTGACTAGGTTTGGGATTTCATTATGTAGAGGGACCCTGTAATTCAATTAATAACTATTGTATAATTCCATTTGAATATTCCATACATATTATAAAAATATGTCCCTAAGAACTTAAAATGTATATTGTAATTGGAAACCAGATACATTTACCGATTATTTAGTTAAAATATTCATAATCACCCATATTTTTTTCTCATATTATTCCCTTTATAACATGATATACATAAAGCATTTCTTCATAACCGAGGTAATGGAAATGTAAGAAAGGTATAGATTGGATTATCAGTAATGGAAAAAAAGGATACATAAATTGATGACAATAGGAAAAAATAATAGAATAACAATGTTATGAGAACATAATAATTACTTTAAAATTTAATTACCAATATATTATTCATCATAATCATGATTCACAAGATACTAAATTTTCATATCAATATATAGGAATCATAATATTTAGGAATCCTAATAAATCGATCATGAAATATGAATTCGTTTCTTAATCTTAGAAATGTTTAAAATATTGTGGAACCATCATATGAATAAAAACTATAACATAGGTTTATGTTAACTAATGAGATCATAATATATAAAAGGAATTAGGAATTAATTAAAACATATTATATTATAACTGATTATGTATCACCACTTGTTTACCATATCATTATGGAATAAGCTTCACTACCAGTTTCCCATATAATAGTGAATCAAGAATCCCCACATGTTTCATTTGGTGGATCATGAACATCAAGTCATTTCCCATAATTATCTCCAAATTTATTTTTATTTACCAACGGAATTGATGAAATTTAATAAATGCACCAGTACCATAAATAAAATCATATATATGTGTGATAGAATATAATAAACAGTTATTCATTTCATTATTGTAAAACCTATTAAATGAAATGGTTCCACAATCATTTCATCATTTCATTACATCCTAACCCCTAAAAATGAACGGATTTCGTAAATATTTCATAATAATAATAAAAATAAACCATACATATATATAACATGTCATATATCATTTTTTTCATATACTTTTTTAATCATAAGTAACCAAAAATTATATTATTATAGATTAAAAATATTTTTAAAATATCTCTGGAATGTTTCATAAGGAATATTCAGTATTTTTGAATTACATTAATTCTAAAAATTTAAATAACATCATAGGTGGTATTTTAATTTTTTTTAACTATGGAATAATTTAAATTAATAATATATTAACTGATTGGTCATGATGACATGAAATTTCATTCATTCTATTCTATGTAAAATAGTGATTTTTTTCCATCCATTGGCAAAAAATAACATCTTAAAAAAATGACAAAGAGAACTCATTTAAAACCTTTTAAGAAATTTAAATAATGTTTAAAATTGAAAATGAAAAATAATTTTATAATATTCAAAAAAAATATTGATCTTCTTATAAAACATTGATATAAAATAAATAGATTTTCGGACTGAAAGATGAGAACTAAGGTTGGCTCTTTTTTGAAAAATTTTCTTTTCTAATTTGAGTACCAATGAGATGAAAAATAATACAAAGTCATAATAAATATTTTAATTATCAAAATATTAAGGAAAAGAAATTCATTTCTAATATAAGGATCAAATAATTTCCACAATAGAAATTCAATTAAAAAAACATCCCTGTAAAAAATGGGACTGAAATATACATACCATGCGTGAGGTCTGTTCATTCATTATATGAACTCAAGAAACATATTTAATAAATATGGATTAGTTATAAATTTATTAATGAAAAATAATCATATATATCAAAACATCAATGATATATTTATAACATCATTTCACTAGTTTATTAATTATTAATTATTAAAATCATAATTTTGGGTGATGATTACTTCATTTTTCATGCATGTTTCAGGTTAGGAGTCCCTATCCTTGAACATTTATCTTAGTTACATACAATCCAAGATTTTAATGATGTAAATTGTGTATTATGTAATCAATATATACAATTTTATAAATATTCATATTAATTAGTAACAACAAATGAATTAAATTACATAATAGAGACGATAATAGGTATATAGCCACAATTGATGTTTCCACTTTTCGATATATTGAATGAATGATAAGTAAAAAAATATTTCACCACTCCAAAATTATAATAATATAATATATAAAATATATATTCAGTATATATATCATTATATCCATAAATTTCATTAAATTATAAAAAAACGAAACACATCTCTTCTGGGATATGGTAGTCCACATGTATGGAAGACTAACACTTTCATTTCCAATTTTATTGACTATTGGAGAATAATGGTTGTTCCATTATCATAATATTAATTTTTTATATTTATGATACCAATTAATTTTTTTAGAAAGTATTCCATTTTTTTATAATAGGTTAAATAAGAAATAAATTTTAAATTTATTGGTTAAGAGTTATACCTTTTTGTTTAGAAAACGCATACCGCTTACACATTAATCCTTGAAAGGATGGTTAGTTGGAAAGTAATAGATCACTAGGATATGGGTAATGAAATTATGATTATATTAGTGTAGATATTGTATAATTGGGGATGACTAATATTTTTAAATAATTATAGATAGGATGTTCCCTTTTATAAATATGGGGATGCATACCCTTAGAAATAATTATTGAATTAAATTAATATAAATTAATCTTAATTTTAATACAGAATAAAATTAGTATATTTGGTATTTAAGTTGAGGGTATACTGATTTAATCTCGTAAAATTATATTTATAAATTATATGTCATTTTTTACACCTTATATATTAGTATTAACCCCATGGTATACTTTTTTTACAATTATCACGATGAATTTTTTTAAACATTAAGGATTAGTAATTTCACTATAAAAGGATAATTGAACATTTTCTATGACATGGTACATATTGGTGACCATATAACTTTAATTATCTATATTATAGAATTTTAATTAATTTTATTTATCTTTAAAAAATATTAATCAAAATAAATTACCATTAAATTAATTTTGAAACTATTCACAATGTATGACATTAAAAGAAATATGATTGTATATGAAATTAAAATAAAAAAGTTAAAACATAACTATTAGTTTATAATAACCTATAAAATTTAAGTGGCATAATAATTCATTCAAATTTTATTAAAATTTAATATTTTTAAATGAATTTATTTTTGTTTTCAATTAATTATTCATATATTGTATCAGAAATTACCTATGATTTGAAAATAATCACTCAATTAAAATATATTAAAAATTAAATACCAAGAAAAAAATAATTCAAATTTCATGATAACTTTTATACCCAATATTGATAACTTTTTTCATTATGAAAAAATAATTTAAATATTAAAGTACTCATACTGAAATTTTGTACATATCTTTTTCTTAAAATAAAATAATGGTTAAATTCATTGAAAACATCTTTACTTGTTTCCATATTTTATGTTTTAATAATAATTTCTAAATTCAACCAATCATATAGGATAATATAATGTGATAGGTAAATTTTAATTCTATATATCAATGTTTCACCCCATTGTTCCTCTATTTACCATTTCTAAGGAGACAAATAATTTTAAGGATATTATTATTATTGTTAAAAAGTGACCCAAATATAATATATTCTTTATTATTGTTCCAAATATTTAATCCATATTACCATTTATAATTTATAAATGTGATATAAATTCATTTTAAAATATGTTTGAAAAGTTGACAATGCGTAATTTTTAAAAAATTATTTATTTTTTGCAATAAAATACAGTTATTCTCATTTAATAAATATTAAATATGGTATATCAATATTAAAAAATAATATCTCATATAAAATAATAAAATTTAATTAAAATAATTCATCATTAGGGAATAATTATTTTTATAAATAAACATTTCATTCATAAAAATGGGGTTTCATAGAAACAACTATTTTACTTTCAATAGATTTCAGTTTCATTTATAATCAATTAATAACCAAGGAATTCATTTAATACATGAATTAAAATTATTTTTAAAATATTTTTATTCCTAATCATATCCTACAATCCAACTCATATGCAATAATATTATTTTAATAGTGTATCATGGATTGTTTAAACATGTTGTGGGGTGTAAAGAAAGCGATAAAATAAATAAAATTTCTTTAATGTTATGAATATCATAAAATATTTGGGTTTTACATTGTAAATTTATTTCTGGTGATGAGGATGGACATGAAACCAATTAAGACTATGCACCATCTACTTTTGGTTTAATTATAGTTAGGTTATCCATGAGATGTTTTTCTGGTTATGTGTTTCTAGTTCTCCTCTTTCACATATATTTATAAGCTAATGTTAATGTCCATGTACATTCTCATTTGAGGGTCCTTTACAATTTCTATATTCATTTTATATTTTTATATGTTGTGGTTTGGGTTTATTTATATCCTTTTTGATAACCCAATTTGTTGATGATGGATGTTTCTTTGGGTTTGCATAATTATTTTTTTAGTTTTAACAAGACTTATGGATATTCATGGTTCCTTGAATCATGTTATATTCATTGTATTATTGAGTAATATAATTTTTTGTGTAGTTTTTTTTATGATAGTTAACCATTTCATTAAAATTTTAATTCATTACCAAATTTTTGGGGAGACCCATGTTAGGTCTCCAACAACATTGAATTATTTTTGATTGTTTGTGGTATGGTTTTTCATCATCGTTTCATGATGTTTGCATGAGTATTTTGATGTTTTTTTATATGAATGGACATCAATATATTCAATAATTATCTTAGGGTATTCATGATTTATCCCTAATCATCCGAACATTTTTATATGAAAGTAAAATTATTCCTTTTAGAAACAAACCAATTTTTAGGAACATTATAATAAAGAACATGGTATGGGGGGGGGGTATTATGACACTGAACTATAATATTTTCTATCATTTATTATTTAATATTATTTCTTGGTGATTTATGTTTCAAAAAAGTCTCTTCATGAGACATGAGAAATATAGAAATGTTCATTTTATTTACATATTAAATACATGATTTTGGGGAATCCCTGTTGTTACCCATACAAACTATGCTTTTATATTTATCATGACCAATGTATGTTTTTAAACATGGGTAATGATATTTTTGTTCCAAACCATTTTATGTTTAGATGAAGCTAAATCAAAGCTTTCACAAGTTATGATTTTAGGGAATGCTTGTGAAAACCATGTGAAAAACATGTATAAGAGGTCTAAAATGTGTTAGTCATAATTTTCATGGTAAATTATATGGGAAACAAAATTTATAGGGTACCCATATGTGGTAATTTTATTATATTTTCCTAAAAAACTGTTTCCAAATGATGTGTTGAATATTGATCCCAAACCACGTGTTTTTTCCATATTCAACTTAATAATAATTTCCTCTTTTGACCTCATCATATTTGACATTGTAAATTCCATTATCCTTCTCATGATCGATCAAATAATGGTGTTAAAGTTGGGAATCATACACTTTCTCCTTATTTCACTTCACCTCATATCTCACAAAATCTATCTCTATATAAATTTGTTTTGGATTCCATTTATTAAGCCCTAATTTATACTCCTCATTTCTGCTGATCATTTCTATAGATGTGATCATTTTATTTTTCTCTCTTCTATGATACCTACAAACTATTTATTTTGTGATTTGGAATTAGGATGGTTATGATGAATGGAATTCAGGTGTTAAGTCTTTGTTAAGGTCTTCTTCACTCTTGATTATGTTTTTTCTATAGAGTGATATTTTTTCTATTTTTTCAACATGAATGAGTTTTGTGTTCAATTATAATTGCATTGGAAATAATGATAAATTTTATTCTATATTTTAATTTACTTATTATGAAATTATAAAAACACTCTAGACTGAATGTTGCTTTGAAATTGTTTCCATATGAATTTTACAATTTTTAGGGTCTTGAGGTATGCTACATGCTTGCGACGAAGCCTGAGTGGCTCTTCAAAGTGGGTATTATTTTAAAAAGTGATTAGCATCAGTAATTATTTAAAGAGGTATTTTTTGGTCACAAAAGAATGATTTATAAAAATAATTATATTTTCCATGTTTTGGTTATTTTTTGATTGTCTAGTTATGGATGTGTCTTGAAATGCAATTAAGAATGTTTTCCTAGAATGTGGTTGGTTTCAAAAATTATTTTATAATTGTTTATATAAGTATTTCATTTAATGAAATGTTTAAAATCGAGTTTTTGAAGTTGTAAAATCCACTATAATTATTCAATTACCTTTAAATTATATATGGGATATTTAATGTATCTATTTTTTAGAATTTTTTAAACCCTCTTGTGATCGCCATGTGGTTGAAATACCTACCATGGTTTTTTATATTGTTATCCCTTAAAGTCATGTGTATATACATATGAAAAACGTATTATTTTTTTAAGGATGAATGATATTATAATAAAATTATTCGAATTATTTTTCATGATTAAATGTTTGTTGTTTGGATTGATCATTTTATATAGTCGAATTTTAATTTTTATAGGATCATATTTGTTCTAATATACGATATTTAAGTGTATTGAAGTTGTATAGTTTGTGCAAGTTATGCAGTTCCCATGGAGTGTTTTCTTATCCTTTGGGGTTGTTATTAGTTGGATGTCAACACTTCTAGAGGGAAATTCACCATGTGATAACTTATTTATAGGCATGTCAGAGACTAGCAAATCTAATACAATGTTCAATTTCATTCAATTTAGACACTTTGGAGTAACCTAGGATTGTTATATATATATTATGATGAATTATGGGATTCCATGTTAACCATATATTATATCACTTATTCATTTACTGATTATTATAAATATTTATTAAATGTGATATTTTTATTTAGAATCACTAATTCTTTTCTTCCTGATGTTGATATGTTATATTTTAGTTCTTATTTCGGTTTAATTTCTAAATTGTTTCATATGTAGTTTGAAATGTGTTGTTCAAAAATGAGAGGTTTGATTATTTCTGAAATTGGTTTTAATAATAATTATCTGATTAAATTTAATTAGTATCGCAAAACTACTAATAAAAACATTTTATTGTAAAAATATGTGTTTTCTAAAATTATCATATTATATATTAAATAATAATATTCTAAATAATTAGGTATTTTTTTGAATTATTATATAATAAATAAATGTTTAGAATAATATATTGATAATATTCGACCATAATACAAATAGGGATTAAGAGTAAAAATTGTTAATATTGGAAAATGTGATTTCCCAAAAAGAACAATTTTAATAAAATTTTATTATTTAATTTAAAATATATAATCCTTACCTTTAAAATTTAAATTTCGTAAAATTGATAGACTTTTTTGAATTATATTAACCACAATAGGATATGATGAATTTTAGGACCTTTTCTATAAAGATATATTTTTTGGTGAATGGTAAGAAACACCTTTATTATAAATATTATAAATTTTATTACATATATATGAGATAATCATAACATAAATTTTTTTATTTTATTTATTAATTATTTATAAAATAAAATCATATATTTGATATTATAATACAAGAATCTATTATTTTATAAATATTTTTTATCTGCATTATAAATTTATTAACTATATATAATTCTATAAAAATATATTAAAATTTGATAGTAAAAATGAGTTACCATATTTATGATAATCATATTGAAATCAAATAATAAATTTAAGCCTAATTTCCATCATAAAATAATTTATCATGTTTAAAAAATGGGTTATAGTTGTAATAGAAAATAAGGATAAAATTATAAATTACATGGAAAAATAATAAATTATATCAAAACATATGCCTTATTTTTTGGATGTGAGTTATATTTATTATTAAAATCACACAATCAATTATTGACCACTTTTCAATACACATTGTTTTTGAAATTTGTACATTTTATTACAACACTTCCCACCACTGACCTATAATAATTCCATTCATCCCCCCTCATCTTCCAATACCTCAAAGCCATTAGTTGATAAAAATATTCGAGAATAAATATTTTGTAGTCATAGAAACATTTTATTGCATCTGGTATTATCAAATGAAAAAACCCAAAAATAAATAAATTAATTATAAAAGTATTTATTCCTAGTAGTAAGGTCATTAAAATACTTTCCTAAAATTTGATGGAATAGGAGAAAGACTTCATTAATTCAATTTCCTAATTTTAGTAATTATTATAACTCAATGACTCTAGATTTTTAAGATTCATTTTTTAATGATGATATTATTATTTATTTTCACCTTATTTTCATTCGAAATTACATTTATAACAATAAACATATCTCTTTTTAAAAGTTTCATTCTTAATAAAAGTTGATGATATAAATTATTGTTTTATTCCTCAATAGATATTTTCTTTGAATTCCATATTATAGATAAATATTCATTCTATTTTTATTCACATATATTTTTAAATTCATATATTTTTTATTTGTAGTGATATTCAAATTTCTATTTGCACTTATCAAATGAGTCTTCATCCTTCTTTTTACGATATGGGCCGAATAATGATGTTATTATAATGTTGAAATGTGTTTGATTTTTCTAAAAAAAATCATCCATATAATATAAATTTAAATTGGATAGAAATTATATATTTTTAAATATCAATTATATAATTTTCTTTCCAAATTATGTTTTTAGAATAATTAATTTCAATTTTCAAAAAAATAATTTTATTTAAAGTGACTCATAGAATCTTCATTTTATTACATTGTTTAGTTTTTATATAATCATTTATGATTTAATTATTTTTTTATCATTACATCCGAAATATTTTTCTCCATTATAGTGTTGTTCAATGAATCAATCTATAAATACCTTGATGAAATAATCATATTGGGTGATTAAATTTTTAGTATCAATTGATATACTTTTAATTTCATTTTATGTGATACCATTAAGAAATGGTGAGAAAAAAATATTCTTCCCCTAGTATTTCTTGGTTTAAATTATTGCATATATCATTTATTAGAAAAATATATTTATATTCATGGTTCTGGTCATTTATGGACATATAATAAAAAGAATAATGTTTTATATTTCATGATAGAAAGAAGCCTTGACCGACCTGGACTGTTTCCTAACATAAAGGGTGGTAATTATTATATAATGATAAAAACATAGAGAATATTACTTCTTGGATTTCTCAAAAAACATAAATAGTGGCTCTTACAAGGATTATTCTCACAACATAGGACAACAATGATTATGATCATAACATTATGAGAGGGAGGTCCTAGATTATAATAACAATATAAATGATTGTCCTTTGGGACGATGTGAAAATCATTAATGGTGGGATATATAATATTATTCTCAATTCATAGAGGGTGGACCATCTAAAATCATACTACCAATATAATGTTTCGAAATCGTGAATTATTCTCATATCTTATATGGTGAGGCCTTCAAGAATATTCTCAAAATGTGATGATTCCATGTTGTATTTCTTGTTTAATAATCACTTATTATTATATTATAATTTTACATTACATATATATATTTCATATTACACTAATTAGACTCTATTGAACAAATTTATTACCTCACACTCCTATTCCATAGTAATATTTTTTCATTTGATATTATATTTCCTAATATGACTACATAGAAAACACTTACTATTCCTCATTTTTTTAATATAATATTTATCTCATTTTATTTTTTATGGTATTTATAATGATCTTACCCATTTTAAAATGTTGATAATATTTCCCTTATTAAGGGGTTGAGTTCACTCCATTCTAATGAATCTATTACCTATGTTAAGAAGATGTCAACTACTAATGAATAGACTACAAGGTATTCTATTGTGGTTTGATTTTAGAAAAATGATCACAGGTATTATATGGTGTATAGCATAAACAGTCAATACTTATAGACAAAACCCCTTGAATTTTCAAGATTTCAATTTTTTTATGATATATAATGATAAAATATTGATATGTGTGTGTGTGTTTCTCATGGGTCAACTCAATTGTTATCAAAGGTAGTTGTAAAGTATTTGTTTTAGTATTGTATCTTAGAGTCTTTCTATGGGAGCTTCAAATTGGTATCAAAGTAGGGTTTTGTTATTTCTATAGATATGTTTAGTTATGTTTTTGGACTATGATGAGTGAACATTAGTGATTACCAATTGTTTATGTCTATATATAGAATAAGATACTAAAATTTTAGTAAATTATAGATTATGTGATTTCCATGATAGAAAATAACTATCATGATATATAAAAGTAAATGAAATATATGTAAAAATTTTCCAAAGGTTAGCAAAACTGAAAATGATTTTGGGGTATTAAATAGATCTTTTTCAGGTAAACAATTGATTCATAGCTGCACACATTGTCTCACAATCCGTAGGGATATTTCATGGTTATTCACATATCATTAATAAAATATTATAACTAATATTGGAATATTTTTCTTATTTTTCCTATAAAATATATTAGGAAGAATCCAATTACCATCATAGATTGAAATATAAAAACATTAACTAAGGGTAGATAAGTAATATATGATTTATTACATTAAAGTGGATATTTTTTTTCTTATAAGTCTATCTCATTGTGTATTACAATCATTAAGATCCAATTATTTATGTAATAATGAATTCAATGATAAATCGATTTGAAAATGAGTGTCATCAGATGTGTGTTGATTGTCCCACAAATAATCTAAATGATTATAGAGTATGAGTACAAAATAATAATTTCATCTTAGTTTTCTAGGAAAATTGTACAAAAATATCAACCATATTAATGGTTATTAAATAATTGAGTTGTTTTGGATGAGTTATGGTTCTTTTCAATGAGTTTCCATTCCCATTATGAAGGATCAGGGATAGGGATTGGTTTTACAAAAGTTTTTTGATCATGTTCGATGTCGTGTTCCAAATTAAATACATAAATGATTAAGGCATAAATTTTTCCAAAATGTTAATTTTAAAACACCGATCCATGATTTATTTTATAGTGATAAAAATACTAGTTGGATCTTGGTTTTAATATCTAGGTTACTATACTATATATATTCCATTTAGAGGCATAAATCGTCACATTATTGGTGAACTGTTCGAGGAACTGTGTGACCAAACTATGTACATGTGTTTTAATTATATGAATATTCACTATAAAATTAATAAATTTTATTTTTGAGATATTCATTCTCATATAAGAAGGCCAATTAATATTAGAGACTTTGTATCATTCCTTAGTGAATTATTCTTATTCCAAGAGTGATTTTGGAACATCCAAGCGAGTTAATGATCTAGAGTTAATACTTATGATCCAAAAAACCAATGTGTATTAAATTTATAATACCTATAACGTTTTTATAATGTGATAAATAATAAATATGGAATGATATTTCCATTTATATTTATTCAATTTCCATATAATGATAAAATTTGGGACCATTTTTTGGATAATGGGATATTTTTTGTTTGTGACATCTTATTTAATAGATATTAATTCCAAAATCATTGGGAGAATATGAGTGGTGTATTGATGTAGAAATTTCTCAATTTTCATGGAATATAATAAAAAATAATTCTATATTGTTGATTTCTATTATTTTGATCAATTATATGGGTTCATAGTATGTGGGATCAATCTGGTTGGAAATCGGTTATCACATATCGATTTTTTCAGATTATTTCTTTTACAAGATCATGTTATGGGGTTCCATACCATTTGTGAACTTGTAAAATATTTTTTCCATGATGTGATATTTATGATTAAATAACATGATTGACCCAGCATGATAGTTATCCCATTTTTATGATTAACTTATGATACCCATACATTATGTTTGATTACATGATGATGTGTATGTAGGTTGTTATGTTATGTTTAATTTGATCCCAAGAATATACATAATGACACAATATTTCACTATACATTTTATTTAAATAATTTTTTTGTATGATATATTTATCTACATGAAACAATGGAAAAAAATAACTATAGAATATTGTATTTTAGTTTTAGAGTTGGAAGGTATAAATTGATGTAAAGAGACTAGAAATATATATATATACAAAATAATTCTCATTTTAATCATCAACTGATCCTGTGAAGCTAATATATTAATGATTTTTTCTAAAATCATATTCTTTATTATAATAAAATATTTTTATAGTAATTATGTGTTATCACTCTTTTATTTATTAACATATAATAAATATAAATATTAACAAATAATATACAAAACATCAATTTCAAAAAAAATTCTTCAAATGTATATATTTATTTTAATTATATAAAAATTGTATAAATTATAATAGTTAAATTAAATATAATGACATCATTTTTGGATTTATCATGATAATATTTACATAATATATTTTTTAGATTCAATTAATTTTTCAAACGAATTATAAAAATTTGAATTTTATTAATCCTATCAATATTGGGAAAATTTTATTATATAAATAAATTTTAATGTTTATAATCCCCAGTCTAATAATATTATAAATTAATTTATCGATAAATACTATTTTTATTTAACAAACTCATGCTCCATATTTCAAAAATGTATATAGTGTTTTAAAGAAAACATTTTTTCACTCTTTTTGTTTCAAAATTATAACATAATGAAACAATGTATTTCAATTATTTTATTGTTTAATAAATACCCATTTTTGAAAATAATTCTTATGAAATTGCATAGAATAAATGTAATTTATAATTTTATCCTAACCATAAATCGTTTTGATTAAAAATAATATTTTTCAAAAAATGTTATTGAATTTTTATAATTATTTATACTAAAATTAATATTCCATATATATATATATTATCTATTATATTTAATATTTATATTAAATATATCAAATTTAGAATAAAAGTTTCATATTATGTTTATTATTAATAGTTGAATTAACTATGTAAAATCTATTTTGAATTGTGATAAATAAGATAGTAAAAGCGAGTTACCTTAAAGGAAATGGGAATAACATGTTTAAAACATAACTAATTTGGAATATTAGATGAGTTTATAGAACATATATTACCCACACTACCTTTCTTATCAATTTTATAGGTTCATGGATTCAGGGTCTCCTCACATTATTGAGTAGTTTTGGGTATTTACCAAAAAGTCACTCATTTTGAGTAATAAAAGTGGAACTATTCTCCTCGAATCCCAATACCCCAAAAATATCAATTCCAAACCCAAACTATGAAAAAACATCTTTTATTAACTCCAGGATGTTTTAATTATTTTTTTCTCTTCTCAAATGATCATCCATCAATGGTTTAATCCCCATCACAAAATAGATAATCCTATGAGGGAGGTATATCTTCGAAACCTCACCTTCTCTTTTCCATTTCATTTTTAGCTTCAAATAATATTAAATTTAAATTCTCCATTTATTATTATAAAATAATTATCATTCTTATAGTTTAGTGTCACCATAATGAGTATTCAATCATTAACCCTCATCATATTTTCCATTATCAAAAGTGAATGTATTAATCATTTGTTGTGTAGATTATTTCCTCTATGAACAAAAATTTTTCTGTTATCTATCACAGCCATAAAATAATTCAAAAAATATGAAAATTATTATATTCTTGAATTATTTTATATTCTGGAATGATAAACTATAATACCCCCATTCCTCATTCTACATAAAAAATAAATCCCCAATTTTTTATATGTGTGAACTACTGCTTATATGGGTTGACATAATTTAATTTTTCATTTAATCACCTCACATAATAGATTTTATTTAGAATATTATTGATATATAAATAACTTTTTGATATTTTTTTTTTCGTTTTTTTTGAAAAAATATATTCCCTATTAATGATATGAACAACAAATGCATATGGTTAATTTTATCCTTTTTAACATGCGTAATAAGAGGAAAATAATTAATTCATGTTTGGGTATGTCCTCATTTCCATGAAATCATTTTTTATTTCATTTATAATCACGATATATTATAATAGTAATCATTAATTCATATAGTTATCCAACTGGTGTAATTATATGACAATTAAATAACCTCATATTCATCGATGATCTTATAATTACCATGTTTTGGATGGATTAATCATGCATTTGAATATTCAATGAGATTTTAACATGGATGATTTTCGAAAAACAATATTGTATTATATAATATTAATTCTTAAATAATTATTTTTTATTTATTAAAGAGTGTATAAATATATATTTAATATAATAATTAAAAGTGAAAAATTTGTAGATTGAAAATCACTATAAAATGATTTTTAACAATTTCAAATTCTAGGATAACAACTAAAGAACATATAAAAGACAATTCTAACCTCATAAATAATAATAATAAGTCATAAATTTTTGTATAATTAGTAAAAATTTAGTGATTAAAATTGGAATAATAATAAATACTAACTCTTCTCTTACAAAACCACAATAAATTGTCAAAATCTCCATCACGATATATGTGAAAATATGTGAAAACTATCTATTAGATAATGATGATAAATTAACATTATAAATAGTTTTATGTATGAATATGGTTCAAGAATATTATATTGTTATAACTATATTTGTTTTATAGGAGGATATAGTGTATCTTACTATGCTTCGAAACAAGGTAATGGTTTATTTTTTTCAAGCATAAATCCATTGTGAAATGATTACATTATACACAATATTTTCTTTTTAATATTTCTAATAATAAGGTAATATATTTTTTTATATTTATATACATAAATTTTATGATAGTAATTTTTAAAATAAAATTTATACCTATTTTTTGGTCTTGATTCATAATTTACAAAGTCTTTAGGAGTTTTTTGTTACTCAAATATATTTCAAGGTACATAATCAACCTTATTTGACTATTATTTTTCAATGTTGATATTTCCAAATATAAAATGTCATTAGGATATATTCTTTGCATATTTTAAATGGAATACATGTTTCAAATCAATGTAATTTTCCTTTATGATAATATTTTTTTATTATAATTTCATTTTTTTAATATTAATTTCCACTTATTTTAATGTATTTTTATTCAATAACCATGTTTTAGTTGAACCAATGTTCCCATTTCACTAGTTAAAATTCAAAATATTTTTATCTATTTTACTCATTATTTTTCACTTTTTTAATTTTATTTTAAATAATTTTTTATATTTTTAATGATTTGGATCTTCAACATGTTAATATCCAAATGATAAAACGGATATTTAGTCTTTTAAAAATAAAATTATGTATTATGTCCTAAAAATTTTCAATTTTTAATTTTCATTACTTTTTCGAAATTTATTTCTTAATGATTCATTTTAAAGGTAAAATATTTTAAAATTATTTTCATATTCCCTATTTTGATCATTTATTTATTTTCATTTCTCAATTATTGAATTCTCATTTAAGAGTAAATGTTTTAAAAAAAAATTCATATAAATTAATAGAAGGCATTATTTCGTTTTAAAGGATAAATTATTAAAATATATATTTAAAATTAGTGGTTTTCAATGCATTTTTAGATACCTTTTTACAAAAAAATTATATTTTTCATGTATCTATTATTAAAGATTCAATAAAAATTAAACTTTTTAAAATTATTTTCAAAATGTTTTTATTACACTATATAGGTTATTTTTAGTAATCCTTTTGGTAAATGAAATTTTTATATTAAATTAATTCTTAAGTTCATATTATGTGATATGTTTAATACCCCCATTATTTTTTCCATTGGTTATTTACATTACAATGATGATTTATTTTAAATCGAAAACATATTTATCAAATGACGAGTGGTATGGTCTTATAACACAAATCAAAACATCTCATTAATTTTATATCTATTAAGATAGTTGATCTTGGAAAAATGAGTTTGTTCATGTCTTCATGGGAATGATGGGATTGCTCACAAATTTAGGGATATACATATTGAGTGTTCTAAGATGAATAATATAATGGATTTTCTCAGATAGTTTTTCAAATTATTAGGGTTGTTTTACACCTCTATGTTTTTCACAAAGTTATGATAGAATTTCATTATAACTTATTTTTCCCTGAAATGCATTATTTTCAGTATTATGCCATATTTATCGGTATTATTCATTTTTATATCTTCATAACTTTCTTTTTGTTATTAAAATATATTATGATCCATTTCATAACTTTTATTCTTACTTATTTTTTTATGATCTTGGGATTATCACACATGGTCTTAGTATATATTATTTTGATATTAATGCCCCATCAAATTTTCCTTCATGTTTATAACTAATAAATTAGGGATGAACCCTTTTGAATGTTTCCATTACCAATGTTATGAAGCTGATTATATCCGGTGATCTATCTAGGAAAGGGTCTATAAAAGAAAAATTATGGAAAAATCCTGGTAGTTGTTATAAAAGTATATGTTTCTTCAGCTAATATCCATGAAACTCAACCATTAGTCATTGTGATGTGCGACTAATCCTGATATTTGTTAATTAAATCATGAGAATAATGTATCTATTATGTAATGTTAGGAATGGGTCCCAAATTTTAGTATCATAGAAAGGTGTAGTAATATTTTATATTATATTGTTTATTTTCAAATATTATTTTATTTACATTTCCTATTACAATTATTGAATCTTTTTAGAAACATTCTATATGAGATATAGTATAAGATGAAATCATGAAATATTGGTAATGTTATTTTTAGATACTTTTCAATAGATATACATTCCTCTGTGGATAATTCAAAATAATGCAGAATATGGAATAGTTATACATAGGGGAAATGACCCAGAAAATGGGGGATTGGGTATTAACTAAACCAACATGTGTTGCACAAAATAGAGTAATAATTATACTCCTTTTTTGAGACTCTATTATAGCATAGACTAGATTATAATCCCATTGGATATGATTTGGTTGATCATATTCAGTTTACAGACCCCAATGAAGGGTTAATTTACATGTTACATTTAGGGGTTATGTTTAGAAGTATATGATAACCAAATATTATGTAAAATAGTTAAAAATTATATTGATGTAAGATAAATTAATGGAACAATATAAATATAAATTAATTTAAATGAATAAAATATTTTATGTCTGAATTCATTTTTCAACTATGTTAATGACCGTATATTGTTTGAATTTTCACTCATTTCAACTCTTTTTGGTTTCAGTAATGGATTGTGATTAAAGTAACCACGATTGAGAGGGAAAATAGAAATTAACATAATTAATAACCCATATTATAGTCAAAATTAATGAGAACTCATGAGATTATGTCAAATAGGCTATCAGGAAATATGATTAATAATGAAAAAATAGTAAATTTCATAAACACCACAATGAAGATAAATATGAATTATTATGAAAAATAAAGTGATGAAGATGATATTGGAAGGAATTATCAATTGTATATATTTCCAAAATGAGGAAAGAAATCCCAAGGTTATTGACATAACATGTATATAACATTCATTACTCGAGAAAGATAAGGTTATCATGCAATGTGTTGTTTAGGAAAAACAAAGAGTTGGGTTAACATAAGTGAAATACCTTTAGTGAATCCTAAAGTACAATTGATAATTAAAAGTCTTAAGTATGGTTAAAATGTTAATTATCCATGTCAATTCCTAAACTGAAGGAATACCCATGAAATTGACTAGCACTAACATCTTTGGTTATGGGGAGAATAAAATGCCTATACAGGCTCTATAAACAAGTTAAATCATGATATTTATGATCCACATAACCTCTAATATAGAGTAAAGAATGATTCTTTAAAATATTATTCTAGGTAATCTAGTGAATCAATGATTTTTTCTAAAATCATTAAATCCTGACCCAAATTATTTTGATAATTATAGAAAAAATTGTCTTTTATGAATATAGAATCTTATATTAATTTTAATGGGAATTTTAATTATTTCACAATCCCTATAGATGATAAAGATGATATTTTTTGAAAGGATTAATAGTTCATACAAATATTCAATATTAAATTATAAAATAGGTAACCCACATTTAAAATGTCAAATCGATATTTTATTACATATCACTTTCTGGATGATTAAGTACTCTATAGGGAAATTAATCATTTGCGGTGTTTTTCTCAAATAGATAAAATGAGAATGAATACATTAATATACCAACATGGATGGAATATATTAGTTTCATAATATCACTTAGATTTATATGGTTACTAATATATTATAAACTATATCTCAAATCATATTTATCTGATGCATACCCTTAAAAAATTTGGTAAGTAAGTGATAAATAGAATTTTAGAAAAGAAATTTATTTAATATGGGTGAATATTATGATAGGAAAATTTAAAATATATTTTCCTCAAATAATAACAGTGTTCATTTTATTTATCTATATTAATCATTAAAACCAAAAAAAATATGTCGTTGTAAGGTAATGTAGATTTTCCAGGTATAAACATGGTTATAAAATTATGAATATATATATATATATATATAATTTTTTTCTTTTTAAATTAAAACTAAAATAGTGAAAATAATCTTCTAATAAAATCTATTTTCTAAAATTTACATCAATTCATGAATAATATTTTTTGATATGAATAATGGATTAATGATAAATTAATTACTAATTTATAAGAAACATGAATAAGAATGGATATAATTCAAGAAATTCCAATAAAAATAGTTTTCAGTATATTTTTTATTATAAATAAAAATAAAATTTATAAATTTTCAAATTTCAATTTGAAAAAGTAAAATAATTTTAGGATTAGTTATGATATCAATTACCTAATATGAATATTTTGGAATCTTTTTATGTAACTGGTTTCTCTGGGGAATTGTGAAAATAATTATTTTATTAATGACATCAATTTTATGAAATTATTTTATTATATATATATTGAAGGTTTTTAAACCATTTTCTTATATAATTATATATATATATGTATATATATATAATAAATTGTTTTAAAATACTATGTTATATTTATAAATTGATTGTCAATATTTAGAAAAATTATGTAGTGTTTTAATGAGAATGAATTTAACAACTACAATGTATAATTAATTATAACACTATCAAATGAAGTTTTTTTAATGTTGTATAGTAAAATAAATTAAATTTTAATGATAATAATCAATTTAAATTCATTTTAATGTATAGAATTGATTATTCATCACTAACACAAAAAATTAATTAAATATACTTCATCCTAAATTTAGATTTTGTATGTCACATGCGATTATGTTAAAATTATTTATCCAATAACAATGGTTATTAATTTTAATAATGGTGTTTATATTAAGAGTAATTACACCCAAATTATCTATTAATTATAAATTTTTATTTATTCTTAATGAATAATTAACATTTGTAAAAACTTGTTTTCATGGTGAAAACAAAAATATATAAGGTAACCTTAGAGGTAAAGGAGATTAAATTGAAAAAATATTATTATTTATGATTTTTGGAGATATTTATATACAATAAATTTCATGAAATAAATTATTTACCAATTTTGGAATCACATTGCTTGAAAGTGACATCACATTTTTTGTAGTTTTTAGTAGTGAAAAAAATCTACCCATTTTAACATATAAAAAGGAAAAACCTCTCCTCACATACCTACACTCCAAAACAATTAACTTTCTTGCAATAATATTATAAAAAATATTCTTTACCATCTTATAAATATAATGGTGGGTATGTTATTATCAAAACCCCACCTCTAGTATGTCTATTCTCATTCACAAATGAGACAAAACAACAAGAGTGAAATTAGTTCCAAACCACCCCTTCTATTTTCTATTTCATTATGTGCATCCCTTATTATAAAATATTATTTCACCATTATTAAATTATTAAATAATTATATCTATAATATTATTATTTTATTATAAATATTCTACTAGAATTAACCACCCTCCTATTTCTACTATGTAAAAGTAAAGAATGAATCATGTTTTGTGTGAATTATCACCTCCACGACACATCATAATTTAGCTTTCCTTCAACACCACACTAGTATATTTATTATAGGTTTATTTTAGTAAAATAATTATATTAATTAGATATATATATATATTCATAAATTTTAATCCATACAAATACTTTTCCACATTCTATGGAAAATGAAAACAACAACCATGTGTATGTGTGCACTACCGCCTCTATAGGATGACATATTTCCATTTTTAATTTCATTACCACCTTACATGGATGTTATTTAATGTCTATTTAAATGATAAATATGATTTTTAGGATATAATTTATGATATGTTCTAAAAATGTGGATAAAAAAATAATGATATGATCCAAAATATATTAACATAGTTTTAGTTATTAAAAATAAGCATAGAAGGATGAAAATTCTTAAACCAGGTTTTTCCATATATTTTATACCAATTAATTAATTTTATTGATACTTATAAAATAGATATATCACATTATTAAAAAATATATTATATTATTATTCTATTAGTTTAATTATATTATAATTAAACCAACTAATAATCATCGATAATCATGTCATATTTATGTTTGTCTTGGTTTGACCACATACATAAACAATTTCATGAAAATATATAAGATATTATTATGAAAAAATTATTTTGATTATAATATAACATAAATATTTAAGAAATTAATTCTTGTTATTTTTTGAAATATAAAACAATATTAACCTCGATAATTTATAAAACGACATTTGTAGTATAAAAATCACCCAAAATTATATATTGTTGATTTCATCTAATATGTAAAGACTAAAGTATGTCTAGATTGAAATTAAAACATAACATATAATTATATTACATACATTATTGTAAAAATAATTAACATTTCATGATAATCATGTTATATAAATGAATACATAAACAACTCCAATAAAACTACTACAAATTGTTAAAACTAAAAATACATGATTTGAGAAAACTGGAAAAATATTTCTAATATATATAAATATAATTAATATTAATTAAAATTGTAAATATTTTTATACATTAATAATCTACTGAGATTGTATATTAATAAATTTATGATATTTTATATGATGTTAGAGTGCATCCAAATTAATAGGGAAATAAGGTAGGGGTTTATTAATCTATGATTTGGACCTACTGAGACATATTTAATCTAAACACCATGATGTATTTTAAATGGTGTATATGATTCCCTATATCAATGTTTTATTTTAATCCAATTATTCATCATTTTATTTAGTGGTTTAATTAATGGAATACAATTATATGTTTTTCTATTCTAATGTTACAAAGGTTGTATGGGGTTTTCCTAACTCAAAACTCTTTCAAGGTTAATAATCCCTATTATTTATAAATTATTTATTAATATTTATCTATTATAACTTATAAAAATTATAATATTTATTTCCACATTATTTTATAAATAAATCTTATTTCACATGAAATTATTCTATCTATATGATTCTTGTTTACTTAATATTCATTTTTTTAAAATATTCACGTATTTTAATGTATTTTCCTTCCATATTTTTTTTAATCTGAATAAGGTTAAACTATATCTATTTGAAACCGAATTTTTTATCCCTAATGATAAAATTTTCTACTTGTAAATAAATTTGAAATTATATGTTCTTTAACATCTTAATGGTGTGAGTTTTCAATAATGTTATTTCAAAATGATCAAACAAATTATCCATACTATTAAAATATCAAGTATTATCATCAAATCCATGGTTTATTTTGATAATTTCAGTTTCTATTTCTTGTTTACATTATTTAATATTCATTTTAAAATTAATATTTTTCATATAATTTTCATATCACGAATTTGAAACCATTATTTATTTTTTTAGTTTCCATTATGAAATATTGTTTTAAAAGTAAAAGTTTTTAATGAATTTTCATTAATAATTTTTAAATTAATTATTTATTCTAAAATCACCCATTAATAGAAAATATATTTATAATTAAATATTATCAATGTATATTACCTTTTAAAAAATTTATGCCTTATTCATATCTCCATTATTAAAGATTTTTTCAAAATTAATCTCTTCCCATGAATTTTCACTTATCCATTCTAGAAACATACTTATTTTCAAAGTTCATTTATTTTTAACACATTATAATAATATTTTAAATATTTATTCCCTTTCCCTTCAAAAAAATTTATTGTTAAATAAATTTGTTTTTCATCATTTATAATATTATTTAATTGTTTTAATTTTTTTTTTGTTTTCACAACAATTTTTCCTCCATGGTCTACCCCCAATGAAGTTATTTTCTGATCGTACACAATATTTTATTTTATTATATATATTCTTTAAAATTTATATTTTCATGTTGTATTATTTATTTAATTCTTGTTATCAGATATTTTTAATAAAACCATTCTTTATTCCATGGGTTATTTAAGTTTTGTTGATGATTTATTTTAAGTGTCCCACATATATATGAGGATAGGTGTGGAATTATCTATCCAAAAATTAATTTGTTTGTGGTTATATCTCATTATATAATTAGTTGTGTAAATATTGATATTTTCCAAAAAGGTATGATCATGATGGTTTTTCTCACTCTTTTAGGCATTTACATAATGATTTTATTCATTGTTCTGGGAATAATTGGACTGATCAGATAGGTTATCTTCTGAATATTGTTTGTAAACACTTACGTGTTTTTCTCCTTATTATTTTAAATTTTCATCATACATTTATTTTCCATGAAATTCATTTTTTCATGATTATTCATTATTTTTATGATTTCCATATTTTTATATCTTTCTAAAGTGTTTTATAATTATTAAAATGTGTTATGATCTAATCCATTTATTTTGTAATTTCTTAATGATGTTTTTATGATATTATGATTATAATACATGGTATTAGGCTTTTTTAGATATTTTTTCCATACTCATATTGACCTTTATATGTAGGATACATTATCTTATGAAATGAATTTTCCCTTTTAATATGATAAGGATTACCAATTACATTATTTCTATTAACTATGTTATGAAAGAAGATTATATCATGTGTGAATTATAGTAATGGGTCTAGAGATCCACAATTATGAAGAAATATTTTCAACTATTATAAAATAAAATGTTTTTCAGGATAATATCTATGAAGCTAAACCGTTCAGTAGTTGGGTTATCTGAATATTTGTGAGATTTACTATTAAAATTATGACATTAAATTATGAATTTTTTATTAAAAAGGATTTATATAGGATTAATTATTATTTTTATTCCAATGATGATAATATTTTTCCTTCCATTATTTATGATACCACGTTATGTATAAATGTAACACCCCAGGTAAATAAAGAACATGACATTTTTATATTTATCCAAATTTGTGAATAAAATATTAATATTACCTTAAAGGGGACACTATGCTCGATGGCGTACCCAATAGCAACAATGAATTTCTTGGGAATCTTACGTTGCACTCTAATAATAAAATAATATTATTTTAAATTTTAGTTAATGCCTAACTGTTGTAATGGCAGGAATGAGTAGAACAAACTACAAAATGATTATATATGTTTGTAAAATATTATTACTCTTTACAATAAATTTTAGAGGATTAAAAATGAGAATGAATCCAATTTTAAGCGTAAAAATTATAATATTCTTTAAAAGGTCGATTAACCGCCTTTTGATGGAGAACTTCTTTTAAATCCACTTTTTGACAATTTTATGTGTTATATTTGATAAAATAAAATTCTTATTTATAATCGGGACATCAACATTTACTTTGTGTAAATTTTTGGTATTTTTCCAATAAAGTTAATTTTTTTAATGAATAGTGAAAAATGTTGTACTTTAATTCAAAACCTCTTTTTAATATAATTTATTTATATGATTAGATTATCTTTTAAATTAGTTTTAATGTTAAATTAGAATATATTTTTACAATTTAATCCAATAGTGGTCTTTGTAATTAATTTTACTTTGAAATTGGACTTAAACTAGTATCAATATTTTAATAGATGTTGTTTCTTAAAAACACGCTATTTGTTTTGACAGCTGGAATTAATTATTAAATTAATTAATTCAACTTATATGTTTTGAATTTTGTAAAATAGACATCATTTTTGAGTTCGGAATATCAAATATAGCTTAGGGTAAATTTTTGGTATTTTTCTGAAACACTTCAATTTTTGATGAATAGTGAAACCACTATGTGGTAGTTAATGAAACTGATTTTTCATTTAAATGAAACATTTCCACCTTTGTGTTTTGAATTTCAAAAATCCGTCATAAATTCTTGTCATTAGGAAGTAAAATGTGGTTCAATGGGATTAAAGTAATTTTTTGGTGAATAATAACTTTTATGTTCTTAATCGCGATTAGAGGTAATTAATGTAGTTTAAGGTAAAAATAATGTTTTAATAATATGAAATGACCTAGACACATGTCCTACCCTTATTGGATGTGTCATGTCTGACCAACACAATCCATGGGTCAACTTTGGGACCCCATGGAGCCACTTTGGTTGGAAAATTACATTAATACCTTTTTATATAATGTTAAAATTATAATGTCAAAAACATGTGTTGTTTACTAAAACAATTTTTACATGGGGTTATATAATTCATATTTTTGACTATAAATATTCATTAGAAATCTAAAAATATTTCCTACATCATGATATTTTGTTTATAATTTTTAGACATTAAATAAAATTATTTATTTATGACACCATGATGATGCAGTGATTACCTCATAAATGAACGATTTAATGAAAATGAAAAGATAATGTAAACTCTAAGACCTACACTTGTCAAAAACCAATTGGATGTGTGTCTTTAGTACTATTATCACCTTATCCTAGAAATATATAATTTTGGGACCTTTAAAATCTGAAAATCATTTTATAATAAAGTAATATTTTATAACATTCCAAGAGTGCCCCTCTTCTCCTCTTATAAAAGGCCCCCACCTCTACCACCTTACACACACCTATCAAGCCTTTGGTGTAAAAACCGGAAATTTTGAATAAATCTTGTTTCCTAAATTTGTGTGTTATTTTATTTTTGATACTCAACAAAACTGTTTCACTTGATAACCTGAGTATAATTAAAATGAGACCGTTG
The DNA here is from genome assembly GCA_963277665.1 of Viscum album. Lineage (NCBI taxonomy): Eukaryota > Viridiplantae > Streptophyta > Magnoliopsida > Santalales > Viscaceae > Viscum > Viscum album. The sequence goes on along the minus strand of OY728157.1, from coordinate 1,187,915,185 downwards.
GGTTTTGACTGTTATATGACCGTTGGTCAATATGACCACTGGGAACTAAACGTTTTGATTATTGTCTCTAAATACAAGTAATCATGGTTAATTAATATAGAAAGAAGATTCGATGTCTCACCCAGTAGTCTTGGACCGATCGAAGCCCATCTAACAGAACTTGGGAAGGAGGTAGCACCATTGGGCTTTACTCTGGACCAAACCCAATCCGAACATCATCGTGTGAAGCTAGAACAGAATTGCCTTTGCAAGAAGTTCAAATTGATAGAAATTAATACTCGTGTGATGTTGGTCGAGCCTCCCTCATATTCTTTCACCTTATCACACCTTACACTTAGGTCTTAAGCTGGTGTGATAAGGGGCTATGTAAGGAGACCGTAACTTCCATCTGTAACCATTTGTTTTAAATAAAAATTTTGATTTCTTCTTATGATAATGTTTATGAATTTTAAAATGTCCGAATAAATATATTATGCATATTTTTGATGAATTTTAGACATATGATATTTTAAAAATGTTTATGTAAACCTTAAATAAATAAAAATGTGTAATGATTTTCAGAAAATGGTCTTCTACAGTTATGTTCAGTACGAAATTTAGAGTTTAATAAGATTGACTTAATTTTTTATGAATAGTAAATTATGAATAGTTATCTTATGATTACAATTAGTAATGTGTCCAAATGGATTAGTAATATCACTTAAAGAAAGTTTTAATATAATTTAGACACCTTGATTAAGTTATGAGATTCAATAAAATGGGTAAATAACAGTGTCATAAATTATTAATTCAAGTATTAGTTTTTTCGGGTGAATAGTGTTTTATAATTAAAAATTTAATTAAAAATAATTAGAAATTTATTTTTATAAAATGGACTTTATTTTTGAACTCAGAGCATCGATATTATGTTATGGTAATTTTTGGGGATTTTTCTGAAAAAAATGAATTCTCGATGAATAGTGTTTTTATTTAAAAATTAAATTAAAAAAATTTTGAAAATTATATTTGTAAAATAGAGTTCATAAATTTAATTAGATAATTGATATTTGGTTAAGGTGAAATTTTGGGATTTTTCTGAGAAAGATGACTTTTTCAATGAATAGTAAAAAAGCAGTTTTAGGGTTTCGGTATGTTTAATGACATCATAACTGTGTCATGATGATTTCATGAGATATTTTAAGGGTTTTCTGGCAAAAGGTGATGAAATATTGTATTGGGGTCCCCATGTGGCCTAACTCCATTGTAAATTCCATGTGAGAGCACATGGTTTTGAGAAAAGAACTTGTGAGGTGTCCCTTGGCCATTAATGCCTTGTCCCCTCACTTTTCCTATAAATACCCACCCTTTACTTCTTTAGTTTTAACTCCCAACTCTCCCCCAACAATGTTCTGGTCTCCTTACCTCCCAAGGAGTCCTTTAAAGGTTCCCCCAAGCCCTCAAAGTCCCAACCATTGAGTTTTAAGAGTTACGTTTTAAGGTAAGGGATCTGACCTCTCTCTTTCTTTTCAAGTAATCTCTTTTATGTCATTCCTTTTATGCTCCATGTTCTTATATTGGAGGATGTTATTTTATATTCATTATACGTTCTTTTTCATGTTTATATAATGATATATCCACTCTTACTCTCATTATTTCGTTTTATAAAGTTTTAAGTGGCGTCGTTAGGCTGCCAAAAGTTTTGTAACAGATTCTTTCTCCCTTCTCATTTTTTAAGGTCTATATTCATGTAAAGTATTTAAAGTTCCTTTTTTATGTTGGGGTATGATATCTAAAATTATCATACTGATATTTTATGATTATATGATGAGAGACCCCATTTTATCTCTTCAATTCATTATTTTGATGTTTTAAGTGGTGTCGTTAGGCTGTCGAATTTTTAAGTGGTTCTTTCACCATTCTCCTTTTTTGAAGTTCTAATTCCATGTCAAGTCTTGAAAGTTACATTTTATTATGTTGGGGTATGGTCTATAAATATATAATACTGATATTTTATGTTCATATGATTAGATACCCTATTTTATCTCATCAATTCATTTTTGTTGAAGTTTATGTGACGTCGTTAGGCTGCCGAATTTCTAAGGGGTTCTTTCACCCTTCTTGTTTTCAAGATCTATTTTCATGTCAAGTCTTTCATGTTCCTTTTCATTATGATGGGTTATTATCTCTATATCTATCATACTGATCATTTATGTTCATATGATGAGAGACCCTATTTGATATCATCAATCCATTTTTGGAAGTTTTAATTGATGCCGTTAGGCTGCCGAATTCTCATAAAGGAAATGTTATTTTTTTGTCTTCATTAAAGTTCTTCGTTTCATATGGTATATCATTAAAATTTCATTAACATGTTCTTAAATACTTTATATATTGTTCCCCTGCTATTTTATGTATCATTTTTTAGTGGGTGACCCATGTCGCCTCTCTTTTGAATGTTTTCTAAAACCATGTATCATAGACGTTATGCTGCATAGTTTCCGTCTCAAAATGCCTCCCTCTTTATCTCAAAATTATTTTATGTTATTAAGTGAATACTCAAAGCTCTTATTTCTACAGGTGTATTCACATATATACCAAAATGTTCTATTTTAAATTCTGGGATTTACATACATGAGACCCACTTTCCCTTTCTGTGGGTTTAATGTGACATAAAGATCATGTCTTTAAAGCATCTTTGAAAACGTTGTGATTATGAAATGAAAACCATTTATTTTATGCTATATGGGTTGTTTATGAAATGTTTGATGATGATATATGTGGATCACATGATAATAAAGACATGTCAAGGGTGCGCCCAGATAGCGCTCCAATGCATTGGGTAAAGACTTAATCTCTAGAGATGACTTTTTAGACTGATACCTTGGTAAATAACCTTGGTAATTTTTAATGACACCTTGGGGATGGACCTTGGTGAAACGAAATGATTATCAATATTAAATGTTGTAGCCACATCTTCAAGTTATGAAAAATGTAATTTTTATTATGATATGCCTCATGATTTCTTTCTCATGCCTTAAAGTTCTTTTCATGACCTTATTGAAGTATCTCAAGTTCACATGTAAAAGGATTCTCTTGTTTCCCTTACTGGGCCTTTTGCTCACCCTTTCATTTAATGTATGTCCCCAGGTTATGAGATGTAGTAATGAACCTAGGATGAACATGAGGAGAATCCTTTCAAGTGTTTAAGAAGAATGTTTTATGTTTTCATGTTTTAAGTTCCTAGTTTCCAAGACAATAAACCTTAATGATCCTCGATTTTGTAAAATGTAATGAATGTTTATGTGATAAAAAGCCGGGATGTTATAGTTGGTATCAAAGGATGGTTTAGTTATTTTTGGAAATTAGGATATTAAAACTTTAGGAAGAATCCCATAGAAAAATTTATATATAGGAAATCTTCCTTGTATTTTGGTGAGTGTTGAGTAATGGGTTGCCAAGCAAATACATCCTTGTCTGGATACTAGCAGGTAGAGGTGGATCTAGCACAGATATACATAGGGGTAAACCCCGAAAATGCCGCTTTGATCTAGACTCAAACTGGAACTGGTACACGACAACGGGCTTTGCTGCACTCTTGGTTACGACACTCCCGAGGGATATACTTTGGGAAATTCATAAGCTTAGTATGAACCATTGTTAAAGGAACAAAGATAAAATAAAATAAAGATTCACATAAGAATATATGATCATGGATAACCTATATGGGAACCTAGGGGATCACCAGTTGGGGTATACTTTTCTTCTACAAGTTATCCTTATATTCTTTAAGTTCCTTTTCATGATTATTGGCTAAGTATTTAAGCCCCTAATTATACTTTCTCTTCTTAGTTAATGGTGAGAAATGGAAGAACATGTCCCAACAACCAATGTGATAGGAAATATGACGATTGTCGTATCAATATGACAGAGATGATTAGGGTATTGAATGATGATTATTATTTTGGAAGAAGATCACTATTTTGGGGACCCTATATGATTGAGGTAGATAGATTACTATGGTATTTTCATTAAGGAGTAAGGTTGACTTATATTTTGAAGAATTGATGAATTTATGTTGGACTTATAGAAATTTAGGTTACTTATGGGAATGATTAACATATCTTGGTTAAAATATGTTTAGGTTAGCTACTTTTGTTATAAGATGTTAGGAGTGGTTGATGTTGTTTGGGGATGAACAATGAATTTTATTTTGGAAGACTATGCTATCAAGTCCTTCTTGTATTTGGGTTTCAATCATAGTTTGGTTTATTTTGAGGAATTTTAAGGACCGTTATTTATGGAATGGTCTATGATGAACTTTGGGTAGTACCATGGATCTTTGAAGATTTAAAAGTATTTTCCATTCCTATGGGATTCTTTCTTTTTGAAGAGTTGTTTTATCTTACCCTTTCTGTTTTTGGGAGTAATGTTTAAACATAGATAGTTTTTATTTTGTGGAAAACGTAATTCTCTAGAAGATTATTCTTGTGTTTTGATGAGACCAGGTTTTTTTTTGAATTCTCATCATTTGGAGAAAAGATTAGTTTTGGTAGATACTTATTAAAGGATAAATCTCTACTTGAATGTAGTTATATTTTCTTATGTTTTTGTTCTATGTAGTAAATGAATTCCTCAAAATTATGAAAAGGAACACAAAACAAAGACGTTGTTGGTTTACGTTTCCTAGTACGTAAGCAAAGACCATTTACACACATCATATGTTTGGGATTTTCTTATGGTTAAATTTCTCCTAATCATGTTTTCTATCACTCTCCCCCAGAACATGACCCTTTGCTTTTTTTCATCCAAATCCGTCTTTTCCTCCATGGAATCCTTGTATGGATTAACTCGGGTGACCTTTGTACTTCCCTTTTTGTATTTTAAAGTAATAGTTTTTCTGACTCCTTTTCTGATGTGGGACTTTCAATGAAATTTCAAAACCCAATTTTAAAAAAATTGCGAGGACGCAATTTCCTAAGGGGGGAAGATTGTAACGACCCGATATTTTGAATACATCTTGTTTCCTAATTTTGTGTGTTATTTTATTTTTGATACTCAACAAAACTGTTTCATTTGATAAGAAGAGTATAATTAAAATGAGACCGTTGCGTTTTGACTATTATATGACCATTGGTCAATATGACCACTAGGAACTAAATGTTTTGATTATTGTCTCTATATACAAGTAATCTTGGTTAATTAATATAGAAAGAAGATTCGATGGCCTCACCCAGTAGTCTTGGACCGATCGAAGCCCATCTAACAGAACATGGGAAGGAGGTAGCACCATTGGGCTTTGCTCTGGACCAAACCCAAGCCGAACTTCATCATGTGAAGCTAGAATGGAATCACCTTTGCGAGAAGTTCAAAATGATAGAAATTACTACTCATGCGATGTTGGCCGAGCCTCCCTCAGATTCTCTCACCTTATCACACCTTACACTTAGGTCCTATGCTGGTGTGATAAGGGGCTATGTAAGGAGACTGTAACTGCCTTGTGTAACCATTTGTTTTAAATAAAAATTTTTATTTCTTCTTATGATGAAGTTTATGAATTTTCAAATGTTCGGATAAATATATTATGAATATTTTTGAAGAATTTTAGATATAGGATATTTTAAAAATTTTTATTTAAACCTTAAATAAATAAAAATGTGTAATGATTTTCCAAAAATGGTCTTCTACAGATATGTTCAGTATGAAATTTTGAGTCTAATAAGATCGACTTAATTTTTGATTAATAGTAAATTATGAATAGTGATTGTATGATTAGGATTAGTAATGTGTTGAAATGGATTAGTAATATCACTTAAAGAAAGTTTTAATATAATTTAGACACCTTAGTTAAGTAATGAGATTCAATAAAATGCATAAATAACAGTTTCATAAATTATTAAGTCAAGTATTAGTTTTTTCTGGTGAATAGTGTTTTTTAATTGAAAATTTAATTAAAAATAATTAGAAAATTATTTTTATAAAATGGACTTTATTTTTGAACTCAGAGCATCGATATTATGTTATGGTAATTTTTGGGGATTTTTCTGAAAAAAATGAATTCTCAATGAATAGTGTTGCTATTTAAAAATTAAATTAAAAATATTTAGAAAATTATTTTTGTAAAATGGAGTTCATAAATTTAATTAGAGCATCTATATTTGGTTAAGGTAAAATTTTGGGATTTTTCTGAGAAAGATGATTTTCGCAATGAATAGTAAAAATGTAGTTTTAGGGTTTCGGTATGTTTAATGACATCATAACTGTGTCATGATGATGTCATGATATATTTTAAAGATGGATGGACAAAGGTGATGAATTATTGTATTGGGGGCCCCATGTGTCCTAACACCATGGTAAATGCCATGGGAGATCACATGGTTTTGAGAAAAGCACTCGTGAGGTGTTCCTTGGCCATTAATGCCTTGTCCCCTCACTTTCCCTATAAATACCCACCCTTTCCTCCTTTAGTTTTCACTCCCAACTCTCCCCCAACGATATTATGGTCTCCTTAACTCCCAAGGAGTCCTCCCAAGGTGCCCCAAAGCCCTCAAGGTCCCAACCTTTGAGTTTTAAGAGTTACGTTTTATGGTAAGGGATCTGACCTCTCTCTTTCTTTTCATTTAATCTCTTTTATGTCATTCCTTTTATGCTCCATGTTATTATGTTGAACGATGTTATTTTACATTCATTATAATGTCATTTTCATGTTAATATAATGATATATCCCATCTTACTCTCATTATTTCTTTTTATGAAGTTTTAAGTGGCGTCGTTAGGCTGCCAAATTTTTTGTAACAGATTCTTTCTCCCTTCTCATTTTTCAAGGTCTATTTTCATGTAAAGTATTTCAAGTTCCTTTTTTATGTTGGGGTATGATATATAAACTTATAATACTGATATTTTATGATTATAAGATGAGAGACCCCATTTTATCTCTTCAATTCAGTATTTTGATGTTTTAAGTGGCACCGTTAGGCTGTCGAATTTTTAAGTGGTTCTTTCACCTTTCTCCTTTTTCAAAGTTCTAATTCCATGTCAAGTATTGCAAGTTACTTTTTATTATGTTTGGGTTTGATATCTAAATATATCATACTGATATTTTATGTTCATATGATTAGATACCCTATTTTATCTCATCAATTCATTTTTTTTGAAGTTTAAGTGACGTCGTTAGGCTGCCGAATTTCTAAGGGGTTCTTTCACCCTTCTCGTTTTCAATATATATTTTCATGTCAAGTCTTTCAAGTTCCTTTTAATTATGTTGGGGTATGATCTCTATATCTATCATACTGATCATTTATGTTCATATGATGAGAGAACCTATTTGATCTCATCAATCCATTTTTGGAAGTTTTAAGTGACGTCGTTAGGCTGCCGAATTCTCATAAGAGAAATCTTATTTTTTTTTCTTCCTTTCATGTTCTTCGTTTCATATGGTATATCATTAAAATTTCATTACCATGTTCTTAAATACCATATATTCTGTTCCCCTACTATTTTATGTATCATTTTTGAGTGGGTGACCCATGTCGCCTATCTTTTCAATGTTTTCTAAAACCATGTATCATAGACGTTATGCTGCATAGTTTCCGTCTCAAAATGCCTCCCTCTTTATCTCAAAATTATTTTATGTTATTAAGTGAATACTCAAAGCTCTTATTTCTACAGGGTTATTCATATATATACCAAAATTTTCTATTTTAATTTCTGGGATTTACATACATGAGACCCACCTTCCCTTTCTGTGGGTTTAATGTGACATAAAGATCATGTCTTTAAAGCAGTTTTGAAAACATTATGATTATGAAATGAAAACCATTTCTTTTATGCTATATGGGTTGTTTATGAAATTTTTGATGATGATATATGTGAATCACATGATAATAAAGACATGTCAAGGGTGTGCCCAGATAGCGCTCCAATGCATTGGGTAAAGACTTAATCTCTAGAGATGACTTTTTAGACTGATACCTTGGTGAATAACCTTGGTAATTTTTAATGACACCTTGGGGATGGAACTTGGTGAAACGAAATGATTGTCAATATTAAATGTTGTAACCACATCTTCAAGTTATGAAAATTTAATTTTTATTATGACATGCCTCATGATTTCTTTCTCATGCCTTAAAGTTCTTTTCATGACCTTATTGAAGTATCTCAAGTTCACATGTAAAAGGTTTCTCTTGTTTCCCTTACTGGGCCTTTTGCTCACCCTTTCATTTGATGTATGTCCCTAGGATATGAGATACAGTAATGAACCTAGGATGAACATGAGGAGAATCCTTTCAAGTTTTTAAGAAGAATGTTTTATGTTTTCATATTTTAAGTTCCTGGTTTCCAAGACACTAAACCTTAATGATCCACGGTTTTGTAAAATGTAATGAAAGTTTATGTGATAAAAAGGAGGGATGTTATAGTTGGTATCAATGTATGGTTTATTTATTTGTGGAAATTAGGATATAAAAACTTTAGGAAGAATCCCATAGAAAATTTTATATGTAGGAAATCTTCCTGGTATTTTGGTGAGTATTGAGTAATGGGTTGCCAAGAAAATACATCCCTGTCTGGATACGAGCAGGTAGAGGTGGCTCTGGCGCAGATGTACATAGTGGTAAAACCAGAAAACACCGCTTTGAGCTAGACTCAAACAGGAACTGGTACACGTCAACAGGCCTTGCTGCACTCTTGGTTACGACACTCCCGGGGGATATGCTTTGGTAAATTCATAAGCTTAGTATGAACCATTGTTAAAGGAAAAAATATAATATAAAAGAAAGATTCACATAAGAATATATGATCATGGATAACCTAGATGGGAACCTAGGGGTCACCAGTTACGGTATACATTTCTTCTACAAGTTATCCTTATATTCTTTAAGTTCCTTTTCATGATTATTGGCTAAGTATTTAAGCCCCTAATTATACATTCTCTTCTTAGTTAATGGTGAGAAATGGAAGAACATGTCCCAACAACAAATGTGATAGGAAATGTGACGATTGTCTTATCAATATGACAGAGATGATTAGGGTATTGAAAGATGATTATTATTTTGGAAGAAGGTCACTATTTTGGGGACCCTGTATGATCGAGGTAAATAGATTACTATGGTATTTTCATTGAGGAGTAAGGTTGACTTATATTTTGAATAATTGATGAATTTAAGTTGGACTTATATAAATTTAGGTTACTTATTGGAATGATTAACCTATCTTGGGTAAAATATATTTAGGTTATCTACTTTTGTTATAAGATGTTAGTAGTGGTTGATGTTGTTTGGGGATGAACTCTGAAGTTTATTTTGGAAGACTATGTTATCAAGTCCTTCTTGTATTTGGGTTTCAATCTTAGTTTGGTTTATTTTGAGTAATTTTAAGGACCGTTATTTATGGACTGGTCTATGATAAACTTTGGGTAGTACAATGGAACTTTGAAGATTTTAAAGTAGTTTCAATTCCTATGGGATTATTTCTTTTTGAAGAGTTGTTTTATCTTACCCTTTCTGTTTTTGGGAGTAATGTTTAAACATATATAGTTTTTATTTTGTGGAATACCTAATTCTCTAGAATATTATTCTTGTGTTTTGATGAGACCAAGTGTTTTTTTTGAATTCTCATCATTTGGCGAAATGATTAGTTTTAGTAGAGACTTATTAAAGGATAAATCTCTACATGAATGTAGGTTTATTTTCTTATGTTTTTTTTTCTATGTAGTAAATGAATTTCTCAAAATTATAAAAAGGAACGTAAAACAAAAATGTAGTTGGTTTACGTTTCCTACTACGTAAACAAAGACCGTTTACACACATCATAAGTTTGGGATTTCCTTATGGTTAAATTTCTCCTAATCATGTTTTCTATCACTCTCCCCCAGAACATGACCCTTTGTTTTTTTTCATCCAAATCCGTCTTTTCCTCCATGGAATCCTAGTATGGGTTAACTCGGGTGACTTTTGTACATCCCTTTTTTTCTTTTAAAGTAATAGTTTTTCTGACTCCTTTTCTGATGTGGGACTTTCAATGAAATTTCAAAACACAATTTTAAAAAAATCGCGAGGATGCAATTTCTTAAGGGGGGATGATTGTAACGACCCGAAATTTTGAATACATCTTGTTTCCTAATTTGGGTGTTATTTCATTTTTGATACTCAACAAAACTATTTCATTTGATAACATGAGTATAATTAAAATGGGACCGTTGGGGTTTGACTGTTATAGGACCATTGGTCAATATGACCACTAGGAACTAAATGTTTTGATTATTGTCTCTAAATACAAGTAATCTAGGTTAATTAATATAGAAAGAAGATTTGATGGCCTCACCCAGTAGTCTTGGACCAATCGAAGCCCATCTAACCGAACTTGGGAAGGAGGTAGCACCATTGGGCTTTGCTCTGGACCAAACCCAAGCCGAAATTCATCGTGTGAAGTAGAATAGAATCGCCTTTGCGAGAAGTTCAAACTAATAGAAATTACTACTCGTGCGATGTTGGTCGAGCCTGCCTCAGATTCTCTCATCTTATCACACCTTACACTTAGGTCCTATTGTAGAGACCCGAAGCTTGACATACATTGACATTACATTACATTTGCGGAATACTTAGTACATAACAAAAACACACACAAAAGGACCGTAATAGTTTAGTGTCTTTTGAAACTCGGAATATAATCCTCTAATCCTGGTGAAAGATCTTCAACATCTCCCATAAAGATCTTCCATTTTATTATACCTAAAACCTTTCTTTATATCCTGGGGAAAAGAAAACATAAAAGGGTGAGCTCAAATTCTCAGTAAGGGTAAACAAAAGAAATATCAATCACATCATATACATAAGCACATAACTTTTGGAAATCTTAACCTGTAAAAGAGATCATAATTTCATAACATGGGGTAAATCATGGCAGTGAAATGTAATCACAATAGTCATAACTTAAAACATGAAACTTTGTGGCATTCACACATAATCATAGAGAATCATTTCTTGTTAGTCAAGACTCATTGCCAAAACTATCTTAGTGGAAAAAGTCCCTTTCTGAACCGAGTCACCCTCGTTTCAGTCCTGTTTCACTGAACCGGTATAACCTACCATTCCAGCCATGTCTATCTCATGAGATATAAAATCATTACCCAAGGCATTGGAGGAAGATATAGGTCCCACCCATCTCATAATGATACCATTCTTATGTGTGCCACAAAATCATAAATCATACATCATTGCATAACCCATGTAATAAAAATGGGAATCTTAAACATCATGACATCATGAAACAGTTCATATAAGATAAAAGAATTCATAAAAATAATACCATCACAACATAATCAAATCAATGTAATAATAGGGATAAAAAAGAACCCTTTATTGTCTTAGATGGAAAATAATTTTGATAAAACACTTGAACTCCATTCTTGAGGAAAATATCCTTTCTTCTTCAAAAACACTTTTCCTTTCATAACATGTCATACAATTATAAACTAAAATAATTTGATTAAAAATAACCCTTTATTGTCTTGAACTCCATTCTTGATTATAACATGTCGTACAATTATAAACTAAAAGAACCCTTTATTGTCTTATATGGAAAATAATTTTGATAAAACACTTGAACTCCATTTTTGAGGAAAATATCCTTTCTTCTTCAAAAACACTTTTCCTTTCTTAACATGGTGAATTAGGATTGTTTCATACTTATAATAACATATCATTATATGAGTGATACTTATGTTATTACTTCATAATGAAACAACCTAAGAAGAAGAAGTGGAATAAGAAATAAAGGTGAAAGAATTGGTAACGGAAATTACCTCTTCTTTGAAGCACCTCTTTGAGACCTCCACTTAGGGAACTAAAATTGGTCTTTGAGGAATACCAGAAACTATAGGATGTTTCACGGGACGTGGAGAAGAGATTTTGGTAGGGGTTGGCCGAGCTTGAAGGCTCAAAGTTGTGTGAGGAAGAGAGAGGGGAGGTGTCCTTTTTTAAGGGAGGAGAGGGGCACCTTTGGAATAACTGCAAATATTATTTTATTATAAAGTCACGTTCGGTTTTAAATAGCTCCCAATTGATATATTTCGAAGATAAGGTGGGGATGGGTCGAAATCCTCTCATCCAATATAATTTAGATAAGTTTAGGTTTCTATTTTAACCTTATCATTTAGATTTAACATTAATTTAAATAATTTTACTTTTACCATGTCTTCTTGTGTTCTTATACTATATGGTTAATAAACTTACTATAAGCAGCCAAACGAACCCCAATTTGTTTATTATTAATATATATAACATTATATAAGTCATTTGGCCGAACCATAGATTTTTAGGAATAAAATAACAATTACTAATATAATATTTGTTTTAAAAACTATTTTATGTCAATTTTGACACTATTTAGTAATTTATTTTTGTGAAACTCATAACAGAATTATTAGTTAAAAAAGTTAATTAAATCAATAATAAAATGTCATATTAACCTAGAAAATTAGTGGAATTCATAAAATGTCTCAAATTACATTTATTTTGGTGTTCATAACATCAATTATGTCAATATTTTATTAATAAAATAATTTCTGCATCATCATTGTTTCATAATAAATGATAATTATTTAATCCCTAAAAATTATAAATAAATTCCTATGATGTAGATAATTGTATCAGATATCTGGAGACTATTCATGTTCCATGTTTCATGAAGTTTATCACTAGATTAAAATTATTATACTTATAAGATTTAAGAAAGTGACATGTTGTCACAATCTTTGGTTTTAATAATAATTAAATTATTTTCATTGAAAAAATTGAATTAAATGAATCTAATCTGACCCTTAGGTGATATGGGTCGACTTTTAGTCATCCAATAGGATTTTGAAATTTTTTAGGTTAATTTTAAAATATTATATTTACCCTTAATTACTCGATTTACCTTTAACTATGGTAAATAAAATTTACCGTAGTCACTATTCATAATTCCCAAAAATAAAAAGTAGCCTATTAACATAATTTTGACCCACTGATTCCAAATATGGAATCCATTTTTTAAAATTCAATACATGGAAGTTTCAGAAATTAAATTAAAATTAATCCCGTTGTCGAATAAAAATGGGTTTTTGTTTAAAACATTGCAAAAGATTGAATTGATTTATCCTACGAATTCAAGGTAAAATCAATGCTAATGACATTCATTATATTGAATGGTAAAAATATATTCTATTTATACTTTAAAACCATTCAATATTATAATTTATCCAAATAATATATTACGTTGAAAAAAGTTGTTTTTAATTAAAATATTGCGTGTTTTTACTATTCATTAAAATATGAAAGTTATCGGAAAAATATCAACACTTTATCTAATGTAAATTTCTATATCCTGATTAAAAATAAGAATTTTATTTTGTCAAATTGAACATATAAAAATGTCAAAAACAAGATTTAAAGTGGGTGCACCATCAAAAGGCGGCAAAACTGCATTTTTTTAAAAATACTTATTTTACCCGAAAAATTTATTTTGTTCTTATACCATGTTCTAGAAATGTGTAAGATGAATAATAATGTTATAAAATTAAAAATTTAGTTAACACTATTCATAACGGCTAGTTCATGACAATATTATAATAATATATCATTGTTTATTAAAACCCAGTATTGCGCACAACACACACTATCGAGGAAGGTCGTGATTGCGTGTAATGCAAGCCATGTCAGGGTTGCGTGTTGTGAAAGAATCCTTCATTGTTTCGTATAACAAAATCCAACCATATTTCATTTATACATTTAATACATATATACTCAATGTTGCGTTGAATAACTATTATCAAAATTGTGTGTAACACGATCCAAGAATAGTGTTGCGTATACTGCAAGCTAATACGGTGTTGCGTATAGCGCAAGGTAATCTTGGTGTATAATAAAACACAAGACATTAATGAAATTAAAAGAATATTTTTCATAAAATCTCGGGGTGTTACATTCTACCCCCCTTAAAATTAATTTCTCCCTCGAAATTCGTCGGGGTTATAAATGGTTTACTATTTGAAAGTTTCTTTGATAGAAACCCACATCGTAAAAAGGAATACCAAAACTTATCTTTAAAAACTAAAGTATAAAACGTAATGGTTAACCATGTTAACTAATCACTGGGTATCCACATAGGAGAACATAGGTGAAAATATGGACATGGAAGAGAAATCTAACCATCATGTTCTGATGGAGAGTGGTAGAGGAAGTGGCTATGAAAAATCCAACAATCACAAAGCCATAAATTTGTGATGATCTAGGGTACCATCTGATTCATCGAATATAAGATCACTAGGACAACATTTTTGGTTTTCAATATCATTTCCCTAAAGATGAAAATTTTGAATTAGAAGAAATACTTACTTGATTTTGGTACAATCTCACTGTTGTTCGTGAATTGAACAATTTCCACTTCATCCCTTAAAGAAATGAAGTTGAATTTGTTATTCGTGATGTGTTAGCAGATCATGTGATAGAATGATGGGTCATTCCATCTCTTTCAAAAAAAAGGTTAGCAAAAGATATAAGTCCATCTTATGGTTAGATTAATCGTATATGGTTCCAAAAATGAACTTATACTTCATATATCATACCGCTTAATAAAATAAAACTAGTTTATACTAACCAGGGACTTCATGTAGGCCAATGGTAGGCGATAAAGGCCAGTCGCACTTCGGTTGTGGGTTCGATTCCCACAGCCTTGTCCGACGTGATGGGCTGTCGCCCGTCCTGCAGGTTTTCCTTTTTCTAAAACTATATTACTATAACATCCCATCAATAATATCGAAAAACAAACAATACGAACTTATGTCCAACATAATCCATTCCAATCTTTAGGCTTATCCATAATACTGCAGTCCACTCTCACATATTTAATACCATCGTTTATCCCCATATATCATAAGATATATCTTCTTGGTCACATTCCAAACATTCAAAGTCCTTAATCATGTATTCTCTTGAATACCCATTGAACATTAGTGAAAACATGAGTGTTGTTAAAGTTAACTCTTTCCACATACCAAAATACTCAAAATTCTATATGCTCAAACCATGATATAACCTTCTCCTTATATCAGTCATGAGCTCATGAATACTATCAAACATTTAATTTTCCCCTTAACCCTTCATTATGCACATATCATCTACATTCCAAAAAAATCTGAATAACCTTTCATGGATACTGGTAACATTAATCATACACTTTCAAAACTCAAGGAAAGGCAACAGTGTAACAATCCTTAGATTTCTCTTTATTCCATAGTACCATGAGATTACTTCTACAACATTACACATGATAAACATGTAATCATTCCACTGCATTCTTAAACCATTGACCGAGCTTCAACAATTCTTTCAACTCAAATATCATTTGTAGTCTCTTCATCATCATCAACATAAATACTACCCATATGACCATACTGATTCTCTTCATGAGACTTTACCTTAGGGCATTGGTTTTCATAATGCCCGTACATTCCACATTTAAAACATTTAACCATTGTTGATGTCGTAGCAATACCATTATCCTCATCCCTGGTGTTAACTAAACCTTTTCCTTTACACTTACTGGATTTGTGTCCTTCTTTTCCACACCCAAAGCATCTTCCAGTTCCTTTGAAACATTCTCCTTGATTCCTCTTCCCACATGATTTACATAGGGGAAATTGAACTTTCTTTCCTCTATGATCATCATGAAACTCCATCTTTATCTTATTAGCCGAGTTAGGAAACTTACAAAATTTTACTTTATTGATCATATTATGATATTGCTGATTCGGCATAATAATGATGTTTGGACTTCCAAATCCCATTTCATTTGGTTGCTAATGAAGAATATCATTCCATTGTCCATCATATCCTCCATTATCGTGAATCATCTTGTTTCCAGCCATTTTCTAAAACCCAAAAAGAATAGTGTGAGAGGAAAAAATCATAATAAAGGGGGAGTAACTTCAATATTTAACATCTTTGGTTTAATCTAATATCGTTACCATAGTTCTAGGACTATATCCTATACGTATATTTATCCTTAGGGGCATCCCTAGACATACCTTAGAAATATCTCTAGGGATCTCACTAACGTTTTCACATCCTAGTTTCCAAAGGATGACTAAACATTTCTTCTGATACCAACTGTAGAGAACCGAAGCTTGACATATATTGACATTACATTACATTTTCGGAATACTTATTACATAACAAAAACACACACAAAAGGACCTTAATAGTTTAGTGTCTTTGGAAACTCGGAATATAATCCTCTAATCCTGGTGAAAGATCTTCAACATCTCCCATAAATATCTTCCTTTTTATTATACCTAAAACCTTTATTTATATCCTGGGGAAAAGAAAACATAAAAGGGTGAGCTCAAATACTCAGTAATAGTAAACAAAAGAAATATCAATCACATCATATACATAAGCACATAACTTTTGGAAATCTTCACCTGCAAAAGAGATCATAATTTCATAACATGGGGTAAATCATGGCAGTGAAATGTAATCACAATAATCATAACATAAAAATTGAAACTTTGTGGCATTCACACATAATCATAGAGAATCATTTCTTGTTAGTCAAGACTCATTGCCAAGACTATCTTAGTGGACAAAGTCCCTTTCTGAACCGAGTCACCCTCGTTTCAGTCCTGTTTCACTGAACCGGTATAACCTACCATTCCAGAAATGTCTATCTCATGAGATATAAAATCATTACCCAATGCATTGGAGGGAGATATAGGTCCCACCCATCTCATAATTATACCATTCTTATGTGTGCCACAAAATCATAAATCATACATCATTGCATAACCCACGTAATAAAAATGGGAATCTTAAACATCATGACATCATGAAACATTTCATATAAGATAAAAGAATTCATAAAAATAATTCCATGACAACATAATCAAATAAATGTAATAATAGGGATAAAAGCAGAACCCTTTATTGTCTTATATGGAAAATAATTTTGATAAAACACTTGAACTCCATTCTTGAGGAAAATATCCTTTCTTCTTCAAGAACACTTTTCCTTTCTTAACATGTCGTACAATTATAAACTAAAATAAGTTGATTAAAAATAAACTTGAAAACTTGTAAAGGAGGATTCTTGGAAATAATGTTTTAAGAATCCATTCATGCCTTATAAGTTAAAAAAACATTCTTCTCGTACTTTTGTCGGAAAGGTTAAAAAGTACCTCGTATGAAAAACGACAAAAGATTCCTTTCATATCTTTTGTAAAAAACATACTGAAGGGTAAAATTGGATATAAACTATTGTAGATGGATGGAAATAATATTACACATTGAGGGAACATGGATGTGGTTAATAAAATACACCCCAGTAATTACCAAAGTAAAAACAATCTCGGATAAAAGTGAGATTGTGATATTTCCCTTACCTTAGGTCCGATTTGCTTCGTAAGTGTCCGAAACTCCTGTATAATGATTTAAATAATGTCATTTACTTATTAAAGAATCATATTTATTGTTATTATATCATATATGGTTCACTTATGACTTTATATTACCCGTTCTTTTGTAAATTCATGTTAAAGTAGCGTTTTGGGTAAAATCGTCTCATTTGTCGTTCGTGTTTTAACTTGTAATTATTCATATGATTACTTACATAATTATTACTTAATTATAGAATATAAAACATGATTTATATATAATATATATTCAGAATATACATATATATAATGGATCGATAAATGGAAAGAAATACACTGTTCATGGAGATGGTAGGTCGTACGTAGGCATGAACGTTGTTTTCGTTTCCTTATTGAATTGAGTGGAATTAAGTAGATGACATACATATATATACACATAAATCCAGTAGCTTTATAATGTCATATATTTCATTATTATTTCTTATATATACTTTATAATCATTCTTAAATGGTTAACATGGAGAATGAATCTCATCGCATCGTGGAGACGGTAGTCCGTACGTACGCACGAGCGATGATATCATTTCCATAATTATTGAATTGAATTGGAGTGGATGATACAATATATCAGAATAATTATGATGTTATAATAACTATGTTTTGTTATTCTTGACACCATAATACCCATCCATGTAAGGTGTTGGTGGAAAAACAGATTACACCACGGCGTGGAGACGGTATTCCGTATGTACGCACGCACGTTGATTTCGTTTTCCGTAGGATGGATAGATGGTGAATTAGGATTGTTTCATACTTATAATAACATATCAGTATATGAGTGATACTGATGTTATTACTTCATAATGAAACAACCTAAGAAGAAGAAGTGGAAGAAGAAATAAAGGTGAAAGAATTGGTAACGGAAATTACCTCTTCTTTGAAGCGCCTCTTTGAGACCTCCCCTTAGGGCACTTAAATTGGTCTTTGAGGAATACCAGAAACTCTAGGATGTTTCTAGGGAAGTGGAGAAGATATTTTGGCAGGGTTTGGCCGAGCTTGAAGGCTCAAAGTTGTGTGAGGATGAGAGGGAGGATGTGTCCTTTTATAAGGGAGGAGAGGGGCACCTTTGGAATAACTGAAAATATTATTTTATTATAAAGTCAAGTTCGGTTCTAAATAGCTCCAAATTGATATATTTAGAAGATAAAGTGGGGATGGGTCGAAATCCTTTCATCCAATAGAATTTAGACAAGTTTAGGTTCCTATTTTAACCTTATCATTTAGATTTAACATTAAGTTAAATAATTTTACTTTTACCATGTCTTCTTGTGTTCTTATACTATAAGGTTAATAAACTTACTATAAGCAGCCAAAAGAACACCAATTTTCTTATTATTAATATATATAACCTTATCTAAGTCATTTGGAAGAACCTTAGATTTTTAGGAATAAAATAACAATTATTAATATAATATTTGTTTTCAAAACTATTTTATGTCAATTTTGACACTATTTAGTAATTTATTTTTGTGAAAATCATAACAGAATGATTAGTTCAAAAAGAGTTAATTAAATCACTAAATACATGTCATATTAACCTATAAAATTAGTGGAATTCATAAAAGGTCTCAAATTACATTTATTTTTGTGTTCATAACATCAATTATGTCAATATTTTATTAATAAAATAATTACTGCATCTTCATTGTGTCATAATAAATGATAATTATTTAATCCCTAAAAATTCTAAATAAATTCCTATGATGTAGATAATTGTATTATCTTTCTGAAGACTATTCCGTTTCTATGTTTCATGAAGTTTATCACTAGATTAAAATTATTATACTTATAAGATTTAAGAAAGTGACATGTTGTCACATTCTTTGGTTTTAATAAGAATTAAATTATTTTCATTGACAAAATTTAATTAAATGAATCTAATCCGACCCTTAGGTGATATGGGTCGACTTTTAGTCATCAAATAGGATTTTGAAATTTTTTAGGGTAATTTTAAAATATTATATTTACCCTTAATTACCTGATTTACCTTTAACTATGGTAAATAAAATTTACCGTAGTTACTATTCATAATTCCCAAAAATAAAAAGTAGCCTATTAACATAATTTGGACCCACTGATTCCAAATATGGAATCTATTTTTTAAAATTCAATACACGGAAGTTGCAGAAATTAAATTAAAATTAATCACGTTGTCGAATAAAAACGGGTTTTTGTTTAAAACATTGCAAAAGATTGAATTGATTTAACCTACGAATTCAAGGTAAAATCAATGCTAATGACATTCATTATATTAAATGGTAAAAATATATTCTATTTATACTTTAAAACCATTCAATATTATAATTTAACCACATAAGATATTACGATGAAAAAATTTGTTTTTAATTAAAATATAGCGTGTTTTTACTATTCATTAAAATATGAAAGTTATCGGAAAAATATCAAAACTTTATCTAATGTAAATTTTTGTATCCTGATTCAAAAGAAGAATTTTATTTTGTCAAATTGAACATATAAACATATCAAAAACTAGATTTAAAGTGGGTGCGCCATTAAAAGGCGGCAAAACTGCATTTTTTGAAAAATACTTATTTTACCCGAAAAATTTATTTTGTTCTTATACCATGTTCTAGAAATGTGTAAGATGAATAATAATGTTATAAAATAAAAAATTTAGTTAACACTATTCATAACAGCTAGTTCATGACAATATTATAATAATATATCGTTGTTTATTAAAACCCAGTATTGCGCACAACACACGCTATCGAGGAAGGTCGTGATTGCGTGTAATGCAAGCCAAGTCAGGGTTGCGTGTTGTGAAAGAATCCTTCGTTGTTTCGTATAACATAATCCAACCATATTTCATTTATACATTGAATATATATATACTCAATGTTGCGTAGAATAACTATTATCAAAATAGTGTGTAACACGATCCAAGAATAGTGTTGCGTATACTGCAAGCTAATACGGTGTTGCGTATAGCGCAAGGTAATCTTGGTGTAGAATACAACACAAGACATTAATGAAATTAAAAGAATATTTTTCATAAAATCTCGGGGTGTTACACCTATGCTGGTGTGATAAGGGGCTATGTAAGGAGACCGTAACTGCCTTGTGTAACCATTTGTTTTAAATTAAAATTTTGATTTCTTCTTATGATGATGTTTATGAATTTTCAAATGACCGGATAAATATAGTATGCATATTTTTGGTGAATTGTAAATATAGGATATTTTAAAAATGTTTATGTAAACCTTAAATAAATAAAAATGTGTAATGATTTTCAAAAATTGGTTTCTACAGTTATGTTCAGTATGAAATTTAGAGTCTAATAAGATTAACATAATTTTTGATGAATAGTAAAATATGAATAGTGATTTTATGATTAGGATTAGAAATGTGTCCAAATGGATTAGTAATATCACTTAAAGAAAGTTTTAATATAATTTAGACACCTTGATTAAGTAATGAGATTCAATAAAATGGGTAAATAACGGTTTCATAAATTATTAAGTCAAGTATTAGTTTTTTCGGGTGAATAGTGTTTTTTAATT
The DNA here is from genome assembly GCA_963277665.1 of Viscum album. Classification (NCBI taxonomy): domain Eukaryota; kingdom Viridiplantae; phylum Streptophyta; class Magnoliopsida; order Santalales; family Viscaceae; genus Viscum; species Viscum album. The sequence continues at coordinate 1,187,894,221 of OY728157.1, read as the reverse complement.
AAAAATATAATTAAAAATAATTAGAAAATTATTTTTATAAAATGGACTTTATTTTTTAAATCAGAGCATCGATATTATGTTATGGTTATTTTTGGGGATTTTTCTGAAAAAAATGAATTCTCGATGAATAGTGTTTCTATTTAAAATTTAATTTAAAATATTTAGAAAATTATTTTTGTAAAATGGAGCCCATAAATGTAATTAGAGAATAGATATTTTGTTAAGGTAAAATTTTGGGATTTTTCTGAGAAAGATAATTTTCTCAATGAATAGTAAAAATGCAGTTTTAGGGTTTCGGTATGTTTAATGACATCATAACTGTGTCATGATGATGTCATGAGATATTTTATGGGTTGGCCAGACAAAGGTGGTGAATTATTGTATTGGGGGCCCCATGTGGCCTAACTCCATGGTAAATGCCATGGGAGATCAAATGGTTTTGAGAAAAGCACTTGTAAGGTGTCCCTTGGCCATTAATGCCTTGTCCCCTCACTTTCCCTATAAATACCCACCCTTTCCTCCTTTATTTTTCACTCCCAACACTCCCTCAACGAAGTTCTGGCCTCCTTACCTCCCAAGGAATCCTCCCAAGGTGCCCCCAAGCCCTCAAGGTCCCAACCTTTGAGTTTTAAGAGTTACGTTTTAAGGTAAAGGATCTGACCTCTCTCTTTCTTTTCAAGTAATCTCTTTTATGTCATTCCATTTATGCTCCATGTTCTTATGTTGGAGGATGTTATTTTACATTCATTATACTGTCCTTTTCATGTTCATATAATGAGAGATCCCCTCTTACTATCATTATTTTGTTTTATGAGGTTTTAAGTGGCGCTGTTAGGCTGCCAAATGTTTTGTAACAGATTCTTTCTCCCTTCTCATTTTCAAGGTCTATTTTCATGTAAAGTATTTCAAGTTCCTTTTTTATGTTGGGGTATGATCTCTAAATTTATCATACTGATCTTTTATGATTATAGGATGAGATACCCCATTTTATCTCTTCAATTCAGTATTTTGAAGTTTTAAGTGGCACCGTTAGGCTGTCGAATTTTTAAGTGTTCTTTCACCATTCTACTTTTTCAAAGTTCTAATACCATGTCAAGTCTTGATAGTTACTTTTTATTATGTTGGGGTATGACCTATAAATATATCATACTCATATTTTATGTTCATATGATTAGATACCCTATTTTATGTCATCAATTCATTTTTATTGAAGTTTAAGTGACGATGTTAGGCTGCCGAATTTCTAAGGGGTTCTTTCACCTTTCTCGTTTTCAAGATCTATTTTCATGTCAAGTCTTTCTAGTTCCTTTTAATTATGTTGGGGTATGATCTCTAAATCTATCATACTGATCATTTATGTTCATATGATGAGAGACCCTATTTGATCTCATCAATCCATTTTTGGATGTTTTAATTGACGCCGTTAGGCTGCCGAATTCTCATAAGAGAAATCTTATTTTTTTTTGTCTCCCTTTAAAGTTCTTTGTTTCATATGGTATATCATTAAAATTTCATTAACATGTTCTTAAATAAATTATATTCTATTCCCCTACTATTTTATGTATCATTTTTGAGTGGGTGACCCATGTCTCCTCTCTTTTCAATGTTTTCTAATACCATGTATCATAGACGTTATGCTACATAGTTTCCATCTCAAAATGCCTCCCTCTTTATCTCAAAATTATTTTATGTTATTAAGTGAATACTCAAAGGTCTTATTTCTACAGGGGTATTCACATATATACCAAAATGTTCTATTTTAAATTCTGGGATTTACATATATGAGACCCACTTTCCCTTTCCCTGGGTTTAATGTGACATAAACATCATGTCTTTAAAGCAGTTTTGAAAACATTATGATTATGAAATGAAACCCATTTCTTTTATGCTATATGGGTTGTTTATTAAATTTTTGATTATGATATATATGGATCACATGATAATAAAGACATGTCAATGGTGCGCCCAGATATAGCTCCAATGCATTGGGTAAAGTCTTAATCTCTAGAGATGACTTTATAGACTGATACCTTGGTGAATAACCTTGGTAATTATTAATGACACCTTGGGGATGGACCTTGGTGGAACAAAATGATTGTCAATATTAAATATTGTAGCCACATCTTCAAGTTTTGAAAAATGTAATTTTTATTATGATATGCCTCATGATTTCTTTCTCATGCCTTAAAGTTTTTTTCATGACCTTATTGAAGTATCTCAAGTTCACATGTAAAAGGTTTATCTTGTTTCCCTTACTGGGCCTTTTGCTCACCCTTTCATTTGATGTATGTCCCCAGGTTATGAGATGCAGTAATGAACCTAGGATGAACATGAGGAGAATCTTTTCAAGTGTTTAAGAAGAATGTTTTATGTTTTCATGTTTTAAGTTCCTGGTTACCAAGCCACTAAACCTTAATGATCCTCGGTTTTGTAAAATGTAATGAAAGTTTTTGTGATAAAAAGGCGGGATGTTATAGTTGGTATCAAAGGATTGTTTAGTTATTTGTCGAAATTAGGATATGAAAACTTTAGGAAAAAGCCCATAGAAAATTTCATATATAGGAAATCTTCCTAGTATTTTGGTGAGTATTGAGTAATGGGTTGCCAAGTAAATACATCCCTGTCTGGATAGGAGTAGGTAGAGGTGGATCTGGCACAGATGTACAAAGGGGTAAACCCCGAAAACACCGCTTTGAGATAGACTCAAACAGGAACTGGTATGCGACAACAGGCCTTGCTGCACTCTTGGTTACGAAACTCCTGGTGGATATGCGTTGGTAAATTCATAATCTTAGTATGAACCATTGTTAAAGGAACAAAGATAAAATAAAATAAAGATTCACATAAGAATATATGATCATGGATAACCTAGATGGGAACCTAGGGGATCTCCAGTTAGGGTATACTTTTATTCTACAAGTTATCCTTATATTCTTTAAGTTCCTTTTCATGATTATTGGCTAAGTATTTAAGCCCCTAATTATACTTTCTCTTCTTAGTTAATGGTGAGAAATGGAAGAACATGTCCCAACAACCAATGTGATAGGAAATGTGACGATTTTCATATCAATATGATAGATATGATTAGGGTATTGAAAGATGATTATTATTTTGGACGAAGATCACTATTTTGGGGACCCTATATGATCAAGGTAAATAGATTACTATGGTATTTTCATTAAGGAGTAATGTTGACTTATATTTTGAAGAATTGATGAATTTAAGTTGGACATATAGAAATTTATGTTACTTATAGGAATGATTAACCAATCTTGGGTAAAATATGTTTAGGTTAGCTACTTTTGTTATAAGATGTTAGGAGTGGTTGATGTTGTTTGGGGATGAACAATGAAGTTTATTTTGGAAGACTATGTTATCAAGTCCTTCTTGTATTTGGGTTTCAATCTTAGTTTGGTCTATTTTGAGGAATTTTAAGGATCGTAATTTATGGAATGGTCTATGATGAAATTTGGGTAGTACCATGGAACTTTGATGATTTAAAAGTAGTTTCCATTCCTATGGGATTCTTTCTTTTTGAAGAATTGTTTTATCTTACCCTTTCTGTTTTTGGGAGTAATGTTTAAACATAGATAGTTTTTATTTTGTGGAATACGTAAATCTCTAGAAGATTATTCTTGTGTTTTGATGAGACCAAGTGTTTTTTTTTGAATTCTCATCATTTGGAGAAAAGATTAGTTTTGGTAGAGACTTATTAAAGGATAAATATTTATTTGAATGTAGGTATATTTTCTTATGTTTTTGTTCTATGTAGTAAATGAATTCCTCAATATTATGAAAAGGAACGTAAAACAAAAACGTTGTTGGTTTACATTTCCTACTACGTAAGCAAAGACCTTTTACACACATCATAAGTTTGGGATTTTCTTATGGTTAAATTTCTCCTAATCATGTTTTCTATCACTCTCCCCCAGAACATGACCCTTTGTTTTTTTCATCCAAATCCGTCTTTTCCTCCAAGGAATCCTAGTATGGGTTAACTCGAGTGACCTTTGTACTTCCCCTTTTTTCTTTTAAAGTAATAGTTTTTCTGACTCCTTTTTCGATGTGGGACTTTCAATGAAATTTCAAAACCAAATTTTAAAAAAATTGCGAGGACGCAATTTCTTAAGGTGGGAGATTGTAACGACCCGAAATTTTGAATACATCTTGTTTCTTATATTTGTGTGTTATTTTATTTTTGATACTCAACAAAACTGTTTCATTTGATAACATGAGTATAATTAAAATGAGACAGTTGGGTTTTGACTGTTATATGACCATTGGTCAATATGACCACTAGGAACTAAATGTTTTGATTATTGTCTCTAAATACAAGTAATCATGGTTAATTATTATAGAAAGAAGATTTGATGGCCTCACCCAGTAGTCTTGGACCGATCGAAGCCCATCTAACAGAACATGGGAAGGAGGTAGCACCATTGGGATTTGCTCTGGACCAAACCAAAGCTGAACTTCATCGTGTGAAGCTAGAACAGAATCACCTTTGCGAGAAGTTCAAACTGATAGAAATTATTACTCGTGCGATGTTGGCCGAGCCTCCCTCAGATTCTCTCACCTTATCACACCTTACACTTTGGTCCTATGCTGGTGTGATAAGGGGATATGTAAGGATACCGTAACTGCCTTGTCTAACCATTTTTCTTAAATAAAAATTTGGATTTCTTCTTATTATGATGTTTATGAATTTTCAAATGTCCGGATAAATATAGTATGGATATTTTTGATGAATTTTAGATATAGGATATTTTTAAAATGTTTATGTAAACCTTAAATAAATAAAAATGTGTAATGATTTTCCAAAAATGGTCTTCTACAGTTATGTTCAGTATGAAATTTAGAGTCTAATAAGATCGTCATAATTTTTGATGAATAGTAAATTATGAATAGTGATTTTATGATTAGGATTAGTAATGTGTCCAAATGGATCAGTAATATCACTTAAAGAATGTTTTAATATAATTTAGACACCTTGATTAAGTAATGAGATTCAATAAAATGGGTAAATAACGCTTTCATAAATTATTAAGTCAAGTATTAGTTTTTTCAGGTGAATAGTGTTTTTTAATTAAAAATTTAATTAAAAATTATTAGAAAATTATTTTTATAAAATGGACTTTATTTTTGAACTCAGAGCATCGATATTATGTTATGGTAATTTTTGGGGATTTTTCTGAAAAAAATGAATTCTCGATGAATAGTGTTTTCATTTAGTAATTAAATTAAAAATATTTAGAAAATTATTTTTGTAAAATGGAGTTCATAAATGTAATTATAGCATCGATCTTTGCTTAAGGTAAAATTTTGGGATTTTTCTGAGAAAGATGATTTTCTCTATGAATAGTAAAAATGCAGTTTTAGGGTTTCGATATGTTTAATGACATCATAACTGTGTCATGATGATGTCATGAGATATTATAAGGTTTGGCCAAACAAAGGTGATGAATTATTGTATTGGGGGCCCCATGTGGCCTAACTCCATGGTAAATGCCATGGGAGATCACATGGTTTTGAGAAAAGCACTTGTGAGGTGTCCCTTTGCCATTAATGTCTTGTCCCCTCACTTTCCCTACAAATACCCACCCTTTCCCCCTTTAGTTTTCACTCCCAACTCTCCCCTAACGATGTTCTGGTCTCCTTTTCTCCCAAGGAGTCCTCCCAAGGTGCCCCCAAGCCCTCAAGGTCCCAACCTTTGTGTTTTAAGAGTTACTTTTTAAGGTAAGGGATCCGACCTCTCTCTTTCTTTTTAAGTAATCTCTTTTATGTCATTCCTTTTATGCTCCATGTTCTTATATTGGAGGATGTTATTTTAAATTCATTATACTGTCCTTTTCATGTTCATATAATTAGAGATCCCCTCTTACTCTCATTATTTCGTTTTATGAAGGTTTAAGTGGCGCCGTTAGGCTGCCAAATTTTTTATAACGGATTCTTTCTCCCTTCTCATTTTTCAAGGTCTATTTTCACCAAGGTCCATCCCCAAGGCTGTTGAAATTTTAAGTGGTTCTTTCACCTTTCTCCTTTTTCAAAGTTCTAATTCCATGTCAAATCTTGCAAGTTAATTTTTATTATTTTGGGGTATGATCTCTAAATATATCATACTGATATTTTATGTTCATATGATTAGATACCCTATTTTATCTCATCAATTCATATTTATTGAAGTTTAAGTGACGCCATTAGACTGCCGAATTTCTAAGGGATTCTTTCACCCTTCTCGTTTTCAAGATCTATTTTCATGTCAATTCTTTCAAGTTCCTTTTCATTATGTTAGGGTATGATCTCTATATCTATAATACTGATCATTTATGTTCATATTATGAGAGACCCTATTTGATCTCATCAATCCATTTTTGGAAGATTTAAGTGACGCCGTTAGGCTGGTGAATTCTCATAAGAGAAATCTTATTTTTTTTGTCATCCTTTCAAGTTCTTCGTTTCATATGGTATATCATTAAAATTTCATTACCATGTTCTTAAATACATTATATTCTGTTCCCCTACTATTTTATGTATCATTTTTTAGTGGGTGACCCATGTCGCCTATCTTTTCAATGTTTTTTTCAAACCATGTATCATAGACGTTATGCGGCATAGTTTCCATCTCAAAATGCTTCCCTCTTTATCTCAAAATTATTTTATGTTATTAAGGGAATACTCAAATATCTTATTTATACAGGGTTATTCACATATATACCAAAATGTTCTATTTTAAATTCTGGGATTTACATACATGAGACCCACTTTCCCTTTCCGTGGGTTTAATGTGACATAAAGATCATGTCTTTAAAGCCGTTTTGAAAACGTTATGATTATGAAATGAAACCCATTTATTTTATGCTATATGGGTTGTTTATGAAATGTTTTATGATGATATATGTGGATCACATGATAATAAAGACATGTCAAGGGTTCGCCCAGATAGCGCTCCAATGCATTGGGTAAAGACTTAATCTCTAGAGATAACTTTTTAGACTGATAACTTGGTGAATAACCTTGGTAATTTTTGATGACACCTTGGGGATGGACCTTGGTGAAACGAAATGATTGTTAATATTAAATGTTGTAGACACATCTTCAAGTTATGAAAAATTTAATTTTTATTATGATATGCCTCAAGATTTATTTCTCATGCCTTAAAGTTATTTTCCTGACCTTATTTAAGTATCTCAATTTCACATGTAAAAGATTTCTCTTGTTTCCCTTACTGGGACTTTTTCTCACCCTTTCATTTGATGTATGTCCCCAGGTTATGAGATGCAGTAATGAACCTAGGATGAACATGAGGATAATCCTTTCAAGTGTTTAAGAATAATGTTTTATGTTTTCATGTTTTAAGTTCCTGGTTTACAAGACACTAAACCTTAATGATCCTCGGTTTTGTAAAATGTAATGAAAGTTTATGTGATAAAAAGGGGGGATGTTATAGTTGGTATCAAATTATGGTTTAGTTATTTGTGGAAATTAGGAGATGAAAAATTTAGGAAGAAGCCCACAAAAAATTTTATATATAGGAAATCTTCCTGGTATTTTGGTGAGTATTGGGTAATGGGTTTCCAAGCAAATATATCCCTGTCTGGATACGAGCAGGTAGAGGTGGCTCTGGCACAGATGTACATAGGGGTAAAACCCGAAAACACCGCTTTGAGCTAGACTCAAATGGGAACTGGTACACGACAACGGGCCTTGCTTCACTCTTGGTTACGACACTCCCGGGGGATATGCTTTGGTAAATTCATAAGCTTAGTATGAACTATTGTTAAAGGAACGAAGATAAAATAAAATAAAGATTCATATAAGAATATATGATCATGGATAACCTAGATGGGAAACTAGGGGATCACCAGTTAGGGTATACTTTTCTTCTACAAGTTATCCATATATTCATTAAGTTCCTTTTCATGATTATTGGCTAAGTATTTAAGCCCCTAATTATACTTTCTCTTCTTAGTTAATGGTAAGAAATTCAAGAAGATGTCCCAACAACCAATGTGATAGGAAATGTGATGATTGTCGTATCAATATGACAGAGATGATTAGGGTATTGAAAGATGATTATTATTTTGGAAGACGTTCACTATCTTGGGGACCCTATATGATCGAGGTAAATAGATTACTACGGTATTTTCATTGAGGAGTAAGGTTGAATTATATTTTGAAGAATTGATGAATTTAAGGTGGACTTATAGAAATTTAGGTTACTTATAGGAATGATTAACCTATCTTGGGTAAAATATGTTTAGGTTAGCTACTTTTGTTATCAGATGTTTGGAGTGGTTGATGTTGTTTGGTGATGAACAATTAAGTTTATTTTGGAAGATTATGTAATCAAGGCCTTCTTGTATTTGGGCTTCAATCTTAGTATGGTTTATTTTGAGGAATTTTAAGGACGGTTATTTATGGAATGGTCTATGATGAACTTTGGGTAGTACCATGGATCATTGAAGATTTAAAAGTAGTTTCCATTCCTATGGGATTATTTCTTTTTGAAGAGTTGTTTTATCTTACCCTTTCTGTTTTTGGGAGTAATGTTTAAAGATAGATAGTTTTTATTTTGTGGAATACGTAATTCTCTTGAAGATTATTCTTGTGTTTTGATGAGACCAAGTGTTTTTTTTGAATTCTCATCATTTGGAGAAAAGATTAGTTTTGGTAGAGTCTTATTAAAGGATAAATCTCTACTTGAATGTAGGTATATTTTCTTATGTTTTGGTTCTATGTAGTAAATGAATTCCTCAAAATTTTGAAAACGAATGTAAAACAAAAACGTTGTTGGTTTACGTTTCCTACTACGTAATCAATGTCTTTTTACACACATCATAAGTTTGGGATTTTCTTTTGGTTAGATTTCTACTAATCATGTTTTCTATCACTCTCCCCCAGAACATGACCCTTTGTTTTTTTCATCCAAATCCATGTTTTCCTCCATGGAATCCTAGTATGGGTTAATTCGAGTGACCTTTGTACTTCCCTTTCTTTCTTTTAATGTAATAGTTTATCTGACTCCTTATCTGATGTGGGACTTTCAATGAAATTTCAAAACCCAATTTTAAAAAAATTGCGAGGATGGAATTTCTTAAGGGGGGAAGATTGTAATGACCCGAAATTTTGAATATATCTTGTTTCCTAATATTGTGTGTTATTTTATTTTTGATACTCAACAAAACTGTTTCATTTGATAACATGAGTATAATTAAAATGAGACCGTTGGGTTTTGACTGTTATATGACCATTGGTCAATATGACCACTGGGAACTAAACGTTTTGATTATTGTCTCTAAATAAAAGTAATCTTGGTTAATTAATATAGAAAGAAGATTTGATGGCCTCACCTAGTAGTCTTGGACCGATCGAATCCCATCTAACAGAACTTGGGAAGGATGTAGCACCATTGGGCTTTGCTCTAGACCAAACCCAAGCCAAACTTCATCGTGTGAATCTAGAACGTAATAACCTTTGCGAGAAGTTCAAACTGATAGAAATTACTACTCGTGTGATTTTTGCCGAGCCTCCCTCAGATTCTCTTACCTTATCACACCTTACACTTAGGTCCTATGCTGGTGTGATAAGGGGCTATATAAGGAGACCGTAACTGCCTTGTGTAACCATATGTTTTAAATAAAAATTTTGATTTCTTCTTATGATGAAGATTATGAATTTTCAAATGTCCAGATAAATATAGTATGCATATTTTTGATGAATTTCAGATATAGGATATTTTAAAAATGTTTATGTAAACCTTAAATAAATAAAAACATGTAATGATTTTCAAAAAATGGTCTTCTATAGTTATGTTCAGTACGAAATTTAGAGTCTAATGAGATCGACTTAATTTTTGATGAATAGTAAATTATGAATAGTGATTTATGATTAGGATTAGTAATGTGTCCAAATGGATTAGTAATATCACTTAAAGAAAGTTTTAATATAATTTAGACACCGTGATTAAGTAATGAGATTCAATAAAATGGGTAAATAACGGTTTCATAAATTATTAAGTCAAGTATTAGTTTTTTCGGGTGAATAGTGTTTTTTAATTAAAAATTTAATTAAAAATAATTATAAAATTATTTTTATAAAATGGACTTTATTTTTGAACTCAGAGCATCGATATTATGTTTTGGTAATTTTGGGGGATTTTTCTGGAAAAAATGAATTCTCGATAAATAGTGTTTTTATTTCAAAATTAAATTAAAAATATTTAGAAAATTATTTTTATAAAATGGATTTCATAAATGTAATTAGAGCATCTATGTTTGGTTAAGGTGAAATTTTGGGATTTTTCTGAGAAAGATGATTTTTTCAATGAATATTAAAAATGCAGTTTTTGGGTTTCGGTATGTTTAATGACTTCATAACTGTGTCATGATGATGTCATGAGATATTTTAAGGGTTTTCCGGCCAAAGGTGATGAATTATTGTATTGGGGGCCCCATGTGGCCTAACTCCATGGTAAATTCCATGAGAGAGCACATGGTTTTGAAAAAAGCACTTGTGAGGTATCCCTTGGCCATTAATGCCTTGTCCCCTCACATTCACTATAAATACCCACCCTTTCCTCCTTTAGTTTTCACTCCCAACTCTCCCCCAACGAAGTTATGGTCTCCTTACCTCCCAAGGAGTCCTCCCAAGGTTCCCCCATGCCCTCAAGGTCCCAACCTTTGAGTTTTAAGAGTTACCTTTTAAGGTATGAGATCCGACCTCTCTCTTTCTTTTCAAGTAATCTCTTTTATGTCATTCCTTTTATGATCCATGTTATTATGTTGGAGGATGTTATTTTATATTCATTATACTGTCCTTTTCGTGTTCATATAATGAGAGATCCCCTTTTACTCTCATTATTTCGTTTAATGACGTTTTAAGTGGCGCCGTTAGGCTGCCAAAATTTTTGTAACAGATTCATTCTCCCTTCTCATTTTTCAAGGTCTATTATCATTTAAAATATTTCAAGTTCCTTTTTTATGTTAGGGTATCATCACTAAATTTATAATACTGATATTTTATGATTATATGATGAGATACCCCATTTGATCTCTTCAATTCAGTATTTTGAAGTTTTAAGTGGCGTCGTTAGGCTGCCGAATTTTTAAGTGGTTCTTTCACCTTTCTCCTTTTTCAAAGTTCTAATTCCATGTCAAGTCTTTCAAGTTACTTTTTATTATGTTGGGGTATGATCTCTAAATATATCATACTGATATTTTAGTTTCATATTATGATATACCCTATTTTATCTCATCAATTCATTTTTGTTGAAGTTTAAGTGACGCTGTTAGGCTGCCAAATTTCTAAGGGGTTCTTTCACCCTTCTCGTTTTCAAGATCTATTATCATGTCAAGTATTTCAAGTTCCTTTTCATTATGTTGGGGTATTATCTCTATATCTATCATACTGATAATTTATGTTCATATGATTAGAGACCCTATTTGATCTCATCAATCCATTCTTGGAAGTTTTAAGTGACGTCGTTAGGCTGCCGAATTCTCATAAGAGAAATCTTATTTTTTTGTCTTCCTTTCAAGTTCTTCGTTTCATATGGTATATCATTAAAATTTCATTTCCATGTTCTTAAATACTTTATATTATGTTCCCCTACTATTTTGTGTATCATTTTTGAGTGGGTGACCCAAGTCGCCTCTCTTTTTAATGTTTTCTAAAACCATGTATCATAGACGTTATGCTGCATAGTTTCCGTCTCAAAATGCCTCACTCTTTATCTCAACATTATTTTATGTTATTAAGTGAATACTCAAAGCTCTTATTTCTACAGGGGTATTCACATATATACCAAAATGTTCTATTTTAAATTCTGGGATTTACATACATGAGACCCACTTTCCCTTTCCGTGGGATTAATGTGACATAAAGATCATGTCTTTAAAGCAGTTTTGAAAACGTTATGATTATGAAATGAAACCCATTTCTTTTTTGCTATATGGGTTGTTTATGAAATGTTTGATGATGATATATGTGGATCACATGATAATAAAGACATGTCCAGGGTGCGCCCAGATAGTGCTCTAATGCATTGGGTAAAGACTTAATCTCTAGAGATGACTTTTTAGACTAATACCTTGGTGAATAACCTTGGTAATTTTTATTGACACCTTGGGGATGGACCTTGGTGAAACGAAATGATTGTAAATATTAAATGTTGTACCCACATCTTCATGTCTTGAAAAATGTAATTTTTATTATGATATGCCTCATGATTTCTTTCTCATGCCTTAAAGTTTTTTTTATGACCTTATTGAAGTTTCTCAAGTTCACATGTAAAATGTTTCTCTTGTTTCCCTTACTGGGCCTTTTGCTCACCCTTTCTTTTGATGTATGTCCTCAGGTTAGGAGACTCAGTAATGAACCTAGGATGAACATGATGATAATCCTTTCAAGTGTTTAAGAAGAATGTTTTATGTTTTCATGTTTTAAGTTCCTGGTTTCCAAGACACTAAACCTTAAAGATCCTCAGTTTTGTAAAATGTAATGAAAGTTTATGTGATAAAAAGGAGGGATGTTATAGTTGGCTCTGCCAAAACCTTCCCATTTCATATCTCCACATCCCTATATTCATCATTAAATCCTCACTTTGGGAAGAATCCTTTCCAAGGAAGCCTTTGAGCTTAAATAAAAGAGAGTTACCTGTTTTAAAGGTAGTGTTTTCTCTTGTGTTCTTATGTTTTATTTTTCTTCTCCAACCCCCTAATCTCTTTATATTATTTCTATTTTTAAAAACACCAGTATATTCAATATAATAGGATGTTTTTATGTGAATTATTCTAGCTACACATACACACACCTTCTTCTAATGGTTAAAGAACATACTGTTTCTGTGGTTGGCGATTTTCTGCCTCACGAAACGGTGATTGTTCAATATTATTTTAACACATTTAAAGGTGGCCATTATGATGTAACTGTATTATATATATGATTTATATGGTATTTATGTTTACTATATGCTTATTTATTTTATATTTAAAACATACATTTATTATTTTCATGTTGTGCAAATGCGATAATTTCATATGAGGAAGTGTGGACTACCGCCCCCTCAAGTGATGTGACTCGTTAATGCAATACATGGAATGTATAAAGAATGAAATTAATGAACATATGTGACCTATATAAAATATATATTATAATTTAATTATAATATATATATATATCTCATTTATTTTTAATTCCATTAATATGACAAAAAAATGAAAGTAGGGTTCATGCGTACGTACGGCCTACCATCTCCATGAACGGTGCTTTTCATTTTATATCTCCAAATGTTATGGAATAGTATAAAATGAATATGTACTGGATATATATGATATTTTAATCATTAATACTATTATGTAAATTATTTACTTATAACTACATGGGAAATTATTTTTAAACGAGTTCATTTTTTTACTAATGTACCAAACATCGGCAAAAACATCTGATATGAACTAACATTATTAAACAATTATTATAACATTATAATATTTGATATAAACTGAATAATAATATTTAAAGGAGGTCTTTACGCAATTATAAATTGACCAAAGTTGATTATTCAGGAATATAAAGAAACGAACAAGACAATTCGGACTTGAGGTAAGGGATCTGACCTCTCGCTTTCTTTTCAAGTACCCTCTTTTATGTCATTTCATTTATGCTCCATGTTCTTATGTTGTAGGATGTTATTTTATATTAACCATACTGTTATTTTTATTTTTATATGATGAGATACCCCTCTTACTTTCATAAATTCTTTTTTTTAGAATTTTTAACTGGCGTCGTTAGGCTGCTGAGTTTTTGTACGAGATTTTTCATCTCCCTTTTATTCCCGTGAGATTTATTCTACATTTTCCACCATTTACTTTGAGTGGTATATGTACTACCCATTATTCTACTCTTTGTTTAATATACTTTCGTTTAGGATTATTTACATCAATGTTGTATTGTCCTTCTTTCATGGGGTGTATGTTTTGAAAGATACCCAAGTCGGTAAGGAAAACGTTCACCCTCATCTTATTAAAAGACTTATTTTCATATGTATTTTAATTCACATACTATTAAGTTGGTATATGTTATTCTATATCCTTATTAATGTAAATTTTTTTTCCAAGTGATGAGATACCCTTTTTATCACTCTTCAACTCTTTTTCTAAATTTTGAAGTGACGCCATTAGGCTGTCGAATTTTTGAAAGGGAACATCTTAACCCAATTTTGATTCTTTGGGATAAACCTGTTCTCCTTGAATATGTCGTTCTATGAATATGTGTGAATAACCTGTTATTGTTTTACACTTAATATCCACTTATATTTGGTGTAATCATTTTTCACACATAATTATATAATTGATTTATCCTTTATCCAAGGATACTATCTTTGTATGGGACTTCGTCTCAATCTCCTTTCATTGAGGCATATTTTGTTTTATACACCACTTCCTTTTATAGGCTGTATAAACCCCTTTGACTTTTACATTTATTCAAAAGTAATCTTGTTATACGAAGCGTTTTACTAAATGACAAAAGGGAATGTTTTTGTCGTACGTATGCGGCGACAATGACTTCTCCACCGCCGTGACCATTATTGGAGCTTCGGCTTCCTCTACAAGACATAAATTTTTTAATGAAAAATAAATACCATGTTTTTCTTTTCTTCTATTTTGGTATTGAAAATGGTTTTTATAATGGATTTGTTTTGTCAATATATTTAAGTGATATATTATGATCAAAGTGTGGAAATGTTTTCTTTCTATTATATTGGTTTTATGCCTTATGATTTTATAATGGTACATGGAAATTTGACGAGTGGTTATGTGATAAACCATATGAAGGGTGGTGCCATGAATACGAGGATGGGTGTTAACATTATAACCTTCAATGAATTGGGTATGGAAGTCGGCCGTATGGCTATTCCATTAAGTGATATGTGTGGAATTCGACCGTATGGTTATTCCATTTAAGTATGTTTATGTCCCAAGTTACCTTTATATGTAAGTGTTCTTTATATGGGTTTTATGGTATTCTTTTGGTTAACAAAGGGCCAGTAATGATATTTTATTTAGTGAATAGTTTTTACTACTTCCTAAAGGTGGAAGGTATTACTTTTATAAAGTATACATGGTTTACTTGTTGTTTTGAAAAACTAACAGTTTTCATTCTTTGTGTATCCCTTACCGAGCTTTTTACGCTCACTCCCAGTTTTTTTTGAAATGTTTTTCACAGGAGTTAATGTAGAATAGGGTCATATATAGGATCAAGGGAAAGTCATGCTATCTAAAACATGGAACTAGACATGTTTCTTTTTAAGAGATTTTATTTTATGGAAATTTAGTAGAAGTGACTACTTTGTAATCTTTTGATATGTAATAGGTATGTCCTAGTTATCTAAAACTCTAAACCTGAAAAGATACTCAATTTGAATTATTCATTTAACTCATTATTAAGTAAGGATGAAGGCCAGGGCCTTATAGTTGGTATCAGAGGTCTATTTAAACAAATTTAGCGATTAAGAGTTTTTGTTAGACATATGATTAGTCCCTATATCTATTATTTCAGTTAAATCCTTGTTTTATAACTTTTTTCTGGTCAAGTAAAGTCAGTTACGAATGGAAGGAGAAGGATCTCAAACGACATTCCTATCTCTTCCTGATGACATGCTTGCAATAATTTTTGCAAATTGATATTTGGATGATTGTGAAACTTTTTCTAGCATACAACTCACTTGCAAGTAGTTGTTTGATATATCAAACACCTCCACTATACCTCGTTATCATCGAGGATCATGGGTTGTATTTAGAAAAATACTATTTTCACAATATTCTCATATTTTCAAGAAAGGTAAATATTATCAAGGCATTTTCAAATATTTTACCTTATGACAAGAATTTGAAGCATATTATGATTTTAAAAATGGTGCTGAGGAAGGAGACCCTTGCACAACCTATTTATATTTTATTTTAAAATATAGTCTCTCGGCACATACTTATGGTATTTTAAAAGGACCAATAATAGAATGATTCAACTCAAAGTCAGTCCGACTATTTTATAGAAATCACGTTTTATCATATGTTTGGGAATTATATGTCATAGATGATTATTTTCCAAAACTGTTTTTCTGTGAAAACCCATATGACCCATGTTGTAAAAGGTGTATTTGAATGGAGTAATGATGGATGCTTGTCGTTGGTTGATGTTTTATGCATCCGAAATTAATTACCTGTTCTTAGAAATTTAGTATAGCATAAGTTCGGGGTCGATCCACAGGGAACCATGACGTGCATGAATTTAATTGAGTTAATACTTAATTAGGTGAAGTTTACAATGTTTAGAAACGGATTGGGTTGATTTTTGGATTTTGATTTAAACTAAACTGATTTACTTGGATGAATGGATACAGTTTAAAGGAAAACATAGGGTAAATTTAAAAATCTCTTAGAAATGGAAGGAAAAGACGTGTCGGGCTATGGTGAATAAGGAGTTCTTATGGAGATTGTTTAAATGGTTCTGTTGTTCATAATAATTCAATCATTCAGGATTCCATTTTGTTACAAGATTTCCTTGGTCCGGTTCCTCTTGTTTGGAATTATAGCAGTTGACTCCTTGGTCCGGTATTCAATGTCCTTAATTCTTTATTACGTCCAGTCCATTACGTGAATCGGTGAAAACCTTCCAATGGTCACGGATGTTTGCACCGTTACTTTTCTTTTGTATCACTGAGAATCCTTCCCTTGGTCCGGCTAAGAATTCCCAGTTATATTAGACAGTGTCTTAAGAAAAGTAAGATGAATTACAATGATTCAAACACAACTATATAAAACAATATAAAAATTATAATCCCATCATCCACAGCCCCAACACGAGGGGTTTATTTACACATAGAATTTAGGATAGAAATGACACATGAGATATCTGACGGATGCATCGTGTAGGCGTTGAGGTAGTGTATCGGAGGGTGGAATGGTGGAATAGCGGAATGACAACACCTCGGTGGCTTCAGGAATGGTGGTAGAAGAGCTTCTCCCTCTTCCAATGTTTCTGAACACCTTAATTTGTAGTCCAAGTCCTCATTTTATAGAAAAATAAAGTACACGACGTGTATAGAAAGTACACACTGTGTACTTTTCGTCAACGCGTTTTGGCACGATTTTCTCCACTGGCAGGTGGCCGAGCACGCCGTTATTGAGTTTTTCACATGGTGCTGCCTACAAGTTGAGTGAAAACGGCGTGTAGCACCGCCATATACGGCATGTAGCACTTCCAGTCCCTTCTAGAATAGCATACACGACGTGTATAAGTTCAGACACATCGTGTCTTCATCAACGGCCACATGGGCGTGTAGAATTTTCTCTGCAACCACTACTTCTAGAAGGTGGTACACGGTGTGTAGTGAAGACCCACATGGCGTGCATCTCTGCCTGGTAGACATGGGTGTGTACTCCCTGCTTTGGTTCGTGTCCTTGTCTGGATGTACACGACGTGTATAGAAAGTACACGGCGTATAGCTTCAAAAATGTAACAAACTTCCCTTGATCCATGTATTAAGCCAGAAAGCTCCTGCAAGTAAACTGATTCAACAAAATCAAAGAATATTTTCATGAAACCATAGATATATTCTTAAAACATGATTTTATCTTCAATTATATATTTTGAAATGTATACACAAATTGGGTGCATCAAATTCCAAAATTTGATGGATGCTTGTCGTTGGTTGAAGTTTTATGCGTCCCAAATTAATTACCCATTCTTAGAACTTTAGTACAACATAAGTTCGGGGTCGATCCATAGGGAACCATGGCATGCATGAATTTAATTGAGTTAATAATTAATAAGGTGAAGTATGCAATGTTTAGAAATGATTGGGCTGATTTTTGGGTTCTGATTTAAACTAAACTGATTTACTTTGAAGAATGGATATAGTTTGAAGGAAAAAATTGGTAAATTTAATAAGTTCTTAGAAATGGAAATAAAAGACGTTTGCAGGGCTGTGGTGAATAAGGACTCTTATGCAGATTTTTTAAATGGTTGTGTTGTTCATAATAATTCAATCATTCAGGATTCCATTTTGTTACAAGATTTCCTTGGTCCGGTTCCTCTTGTTTGGAATAAGAGTAGTTGACTCCTTGGACTGGTATTCAATGTCCATAATTATTTATTACGTCCATTCCATTACTTGAATTGGTGAAAACCTTCCAATGGTCATGGATGTTTGCACCGTTACTTTTCTTTTGTATCGCTGAGAATCCTTCCCTTGGCCCGGCTAAGAATTCTCAGTTATATTAGACAGTGGCTTAAGAAAAGTGAGATGAATTAAAACGATTCAAACACAACTATATAAAACAATATAAAAATAATAATCCCAACATCCACAGCCCCAACATGAGGGGTTTAGTTACACATATAATTTTGGATAGAAATGACACACGTGATACCTGACGGATGCATCGTGTAGGCGTTGAGGTAGAGTATCGGAGGGTGGAATGGTAGAATAGTGGAATGAAAGCACCTCGGTGGCTTCGGAAATGGTGGTAGCAGAGCTTCTCCCTCTTCCAATGATTCTGACCTCCTTAATTCGTAGGCCAAGGCCTCATTTTATAGAAAAATAAAGTACACAGCTTGTATAGAAAGCATACACTGTGTACTTTTCGTCAACGCGTTTTGGCGCCATTTTCTCCGCTTGCAGGTGGCTGATCACACCGTTTTTGACTTTTTCACACAGCGCCGCCTGCAAGTTGAGTGAACACGGCATGTAGCGCCGCCATAAACAGTGTGTAGCACTGCCATCCCCTTCTAGAATAGCAGACACAACATGTACAAGTTCAGACATGCCGTGTCTTCATCAACGGCCACATGGGCGTGTGGACTTTTCTCTACAACCACCACTTCTAGAAGGTGGTACACAGTGTGTAGCGCTGACCCACACGGCATGCATCTCTGCCTGGTAGACATGGGCATGTACTCCCTGCTTTGGTCTGTGTCCTTGTCTGGATGTACACGGTGTGTATAGAAAGTACACACTGTGTAGTTTCAAAAATGTCACAGACTTCCCTTGATCCGTGTATTAAGCCAGAAAGCTCCTACAAGTAAAATATTCACCAAAATCAAAGAATATGTTCATGAAACCATAGATATATGCTGAAAACATTCTTTTATCTTCAATTATATATTTGGAAATGTATACAGAAATTCGGTGCATCAAATTCCCCCACACATAGTCGTTTGCTTTCCCTCAAGCAAAATCTCAACATCTAATTAAGAGGGCCTATACTTTGAAAAGGTAGGTATTTAGTTAATAAATCATATAACTGATAAAGTTACTAGGGAAAAATTTTAAAAGGCACAAACAAATTCAATTCATAAGATATTAAAATCATGCCTCATATATAATGTAATTAACTACTCTCATCTTCTTTCAACATATTGTTCAACCTTACAAAAATAAGCATGCCACTTGATGATTTAACTAACCAGTTAAAATCACACTCCACACTCAAGATGTTTTTAATCGAAGTTATGCTAAATCCAAGGTATACACATTCTATCCATTGGTTTTCAAGATATCTTGTTCTCCATTTCAGAAAAATTGAATTACAAAAATCATGAGGGCTTTGTCAATAAGGTTTAGATGTTTCTTTTGCTAAGGGTTGGTAGGTTCAGATGTGAAAATATATTTTGAGGCATGAAAAAGGATGGCTAATTCCTTTAAACAACATTGCATGATATTCATAGTAAAGCTCATTGAAAATACATCCTTCAAAAGCCCAGTCAAATGCTTTTGTAATCGTTACCAACTCCCTTAGGTAAGTAGGGATTATAGGCAAATAAGTAGCAAATAAGTATAAGGTCCCCTCGTTGTTTGTTTGTTTATTGTTGTTGTTGTTTTTTTAACAACAAAACATAAGGTCATCCCTTATGAATACAATGAGTACATGTTTGGAACCCATTCTGCCCCAAATAATCAAGAGGCAGTCCCCCACACTTTATTTTATGGTTGTACAAAAATATGCCATGTATTGCGAACTCCCTCTTTAAATCTTAAATGAATAATCATGAAAAGTTTAAAAAGAAATAGGGTATAAAGGGAAATAGGCTTGTAATGTGGCTTCCTATAAAGGTTGTTCATGGCTTCAATGGTCTTAACGATTAATAAATGTAGGGTAGGTCTCAAGATAAAGGGGTTGAAACAATCTAATGCATCAATCATGTTAATGTAATTCAAAAATTTCTTCATATTTTGAAAATAAAAACTTGCAAATTCTGGTAGTGATGCATATCCTAAGAATCTATCAAGAAAGAGGGTATTAGAAAAGAAATACAAAAAAAAATTTAGAATACCTCTCAGGAGTGGAAAAATAATAAAGGTACAATCAGGTCATGACATTCATATAAATGATTAGTCTAATTAAAGTAATTTAATCAAGGATGAAAGGTTGTAATTGAAACTATATCAGCAATCATTTTAAAACACTTAAAAACTAAAAAGCATGTAACCTTTACAAATGTTCCTGCTGATAACTCAAGAATTTATAAGACTTATCAACAAAAATTGCTTTACATTTACAAATATAGAGTCTAATAATGATGTCTCCTAGGTTAGTTTAAGGTCAAAGACTAAGGTGAAAGATATAGATTCTCCCCCACACTGAACACTGCACATGGTCCACCAAGTGCAATACCAAGGTAAGGGGTAGGCAGCAGGGAGAAATGGGGGACCAAATGAGGGAAAGTAGTGGAAGACGTAAATCCAAAAAAAAAGAAAATAGAACTGGGAAAATACTCCCCTCGTGAAAAGTGATGCCCAAAGCGCGCCATGCTTGTACTTGTGACTGTCAAGAAAAAGAATGAAGACTACAAACATGCATAACAGCATATCACATAAAATGACAGAAGAGATATATAAGAGAAAGGAAAATGTCACTATCATGGGGTCGCCTCAGGGGAGGCATCATCCAGTACAGAAGCGGCTGGGAGAGATGGCGCAGGAGCTGTGGAAGGGTGAGGCTCTGACTCGGCATCGGGAAGGGTAGCTGAAGAAGTAGGAGCCGAAGGTGCTAGACTTGGGATCAGAAGCTCAGCAGCAGGCCCTGGCCCAGCAGAAGTGGCAGCAATAGAGCTCACCATAGTCATCAGAACAGAAGTCGTGGCCGACACAGGAGACGACGATGGAGCAGCAGTAGAAGGGCCAGGAACGGAGGCATGGGCTGGTGGCTGAGGCAATGGAACACCATGATGCTGAGCAATATGATCCAATAGATGCTCCAGCCGGTCCTGGCGGCCATCCATATGAATCAAATGGAGAGCAATGGTGTCCTGGCGGTTGATGATATAGGCCAACTGCTGCTCCATCGTGGCTAGGCAGAGGGAAATGGCCGGATCGACCGAGGGTGCGGGGGTAGGTTGGATGGGAGAGGGGACATAAGAAGGAAGGTCAGAAGAAGTGGGGTCAGTAGGAGGTGGGTGAGGGGGAGAAGTTGGAGGAGGTGGGGAAGGAGGGGCAGGGTCAGTAGGTGGGGCAGGGTCAGCAGGTGGTGGGGCTCGAGCCTGGGCAAGGACGTAGGCACCCCCTGCTTCCGGACCAATCCCATGCGAATGAGCATGAGGAAATCCATCCGCTGGGGTGAAACTAACAAGTCATGAGGTAATGAGGGCTCGAATACTCCCAAGTGGTGGGCAAGACGGGTGGTGAAAACCCTCCATTCAGGTTTCCCTGACGGCCGGTAAACATGGAGTGAAAATAGGAGGCGGCAAGAAAGGGGAGGTCCGGGTAGGCGTGCTGGATGACACAGGTAAGAAGCTCCATGTCACGGCCGGTCACGACCCCCATATCCTCATGGCGGGGAAGAGTACGGCGCTGAAGCACTGGTGGGTGAAGCGAAGGACGGGATCGGCTATAAGAGTGCTCTTCTGAGAAGTGGGGGAGTACCGGTGGTCATGCCCAGCGATCTCCCCCCACATGGCAATGAGTTCAGAGAGCACGGGCCGGGTCAAGTCAGAAACGTGGGGTGGGGTGAAAGTATCGGGGTAGAAGCCGCACCCTCGGCCGAACTCTGTCATCGTCAGAGAAAAACGTCGGCCACCTAGGAGGAATCGAACCACTGGCACCACATCTCCAGGTGTCTCTCAGTACTCCGCTCCATCGAACTCAAAGGAGGCCGCAAACTCCAAAAATAAATCTCGGAACACAGGAGTGCGGACATGGAAATTCTTGAGGAGTGCGATGTGCCCGAGATATACCTCCAACTCCTCTCAAATACCGAGCCACTTTGGAATGCTGCTATCAAGGTACAGGCCGCTCAAAGGTATCGGTCGACGAGAAAAGTGTTGGAGCCTGTCGTATGCGAGGTCGATAACCGGGAATACCATGTAGGGATAGGGAGCACATGCAGGTCCCGGCCCAGGTGTCGGTGCAGCAGCAACATCGGGCTCTGGAGGTGGATCTGCCGAAGAAGAAGGTGGCTCGGTGGAAGGGGTGCTCGAAGAGGGACCAGCTGCTGAGGATGATGGTATAGCGGAAGTGGCAGCTGGTGTAGTATAAGGAGGCCCCGCCTCATCTGAGGGAGTGAGTGGCGGTAGAATGGCCAACAGAGGGAGCTCCAGGATTGGAGCGTCGTGGTCCGGCTGAGTAGGTGGTCGGAGTCGGATCTGACGATAACTGGACTCCTCGCCCTCAGAGGCGGAGGCTGGCCGCTTCCCGCACGAATGATCATGATCTACCATATCCTGAAAAATAAAGAAAAAGAAAAACAAAACAAAATAAAAGAAGAAAATAAAACAAAGAAAATGTGGGAAAACTGGAAAATTAAAGTACACGGCGTGTACTCAGAGTACACGGTGTGTACTCACAGCTGGAAGATATCCCGTGTTCTCTGGAAAGACATGTTGATGGTGGAAAGAGACCATCTAATAGGACACGGCGTGTACCGAACATACACGTTGTGGTCACATCAATGCCCAGGTGGTCGTGTAACAAATGAAACGACCATGTTTTTAACAGTTCAGAAAACACAATACACGCCGTGTAGTGTCTGGACACGACATGGACTACATACGATGAACATGGCCATGCAGAGGGGGAGACACGGGCCGACCACAGTTATAGAGGACACGGCGTGAACCGAACATACACGATGTGTTCTGTAACATGGGTTGATAGGCCATGTTATGTTCCACACACGGAGGGGCCAACACTAACAACGGTCATAGCATGTACCAAACACACACACCGTGTAAATGAAAATGGTGTGTGAGACTATGTGAAAAAGTGTACGCGGACACGATGAAATGGACACAGTTTGGACCAAACATACACACCATGTATATTCAAATTTCTGAAAATTCATTCGGAGGCAGTGTTCAGATGTACACGACGTGTGTTCTTCATTTTGTGGTCGTGTACTTCCGGAAGCCGAACGGTCAGCCGATCCAAAAAACACCCTAAACGAGTCTAAAAATTTGAAACAGAGGGTGTAGAATGGTGTACCTGGATCGAGGATCACAATGTGAGAGGAATCAGAACATGAAACACCCCAAATCGACGGACTTGGCAAAAGGGGGTTCAGACGGCGTTTGGGAGAAGAAACGGGAAGAATGGGAAGAATCAGGCGGCCGTGCAACATGGCCTCAATCCAGGTGGCCCGAAGCTTTTATATCCGAGGTACAAGATGTGTATAGAAAGTACACACCGTGTATTATTATTATTATTTATTTTTTTATTATTTTTTATATATTTTTTTTCAACTAAGAAAATTAAAAAATTTAATTATTATAGTAAACTATATAATAATTATTAAAAATACAAATATTTACAAATTCTATTATACATAAACCTATACATGACGTATATCGGGAAATACACGCCATGTATTTTAAAATAAGAAAAAGATTTGTACAACCTTTGGTCCGGTGCTTGGGGCGGAATTCGAACCGGCGATCGGCTGATTCGAACGGACGCCTTCACCCACTGGAGCAAAGGTTGTTCTACTGTACATATTTATTTTATATATATATTAATTCTATACGTCTTATACACACGGAAATAAAGAAAAACACAGCATGTGGTTTTTATTTAGGAAAGGATGGGGGTGAAGCGGGGAGATTAACACGATTCGAAACCGGGTCTTGTGAACCTGGTGTCGAAACTTTGCCAATCCCCCAACTTCACCCACATGTAATTTCTTATTTTTTAAAATGTTTTGATTTTTATTTGAGAAATCATGGTGCACACGGTGTATATCGGAGTACACATCTTGTGGTTTTATTAAAAGAACAAATTATGGAAATGGGACGATTGTCTGGATTCGAATCCGGGTCTTTGGAAACCGGATCACGATTCTAGCCAACCGGCCCATCCCCACCATGGGTTATATTAAACACATGTACATATATATATATATATTGACAATACCACACAAGCCGTATAATTAAAAACGAGGAACCCCGTTCTAAAGGTAGGTGAGGAGGATTCGAACCGAGGACAACTCGAATAAACTCCAGTGACATTGCCATCGGCACAGGCATCATCCCTAGTTAGTTATTTGTTATTCTAGAGATTTATATTAAGAATATAATTTAATAAGATAAGTACACGCCGTGTAAATAAGTGGGACATGACGTGTAACCTCTGGGTTGCCTCCCAGTAAGCGCCATTGTTTTAGGTCATTGGATCGACCAACTTACCTTGCTTACCTAATCTTTACGGTGGATAAAGGTCCTAATAGTGGCCGCACTGGCCATCTAGAAGTTGAATGTCCTCTGGATCCTCTTCAATAGGAAATTCTCGATTGGTAAAATTATCAGAAATATAGGAACATACCAGATCATCCACCAGGTGGTCATCCAAGGTAGTTATTGCAGAACAATCCTCATGATCAGACGATGATGCCTACTTGATGGCTTTGAGAACATTGTAGGAGGCTCTCTCATCTCCTACCCGAAAAATAAGCTCCCCTTGGTGCACATCGATTAGTGCCTTCCCAGTTGCCAAGAATGGCCTTTCAAGTATAAGAGGTGCTTCCTGGTCATCCCCCATGTCGAGGATGATGAAATCAGCAGAGAGAATCAGCCTACCCACCTTGACCAGTAAGTCCTCAAGTAGTCCCTTTGGGTGTTTGATGGATCGATCAGCAAGTTGAAGGGCGACGCAGGTAGGCTTGAGCTCGTGGAGGCCCAGCTTCTTGAAAACTCCGAGGGGAATAAGGTTCACGTTGGCCCCTAAGTCGCAGAGGGCCTTCCCAAAATCACATGATCCAATAGTACATGGAATGGTGAAACTACCTGATCTTGGAGTTAGGGAGGAATGGAATGTTGAACCACCGCAGAGCACTCCTTTGTTAGTGCAATTATTCCCAACTCCTCCATTTTCCTTTTATTCTAGAGGATTTCCTTCATTAATTTGGAGTATGTTGGTGTTTGTGGCAGGGCTTCCGCAAATGGTATGTTGATATGTAGCTTCTTGAAAACATCCACAAATTTTCTGAATTCGTGGTCCAGCTTCCTCTGATTCATTCTTTCTGGAAAGGGTAAGGCAGGAATGAATTATTGGATCACATCCTTTTCTTTATTTTGTAAAGCCTCCTTCTATGGGATTTTGGATGAGGATGGGTCGGTATTGGTACCTTTTTCTTCAACAGTGGGTGTGGATGCACCTTGCTGTGCTGATTGGTTCTAGTGGAGCTCTTTTCCACTCCGGAGCATAATAGCATTGGCCTCCTCCCTTGGGTTCTTTTCGGTGATCCCTGGTAGTGTACCGGGCTGCCTCCCTGAGAGTTGATTTGCCAGCTGGCCAATCTGATTTTCCAAGCCTCGAATCGAAGCTTCCTGATTATGGAACCGAGTCTTAGTAGTAGATATGAATTTAGTCATCAAATCCTCTAACCTTGAGGTTTTCTCCTACTGAGGTGGTGGTTGAGCCGGTGGAGGAGGTGACTGCCGTGGATACTATGGATGAGGGTTTTGATACCCTTTTTGTTGATAAGGACCCTGCTGGGGTTGTTGCGGCCTTTAGAATTGGTTCTGGTATGGAGGTTGGTTGTAGTTGGGCGGTTGCTGGGGCGAAGGATTATGCTGTTATTGGCCCAGCCTATGTTCTGTTGATCGTGCCATGCTGGGTTCTAGTACTGCTGGTACTGGTTGGGCCCTCGATTGTGGGAAACATAACTCACCTCGCTCGTCGAGGTGCCTCCAGTTGAACTTTGGCATTCTCCCATGATGTGGTTATCACCACAATCGCCGCATGCTGGGTGGTGCGCCGTATGAACTTGAGATGTTCCTTTGAGGTTCAATGCGTCTATTTTCTTGGACAGAGCGTCCAACTGAGCAGCCAACATTGTGGTAGCGTCAATATTGTGCATACCTCACTTTTGAGTCCCTCGCTCGGAGTGCCACTAGAAGTTGTTGGCTGAAATATCTTCCAGTAGTTTGAATTGTTCTTCGGGGGACTTTCGCATCACCGTACCTCCAGCAGCAGCGTCCACCATGAACTTGGTATTCGTGGTAAGTCCTCCATAGAAGGTCTGGACATGCATCCAGAGTGGGAGTCCGTGATAGGGGCATTTTTGTAACATCTCCTTGAAGCGTTCCCAGGACTCGTACAATGACTCGGAGTTATGCTTCTGGAAGTTATAAATCTCATTCCGGAGTGTCACAGTCTTGGATGGCAGGAAGTGCTTGGAAAGGAACACTTGGACTAGCTCCTTCCAGGTGAGGATAGATCGTTGTGGTAGCCCCTTGATCTAGTCCTTCACCTTATCCCGTAGAGAAAAGGGAGATAGGGGAAGACGGATGGCATTCGAAGACATGCCACGGTACCGAAAGGTGTCGCAGATCTCCATAAAGTTGGAGAGATGGGAGTTCAGATCATCTCTGGCCAGGCCTCCGAATTGGACTGTGTTCTGGATCAGCTGCATGATAGTAGGCTTGATTTCGAAGTGCAGGGCCTGGACCGGAGGACGGACGATGCTCATATCAGCTCCGTGAATCGATGGAAGTCCGTACTCCATAAGGGCACGTCTTGGAGGTTTTTGTTGATGGGGTGGAGCTTGCATAAACTGCTCCTGAGAGGCAAAGTATGGTTGTGGCAAGAGTTGTTGCGGCGGCCGTTGGTAATCCCTTGGGAGGAATTCCATGAAGGCTCCAGGAGGTTGCTCCGGTAGACCAGCAACAGGAGGCTGCTGATCTTGGTACTGATGATCAGTCGCAGCATCTACGGCTGGTTCTCCCTCTTCCTTGTTCTCCATAGGGTTTGTAGATGGTTGTGAGTTTCTGTTTGTGTAAGCCGACGATGAAGCAAGGTCCGTTCGATTTCCGGGTCAAGCAGAACTAATTCCAAAGACTTGGCACTTCTGGATCGTGTAAAGCGTCGAAACATACACTTGAAGCGCTACACAACACAAAACAAACACCAGGCGTAAAAGGGAAAAAAATAAAGAATATTTTAATTGAGATTTAGAAAAGAGATTTTTGATAAAAAAAAATTTGTTTTTTTATTTTTTTATTTTTTTTTATGTTCACTTAAATCAATTATTAACACAATTTAAATTTTATCACTATCACGGGGTTCCCCGGCAACGGCGGCAAAATTTGATGGACACTTGTCGTTGGTTGAAGTTTAATGCGTCCCAAATTAATTACACATTCTTAGAACATTAGTATAGAATAAGTTCGGGGTCTATCCACAGGTAACCATGGCGTGCATGAATTTCATTGAGTTAATACTTAATTAGGTGAAGTATGAAAAGTTTAGAAACTATTGGGTTGATTTTTGGGTTTTGATTTAAACTAAACTGATTTACATTGAAGAATGGATACAGTTTGAAGGAAAAAAATGGGTAAATTTAAAAAGTTCTTAGAAATGGAAAGAAAAGACGTGTCGGGGCTGTGGTGAATAAGGAGTTCTTATGCAGATTGTTTAAATGTTTGTGTTGTTCATAATAATTCAATCATTCAGGATTCCATTTTGTTACAAGATTTCCTTGGTCTGGTTCCTCTTGTTTGTAATTAGAGCAGTTGACTCCTTGGTCCGGTAGTCAATGTCCCTAATTTATTATTATGTCTAGTCCATTACTTGAATCGGTGAAAACCATCCAATGGTCATGTATGTTTGTATCGTTACTTTTCTTTTGTATCCCTGAGAATCCTTCCCTTGGTCCGGCTATGAATTCTTAGTTATATTAGACAGTGGCTTAAGAAAAGTAATATGAATTACATCGATTAAAACACAAATATATAAAACAATATACAAATTATAATCCCATAATCCACAGCCCCAACACGAGGGGTTTAGTTACACATAGAATTTAGGGGAGAAATGACACACATGATATCTGACAGATGCATCGTGTAGGCGTTGAGGTAGAGTATCAGAGGGTGGAATGGTGGAATAGCAGAATGACAGCACCTCGGTGGCTTCGGAAATGGTGGTAGCAGAGCTTCTCCCTCTTCCAATGATTCTGACCTCCTTAATTAGTAGGACAAGGCCTCATTTTATAGAAAAATAAAGTACACTGCGTGTATAGAAAGTACACGCTGTGTACTTTTTGTCAACGCGTTTTGGCACCATTTTCTCCGCTGGCAGGTGGCCGAGCACGCCGTTCTTGACTTTTGCACACGGTGCCGCCTGCAAGTTGAGTGAACACGACATGTAGCGCCGCCATACACGGTGTGTAGCGCCACCAGCCCCTTCAAGAATAGCAGACATGGCGTGTACAAGTTCAGACACGCCGCGTCTTCATCAACGGCCACATGGGTGTGTAGACTTTTCTCTGCAACCACCGCTTCTAGAAGGTGGTACATGGTGTGTAGTGCTGACCCACACGGCATGCATCTCTGCCTGGTAGACATGGGCGTGTACTCCCTACTTTGGTCAGCGTCTTTGTCTGGATGTACATGACATGTATAGAAAGTACACGCCGTGTAGTTTCAAAAATGTCACAAACTTCCCTTGATCCGTGTATTAAGCCAGAAATCTCCTGCAAGTAAACAGATTCACCAAAATCAAAGATTATGTTCATGAAACCACAGATATATGATGAAAACATGCTTTTATCTTCAATTATATATTTGGAAATGTATACACAAATTGGGTGCATCAAATTCCCCCACACCTAGTCATTTTCTTACCCTCAAGCAAAATCTCAACATCTAATTAAGAGAGCCTATACTTTGAAAAGGAAGGTATTTAGTTAATCAATCGTATAACTGATAAAAATAATGAGGAAAAATTATAAAAGGCACAAACAAATTCAATTCATAAGATATTAAAATCATGACTCATATATAATGTAATTAACTACTCTCATCCTCTTTCAACATATTGTTAAACCTTACAAAAATAAGCCAGTAACTTGATGATTTACCTTACCAGTTAAAATCACAGTCCACACTCAAGATGTTTTTAATCGAAGTTGTGCTCAATCCAAGTCATATACATTCTATACATATGTTTTCAAGATATCTTCTTCTCCATTTCAAAAAACTTGAATTACAAAAATCATGAGGGCTTTGTCAATAAGGTTTAGATGATTATGTGGCTATGGTTTGGTAGGTTCAGACGTGAAAATAAATTCTGAGGCTTGAAAAAGGATGGATAATTCCGTCAAACAACATTGCATGATATTTATAGTAATGCTCATTGAAAATACATCCTTCAAAATCCCAGTCAAATGCTTTTTTAATCATTACCAACTCCCTTTTGTAAGTAGGGTTTATGGGCAAATAAGTATCAAATAATTATAAGGTCCCCTCACTGTTTGTTTGTTTGTTGTTGTTTTTTTTTCACAACAAAACACAAGGGCATCCCTTATAAATACATTTAGTACATGATTGGAACCCATTCTGCCCCAAATAATCAAGAGGCACCCCCCCACACTTTATTTCATGGTTGTACAAAAATATACCATGTATTGCCAACTCCCTCTTTAATGCTTAAATGAATAATCATGCAATGTTTAAAAAGAAATATGGTAGGAAGGGAAATAGGCTTGTAATGTGGCTTCCTATAAAGGCTGTTCATGGATTCAATGGGCTTAATGATGATTAAATGTTGGGTAGGTCTCAAGATAAAGGGGTTGAAACAATCTAATGCCTCAATCATGTTAATGTAATTCAAAAATTTCTTCATATTTCGAAAAGAAAAACATGAAAATTCTGGCAGTGATGCATATCCTAAGAATCTCTCAAGAAAGAGGGTATTAGAAAAGAAATATGAAAAAGGGTTTATAATACCTCTCAGGAGTGGAAAAATAATAATGGGACAATCAGGTCATGACATGCATATAAATGATTAGCCTAATTAAAGAAATTTAATCAAGGATGAAAGTTTGTAATTGAATCTATATCAGCAATCATTTTAAAGCACATAAAAACTAAAAAGCATGTAACCTTTCCAAAAGTTCCTACTGATAACTCTAGCATTTATAATACTGATTAACAAAAATTGCATTACATTTACAAATATAGAGTCTAATAATGATGTCTCCTAGGTTATTTTAAGGGAAAAGACTAAGGTGAAAGATATAGATGCTCCCCCACACTGAACAATGCACATGGTCCACCAAGTGTAACACCATGGTAAAGGGTAGGCAGTAGGGAGAAATGGGGGTCTAAATGAGGGAAAGTTGTGGAAGAAGTAAATCCAAAAATAAAGAAAATAAAAATGGAAAAATACTCCCCTCGTGAAAAGTGATGCCCAAAGAGCGCCATGCCTTTACTTATGACTGTCGAGAAAAAGAAAGAAGACTACAAACATGCATAACAGAACAACACAGAAAATGACAGAAGAGATATATAAGAGAATGGAAAATGTCACTATCATGGGGTCGCCTCAGGGGAGGCATCATCCAGTACAGAAGCGGCCGGGAGAGATGGCGCAGGAGTCGTGGAAGGGTGAGGATCTGACTCGGCATCGGGAAGGGTAGCTGAAGAAGTAGGATCCGCAGGTGCTAGACTCGGGATCAGACGCTCAGCAGCAGGCCCTGGCCTGGCAGAAGTGGCAGCAACAGAGCTCACCGTAGTCATCAGAACAGAAGCCATGGCCAACACAGGAGACGGCGATGGAGCAGTAGCAGAAGGGCCAGGAACGGAGGAAGGTGCCGGTGGCTGAGGCAATGGAACACCAAGATGCTGAGCAATATGTACCAACAGTTTCTCCATCCGGTCCTGGAGGCCATACAGACGAATCAAATGGCGAGAAATGGTGTCTTGGCTACTGATGATACGGGCCAACTTCTGCTCCATCGTGGCTAGGCGGAGGGAAATGGCCGGATCGACCGAGGGTGCGGGGGTAGGTGGGATGGGAGAGGGGACAGAAGAATGATGGTCAGAAGAAGTGGGTTCAATAAGAGGTGTGTGAGGGGGAGAAGTTAGAGGAGGTGGGGAAGGAGGGGCAGGGTCAGTAGGTGGGGAATGGTCAGCAGGTGGTGGGGCTCGAGCCTGAGCCAGGATGTAGGCACCCCCTTCTTCCGGACCAATCCCATGCGAATGAGCATGAGGATGTCCATCCGCTTGGGTGAACCTAACCTGTCAAGAGGTAATGAGGGCTCGAATACCCCCAAGTGGTGGGCAAGATGGGTGGTGTAAAACCTGTCGTTCAGGTTGCCCTAACGGCCGGTAAACATGGAGTGAAATTAGGAGGCGGCAAGAAAGGGGAGGTCTGGGTAGGCGTGCCGGATGACATAGGTAATAAGCTCCATGTCACGGCCGGTCATGACCCACATATCCTCTTGGTGGGGGAAGAGTATGGCGCTGAAGCACCGGTGGGTGAAGCAAAGGACGGTATCTGCTATAAGAGTGCTCTTCTGAGAAGTGGGGGAGTACCGGCGGTCAGGCCCAGTGATCTCCCGCCACATGGAAATGAGGTCAGAGCGCTCGGGCCGAGTCATGTCAGAAACAGGGGGTGGGGCGAAAGGATGGGGGTAGAAGCCGCAACCTCGGACGAACTCTGTCATCATCAGAGAAAAACGTCAGCCGCCTAGCCAGAATCGAACCACTGGCACCACATCTCCAGGCGTCTCTCAGTAATCCACTCCATCGAACATAAAGTAGGCCGTAAACTCCAAAATTAAATCTCGGAACACAGGAGTGCTGACATGGAAAATCTCGAGGAGTGCGGTGTGCCCGAGAAGTACCTCCAACTCCTCCCAAATAACGAGCTGCTGTGGAATGCTGCTGTCAAGGTACCGGCCGCTCAATGGTATTGGCCGACGAGAAAAGCATCGGAGCCTGTTGTATACGAGGTCGGTAACCGGGAATACCGTGCATGGATAGAGAGCACCTGCAGGTCCCGGCCAAGGTGCCGGTGCAACAGCTGCATCAGGCTCTAGAGGTGGAGTCGCCGAAGAAGATGGTGGCTCGGTAGAAGAGGTGCTCGAAGAGGGACCAACTGCTGAGGATGATGGTACAATAGAAGTGGAAGCTGGTGCCGTAGAAGGAGGCTCCGCCTCATCTGAGGGAGTGAGTCGCGGCAGAATGGCCAATAGAGGGAGCTCAAAGACCGGAGCGTCGCGGTCCGGCTGAGTAGGTGGTCGGAGTCTGATCCGATGATAACTACACCCCTCTCCCTCTGATGTAGAGGCGGGCCGCTTCCCGTGCGAATGCTCTTGATCTTCCATATCCTGAAAAAGAATGAAAGAGAAAAAGAAAACAAAACAAAAGAAGAAAATAAAACAAAGAAAATGTGAGAAAACTGGAAAATTAAAGTACACAGTGTGTACTCAAAGTACACGGTGTGTACTCACAGTTGGAAGATATTCTGTGTTCTCTGGAAAGACATGGTGATGGTTGAAATATACCATGTAATAGGACACGGTGTGTACCGAACATACACTTCGTGGTCACATCAAAGCCCAGGTGGTCGTGTAACAAATGACACGACAATGTTTTTAACAGTTCAGAAAACACAATACACACCGTGTAGTGTCTGGACATGATGTGGACTACATACGAAGAACATGGCCATGAAAAGGGGGAGACACGAGGTGTCCACATAAATAGAGGACACAGCGTGTTCCGAACATAGACGTCGTGTTCTAGAACATGGGGTGACATGCCGTGTTATGTGCCACACATGGAGGGGCCAACACTAACAACGGACACGGCGTGTACCAAACACACACGCTGTGTAAATGAAAATGGTGTGTGAGACCGTGTGCAAAAGTGTATGCGGGCACGATGAAACGGATGCGGTGTGGACTGAACATACACACCGTGTATATTCAAATTTCTGAAAATTCATTCTGAGGTCGTGTTCAGATGTACACGGTGTGTGTTCTTCATTTTATGGTCGTGTACTGCCAGAAGCCGAACGGTCGGCCGATCCGAAAAACACCCTAAAAGAGTCTAAAAATTTGAAACAGATGGTGTATAATGGTGTACCTGGATCGAGGATCACAATGTAAGTGGAATCAGAACTTGAAACGCCCCAAATCGACGGATTTGGCAAAAGGGGGTTCAGAAGGCATTTGGGAGAAGAAACGAGAAGAAGGGGAAGAATCAGGCGGTCGTGCAACATAGCCTCAAGCCTGGTGGCCCGCAGGTTTTATAGTGGAGGAACACGGCGTGTATAGAAAGTACACGCCGTGTATTATTACAATTATTTTTTATTATTTTTTATTTTTATTTTTTGAATTAAGAAAAGTACAAAATTTAATTATTATAGTAAACTATATTATTAAAAATAGAAATATTGACAAATTCTATTATACATAAGCCTATACACGACATATATCAGGAAATACACGTCGTGTATTTTAAAATAAGAAAAAGAGTACTACAACGTTTGGTCCGGTGCTTGGGGCGGAATTCGAACTGGCGGTCGGCTGATTCGAACGGACAGCTTCACCCACTGGAGCAAAGGTTGTTCTTCTATTCATATTTATTTTATATATATATTTATTCTATACGTCATATACACACGGAAATAAAGAAAAACACGGCGTGTGGTTTTTATTTAGGAATGGATGGGGTGAAGCGGGGAGATTAGCGCGATTCAAAACTGGGTCTTGTGAACCTGGTGTGAAAACTTTGTCAATCCTCCAACATCACCCGCATGTAATTTCTTATTTTTTAAAACATTTTGATTTATATTTGAAAAATCATGGCACACATGGTGTATATCTGAGTACACGTCGTGTGGTTTTATTAAAAGAACAAATGATGGAAATGAGACGGTTGTCTAGATTCGAACCCGGGTCTTTTGAAACCGGATCACGATTCTAGCCAACCGGCCCATCCCCACCATGGGTTTTATTAAACACATGTACATATATATACAGATTGACAATACCACACACATCGTATAATTAAAAAGGAGGAACCCCGTGCCGAAGGTAGGTCAGGAGGATTCGAACCGAGGACGGCTCGAATAAACTCCAGTGACTTTGCCATCGGCACTGGAATCATCCCTGGTTAGTTATTTGTTATTCTAGAGATTTATATTAAGAATATAATTTAATAAGATAAGTGCACGCTGTGTAAATAAGTGGGACACGGCGTGTAACCTCTGGGTTGCCTCCCAGGAAGCGCCATTGTTTTAGGTTGTTGGCTCGACCTACTTACCTTGCTTACCTGATCTTTACGGTGGATAAAGGTCCCAATAGTGGCCGCACTGGCCATCTAGGAGTTGAAAGTTCTCTGGATCCTCTTCAATAGGAATGTCTAGATTGGTAAAATTATCAGAAATATAGGAAAATACCAGATCATCCACCAGGTGGTCATCCAGGGTAGTTATTGCAGAACAATACTCATGATCAGACGATGAAGCCTGCTTGATGGCTTTGAGAACATTATAGGAGACTCTCTCGTCTCCTACCCAAAAAATAAGCTCCCCTTGGGGCACATCGATCAGTGCCTTCCCAGTTGCCAAGAACGGCATTCCATGTATAAGAGGTGCTTCCTGGTCATCCCCCATGTCGAGGATGATGAAATCAACAGGGAGAATCAGCCTACCCACCTTGACCAGTACATCCTCAAGTAGTCCCTTCGGGTGTTTGATGGATCGATCATCAAGTTGAAGGATGATGTGGGTAGGCTTGAGCTCGTGGAGGCCCAACTTCCTGAAAACTCTGAGGGTCATAAGGTTCACGCTGGCCCCTAAGTCACAGAGGGCCTTCCCAAACTCGCATGATCCAATAGTACAAGGAATGGTGAAACTACCTAGATCTAGGAGTTTGGGAGGAATGAGATGTTGAACCACCGCGGAGCACTCCTTTGTTAGTGAAATTACACCCAACTCCTCCATTTTCCTTTTATTCAAGAGGATTTCCTTCATGAATTTGTCGTATGATGGCATTTGTGTCAGGGCTTCCGCAAATGGTATGTTGATATGTAGCTTCTTGAAAACATCCGTAAATTTTCTGAATTGGTGGTCCAGCTTCCTCTGCTTCAATCTTTCCAAAAAGGGTAAGGCAGGCTTGAATGGTTGGATCGCGTCCTTTTCCTTATTTTGTAAAGCCTCCTTCTGTGGGATTTTGGATGAGGAGGGGTCAGTATTGGTACCTTTTTATTCAACAGTGGGGTATGGATGCACCTTCCTGTGCTGATTGGTTCTGGTGGAGCTCTTTTCCACTCTGGAGCATAATAGCATTGGCCTCCTCACTTGGGGTTTTCTTGGTGTTCCCTGGTAGTGTACCGAGATGCCTCCCTAAGAGTTGATTTGCAAGCTGGCCAATCTGATTCTCCAAGCCTCGAATCGAAGCTTCCGAATTCTAGAACTGAGTCTGAGCAGTAGATATTAATTTAGTCATCAAATCCTCTAACCTTGAGGTGTTCTCCTACTAAGGTGGTTGTTGAGCCAGTGGAGGAGGTGACTGTCGTGGCTGCTGTGGACGAGGGTTTTGATACCCTTGTTGCTGATAAGGACCCTGTTGGGGTTGTTGCGGCCTTTGGAATTGGTTCTGGTATGGAGGTTGGTTGTAGTTGGGCGGTCACTGGGGTGAAGGATTCTATTGTTGTTGGCCCCAGCCTGTGTTCTGTTAATATCTCCATGTCGGATTCTGGTACTGCTGGTACTGGTTGGGCCCTCGATTGTGGGAAACATAACTCACCTCGCTCCTCGAGGTGCCTCCAGTTGAACCCGGGCATTCTCCCATGATGTGGTTATCACCACAATCGCCTCATGCTGGGTGGTGCTCCGCATGAACTTGAGATGTTCCTTTGAGGTTTAATGCGTCGATTTTCTTGGACACAACATCCAACTGAGCAGCCAACATTGTGGTATCTTCAATATTGTGCATACCTCGCTTTTGAGTCCTCCGCTAGGAGTGCCACTGGAAGCTATTGGATGAAATATCTTCCAGTAGTTCGAATAGTTCTTCGGGGGACTTCCGCATCACCGTACCTCCAGCAGAAGCGTCCACCACGGACTTGGTATTTGTGGTAAGTCCTCCATAGAAGGTCTGGACATGCATCCAGAGTGGGAGTCCATGATGGGGGAGTTTTCTCAACATCTCCTTGAAGCGTTCCCAGGACTCGTACAACGACTCAGAGTCGTGCTGCTGGATGTTATGAATCTCATTCCGGAGTGTCACCATCTTGGATGGCGGGAAGTACTTGGAAAGGAATGCATGGGCTAGCTCCTCCCAGGTGAGGATAGGTCGTTGTGGTAGCCCCTTGATCCATTCCTTTTCCTTATCCCATAGAGAAAAGGGAAATAGGCGAAGATGGATGGTGTCCTCAGACACGCCATGGTACTGAAAGGTGTCGCAGATCTCCAGAAAGTTGGAGAGATGGGTGTTTGGATGCTCGCTGGCCATGCCTCCGAATTGGATTGTGTTCTGGATTAGCTGCATGATAGCATGATTGATTTCGATGTGCTGGGCCTGGACCAGAGGACGGACGAAGCCTATATCATCTTCGTGAATCGATGGAAGTCCGTACTCCATAAGGGTACGTCTTGGAGGTTGTTGTTGATGGGGTGGAGCTTTCATAAACTTCTCCTGAGGGGCAAAGTATGGCCATGGGAAGAGTTTCTGCAGCGACCGTTGGTAATCCCTTGGGAAGAATTCCATGAAGGCTCCAGGAGGTTGTTTTAGAAGACCAGCAGCGGGAGGCTGCTGATCTTGCTACTGATGGCCAGTCGCAGTATCTTCGGCTGGTGCTCCCACTTCCTTGTTCGCCATAGGGCTTTGTAGATGGTTGTGAGTTTTTGTCTGTGTACGTCGACGATGAAGCAAGGTCTGTTCAATTTCCAGGTCAAGAGGAACTAATTCTGAAGACTCGGCACTTATGGATTGTGTAAAGCGTCGAAACATACACTTGAAGTGCTACACAACACAAAACGAACACCGGGCGTAAAATGGAAAAAAAATTTAAGAAAATTTGAATTGAGATTTAGAAAAGAGATTTTTGATAATTTTTTTTTGTTTTTTTGTTTTTGATTTTTATGTTCACTTAAATAAATTATTAACACAATTTAAATTTTAGCACTATCACGGGGTTCCCCGGTAACGGCGCAAAAATTTGATGGACGCTTGTCGTTGGTTGAAGTTTTATGCATCCCAAATTAATTACACGTTCTTAGAACTTTAGTATAGCATAAGTTCGGGGTCAATCCACAGGTAACCATAGCGTGCATGAATTTAATTGAGTTAATACTTAATTAGGTGAAGTATGCAATGGTTAGAAACGATTGGGTTGATTTTTGGGTTTTGATTTAAACTAAACTAATTTTCATTGAAGAATGGATACAGTTTGAAGGAAAACAACGGGTAAATTTAAAAAGTTCTTAGAAATGGAAAGAAAATACATGTCGGGGCTGTGGTGAATAAGGAGTTATTATGCAGATTGTTTAAATGGATGTGTTGTTCATAATAATTCAATCATTCAGGATTCCATTTTGATACAAGATTTCCTTGGTCCGGTTCCTCTTGTTTGGAATTAGTGCAGTTGACTCCTTGGTCCGGTAGTCAATGTTCTTAATTCTTTATTACGTCTAGTCCATTACTTGAATCGGTGAAAACCTTCCAATGGTCATGGATGTTTGCACTGTTACTTTTCTTTTGTATCGCTTAGAATCCTTCCCTTGGTCCGGATATGAATTCTCAGTTATATTAGACAGTGGATTAAGAAAAGTAAGATGAATTACAACAATTCAAACACAACTATATAAAATAATATACAAATTATAATACCATCATCCACATCCCCAACATTAGGGGTTTAGTTAAACATAGAATTTAGTAGAGAAATGACACACATGATACCTGACAGATGCATCGTGTAGGCGTTGAGGTAGTGTATCGGAGGGTGGAATGGTGGAATAGTGGAATGACATCACCTTGGTGGCTTTGGGAATGGTGGAAGCAGAGCTTCTCCCTCTTCTAATGATTCTGACCTCCTTAATTCGTAGGCCAAGGCCTCATTTTATAGAAAAAAAAAGTACACGGCGTGTATAGAAAGTACACGCCGTTTATTTTTCATCAATGCGTTTTGGCGCCATTTTCTTCGCTGGCAGGTGGTTGAGCATGCCGTTCTTGACTTTTGCACAAGGCGCCGCCTGCTAGTTGAGTGAACACGGCGTGTAGCACCTCCATACATGGCGTGTAGCGCCGCCAGCCCCTTCTAGAATAGAATACACGGCGTCTACAAGTTCAGACACGTCGTGTCTTCATCAATAGCCACATGGGCATGTGGACTTTTCTCTGCAACCACTGCTTCTAGAAGTTGGTACACAACGTGTAGCGCTGACCCACATGGCGTGCATCTCTTCCTGGTATACATGGGCGTGTACTCCCTACTTTGGTCTGTGTCCTTGTCTGGATGTACACGACGTGTATAGAAAGTACACACTGTGTAGTTTCAAAAATGTCACGAACTTTTTTTGATCCGTGTATTAAGCCAGAAAGCTCCTGCAAGTAAACAGAGTCACCAAAATCAAAGAATATGTTCATGAAACCACAGATATATGCTGAAAACAAGCTTTAATCTTCAATTATATATTTGGAAATGTATATACAAATTGGGTGCATCAAGGAAGCAAATGATTTTGATGGATCTCTAAATCATTGTTGTAATGCATGGGACTTCTACCTACATGAGCAAGATGGAAATAAAACCGAGTGGACGCCATGATCAAGGTATGATGTTATTCATTTTAGGAATCGTTTTATTTTATCATATGGTGGTGAAATAAGACTTCAAGAATTAAGATGTAGAGATCAAAACGAATTTGGATGAAAATGAGAGGTATAAGGAAACTATTGGGGTTAAAACATGTTAGGGTTATTTTTGGAGTTTTATAAAAAAGGGAAACACGCAGACCGTGTGACAACCCGTTGCGTCGGACAAAGCTGCGGTAATTGAACCAACAACCAAAGTGCAACTGGTATTTATCGCCTACCATTGGACTATGTGAAGTCCCTGGTTAGTTTGACCGATTATTTTTAGTCAGATGGTTTTATTAATTAAGAGTAAGTTGATTTTGGGTTATCTATGGAAATTTATTAACCTATCATGGAGGATATGTGATTAGGTTAATTGTTTTTACATACGAGACTTTAAAAGCAACTGATTTTGTTTGGAGATAAATGTTACGAGTTAACTTGGAAGACTATGTGACTAAATCCATCAAATATTTGGGTTTCAATCTTATTTTGATTTACTTTGAATAATTTAATGGAAAAAATTATTTATTGAATGGTCCTCATTGAACGTTGGGTTTTGTTGGATAAATTTTGGAGATTAAGAATAGATTTTCGTTTTATAAAGGGTTATCCTTTTCTGAATTATCTGATCTTGTACTAACCTTTTTGGTTTTGGTTTTGGTTAATGTCTAAAGACATGGGAAGTATATAGTTCTCTTTTTTGGATTAGGTGATTCTTTAGAAGTTGATTATAGTACTCTTAATGTGAACAAGTCTTCCTAAATACTCGTCTTTTGGAGAAAATATGAGTTTGTGTAAGAAATCTAATAAATGTTGAAAGTCAACATGATAAGTAATTATTTTTATTTATGAATAAATTCCTCAATATAAATTAATTTAAAACAAAAATGTTGTCTATTATCTTTTCCTACTGGGGAATCGAATACCATTTAACCCATCACAAGTTTGTGATTTTCTTGTGGTTAACTTTCTCCTAAACATGTTTTCTATCACTCTCCATCAGAACATGACCCTATGTTTTCTCCTCCATGTCCATGTTTTACTACATGGAATCCTATTATGGGTTAACACGGGTAACCTCTATACTTCTCTTTCATTATTTTAAAGTGATTGTTTTACCGACTCTTGTTCCGATGTGGGACTTTCAAGGAAGTTTTTGAGCCCAATATTAAAATTGCGAGGACGCAATTCCCAAAAGGGGGGAAGGATGTAACACCCCAGGTAAATAAAGAATATGACATTTTTATATTTATCCATATTTGTGAATAAAATATTAAAATTACTTTAAAGGGGACGCTATTCTCGATGGTGTGCCCAATACGCAACAACGAGTTTCTTGGGAATCTTACATTACACTCTAATAATAAAATAATATTATTTTAAATGGTAGTTAACGCCTAGCCGTTGTAATGGCGGGAATGAACAGAACTAACTACAAAATGATTTTATATGTTTGTCAAACATTTTTACTCTTTATAATAAATTTTAGATGACTAAAAATGCGAATAAATCCAATTTTAAGTGTAAACATT
This sequence comes from Viscum album, assembly GCA_963277665.1. Lineage (NCBI taxonomy): Eukaryota > Viridiplantae > Streptophyta > Magnoliopsida > Santalales > Viscaceae > Viscum > Viscum album. The sequence goes on along the minus strand of OY728157.1, from coordinate 1,187,853,600 downwards.
CTAATATTCTTTAAAAGGTCGATTAACTGCCTTTTGATGGAGAACCACTTTTAAATCCACTTTCTGACAATTTTATGTGTTATATTTGACAAAATAAAAATCTTATTTAGAATCCGAACATCAAAATTTACTTTGTCTAAATTTTTGATATTTTTCCGATAAAGTTCATTTTGTAATGAAAAGTAAAAAATGTTGTATTTTAATTCGAAACCTCTTTTTAATCTAATGGATTTATATGATTATATTATCTTTTGAATTGGTTTTAAAGTTAAATTAGAATATATTTTTACCATTTAATCAAATAGTGGTCTTTGGAATTAATTCCCCTATTAAATTGGACTTAAACTAGTGTCAAACGTTTAATAGATATTGTTTCTTAAAAACACACTATTTGTTTTGACAAGAGGAATTATTTATTAAATTAATTAATTAAACTTATATGTTTTGAATTTTGTAAAATAGACATCATTTTTGAGTTCGGAATATCAAATATAGCTTTCGGTGAATTTTTGGTATTTTTTTGAAAAACATCAATTATTGATGAATAATGAAACCACTAAGTGGTAGTTAAAGAAAATGATTTTTCGTTTAAATGAAAATTTGCCACCTCTGTGTTTTGAATTTCAAAAATCTGACATACATGTTTGTCAATAGGAAGTAAAATGTGGTTCAATGGAATTAAAATACTTTTTTGGTGAATAGTAACTTTTATTTTCTTAATCGCAATTAGAGGTAGTTAATGTAGTTTAAGGTAAAAATAATGTTTTAATAATATGAAATGACCTAGAAACATGTCCTAACCTTATTGAATGTGTCATGGCCGACCAAGAAAATTCATGGGTCAACTTGGGGACCCCATGGAGCCACTTTGGTTGGAAAATGACATTAATACCTTTTTATTTAAAGTTAAAATTATAATGTCACAAACATGTGTTGTTTTACTAAAAACAATTTACATGAGGTTATATAGGTAATATATTTAACTATAAATATTCATCGGAAATATGAAAATATTTCATACATCATGATATTTTTTTTAAATTTTTAGACATTAAATAAATTAATTTATTTATGACACCGTGATGATGCAGTGAATACCTCATAAATGAACGATTTAAATAAAATGAAAAGATAATGTAAAATCTAAGACCTGCACTTGTCAAAAACCAATTGGATGTGTGGATTTCAAATTATTATCACCTTATCCTTGATATATATAATTCTGGGACCTTTAAAATCCAAAAATCATTTTATAATAAAGTAATATTTTATAACATTCCAAGAGTGCCCCTCTTATCTTCTTATAAAAGGCCCCCACCTCTACCACCTTACACACACCTCTCAAGACTTTGGATCAGCCAAACCCTGCCCATTTCATCTCTCCAAATCCCTCTCTTTATCATTAAAGCCTCACTTTGGGAGGAATCCTTTCCAAGGAAGCCTTTGAGCTTAAATAAAAGTGAGTTACCCGTTTTAAAGGTATTGTTTTCTCTTGTGTTCTTATGTTTTATTTTGCTTCTTCAACTCCTAAACTCTTATTATTTTTTTCTTTTGTAACAACACCAGTATCTTAAATATACTAGTATGTTGTTATGTTAAGTATTTTAGCTACACTTACACATAACTTCGTCTAATGGTTAAAGAACATTCTGTTTCTGTGGTTGGTGATTTTCTGCCTCACGAAACGATGATTGTTCAATATTATTTTAACACCTTTAAAAGAGGCCATTATAATGTCACTGTATTTTATATATTATATATATGTTATTTATGTTTACTATATGCTTCTGTATTTTATATTTAAAACATACCTTTATTCTTTTCATGTTGTCCAAATGCGATAATTTCATATGAGGAAGTGTGGACTACCGCCCCCTCAAGTGATGTGACTCGTTAATGCAATACATGGAATGTATAAAGAATGATATTAATGAACATGTGTGACCTATATAACATATATATTATAATGGAATTATAATATATATATATATATATCTATTTTATTTTTAAACCCATTAATATGTCAAAAAAATGAAAGTAGCGTTCATGCGTACGTACGTCCTACTGTCTCCATGAACGGTGCTTTTCATTTTTTATCTCCAAATGTTATGGAATAGTATAAAATGAATATGTAATGGATATATATGATATTTTAATCATTAATAATATTCTGTAAATTATTTACTTATAGCTACATGGGTAATCATTTTCAAACAAGTTCATTTTTTTTACTCATGTACCAAACATCGGCAAAAACATCTGATATGAACTATCATTATTAAACAATTATTATAACATTATAATATGTGGTATGAACTGAATAATAATCTTTAAAGGATGTCCTTAATCAATTATAAATTTTCCAAAGTTTATTATTCAGTAATATAAATAAACGAACAAGACAAGTCATCCTTGAGGTAAGGGATCCGACCGCTCGCTTTCTTTTCAAGTACCCTCTTTTATGTCATTTAATTTATGCTCCATGATCTTATGATGGAGGATTTTATTTTATATTAACCATAATTTAATTTTTACTTTTTTATGATGAGATACCCCCTCTTACTCTCATCTATTCTTTTATTTCGAATTTTTCAGTGGCGTCGTTAGGCTGCCGAGTTTTCGTAAGGGGTTTTTCATCTCTCTTTTATTCCCGTGAGATTTATGCTACATTTGCCACCATTTAATTTGAGTGGTATATTTACTTATAATTATTCTACTCTTTGTGTAATATACTTTCATTTATGAGTATTTACATCAATGTTGTATTTTCTTTCTTTAATGGGGTGTATGTTTTGAAAGATACCCAAGTCGGTAAGGGAACCTTTCACCCTCCTCTTTTTAAAAGACTTATTTTGTTATGTATTTTAATTCACATACTATTAAGTTGGGATATGTATTTATATATCCTTATTAATGTAAATTTTATGTCCAAGTGATGAGATAATATGTTTATCTCTCTTCAACTCTTTTTCTGAATTTTGAAGTGACGCCGTTAGGCTGTCAAATTTTTGCAAGGGAACTTCTTAACCCAATTTTGATTCTTTGGGATAAACTTGTACTCCTTGAATATGTAGTTCTATGAATATGTGTGAATAATCTGTGATTGTTTTACACTTAATATCCACTTATATTTGGTGTATTCGTTTTTCACACATAATTATATAATTGATTTATCCTTAATCCAAGGATAGCATCTTTGAATGGGACTTCGTATCAATCTCATTTCATTGAGGCATATTTTGTTTTATACAGCACTTCCTTTTATAGGGTGTATAAACCCCTTTGAATTTTACGTTTATTCAAAAGGAATCTTTTATACGAAGTGTTTTACTAAATGAAAAAAGGGAATGTTTTTGTCGTACATATGCGGTGACAATGACTTCTCCGCCGCCGTGACCATTATTTGTGCTTCGGCTTCCTCTACAAGTCATAACTTTTTAATGAAAAATAAATACCATGTTTTTATTTTCTTTTATTTTGGTATTGAAAATGGTTTTTATAATGGATTTTTTATGTCAATGTATTTAAGTGATATATTGTGATCAATGTGTGGAAATTTTTTCTTTCCATTGCATTTGTTTTATGTCATAAGATTTTATAATGGTACTTGGACATTTGACGGGTGGTTACGTGATAAACCATATGACAGGTGGTTCCGTGAATACCAGGATGGGTGGTTACGTTATAACCTCCAATGCATTGGGTATGGAAGTTGACCGTGTGGCTATTCCATTATGTGATATGTGTGGAAGTAGACCTTATGGTTATTCTATTTAAGTATGTTTGTGTCCCAAGTTACCTTTATATATATGTGTTTTTTATATGGGTTTTATGGTAATCTTTTGGTTACAAAAGGGTAATTAATGATATTTTATTCAGTAAAGAGTTATTACTACTTCATAAATGTGAAAGGTATTACTCTGATAAAGTATACATGGTTTACTTGTTGTTTTGAAAAACTAACTGTTTTCATTCTTTCTGTATCCCTTACTGTGCTTCTTATGCTCACCCCAAGTTTTTTTGAAATGTTTTTCACAGGACTTAATGTGGAATAGGATCAAGGATGGGATCAAGGGAAAGTCATGCTATCTAAAACATGGAAGTAGACATGTTTCTTTTTAAGAGTTTTTATTTTATGGAAATTTAGTATAAGTGACTACTTTGTAATCTTTTAAGATGTAATAATTATGTACTAATTCTCAAAAACTCTAAACCGAAAAAGATCCTCAATGTGAATTATTCATTTAATTAAATATTAAGTAAGGTTTATGGTCGGGGCCTTATAATAAATACCATGAATTTATTGATATTTTATTATTATTTTAAAATAGTTAACTATTGTGATATGGTTACCCCTTTGAAAGGGATTATGCATAACATGATATGATGAATGTTGATGGAGGTACACATAATGTTGGTTTATGATGAAATTGAATCCACCCCGTTTGTTGGTATATTGAGAGAGGGGGTATGAAATCCATGCAGCTCGACCCTAGTTAGAGAAATGATATGAAAACCTTGAGGCCTATTTTGTGACCAAGATGAAATTTGGGGACCTTTACATCTAACACATGAGGGATGGTAGATGTGACAAATTTGTGGATTGATATAACTAGAGGCCTTTATACTTTTAGAAGCCATATTCTCCAAAAATATTTATAACTCTTATTTACTGAAGACATGATTTTCATAAATTATTGAAATAATGATACTCTGAAATTGTGGATAGGTATTATTATATCGTATTCATAATACAAGTTCACAATATGTTACTTTTACGATTTCGTTTAATTTTTTTGTTAACATGGAATAAAATTGTTATACTTATGTACACATGTTATGGAAACATTGTTGTTGTACTATTATGTTTTATTATTTACACCCAACATAAGTATCTTGATTAACACGATGAATTAATGATCAAGGGTCTGGATAAGGGAATTGGTCCCCTTTAATCCAATTATCACGAGGATTATAGAGTTTTAATTGGTGTTCGGATGGACTCTAGAGTATTATTTAGCCTTTCCAGTTTTATGCATACATATTATTCAATATATATTATATTTAATCTTCAATCGCCTTATATTTCTGTATAAGATATTTTTGACAATTTTTAATAAATTATCTTATGAGATGTTCTCTAAGACACTCTAGTAATTTTATTTTATTGATGATTATGATGTATGATTATGATTATAAAAAATATAGTCTCCACACTAATTCATTTGATCATCAACTTAATTTTGTAGCCTCTTGTGTATTGGGAGGCACAAAAAAGGTCTTATAGTGTCTCCACATTGGTGTTGATTAAAAAACAATAGGATAGTACATATCAAAATTCAATTGTTGTTTGAATTTTCTTGTATATCATGATTTTTATTCTAACACATTTTATAAAGGATATAGGTTGTTTTGAAAGCATGTATTAGAGTTTTGATGTACTTTTCTGGCTCATGTGTAATATAACAAAATGATACCAATAACATGATTTTTGTTTCTATTTAATTGGATTTGGGTTTGTTTATATATCATTAGTGGGAATGAAGGATCACATTTAATACATATATATAGCTATTGTGTATTGATTATATCATCTTTAATTATATTCCTTTTGTATGATATGGTCTTATATTATCTTTTGAGTGATATATCTATATTATTATTAGTGTGATATAACTTTTATGGAATTTTATAGTAACACATGATCTAGTTGTTAGGTTATATAAATGTGATTACTATGAATTTACTAGTACAGAGGACTAAGAATATTCATTATGTAGTACTCAAAGGGATATAATTTGTGTATAAAAATCTCTTAATTTAAGAAATCCATCGTAAATAGCATTTGTGTGTATTAAACAATCTTGAAATTTTATTATTAGAAATATTTTATAATATTTTCTAGTTTTTTTATTGTAATTTAAAAAAACCATAAGATGTATGAGAATCCAGAGTTATCCTACAAGGGATGATGTACTAGTTCAACCATATGTTATGTATAAGGATACCACTGGTCAAGGTCCAACATATTATTTGGTGGTCAATGCATCAAATATAATCAAATATAGATCCTTTTGAATTGTACATAATCATAAAAGAGGAGTTTAAAGGACCTTTGTTTTCTATTTCCATGTTATTTAGCTCTAGAAAATGCCACCCTTTAAGTGAACAGGGTGAACCTAGGATACCAAGGAATTGGTAAGCATTATTGGGGAATATTTTAAATGGTAGAGATAGTACAAGATTGATAGGTCACGCTAGCCCTATTCATCCTTTAGGGACCCAACCAGAGGTGATCAAGTATCACAGGAGGTGTTGGATGATATGATGGTCTTTTTCTGGAGGACTATAAAAACCTACCCATTAATGAATTATTTCCCAACATTCTAAAGATGGATCATGACAATTATTTCATAATGCTTCATTAGTGATATGTGATAGGGTCTATATTGCCTACTTATTTCATTGAACTAATTGTTTTTCTCAATTTCTACTAGGAAATGAGGCATGGAAGGATAGAACATTTGAGATCATCATATTCTTGTTTTCAAATTTGAGGTTATGATCATTGACCAAAAAAGTATCCATTGGTTTTTTACATATCATTGTATTTTGAGATTTTTTTGTAGTAGAACATAACATTTTTAATTCTTCCATCCTTCAATAAATAAGTGGGTGAACATATTATTATTTTTTTGGTGACTACTGTGTTTTAGATAAGTGTAATAATCTGTATGTTCAATTGGATTGGGAAAGTAGGTTAGGCATAGTATTTAACACGAGGAACTATAGGAGATGTGTATAATTTAATTGAGGATATATTTTTTGGAATGTACCTTTTTCTTCCCCAAAAAATTAGAAAATAGTATTATAATATTTATGGCATACTATAATTTGAGTCTAGTAATAGTAAAAAACATGTAGCATTCACCCAAAATTGATGATCTATATGATCAGTTATGAGGATCCTTGCTATTATCCATGATTGAGCATCATTTGTGCTACCACTAGTAGTAATTTAGAGCAGTATATTTTTCTAATATGATTTTAAAAAGTAGGTATGGAATGTATGATTTCATCATCATACCTTTCATATTAATGAATTTACCAATATTGTTCATTGATCCCATGAACTGTCTCATATGTCTTTATCTCAACTCTTTCATCAAGGTCTTTTTTGATTTAATGTAACACCAAAATATTAAATACTAATTTATCCTATTAAATTAATTTATTAGCTTATATTTCATGAAACACCAACTTCTCTTGCGTTATACGCAAGAATGAGTTTCTGCGAAACAACACTTTTGTATTGTAATTATTTAAATGATATATTTATTTATCAATTAAATACTATAATATAAATAGTAACAAATAAATTCTAAATGTTATTTATAATGTCTTCACAAAAATAAAACATATTTATAATTAAATTTAATTTTAATTTTAAAATATTTATATATTCAGAAAATCTATTTTCTAAAACGATATACTTTTTATATGCACTTTTGGAATAAGAAAAAAATTAATTTTATACAGTCCTAAAAATTGAATTTGGTAAAATGGACATCATTTTTGAATTCAGAATATCAAAATTATATTAGGGTGATTTTTTGGTATTTTTCTCAAAAACATTCAATTTTTGATGTATAGTTTAAAATGGTTTATAGTACATAAAAACCAATTTTTTCCATTTAAATAATTATTTAAAATTAAAATTTTATCTTAAACTCAAAATAGATACATAATAAATATATTTGTATGGAATGTATGATTTCATCATCATACCTTTCATATTAAAGAATTTACCAATATTGTTCACTAATCCCATAAACTGTCTCATATGTCTTTATCTCAACTCTTTCATCAAGGTCTTCTCTGATTTAATGTAAAAAAAATATTAAATAGTAATTTATCCCTTTAAAGTAATTTATTAGCTTATATTGCTTGAAACACCAACTTCTCTTGCGTTATACGCAAGATTGAGTTTCTGCGAAACAACACTTTTGTAATGTAATTATTTAATTGATATATTTTTTATCAATTAAATACTATAATATAAATAGTAACAAATAAATTTTAAATGTTATTTATAATGCCTTCACAAAAATAAAACATATTTATAATTAAATTAAATTTTAATTTTAAAATATTTATATATTCAGAAAAGTTATTTTCTAAAATGATATACTTTTTATGTCCATTTTTGAATAAGAACAAAATTAATTTTATACAGTCCTAAAAATTGGATTTGGTAAAATGTAGATCATTTATGAATTCAGAATATCGAAATTATATTAGGGTGATTTTTTGGTATTTGTTTGAAAAAAATACAATTTTTGATGAATAGTTAAAAATGGTGCATAGTACATAAAAACCGGTTTTTCCATTTAATAAATTATTTTTAATTAAAAATTTATATTAAACTCAAAATAGATACATAATAAATATATTTGTATAATTTATCTCATTTGAGTAATTTTATAATAAGATTAGATATATAAAATAATTTTGAACGTTTTTAACATCTTTTTACCCACATTCAAGGCATATTTGCAAATTTTCATAAAAAGTAATTTTACCACTTATGTGAATTGAATTTAAAAAATCCAAGAGATATGGTTGAAATTAGTAAATAAAATTTGGTTCAATAAGATAAATATAATTTTGGTTGAATTTTTACTTTTGAATTTTATTTATCATAATTAAATGTAAATATGGTAATTAAAAATAGAAATAATACTATGATAATATAAAATTACCACAACACATGTCATAATTCTATTAGAAAAGTGATTTCCTACCCAAATAAGACTTAGGGAAAAAATAATAACCTATTTGATCCATTTGGGTTGGATTATGACATTTATTATATTTTATTTAAAGGATTGTAAAAAGTGTTAAATTCAACATTTAGTAACTAAACAATTTTATATATAGGGTTATGCATACTATAAATTAATCTATAAAAATTAATTATAAATATGAAAATATTTAATACATCAAGGTGTTTTATTTATAATTTTTATACCTTAAATAATTAAATATATTAATGATACAATGATGAGAAGTAATTACCATCTTAATGAATGATTAAAATTATTTTTATTATAAATTTTTAAATAAGTGAATATTGAATAAATAATGTCAAAATGGACATAAATGAGCTTTTCAAACAAATACTATTTTATTAAATTATATTATAGTCCTAAAAATATAATTTTCGGAAAAATTAAATAAATAATGTTATATATTTCATTAATGAACAAATTTATATTCTCTTGGTAGTTTATTGTAATATTTTTAACCAAATAGTGTAATAATACAAGAAGACATGGAGAAAGGTCAACTGTTTATGTAAGAATTAAATCTAAAAGATAAGGTTAATATGGTATCACAAACTTGTATAAAACCTATTGTTTTAGAGGTTTCCAACCCATACCCAAATTATATTAAATATAAATCCATTTTTAGCTATTAGAAACCGAAAATTATTTTAGAATAAATTAACATTTCCATGTTTTCCTAAAGTGCCCCTCACCTCTCTTATAAAAGGGCATTTCCTCTTCTCTTAAATTCACACCTCCAAATCCATTTGAAACAGCCAAAAGTTACTCAAATATCCTGCCAAATAACCTCCATTCAATATAGGGGCCTTAAATTCATCATAAATCAAACATAAGTAGCCCTTCTGTTCAAATCAAAAGGAGTCACCCGAAGAAGAGGAAATTATTTCATCACCTCTTTCAATGATATTTTATTCTTCCACTTACACATTCACTGTTTTTTCTATACCAAAATAATAAATTCAGAAACCTCTACATAATATTATTTTATTATAAATATGGTAAAACCATATTCATTATTCTATTCACATTATGAATGACAAAGTCACCATATGTTCATATGTACGGCTTACCGTCTCCATGTCGTGGTGTAGTTGGTTTTCAACACTTAATTATTTGGATGGGTATAAAAATGAGTATAATTGATGTAAATAAAAAATATAACATGTTAATGAAAATATATATTGATAATATAACATCCAATTAAGCACCATATCCCTATCAATAGAATTATATTTTCGCTCATGTGCACATATGGCTAACCGTCTCCACGACACTATGAGATTCATCATCAATGAAAAACCATCTAGAATTTTTATAAAAAGTATATATTGACTAATAATGAGGTATATTAATAATATTTATACTTAAATAATATATATTTATTTATATAAATATTTGTCACTTACTTACTTCCATAATATACAATAAGAAAACGGAAACCACGTTTATGTGTACGTACAGACTACCGTCTCCATGAACGGTGTTTCCATTTAATATATCTATAGATTATACATATTTATATGATAAATATATATGATATAAAAATAATTTTATATATTTGGAATTATTTAAACCATTATATAAGTGATACAATCAATAATAATAAGTTAAAACCTGTACGATATAGAAAACAATTTTTATAGAAAATGTTACTTTAACATGGAATTTGTTATTAAATTGGTAGTATAATGTAATAAATGAATCATATATGATATGATAAATATTAATATGGTTATTATATAATTTAATAACATACCATGTTCTTTATATAGTAGGTTAAACTTACACTCGACTAAATAAAAGTACAAGGAATGGGTTAATTCCTCAATCTCATTATCATCCATGATTGTTTATGTGCTTGGTTTTTCTAGTACATAATTATTATCCATATCTATATTTAAAAAAAGAGTTTTAGATAGAAATATCTTTATGGGAATTTTTAATTAAAAAATAATTTTAATGGTCTTAAATATTTATCTTACTAAATCTTTTTATTTAATGTCCATGTTTTCAAAATAATGTTGTGCATTTATTTATATGGACATGAATTTTTTAAAATGATCATTCTTTTCCAAAGGATAAAAGTGGTATGGGACACATTGATTAAAAAAATGTCTTTTATATGTATTCCTTTCTAAATCATTTTACTTTTAAATGATTCATGAAAAAGGGACATTTATCTCAAATAGTTTTACTTATCATTTTCAACTACGTCAACATCCTTTACTGGATATTATTCATTTTTGAGGTTTATTTATTATAATCCAATTTTATATATTTTATTGAAAGAGTTATGATATGTTGGACTATGGATGTGCTATTTTTATACAAATCATGGATTACAGTTAATTTATTATCATTTCATATTCTACATTTAATATGAATGTTTATGTTATGTTTTACCCTTTTTATATGAGACATGCATTGGACTTAGTAAACAACCATGGGTGCTATAGCCACTTGATTCATTGATTGGTCTCAAGAGACAAATTAGTGTGTTGGAAAAAAGTCCTGGACAAAAATTTTATTTTCAGTCATGCCATGAGGCCATGACTATGCAGTTATGATGTCCAATAGTATGTAATCCCTCATTATGAAATTAATCATTAGATGTGTTTATTTTACTAGTATAATATCTTTGAGCATTATTATATTGTAATGCTTGATATTTTTTTAATATTATGTTCATGTTTATGTTTAAAAGGATATTGTTTTCATTACACATCCTTCCATAAAATTTTATATCTTTTTCTAAATTATTTACACTTACTTATCATCTCAGCACACCCCTTTCTTATATTTGGTTTTCCAAGGATTCCATGAAATGTCTAATAGTTGATATGAAACAGTTAAGCTTGTGGAATAATGGTGTTTTCAATGGATTATTTATGTTGTGTTCTATGTTTTAATGTGTAATGTTACTTTCATGTATGTATTCTATTTTACAAGTCTTTTAAACTAATCCGTCCTTTGGGAAAGGATTCCTATTAGTCATGAAAATGTATTAAAATAATGCATCGCCTCCGGGATTCTAGGGTCAGGGAGATACATTAAATCCTTATATTTTCATAGTAATTTGTGTTTCATTCCAAAAACCATGAGGTCATGTTTAATAAAATCAATGAAAATTGTTTATACATCAATATTTTGAATGTTATATTCATGATATATTCTATATGATTCCTTAGACATAGAATCAATGATTCTGGACTTGTTATGGTCTTATGGAATGGGGAAGAAATATTTTATTTAATTTTCTTGTGGAATTTATTAGATTTAACAAGTTATATTGGTTTAGCAAGACACTGCTGATTTTTTATTCAGGATTCATCCTTCGTAACATCACTAATAATAGAGATTTATACAAAAGTAGAAATGCTGGAATAGATATATCGATGTGATGAGCTTTTTCATCCAATGAAGATGGTATTAATGGGTGTTACATTTTTAATTCTTCGAGAGTCTATGAGAATATATATAGTTTACTATGAGTTCACGATGTTTGGAAATGGGTTTTGTTGTTTGATATGGATTAGGAAGCTTCTTATGAAAAGCATCAGCTAGAACCCATGGGTGTAACTACCAAATGACTTATTTGGAATTGGAATCTATGGTACATGCGCTAAAGTATTGGTGAGATTATCTCATTATGGTAGTTTTATCATTAAAAAGGATAATTGGTGGAAGTAATAACAGATCTATTAAAGGTAATTTTATTATAGATGCATCTTCTGATCATGGATTTGTGTGATATGAACACTTATCATCACAATATGATTAGTGGACCGAGTGTATACTAGATATGATCCAAATACCATATGTTTGGAAATGAGTGAATGAATTGTAGGAAGTGGCCCAATTATAGGGTTTCTAGTAGATCATGGGGATGGGATTAGTATACCTATGATGATTTTAGTGCCAAAACCCTTTAGATTTGTGTATATTATAGAATCTAATGATTCAAAATGGACAATGAAACTAGGATTTATGATGATGTACAATGACATTCTATTCCAGTTCTTATGATTGTGTATAAAAAGTAAGGTTACTAGTTTTTTCATGTATCATTTCCTACATGAGATAATTGGCAAGGAATTAGAATCCATGTGGTTTTATTCATTCAAATCTAGGGATAGTGTGGATGTGAGATAGAATTGGTATGGAATTAATAACTAGGTTTTAGTAGAACCTGAGGAGTAATGATGTATTTTTTGTGATCATTGACCAGAATATGAATGCATCACATTTCTTACTGATATGGATGAATCATTCCATAGACTCTCTAGGATAGATCGATGTATGATATTTTTACAAATGTATTGAGCTAACATAGTAATTATATCTCAATGATATGACTGTTCTATATGACAATTTAGGAAAGGATTGAAGAAGGATTTGTGTACTCATATGAAACAAAATAAAACGTATAATCCAATAAACAATAATAAATCATAAAGGATGATATATATATTCGAGGATATTTTTCAGCCATGAATACTATGTTTTTTTGGATCATGGGATGATCTACAAGAATTTTTTGAATTAATGTACAAAAATAGAAACATGATTCTATTCAGATATAACCTTTTCAATACTCATTCGTTGGCCATGTATTAAAAGATTTGATTGAACCAGATAGGTGAAGAAGATGATGTGTTGATGATCATATTATAAGATACCTATATGTGTGTATAGAAGATCTAGAACCACTTAACTACTGCTCTGATCAGGTTGTTTACATATGACTATCAATGAAGGTGAGCTTTAGGATTCAATTTTTTTGTCATAGTTTTAATGTCAGTGAATGCTCGGTTTTGGCATCATGGTTTATGTTAGAAAATAAATATAGCACTGTGATTTGTTAGGTGTCTGTGATTGTGGAGTGTTCTATGAGTATGGTTTAGCATTTTGAACTTCTTTTGTGATAAAAAGATATGAGAGTTATTATTTATTTATCATAGCTTCATAGGTACATTCCTTATCCAGTGTAAATGATTGAATTAAAGGATGTTGAGTTCTATCCTAACACATCATACATGGATATCATAGTTAAAATTATAGACCGAACAATGATGGTGTTATAGGGGAAGACAACCCCAGTTTTCATGATTGAATGGTGGAAAATATGTATCTAGGTGGAATAGTCAGATTAGTATTATGATATTCTTGATAAGTTCCCTAAATTATTCAATCAAGATACTAAGAGTTGCTTCTCGAGCATGATAAGTGTCTATAGAAACTGATTGTAATGGAATCATATTTATTTGATGGGATGTTATGAGTTAATTTCAGCTTTAAGCATGTTTTTTAGAACATTAAATTGTTCTGTCTAATTTATGGACGTTTCTGGATAGTTTTGAAGTGTTTTTAGACCTTATTTAAGGATAAAAATATGGCACAATTTTCCTAATATGTTCACATATTTTATGATAATGTGTTCCTAGAAGAAGTGGTTCTAGGGGTAGTGTATGGTTATGATAAATTGTTTATCCAAACACGTGGAATCACCAAATAAACAATGAAACATGTCTCAAAGACTAAATCATTGATTTCCAATAGTTTTTAAAATAGGGAGACCAAACCATGTGGGTTCATAGGAGAGATAAAAATCCTCACAATGTTGTCACATGTTTGGAAAACCATATATAAAATCCATGTACATGTGTTTTTATGATTCAAAAATAATATTTAATGACCATCATTTGAAAATTTGGTCAGGTTCTTATTCCTATAGTAATCCCTCTCAATCCCAGAAATTCCACAACCTTCCCTTTTTGAATTCATCTCTATTGAAGCATCATTCTAATGGAACAAATTATGTTGATAATGAAAAATAATTGTATGTAATATACAAACCATTGTTTATTGGGTTCTTCTAGATCGACCATTCATACATTATGATGAATCATATATATGGAATGTCATTTCAGGATCATGGAAGTCTAATGTTTTTTAATAAAAAAATTATAAAATGTTGCTATATAGGTGGGGGAACTAGTGTGTCGGCTACACCTCCATTAATAAATATGAATTCTAGAATCATTGGAATATATCAAGAGATATGTTTCTGTAAAATCATCTCTATTTTATTTGAGCCTCTGTAATGTTTATTATTTAACTATGATGTGTTTGAGTTGGTATTAATTCTTGGGGTTCTTTGTATACATGATCAATAAATTTTGAAATTATGTTTCATAATTCAGTGATTTAAGAGGTTTTCATCCACATGATAAAGGTAGGGATATCATTACTATTGGTTTCCCTTATTTAATATGGTTTCCATAATGTTATAATAATTTTATAAATTGATTTACCATTTGAGATAGTGTTCGTATGTGTCTATATAGTCTATGAGACACATACGTGATGTTTAATTAAATGAGTATACTTTTTTGACCAATTATCAGATTAATAATTTTGGTCACCTGTAAATTTGTATAACTATGTATTATGCTGATGACATGTTATGTTTTTCATTTATATAATCTACCCTATAATGTGTACATACCATTCAGTTGGAGGTATTTCTTTAGTAATGACCTGATAATTCAATTAAATTACCACTAAATAAATAAAGTATTATATATTATCTTACACACTATATAATAATTTAAAACAAAATAAATCCTTGATATATTTTGAATACTAACAATGATATTATAATTTAGCTACAATCTTTCATATTATATATTGAATTAGACATATCATAAAATAAATAAATATTGTAGGGGATATGCTGTCTAAAATCCAAATTATTCATTATGATGCCCATTGTTTAAAGTATATAATGGATGTATCATTGATATGTTTTTAAAAGGAAAAATATTTAGATGAAATCATGAAATTATAGATTGAGAAAAATCATTTTCTTTAAATGTATAGGATGTTAAAAATCTCTATTAAATCGATTCTAACTAAGTCGCTAGATTTGGATTCCAGTATCGGTTATCTTCCCATATATCATATGTTGTGGTTATAAGAGTTTTTATTAGAAATTAGTATGACAAATATATTTAATTTTTATTTATTAAACCATGTGGGAATATCACCATAAAACCCATTTTTTATTAATAATTTTTTTTGTGTTATGATATTAAAATGATCATATATCAATTTTAGATATTAATATAAATAATAATAATTAATCATACATCTAATTGAAATTTATTGACATTAAATATGATTTCATCTATTATATATATATATATAATTCATTAAAACTATTTTCACAACTTAAACCATTATATTTTAAATATTTCAAATGAACTGTACAAATAAAAATTAATAAAAATAAATTCATTTTCAAATTTATCATATATATTTTAATTAGTATTAAATTTTCATAACATTTTGAATAAAAATATTTTAAGAACAATATTTGATCAATATCACATTAATATAAAATTTTAGTTATTTTAGGAACACATTTCCATTAAAATAAGTTATATATAATTTAAATCAAAGATATTTACAAAATGTCACTCTCTGGGTATTAAAATATTATATGCTTCCACATAGGGAAAGAATCAAGATATGAGTGAAAAAATTTATATATTTATGATAATAAATTAGTTTTAATTTTAAAAATATATATTTATTTTTTATAAGTTATATAATTACATTATATTTTTTAGAAATGCAAATATAATATTTATTTAGTTAAAAAAATTAAATAAATGATATTTAAATTATTAATTATTATACAATTTGAAATATTTGATGTGTGAAATGAATTTAATTGATCTATTGTATATATTATAGATTTTTGAAATCATTATATTCTCATTCACACATTTTCTTACGGTATATAATGTCAAATTAAATGAATAGTATCTAATTTGACAATAATTTTATTTTATTAAATTAATGATATATTGAATAATTTAAAAATCATAAATATGTTAAATTATTACAATACTGATAATATATGGCCATACATGTTGTCTGATATTAATTTATAGACCACTTAGGATTCTTTGGATCTATAATAGTATTATTACATGTTAATATTTTCTGGAATTTTGAAAGTGCCCCTCCCTTAAATTATAAAAGAATACCTACTCCTTCACATCCTCACAGTAATTTTAGCCATCTATGTTGACCAAAACTCTCCCATTTATCTTATTAATATCCAAATTTATTTTCTATTAGTTTTTTTACTTACAAATGTTCTGCCTTGGATCAAATTAGAAGAGACTAATGGAAGTTTGAGAAGAAGACGTAAGAATATTTATCAACTCTTTCATGTTTGTGTCTTCATCCACATCCTATTAATGTGTTGAAAACATCTTAATATAATAAATATAGTTTCATATATATATATATATATTTATATTTTTTATGATCAAGGGATAAGCATATTTCTCTTTTATCCATCATATGAAACATGAAATCCTTAAATTTTTGTACAAAAGGCTTACTATATCCACGCCACGATGTAATTAATTTATCACCACATTACTTTTAAGAAAATGGTATAAATAAAGGATATATATTTAATAATTATTATATGATATTTATTCTCATAAAATTGATATACCATCCACTTCCCTAACCTCCCAACATTAAGGAATTGATATTGTTGCTCGTGCGTACATTGGACTCATTGTCTCCACAAATGTATTTCGATTCATTTACAATGCTCAATATTCACGATTGAATAAAAAATATATATATATATATATAATGAATTAATATGGTAAATAATACCTTAATATAATTATACAGATGATGGAAATATATTCCACAAAAAAACAAGGACTTATATTAGAAAATCATGCATAAGAAAATGAAGCAATTAACACCGAAAACATTGATACTAATAAAATATTGTTAGTTAATGAGAAATAAAATGATATAAAATTATAATATATTATTTAATAAATATGAATATTTTTATTTAAGAAACTATTGTTATTTTTTAAGCCATCATAATAGTGGTTAAATAATGTTCAATTATCAGAAAGCATTAGGTAATAGTTTCTTCGATCTTAGTTTTATTTCAATGAGATATCCCTCATTCACCAATTATTTATTTTGTGTGGTGTAATTATATTGGGTATATAATATCATGAATCCCATTATTTTCATTTTATTAAAAATTAAATTTTATAAATATTAATTTTAATTGTAATTTGATTTTACTGGATACAATGTGAAAAGAGATAATGTTACACAATTTTCATTCATTGGATTAATCTTATACTTAATTGATTATGTGATGCTAGGATTATGTGAAAAATGAATTTTGATTCAATTATGTTTTATTTCTCCTTATTTTATTTGTAATTACTATGGATACACATAATCTATTCATTTTATTAATGACCACTTCAATGATATGATCTTTATAAGGGACTTCCTCTCAATTTCTACTCGTTGAGTGATATATTGATGTTATGCACCTATATTATTTTATGATATGTTTATAAAACACTTTTAACATGTTATATAATGAATTTATTTATTAAAGTGATATTTATAGTTTTATTTAATTTTATTAAATCATGGGAAAAAACATTTTTCAAAATCAGACCAGTTTCTTCCCACAGACCTAAACTGCAAAGATGAATGATCTTATCGAAACAATATAAGGAATATATCTTTATAGTTCATATGATAAGAAGGATTTATACAGATAGAAATAATCTTGGAGGAGTATTGATACTAGTAATAATGAGGTAAATGATATATCATGATAGTTTAGAAGTTTTATACTATGAATTCCTTCATTATGAGATTAGTTATTGATATTTGATGTGATTATGAAGCTGGTAGAGTAACCATGGTTACATATTATTCCCATGGAATTATTTATGTGGAATTATATGATCATATTCTATTTCATACATCTTTTGATGAACTTATTGAGTAAATAGAATGTTTTTTAGTAAATTTTCTTGACATTATCATTTATGGTTGTTTTTTATAGCTTCCATAGTATGTATACCCTTACTGGGTATTTGAGCTCACCACTTTCTTAGCTTTTTATAGGATTCCTAAAACATTATTATGATTGATATGCAGGGTAAATCAAATTGAATATTCATCCTTAGAAATATAATAAATATTTTATTATATGTCTAAAATGTAATTTTAATTTTCAATAGTTATCTAGATTACAAAGAGTACTAAAATATTGAGTCCTTTTGGGATGGGATTTCATTTATCTTTATAAACTAAGAATTTAAGGAATTGGATCTATGCTTCTCGGGTCAGGACATTTATAACTATTGTTTAAAAAAATTTACCAGTGTAAAACCATAATTTCTAAAAAATATAAATTTTCAATATATTTGTTTTCTTTGTAACAAAAATGGATAAAATTTAAATATATGATTCTAATATAGCCAGAAAATATAAATATAAATAAATTAGAAATTTTTTAATTGGTAATAAATGTAAAAGATGATTATGGACAATTAGTGTCTAAACAAAATTTATATAATAAATAAATTTTTTCATCACAATACATTTTTTTATTTGGAAAATAATTTATTATATAAAGAAAATAAAATATTTTAAATAGATTATATAATAATAATTAATCATGTAAAAATTTTTTATGAGGGTTTTTCATTATTTTAGGTTATAATAGAAGTAAAATAATTAATTTTTAATCGATATTAATAAGTGCTTTTTTAATAATGTAACATGAAATTTTAAAAGTTGATGGTAAATTAAAACTCTTAGAAATACATGTTGGGTTTTAGATTCAAATACACATGTATCACTAGTGACAACCAAAAACCAAGTGCAACTCATAGTTTCCACGGTCCAGGTTGTTAGTATGGCCTTAAGCATAACTCCCCATATTCCAGAGGCTGTCAACTAGTAGTGAGGTCATATGGTGTGAGAGTGGGGAGAATATTCACTCATGTTAGAGTGGAGAATAATGATATATTAAGATGATAAAACATAAGAATAACATTAATAATAATTTAAAATAACATAGAGTAAAGGATAAGTATAACCAATCCTAAATAATAATAATTTCATAGGCTGGAAACTGAATCATATACAATATGAAAGTGTCATGGAATATATATAAAAACTAGAAAACTCGTACACATGGAAGAAAGAAATACATTCTATACAAATGAAAAAAATAATTCAAAAACATTGAATTATACTGAGCATTGTCACTGTCATCTATAATGAAGCTGCATCCTAAGAAAGAAAGAAAGATCTTGTGTATAATGCGGGATGCTTCCCCTTATCAACAACTGCATATATATAATCATCCTAGGAACCCATGAAATCCCAAATAGCGTGTGAGATAAATATATATAGGACACCACTAATGACATATGTACCATATAGTCTATGAATATAATATGATATTGTGAAGGTATGAAATAATTTAATGTAATGAAAACATATAAATTCATACATTATTCATATTTGTTTTAAATGTATCTAAACGTGAGATTATATGATTAATTCATTTTAGTTTAGTTCGTTATGATATTTCATGAGAGTTTTAAACAAAACTAAAAATATATCATGATAATAATTAAATAGGATCGAATGTATTACTGAACAATCCTTTACCTCAGGGGTCCGCCAAATCATTGCGGTAACTCACACAGTCTAGTAAAAAATGGTTATGAGTGTAATCCATGAGGCATCACCCATTCCATTCCACCATAAATGATTATATATGAGTCTAATGAATTAATCCTAGGTAAACAAAGGAATATCATCACTAAGCCCAATGGGGTGAAACCATGATTCTATGTCTTAAAGGCATCATGCTATATATATATAGTTTATCCAAGGATTCCAAATATACAAATAAATAGAGAAGGTTCAAACAGTTCCATTTTGGGTATCTCCTAGTAGACAATTACCATAGTCCAAGTTTCATATATCCCCTAAAAACCGGATCCATGACTCGGAATGTAATCCTTTGACTGCTCAATAAATTCCCTTTAGAATCCAAGGATGGATCATTCCTTACAACTCCTATAAATATTAAAGGTCTATTTGAAATAATAACCATATATATAATTCATTATTTAATTTATGCCACTTAATAGTAATGCAATTCAATAATTTTTTATGATCATTCCATTTCTTTCCATACTAGGAGACAAGTCCATATAGGACATAAAACCATTTGATTTCATTAATTACATACTCAATTATTACGTCATTCGATAACCATTAATATGTATGATAGGGTGCGAAAAAATACATGAAACCATATTGAATAAAATTATAATTTCTATCCCATGTGATATATATATAATTAATTTCCATTATACATTTATAAACGATCATTATTTATTTTAAAATATTACCTTATAAGGGTAAACTGATAAATATACATGTACTAGACATTCCCAATTCATGATTCATTTAATTTAAGAGGTCTTACCATTAGAAGGGTTTATTCCCACACCTAAATGATGTCTTAGATAATCCCACATCTGTTACCAAGGCATAATAAAAAATTACAATATATAGGATGAGTGAGTTGATGTATAAAACTCCAAAAATTTGGTTTACATATTTAGAAAGGTCACTATAATAAGGGAATATTGATTATAAGCATGGAATACTAATTTTATAAGAACCGATAGGTCAAATTGTAGTTCACACAATGATATATGTTTATAAAATGCAGAGACATTAGGTATGATTCACAAACTACCTACCTATACTATTTAAATATATCCTCATCTAGTATTGGTCCTTAGTTTATAATGGATCAAAATAATATGGATGAAGATATAAATTTCATAAAAAATCTCCTATGATCCTACATCAAAATAGCATTACTAGAGGGAAGAAAAATGACAAACAGATCATAAGGATTGAATATATTACAAATAGGTATCCAACATTATGATTGGATATCGAATCATAGTCTGTATGAAAATTCAAAAACAAAGCCAATAAATATGGGGAATGGAGATCTAAATGGTTTAGAAGAGAGCATCCCATCCACTATAATGAGGAAAAGAGTAATAGTGGTATGATTATAAATCTTTATGAATTTTTCTCATTTTACCAAAAAAAATTGAGGTCTCAGCATTTGGCCTCATATTTGGCCAAAATGTGCACTATTCGTGTGTACCCCACTCTATCTAATGGGGACCTTCATAGTTCATGCACATGTTTTACCAAACCATTATAAAATTGTGTGATTGTTTCTTGTTAAAAATTAAATGACACTAACGTGGTTGTGGGGCTCTGGGTTCATTTTTTTTTGAGACCATGCACCCAATATGGCTCTTTGAAATTCCCTACATGGTTAAGGAAAACTATGTGGCTGTTGTAGGATGAATTTCACTAACATTATAGTCTAATGGTTTCTTCCCCTAGTAGAGAATGTAATCATTGAACAAGCCCCAGAAACCCCTAAATTTTTTTGAACTCATTAATAATCAATAATTGGTCTAAGAAAAATAATTAGACTAATATTTTATGGATCCAACCCACTTAGAAAATATGGGAACATACAATATTCCCAAATAAAGGAACTCATCTCTAATTTCACCTTTAAAGAATTGGAAAACATCATCTATGACCAACTCCAACCCCAGTTCATTTACATCAGTCGCCGACACCCAAGTATCATCATATACATGATAGTTCTTCAATAAAACACGTTGTAAAGAGATAGAGGGGCCTTAGATAGCCTTTGTGTTGCATTAAGATATGAATACACGATACTTTAAATATTAATCATTGTCATCTAAATCAACATCCTCAGGATAATAAGTATGATACGAGTCACCATAATAATGATTAAGCTGTGAAAATTGAAATATTTCATTAATGGAATTGTACCTCTATGGTAATAAAAATTTATAATCTACCATCACAACTCTATCATGATTTAAAAAAGTGAAAAAAAATGAGGTGAGAAGTTCCATTTCCTCTATATTCATTAATGCCCAAGCTTGGGTGATACCTATTAGTAAACATGATCTCTGAGCTAGAACATAAGTGGTCATCGATAGTGATCAAAAAAATATTTAGTTCTAGTATAAAAATTATACAAAATCATTCTGATTAGATTGATCTTCCCTAATTTATCTTTCATGAGACAAGGACCTATTTACATTGACCCTCTTGCACCTAAATAGAATAATGGTTAAAAATATATTCCACTATACAAGGAATCATATGGATGTATCTAGATATTTTTCTGATAGATTTTACTATAGGATATCTCAAGGGTAGGGTGATTATTATCCCAAGAGCATCCTAAATCAAGGAAACATACCCAGTGTATGTCCTCTAAAACATATAAGATTATTTTAGACTATTCATTGGTCTGAGGGTGAAACTATGTGCTCATAGGAACTAGTGTACCTATATCTCTATGTAACCCTTGCTAGAACTCCATAGTGAAATGAGTTACCCTATATGAAATAATAGTACAATAGAAACTATGTATCCATATGACCAATCATACATAACTTCTTCCAATCTAATAAACCTAATTAAATCTTCATGATAGTAAGGAAGTGGGATACATTAGTCTGTCTATCCATGATTACCCAAACCCTTTCACTACAATTAGGAAACCTTATTTATCAAACAAAAAAATCCACTTTGTTGTATTCCCACTTCTATTCCATGACTGGTAATGGATGTAACAAGCTAGTAGGCTATTGGTGGTCCTTGTTGACATACTGACATGTAGAATATCTTGTGATAAAACTTATGATCTTAAATTTCATCCAAGGTCACCAATAATGGCATCCAACATATCAATACATCTTGGAGATGTCTCGATGAACTTCCCACTGAGAAGTATGGGAATATCACATAAATTTCTCTCACATATATATAGGATCCTAGATAAGAAAATGTATATATAGTATGTCATCTCTGTGAATATACCAATCAATATGTGGGCCATTTCCAGAAATACTTTCATAGAAATCCAAGACATCAGGGACATAGAACGTTCTAATATTCACCATATCATGGAGGGAAGAATAAAATTCTATGGAAATATAAAAATTCCACTCTTGATTCTCATGTAAATCTATTCACAACTCACAAAAATAGCTCTATCAATATCCATTCATCGGTCGCTTCCAACACTGCATGTTCCAGAGTTTTCGGAATCAGTGCATCAACTTGAACATTTCCCTTCCCATGAAGTTCAGTACGATCAATGTCAAAGGAATGAATATATTCCATTTATCATCACTATTTGAGATTCATGTCACGTTTTGAAAATTTATATTTGATATCATTCGGTCATTAAAAAAAATGCACTCACCCACTAGATTGTGTCTCATGTAGTGTAAGTCATGGAAAACTATTTATGGCTCAGGGCCATGTGTCAGGTGATGATTCTCATGAGATATTAACTAGAGAGACCCATATTCATCAAATACATCTCCCCATATCATCACCACACCCAAACTAATACTAGATTCATTAAAAATAGTTCATCAACTATTTCATTCTTTGAAAAAATCCGAATAGATTCTAAAATAACCATTCTTTTTAACTATTGAATGGCCTTCTCTCATGATTTTGACCATTGGAACATCAAAACGATCATTTTTAGACCCTTTAAAGGTTCATAAAGGAGTGAAAAATCCAAATTTAAGTCACTGTATTATCTATTCCACCAGAAGAAATGGTGAATATTAACAAAATTATTTGGATGTTCCTAGGACAAATCAACACTCACCTTTACTAGGTTATCATATACTATTGATTTTGAGATGATATTACCCTCAAAGTGAAGCTTTTTAATCTGTAAGTGGAAAATAGTATATGTAAAATATAGTTTATTCCCTCTCAGTGTACTCAAAAGTATCTAAATATTTTTAGTTTCACTATGAGTATGATAATACACAAAGTTGTCATCCAAAAATACCCTGATAATGGAATATAGAGAGGGGTTGAAAAAAATATCATTAAGGCCATGAAAACTATAAGAATTTATATAAGACTGAATGAATTAATGAGATTATCATATAAAACTTACCAACTTTGTAAAATAGTAAATGGAATACTTGAAGGCATGAATCACACATGATGATAGCCCAATCTCAGGTCAACCATTGAGAAAATCCTAGATCCCCAGATCTGTTCAAATAGATCATATAAACGATGGTGTAGATTCTAGTTATTAACTAAAATATGGTTCAACCATTCTAAATACACTACAAAAAAGGGTCCCATTAGAATTATTATTGAATAGAATAGGTGATCCCCATGATGATATTCTATTTCAGATAGACTCTAAATCCTAAAACTGCATCTTGATATCCTAGGGGTCACATGGTTCAATTATATATAGAATAAAAAAATACCCTAGCTATTCCTTGAAAAATATCAATCATAAACAATACCACTCTCTCCAATGGTATGAAAAATATTTTGGAAAATATATCCATGAAAAAAGATACCATTGGATGAAATTTTCCAGATGTATTCCCAGATTGTCCATGAAAAGGACATCTATATTGGAATTATTTTCACCTATCCCAGGATTCTTTAGTCGATATCCACTAGCCTTAACATCCCACATACCCTAGTGGAGACAAATCCAACCCTCTACTAATGTATTGGAAACTATATAGTGATATCAGTTCACATAGGCATGATATAGAACCAAAATATCTATTATGGGGAAAACATTGAAGCTTGTGTTAACAAGCACCACATATTCCAATAAGAATGGATAACTTCCATCATCAAGGGGGAAGAACCAATGATGGAATATTCCCTTAGACTATAATCTCAATGGGATGCATAGGGTAATCAAACCACAAAAGTACTGTATCACTAACCCAATAATATCTATATTCGATAGAGAGATAAAGGAGTTATAAGAACATTAATTTAAAAAGGAAGACACAATAGTAGAGTCTAGTACAATAGTACCATGTATAGATGATGGTCTTATACTCTAATAATGAGCCATTTTCTATAAAGAATGAAAATAGTGTAATCTGAGACCTTGTGGTACAGTTGAACTACCATATAAAGGTCAAATCTAGTAGAGATTATAACTATAAAAAATGTTACCTATATCACTTCATCCATATTTTCTATGTTTTCAATGAAACTCCAACTCCCCACCTGACATGACGCAACTTATCCCTCTCTTGAAGGTGGAGCTGGTGTGGATCCTCTTCTAATAGAGGAAACTGTAATGGTCTGAAATAATCGTAGAAGATTACCCATACAACTATAATAATGAAACTTATGTGGTTATTTATCATTCCAAGGTTTCATATTCCACTTCCATCCATATTGATGAAAGATAACAGAGTGACCATTGCAGATACATTGGTTTCTACTCTTTTAAAAATAAAACTGAAAGTAATGATTCCTGATATCAAATAATAACTGACTTGTTTTGATACATAACCTATGTGACCTCGATCATAATATTATTTGATATTTAATATAATGTTAATATCTTGATTATTAATCTCAACCAAGTTATGAAGATGACAAAAGTCCATCTTATTGTTGATGAAATTCTTGTTCTCATCCCCGAAATGTCATTCTCACAATATCCCATCACCGGCTAGAAGTGGGTAAATAATATCAACTGTTTAAAACACACTAAATATTCCATGATAGTGATATAAACCTTCTACATGTGCCTGATGTTTCGAGGTTTCTCACCTTTCAACATCTTAGGGAAGAAGTAAACCTAAAAGGTGATCTAGAAGTCAACTCTGACCATGTATTGATGATAACTAGGATGGGTAATAATATCCCCCCAAAGCATGTAAAAATCATGAAACATGTAGGTGGAAACATAGATCATCCTATGTGGTGGTGTCTCTATATGATCAAATATATTAGGAGTGGCATCAATCCATGAATTAACAGCCCAAGGACTGCTATCCCCTGATAAGATGGGATGATGATGCTACTAAAACTCATAATTCAGATCATTTATAGTTACTAAAGGTCATTGAGTACGTTGTTTGGATTGCATAAAATGTTGAAAACCTTCTCAAAGATATGAATCAATTCCGATTTAGTGTATAGAAGGTAGTGCATCATGTGGAACTCCTGGAAGTAATATTGATGGATCAGGGACATCCATCTTTGGAGATTGATTGTCACCAAACTTTTAGAGGATGTCTTGAGGACTTAATGGGGTTATAAATCTATATATTTAAAGCACACACCTGATATCAAGATTTGGTAATAGATAGAACCATTTTAAGAAGAATATCTTAAGAATAAGGGGTCACTACACAAGGTACAACCCAAATTACCTACATAGAATTACATGGTGTTGGTAAATTTTATTGTTTAATATAAATAGGATCTACTATGTGAAAGGTCAATTTCATTCTTCATCATCATTTACTATAAAACATATTATTTTATAATTCTGGTATTTTATTCAACGTTTTCATTATAATATAAAAATATATCAGGGTTCAATTAAATAGATCATCATTCCTAGATAATTAAGGCTCAAACCACTTATAAACAAAAGAGACACCCAATTAATTTATTTTATCCACATATATATATTTGGTGTCAATATGTAATCGATATTAGAAAAAGGATAAAATTTCGAAATTTGTCATTTAAATTCATAGTGTCCCATACACAAAATTAATTGGAACCGCTAGTCACTGAATTATAGCTAATTTTTAGCTCACAAAAACAGAGGTATATCGATTTTATGGGTAGAAACCACATATTTAATATGACACCATCAAAATATACATGACAACAATATTTATAATTATATTGACACTCTAAATAAACAATTACCTTAACCTATAAATGATAATAACACCATAGTAATATATCAAAACTATAGATCACTACAAAATCACAGAAAAAAGATGCAACTAATTTAGTGAAATTACCCTATATGGATTGGAATAGACATGGAATCTAATTCATATGTTACAATGATAATCATATAAAAATTATCGTTGACTTAGTAGGACAAGGTATAATATGACTACAACATTTCAAAAACCACAATTCAAGTGCATCACCCAATGGTCAATGTATATCAAATGTAATAAGTGAAATACCCAACCAAAATTTCACATTCCCTAGGAAAAATGGTATTTACACCAAACATGGGTTAGAAACTCCCAGGAAAGAATTACTACCATGTTACAACATGTCCTAATCTCCTGAATATAGTTCAAAACAATTTTAAAAAACAAAATAACATGCTATGACACATCTTTTTGACATCCTAGACTAAGTTTCCACTCAGAGGTTCCTTAGGCCGGGTTAGCCACATAGCCTCAATAATTCATCCCCATACACAATTGGAATCTTACTAGACTCGAGATCATAGGATATGTTAATGGGGAGAGTAATCCCTCATGTTATATTTGACGACAATGGTATAATATGAAGATAAGATAGAGAAAGTAATATAATATTAAAAATATAGTACTCGTAGAGGATTATATGGGTAAACATCCCTAGATAATAATCAATTCATAAGATAAAATTTTAATCCTATACAAAATGAAAATTTCATGTCCTGTCTCTATAGAATTTGGAAACATGTTAACATGGTAACATGAAATACATTCTATAGAAAAGAATAAAAATGAAGAAAAAAATTTCAATATCCTAAGTCTTGGATCAATCATCTCCCAAAAATCTTTATCCATTCAATGAAATCATGATTAGTGTCCTCAGTAAAGAACATCACCTTATCCATACCTTCATACATATAATATTCTTGGGTATTGGTGGAGGCCCATAGAGGGTGTGAGATAAATATCAGCAGGCCACCACCAATGAAATTTAATGTATTCATTATATAAATATAAACTGACTGTGTGTAGTTATATAATAATGTAATGAAATAAAAAAATAATAAACCTTACATAATTCAGCCTTAGATGTAAAGCCCATTGAATATGAGATCATTTAACTAATTAATTTCAGTTCATTTTATATCGATTTGTCATGTGATGTGTAAACAACACTGAAAATATATCATGATAATAATTAGTGATGATCCAAGGTATAACCATAGAATCCTTGACCCAGGGGTTATCTACCTCCTAGTTATAACTCATGAAGTCTGGAAGAAAAATTTATATGAGTGTAATACTTGGAGATTTGCCTATGGAATCCCACTGTAAATGATTCTAACTGAGTTCATGTATTTTGACCAAGGTAAACAGAAGGTAATCAGGATTTGGTACAATGTGGTGAAATCATTGAACCAATTTTTTGAAGACATCAATCTATTAACAAGGAGTGTATCAAAGGCACCCTAATATTTGAAATGTTAGTGAGGGATCCTAAAACATCATTCCATGGATCCTATAGTAGATATGGAATGTGTTATAAGGGGGTTCTCTTACTTGGAAATTATCTCCATGAATCTGAATTATGTCTTTCAAGTTCTCAAGGCATTCCCTAAAGAAGCCAAAGATATGTGAAGTCTGAACACTCCTATGATGAAAAAATCAACCATATTATATTGGTACATTATAAATAATTCATTATTTAATTTATTCAACATAATACTCATTCCATTAAATAATTTTTTATATTCAATCGATTTCTATTCTTACAAGGGGGAAAGGATTAATACGACATGAAATCCTTTTATTATCTTTATTACATATTCAACTATTAGGTTATTTCCTTTACATTTTGTAAGCATGAAAATTTTGGCTAATATAATTCAATCATATGGAATTAAATTCTAATTAACTATGACTAGTGATATCTATAAATATACTTTCATTTAAAGATTATATAAGGTTAATTAATTAATTGGAACACATTCCTTATACCCGTCATGTGATAACTATACCGGTACTAGCCAATAATAAATGATGAATCGTTTAATTTAAGAGCACATACCATTAGTAGGGTCAGGCCACAAACCCCAACAGTTTCTTATATAAACTAAAATAGGTTACCAGGGCATAATTAAGGAAGCATCCAACATGGTTGTATAAGGGATATGTATATTAAGGGATATAGAATATGATCATATTGATTATAAGAATGTAAAATGAATCGAATAAGAACCACCTAGTGAATGTGGAATCCACACAATGAAATATGTTCATAAAATATAAATACTCTAGGTATGTGTCATATACCACCTTTTTGTGCCAATACAACAATACTCATCTAGTGTTGGACTTTTTTTTGGATTGGAATTTAAGAAAATGGATGAAAATACTAACACACTGAAAATATTTTTTATAAACCTACATAAAAATAGAATCATCTAGGGAAAGTGAAATGAATAACTAAGACTAAGAATTAAATATTTTACATAGAGAAATCCAATGTGATGATCATATATCGAATTAGAGTTTTTAAAATGATGTAAGAACAAAACCAATGAATTGAGGCATGGAAGCTCAAAATGGAGGAGAACAGATCCTCCCATCTGATAGAATGAATAATGGGGGGAAATTGGAATGATTATAATAATGTAAAGGAATTCATGTAATTTTTCCCAAAAACTGTGGGGTATCACTATTTTTCCAACCAATTGGTTAAACCATGATCCAAACATATTCACCATAGTAACTCTAAATGGGATCTACATCATTAATTCTTATGGTATTTTAAACTATGTTCAAAGAGTGTGATATGCCTCTAGAAAAAATTGTAGACCACCTGCATGGGTGTGTGGCCAAGGGAACATGGATTGGTTAGACAATTTACCCTTTAAGTGACTATAAAATTCCCTACACTGTTATGGGAAACCATGTTGGCTAGGTCACATGGGTTTAACTAACTATAGGGCCTTGTGGTTTGGTTCATTGGTTGGGTTTCAAATCATCAAAAAATCCCTAGACATCCTTTAAACATATGTGACCTCATTAGGAATCTATAATATGACCAAGATAAATAATTAGATTGAAATATAATGTATCAAAACCTTATATAAAATATATGTTCTTACATCACCATCCATTTCATTACTTAATTCTCTTTTATCCCCCAAACCAATAAAAAACAATATTATTTTAATCTATAAAATGAGTGGTCCCAAAAATGTTCTCTAATATCTATCAGCCCTAATAGCCTTGATCATGAACTCCCATAACCATTCCAACAATAAATCCATACTATGGATAAACTATGGTTATAAGTATTCCTCCCAATATTTAACAAAAAACCATCTAGGTTTTGAGTTTTTCTCCTCCTCTTTTATATTCAAGTACTTATTTCAGAAAATACATTTTGATTTCCGAATTATTGTGATTCCATGTGTAAATAATCAATCCTTTAATTTACAAATTATTCCTTAATGAATAAATATTCATTTTCTATCTTATTAAACTTATATAATAACCACTATGTAATATACATCATGAGTCCTAAATAACTCCTTGATTCATGTACATCATTTGTTAGAAGCCTTTGGAATTTATTTTGATTATGATTATACATATTCATATTCAACCCATTATATTCATAATAGTTCTCTATTTATGAGAAATGTTATCTATTCATAATAAATACATTTAAATAATCGTTTTTTTAATTTTCATGTTGTATAAATCACCCCATTTTATTTAACATAATATTTTTATGGTGCAAGGGTTCCTTTTTATCATTATCAACTCCTCGGGAAATGTATTGATATTGTGGTCCATAATTTCATTTATATGGTGTATTAAATACCCAATTTATTTAACATATTAATATATATTCAATTTGAAGATATTTTAATTTCTATTTCAAAATCTTCTTCTCATGGTCCATTAATTATTACATTACTATTTCTGAAAGAGTATTATAAACTCAATTTATGATTAATTGTGTCACAGTATTTCTTACATGAGTATACTATAAAATAATTCATTAGTCCGACCATACCATTAATTTATATTTTATTTCATTCATAATTTTTCTAAATTTCTTCCCATAATAAATAATGACTTGTCTAAATATCTTCTAAAGTAAATGTGTAGTGTTTTTAAAAAATTCATTCACTCTTACCAATAAATATTTTCTTTTATAATTTATTTCACATCAATATTTCAATCAATTAAGTTAAATATAATATGATAAAACTTCTATGATTCTCATAATTATGTTGTCCCCTTTTCAAAATTAATATTAAATACACATTTACCAATTAGTTTTTTAAAAAATATATTTAATATCATATATATTATTTATGATTTTAAAAAGAAATAAAAAAATTATCTTTCACACCACATTTCTTTTTATATCCTTTATTTTTTTCAAGGAATCATTATTAATTTTTGTTTTTCCAATGTAAATATTATCAATTTTTCAATTAATCAATTTTGAATATAAAATTTTATTGTGATACATGACATCAAATTTTTACATTAATGTTAAAAATGATTTTTAAAGACACTATTATGTTTCAATCAAAATGAAAAAATCATTCCAATATATTTATTTTCGTTTTGGAACAACCTATCTGCATGCTTTCTAAAAGAATTTATTTTTCTCTGAGTTTAATAAAAAAATGTTTTCAAAAGATCAAGAATATTTTATATTTAAAAATTTGTTGGTGTAAAACATCTAATTTTTTTATATAATTCATTATAATTTCATGGATCTTGAGATTGAATTGAGGATATTATTCAAATTATAACATATATATTAATTTTAGGGATAGATTACAAATTAAATTTTATATCATGGAAATGTTATATAATTAACTTTTTCATTCCTAGTCTTTGATGGATTACAAACGACATTTTTCATCAAATTCCATCCCTCTCTGAATAAACTATTATTGATTACATGATTTCAAGTGTGTTTACCTAGATTCCCTTAAAAAGTTGATTGGCTAAATTATTTTCATATCTATTTACACTTTATAAATATGTTATAAATACCATATTATTATTTTTTGATTGAATATTATTTGGGAGAACAATTATTTAATATCATTGGATACCGAATTTTCATTCCATGTGTTTATCATGTTTTTATTTTCTTATTTGAATCCATTTAGAAAATATTTTAAGCCTATTTCCATCAATGGAAACTTTATGGTTTGGTGAATGAAAATGATTTTCATTACTAGGGTTCATTATTATATGATTTATGATTAATATATTATAGCCTATATAGGTATGGATGACGATGAGTGTGATCCTATATTTCCATTTAATTACTTAGTTAAGAGTTTATATCTCATGAGATAGTTATTAATGAGTAAATTCTATTTTATCCTAAGAATGTGAACTAACTATAAGTCCCCAACCTTAAACCTTACTTAATCTTGAGTTATTACAATATTAAACATTGAGGATCTTTTCATGTTTAGAGTTTAAGAGAATTAGATCATGAAACATGCATTACATTCCACATTTAAACAAAGTGGTTACATAAAAGATAGTATTCATTCTTCCCATCAACGAAAACATATTTAAAATAAAACACGTATTCTTTCTTGACACATCCTTGACACTATCATCACATCATGTACCTTTTCCTTGACTTGTGAAAAACATTTCAAAAACTTGGGATGAGAATAAAAAGCTCAGTAAGAGTTATAAAAATATGGAAAGGAAACATGAGTTCAGATATACATTAGAATGAAATCATACTTTACCCATAAAACATAGGCATATCAAATCATGAATAAATCATAGGAATCGTAAAACATAAAAGGTATCTTGAGGCATTCATAACATTCTTATGTAGGGAGTAACCCTCTTGGTTACGTTTGGAATACCCACTACAGTATATTCCATAAATCTATTTGATGAAACCTTAACGTTTCACTCCTTCGCGTTACCCAATGCATTGGAGAGCTATATCGGGCTCACCCGCCCTTAGTTTATCACGGAACCACCCATTTTCATAACAATGCCCATGAACCATAACATAAACATATCACATAAAACATGAATAAAGTAAAGATAACATTTCCACATTTCAATCACAATATAACATTTTAGGATATTGAAATAATGAATCCATTCAAAAAGAAACCATTTCCAAAACCTTTTTAAACATTTAATAAAGAGATTTTTGAATCAAAGTGTCCCATATCACCTTGAAGCTTTTAAAATTTTAAACCATTAATATCCATATAAATAAATCCTTAAAAGCAATTTGAAAACATGGATATTAATGAGAACAAATAATTAAAACATTTAAAGTGATATTTTGGTTAAAGGGGTTCTACCAAAATTAGAGACACTTGAATACAATAATTGAGGAATAAAATTTAGTCAGAACATTATAATATCATTAGAATAAATGGATTCATGATATTATATTCCAAAGGACAGTATATACACCATATAAGAGTGAATTGGTGCATAAAAACAATGAAGTCTCAGTAGAAATGTCAAATGTGATGAATTCCCTTATAAAGAATGTATCCTTAAATTAAAGATAATTCAATCTTAAAATAATGTGTGAAAAATATAAATACACCCATTATAAGTAGATATTAAGTGTATAACAATAAAAGGTCATTCACACATATTCAAAAGATGACATATTCAATAACTACATGTTGAACTCAAAGAAATCAAAATTGGGTTAAAAAGTTCCCTTGGTAAAATTTGACAGCCTAACGGCATCACTTCAAAATTCAGAAAATGAGTTGATGAGAGATAAAAAGGGCATATCATCACTTGGAAATTAAATTTAAATCAATAAGGATATAAAAGAACATATCCCAACATAATAGTATGTGAATTAAAATACATATCAAAAGAAGTCTTTTAAAAAGAGGAGGGTGAAAGGTCCCCTTACCGAGTTGAGTAACTTTCGAAACGTACACCCCATGGAAGAAGGGTCATACAATGAAGATTTCAATACCCATAAATGAAATTATACTACAAAAAGTTTATAATAATGGGCAGTACATACACCACTCAAAGGAAATTGTGGAAAAATTAGCATAAAACTCACGGGAATAAAAGTGAGATGAAACATCCCTTATGAAAACTCGGCAGCCTAACAGCGCCACATAAAACGTACAAAAATTTATTGATGAGATCAAATAGGGTATCTCATCATATTAAAATAATGTTTATAGAAAGATGAATATAAAAGAACATCCCCCAACATAACAAAGAGGAGATGAAAAGAAGTGACATAAAGGAGAGTACTTAAAAAGAAAGAGAGAGGTTAGATCTCTTACGAAAATTCGGCAGCCTAACGGCGCCACTCAAAACTTTCAAAATGGATTGATGAGAGGGAATAGGGTCTCTAATCATATGAAAATAAAAATTACAGTAAGATTAATATAAAATAACGTCCCAATAACAAGAATGATGAGCTTTAGAAGGAATGACATAAAAGAGTGTACTTAAAAAGAAAGAGAGGAGTAAGATCCCTTACCTCGGGTTCGAATTGACTCGATCGTTATTTAATCTCATGAATAATAAACTTGAGTTAATTTATACTTCCTTAAGAACCTTTTTCAATTTCATTATTCCTTTTATATAACTTATTACCATTTCATTAACATTATGTAATCATTTAAGTTAATAATATTTGTTTTGCTGATATTTGGTTCTTAAGTCGAAAGTGGACTTCTTACATTTACATGTTGTTCGTGTGGCCAAATGTTAATTATATCCAGAATTTTATTCATGATGTAGATATCATATATATCATATATATCCAGTATATTCATTCATTTATAATATTACATAACATTTAGAGTTAAGAAATGAAATGCACCGTTCATGGAGACGGTAAGTCGTATGTACGCATGAACACTACTTCCATTTCTATTTCATATTTATTGGAATTAAAACATAATGATACATAATTGTATTTTAATTACAGTATTTTATCATATATAATATCATTAAATATATCCTTTATACATACCACATATGGTATTAACGAATCAAATCACTTTGAGGGGGCGGTAGTCCGCACTTCCTTAAATGAAGATATCGTGTTTACCCATAATGGAAACCATAAAGGTATGCCATAAATGAAAAATAGAGAAGCTTAAGTAAAACATAAACATATTATATATCATATATAAATATTGTGTTATCTTAATGTCCACCTTTGAAGGTGTTAGAAGAATGTTGAACAATCATCGTTTCGGGAGGCAGAAATTCACCATCCACAGAAACAGTATGTTCTTTAACCATTAGATGTAGGTGTGTGTAAGTGTAGCTCGAATACTTCTTATAACAATATCCTAGTATATTGAAGATACTAGATTTGTTACAAAAGAAAAGAATAAAAAGAGTTTAGGGGGTTGGAGAAGTAAAATAAAACAAAAGGACTCAAGTGAAGACATTACCTTAAAATCGGGTAACTTCCTTTGATTTGAGCTCAAAGGCTTCCTTGGAAAAGATTCTTCCCAAAGTGAGGCTTCAAGGAGTTAGAGAGGGATGCGGAGAGACAAAATGGGCAGGGTTTGGCCGAGCCAAAGACTTTGGAAGTGTTGGTAATGAGGTAGATGTGGGGGCCTTTTATAAGAGGAGAGGAGGGGCACTCTTGGAAAGTAAGGAAATGTTACATTATTTTAGAATGAATTTCGGATATTAATGGTCCCACATTGATTTTTTTCTAGGATAAGATGATAAGGGTTCGAAATACACCAATCCAATTGGTTTTGGACATGTGTAGGTCTTAGATTGTACATTATCTTTCCATTTTATATAAATCGTTAAATAATGAGGTCATCACTGCATCATCATGATGTCATAAATAATTTAATTTATTTATTGTCTAAAAATTATAAAAAAATACTATGATGTATGAAATATTTATAGATTTCCAATGAATATTTATAGTTCAAAAGATAATTTATGTAGACAAAATTAAATATATTTTACATAGGTGATACATTCTTTGTCACATTTAACATTTTTTAAAAATAAATAGATAAAAAGTCACTTTCTCACAAAAGTGATTCCATGGGGCCCCCATGTTTGGAACAAGGAATCCCATGGTAGGCCATGAGACAACCAGTAGCCTTAGGACACATTTTGAGGTCATTTTTTATTATTATGATATTATCTTATTATCTTTAAATACCCGATTACTCATTAATCAAAATAATTAAAGATAATTACCGTCGTTACTATTCAAAATGTCCAAAAACAAAAGAGTCTTAATTACATAATTTGGACCTTATGATTCCAAATATGTAAGGCATTTTACCAAATTCCAAACACATAAATTTCAATAATTAATTTAAAAAAACATCCCGTTGTCAAAACAAATAGCGGGTTTTTTAGCAACATTATTTATGAATGTTTTGGCACTTGTTTATGCCTAATTCTAAAGTGAAATTAATATAAATGACCATCATTGAATTAAATGGTAAAAATATATTCTAATTACACTTTAAAACAAATTAAAAAGATAATATAACCATATAATTAAATTATATGAAAAAGCAGTTTTGATGTAAAATGCAGTATTTTTTTTAGAGAAGGTGGCGCTTTGGTCAAAAGTCCAAAGCAAATTTATTAGCAAAAAAGAAAGATTACAAGAGTCTAAAAGACGAGATCAAATTACAATCTTTGACTTGCAACAGAATCAGGTTTTCTGGGAGCTCCTCCATCCAAGTTATTGCCTAATTAATGCCTTTGTTAGCGAGAGCATCCACAACCATATTCGCTTCACGATAAGTATGAGTTGCAATGTAATTGACGTCATGGAGAGATTGGAGGCAGTTCATCCAGCGTGTAGTAATCGGCCAAGAAAGATGAAAATCTCCCTTCCAAATGGCTTGAACAATAGTAGTAGAGTCGCTCTCAATCCATAAATTGTTCCACCCATGACGAAGAGCAATATCAGTGGCATGAATAACACTTAGCATCTCAGCTTCTAGTGAGGATGCAGTACCACAGCCTCCAAAAAAGCATCCCACGATGTGACCATGATGATTTCTGAAGACAGCTCCACATCCCGCAGGACCTATATTTCCCTTAGAGGCGCCAACCAAGGTAAATTTCAATGTCCCAATCATAAATAATATGTTTATTTTTAAAAATAGAGCTTATAAAATTTTCAAAAAGTGGATTTAAGAGGGGTTCTCCATCAAAAGGCGGTTAATCGACCTTTTAAAGAATATTAGAATGTTTTCGCTTAAAAACTGGATTCATTTGCATTTTTAATCCTCTAAAATTTATTGTAAAGAGTAACAATATTTGAAAAACATAAATAATTATTTTGTAGTTAGTTTTATTTATTCCCTCCATTACAACGGTAGGCGTTAACTACCATTTAAAATAATATTATTTTATTATTAGAGTGCAATGTAAGATTCCCAAGAAACTCGTTGTTGTGTGTTGGTTATGCCATCAAGCATAGAATTACCTTTAAAGTAATATTAATATTTTATTCACAAATATGGATAAATAAAAATATGTCATATTCTTTATTTACCTGGGGTGTTACATCCTTCCCCCCTTTTGTGAATTGCGTCCTCGCAATTTTAAAATTGGGCTTGGAAACATCCTTAAAAGTCCCACATCGGAACAAGAGTCGGTAAAACAATCACTTAAAAATAAAGAAAGATAAGTACAAAGGTCACCCGATTTAACCCATACTAGGATTCCAAGTATGAAAATATAGACATGGAGAAAAAACAAAGGGTCATGTTCTGATAGAGAGTGATAGAAAACATGTTTAGGAGAAAGTTAACCACAAGAAAATCACAAACTTGTGATGGGTTAAACGGTATTCGATTCCCCAGTAGGAAAAGTTAATAGACAATATTTTTATTTTAAGTTACTTTTTATTGAGGAATTTATTCATAAGGAAACATAACCACTTATCATGTTGACTTTCAACTCTTATTAGATTCCTTACACAAACTCATATTTTCTCCAAAAGACGAGTATTTAGGAAGACTTGTTCACATTAAGAGTACTATAATCAACTTCTAGAGAATCACCTAATCCACAAAAGATAACTATATAATTCCCATGTCTTTAGACTTTAATCAAAACCAAAACCAAAATTGTTAGTAAAAGATCAGATAATCCAGAAAAGGATAACCCTTTATAAAAAGAAAATATATTCTTAATCTCCAAAATTTTGTCTAACAAAACCCAAAGTTCAACGAGGACCATCCGATAAACAATTTGTCCATAAAATTCTTCAAAATAAACCAAACTAAGATTGAAACCCAAATATTTGAAATATTTAGTCACATAATCTTCCATGTTAAATCGTAACATTTATCTCCAAACAACATCAGTTGCTCTTACTGTCTCGTATTGAAAAGTAATTAACCGAATCACATATCCTCCATGATAGGTTAATAAATTTCTATAGATAACCCAAAATCAACTTACTCTTAATTCATAAAATCGTCTAACTAAAAAGAATCATTCAAAATAACTAGGGACTTCACGTAGTCTTGTGGTAGGCGATAAATACCAGTCACACTTTGGTTGTGGGTTCAATTCCCGCAGCTTTGTCCGACGCGGTGGGTTGTCACACAGTCTTTGTGTTGTCCTTTTTCCAAAACTATATAATTCTTAAAACATTCCCCAAAACGAGATAAAATCTTCAAAAATGATCATAACATATTTTAACCTCAATTTTATCTCATGCCTTTCATTTTCCATCATAACATATAACAACCCATAATTACCTCAAAAGTAAGGATCATTTAAACTCTAATGGTTACCTTTATAATTATTACCTGAACTTCCACATCGATTGTTCATCTTAGACATGATGCATTACATATCATACCAAGGTTCAAGTGGTTGATCATGACTCCTTGCTTGTTGTTTTAGAAAAACCACGAGTTTCCTCATTGAATCTCCCATTTCGTCCAGTCTCTTAATCCGAGAACCACCACAGTTTCCTTCAAACCTATTGTCACTTTGGTGCTTGCTAGATCCATCCATTTACTAAAACCAAAAAGGTCAGTGTGAGTACATCAACAAAACCATCATGTACAAATGAGGAAAATAAACACTAAGATATACTTACTCATTCACTTTATCTAAAACTTGGACTATTTCTGAAATCCTAACCATTATGGTAATGTCACTTATGCTTAAAGAATACCCTAACCTCTAAAGTTATCTAAACCGACCTTTGATACCAACTATAAGGCCCCAGCCTTAAACCTTACTTAATCTTGAGTTATTACAAGATTACACATTGAGTATCTTTTGAGGTTTAGAGTTTTAGATAATTAGATCATGAAACTTGCATTACATTCCACATTTAAACAAAGTGGTTACATAAAAGACAGTATTCATTCTTCCCATCAACGAAAACATATTTAAAATAAAACACGGATTATTTCTTGACACATACTTGACATTATCATCACATCATGTACCTTTCCCTTGACCTGTGAAAAACATTTCAAAAACTTGGAATGAGCATAAAAATCTCAGTAAGAGTTATAAAAATATGGAAAGGAAACATGAGTTCATATATACATTAGAATGAAATCAAACATTACCCATAAAACATAGGCATATCAAATCGTGAATAAATCATAGGAAGCATAAGACATAAAAGGTATCTTGAGACATTCATAACATTATTACATAGGGAGTAACCCACTTGGTTACGTTTGGAATACCCACCACAGTATATTCCATAAATCTCTTCGGAGAAACCTTAACGTATCACTCCTTCGCGTTACCCAATGCATTAGAGAGCTATATCGGGCTCACCTGCCCTTACTTTATCACCGAACCACCCGTTTTCATAACAATGACCAAGAACCATAACATAAACGTATCACATAAAACATGCATAAAGTAAAGATAACATTTCCACATTTCAATCACAATATAACATTTTAGGGTATTGAAATAATGAATCCATTCAAAAAGAAACCATTTCCAAACCCGTTTAAAACATTTAATAAAGAGAATTTTGAATCAAAGTGTCCCATACCACCTTGAAGCTTTTAAAATTTTAATCCATTAATATCCATATAAATAAATCCTTAAAAACACTTTGAAAACATGGATATTAATAAGAACAAATAATTAAAACATTTAAAGCGATATTTTGGTTAAAGGGGTTCTACCAAAATTAGAGACACTTGAATACAATAATTGAGGAATAACATTTAGTCAGATCATTATAATATCATGAGAATAAATGGATTCATGATATTATATTCCAAAGGACAGTACATACACCATATAAGAGTGATTTGGTGCATAACAACAATGAAGTCTCAGTAGAAATGTCAAATGTGATGAATTCCCTTATAAAGAAGGTATCCTTAAATTAAGGATAATTCAATCTCAAAATTATGTGTGACAAATATAAATACACCCAATATAAGTGGATATTAAGTGTAAAAAAATAAACGGTCATTCACACAAATTCAAAATATGACATATTCAATAACTACATGTTGAACCCAAAGAAATCGAAATTGGGTTAAAAAGTTCCCGTGGTAAAATTCGACAGCCTAACGGCATCACTTCAAAATTCAGAAAATGAGTTGATGAGAGATAAAAAGGGAATATCATCACTTGGACATAAAATTTACATCAATAAGGATATAAAAGAACATATCCAAACATAATAGTATGTGAATTAAAAGACATAACAAAAGAAGTCTTTTAAAAAAATAAGGGTGAAAGGTCCCCTTACCGAGTTGGGTAACTTTCGAAACGTACACCCCATGGAAGAAGGGTCATAAAATGAAGATGTGAATACCCATAAATGAAATTATACTACACAAAGTGTATAATAATTGTCTGTACATACACCACTCAATGGAAATTGTGGCAAAAGTAGCATAAATCTCACGAGAATAAAAGTGAGATGAAACATCCCTTATGAAAACTCGGCAGCCTAACGGTGCCACATAAAACTTACAAAAAATGGATTGATGAGATCAAATAGGGTATCTAATCATATTAAAATAAAGTTTATAGAAAGAGGAATATACAAGAAAATCCCCCAACATAACAAAGAGGATCTGAAAAGTAGTGACATAAAGGAGAGTACTTAAAAAGAAAGAGAGAGGTTAGATCTCTTACGAAAATTCGGCAGCCTAACTGCGCCACTCAAAACTTACAAAATAGATTTATTAGAGGGAATATGGTCTCTCATCATATGAACATAAAAATTAAAGTATGATTAATATAAAAGAACATCCCAATAACAACAATGATGAGCTTTAGAAGGAATGACATAAAAGAGTGTACTTAAAAAGAAAGAGAGGAGTAAGATCCCTTACCTTGGGTCCGACTTGACTCGATCGTTCATTAATATCCTGAATAATAAACATGAGTTAGTTTCTACTTCCTTAAGAACATTTTTCAAGTTCATTATGCCTTTTATATCAATTATTACCATGTCATAAACATTATGTAATCATTTAAGTTAATAATATTTGTTTTTCCGATATTTGGTACTTAAGTCGAAAGTGGACTTCTTACATTTACATGTTGTTCGTGTGGCCAAATGTTCATTATATCCAGAATTTTATTCATGATGTAGATATCATATATATCATATATATCCAGTATATTCATGCATTTATAATATTACATAACATTTAGAGTTAAGAAATGAAATGCACCGTTCATGGAGACGGTAAGCCGTATATACGCATGAACGCCACTTCGATTTCTATTTCATATTTAATGGAATTAAAACATAATGATACATAATAGTATTTTAATTCCAGTATGGTATCATATATAATATCATTAAATATATCCTTTATACGTACCACATATGGTATTAACGAATCAAATCACTTTGAGGGGGCGGTAGTCCACACTTCCTTAAATGAAGATATCGCGTTTACCCATAATGGAAAGCATAAAGGTATTCCATAAATGAAAAATACAGAAGCTTAAGTAAAATATAAACATATTAGATATCATATATAAATATAGTGTCATCTTAATGGCCACCTTTGAAGGTGTTAGATGAATGTTGAACAATCATCGTTTCGGGAGGCAGAAAGTCGCCATCCACGGAAACAGTATGTTCTTTAACCATTAGATGTAGGTGTGTGTAAGTGTAGCTCGAATAATTCTTATAAAAACATACTAGTATATTGAAGATACTGTATTTGTTACAAAATAAATGAATAAAAAGAGTTTATGGGGTTGGAGAAGTAAAATAAAACACAAGGACTCAAGTGAAGACATTACCTTAAAATCGGGTAACTTCCTTTGATTTGAGCTCAAAGGCTTCCTTGGAAAGGATTCTGCCCAAAGTGAGACTTCAAGGAGTTATAGAGGGATGTGGAGAGTCAAAATGGGTAGGGTTTGGCCGAAGAAAAGGGTTTGGAAGTGTGGGTAAGGAGGTAGAGGTGGGGGCCTTTTATAAGAGAAGAGGAGGGGCACTCTTGGAAAGTAAGGAAATGTTACATTATTTTAGAATGAATTTCGGATATTAATCGTCCCAAATTGATGTAATTCGAGGATAAAGTGATAAGGGTTCGAAATACACACATACAATAGGTTTTGGACATGTGTAGGTCTTATATTGTACATTATCTTTCCATTTTATTTAAATCGTTAAATAATAAGGTCATCACTACATCATCATGATGTCATAAATAATTTAATTTATTTAATGTCTAAAAATTATAAAACAAATACTATGATGTAGGAAATCTTTATAGATTTCCAATTAATATTTATAGTCCAAAAGACCATTTATGTAGACAAAATTAAAAATATTTTACATAGGTGATACATTCTTTGTCACATTTAACATTTTTAAAAATAAATAGATAAAAAGTCACTTTCTCACAAAATTGATTCCATGGGGCCCCCAAGTCTGGAACAAGGAATCCCATGGTCGGACATGAGACAACCAGTAGCCTTAGGACACATTTTGTGGTCATTTTTTATTATTATGATATTATCTTATTATCTTTAACTACCCGATTAATCATTAATCAAAATAATTAAATATAATTACCGTCGTTACAATTCATAATGTCAAAAAACAAAAGAGTCTTAATTACATAATTTGGAACTTATGATTCCAAATATGTAATTCATTTTACCAAATTCCAAACACATAAATTTCAATAATTAATTTAAAAAAACTTTCCGTTGTCAAAACAAATAGCAGGTTTTTTAGAAACAATATTTATGAAAAGTTTGGCACTTGTTTATGCCTAATTCCTAGGTGAAATTAATCCCAATGACCATCATTGAATTACATGGTAAAAATATATTCTAATTAAACTTTAAACCAAATTAAAAAGATAATATAACCATATAATTAAATTATATGAAAAAGCAGTTTTGATGTAAAATGCATTATTTTTTCACTATTCATTGAAAAATGAACATTGTCAGAAAAATACCAAAAATTAACCCAAGGTAAAATTCAATGTACCAATCACAAATAATATGTTTATTTTGAAAAATATTTCTTATCAAATTTTCAAAAAGATGATTTAAAAGGGGTTCTCCATCAAAAGGCGGTTAATCGACCTTTTAAAGAATATTAGAATGTTTTCGCTTAAAAACAGTATTCATTTGCATTTTTAATCCTCTAAAATTTATTGTAAAGAGTAAAAATAAATGAAAAACATATATAATTATTTTTTAGTTAGTTATGTTCATTCCCGCCATTATAATGGCTATGCATTAACTACCATTTAAAATAATATTATTTTATTATTAGAGTGCAACGTAAGATTCCCAAGAAACTCGTTGTTGCGTGTTGGGTACGCCATCAAGCATAGAATCCCCTTTAAAGTAATATTAATATTTTATTCACAAATATGGATAAATATAAAGACATCGTATTCTTTATTTACCTGGGGTGTTACACT
Source organism: Viscum album (assembly GCA_963277665.1). Taxonomy (NCBI): domain Eukaryota; kingdom Viridiplantae; phylum Streptophyta; class Magnoliopsida; order Santalales; family Viscaceae; genus Viscum; species Viscum album. Next base: position 1,187,809,074 of record OY728157.1, on the reverse strand, counting down.
AACAGTATAACTCATGAAAGTTATATTCCCAATAATAAATGTTGTACAAAATTTGAAATATATTTCATAGTTTTTTTCTTATTTAAATGAATATATTATTCTTTAATGGATCATTTTTGTGAACTAAATATTTTCATTCATGTAATAATTTATGTGTAAATTTATTAAATGATTTATGATTAAATCATTTATGGAAATTAATTTTCTTATCAGGATTACACACATATTCTTATCTTATGTTCACATATGATATTCTACCATTATTTCTTAGGTTTACCATTACTAAGAATCTAAGATCAACACCTTCCATGGTTTCTATTTCATAAGGCTGTGATTATCAGTACAACGTATAAATGTTAAAGTGGGGAGTCTTGTGTGGGTCAATTATGGATAAATTTTCACAAGGATTATAATATAATATTCTTATACTAGTATTTCTATAGGATATTAGTGATTTTGTTCATGTTATTGTGTAATTATTTGATAAAATTAATTATTACCTTAAGGAAATTTTTTAAAACAATGTCTAGTTAATCCTGGGACTCTATATTTGGTATCAAATTAGGGTTTAGTTATATTTAAGAATTAGATTAGTTATTCGGAGAATTTGGGTGATAAAATCTTTGTGTAAAACATACGGATGAGTATATGTAAAGGATGGTATCTAAAAAATAATGGAAATGTTTTTTGTATGTCGGTTTTCTAAAAAAATATTCATCTCTGGATACTAGCAGGTGGGCATAGTCACTTGTTTAATTTTTCTTATTAGTAAGAATCCTAGGTGGTAAAGATGGTTATTATCTCCGTTAATTCTTAATTCATGACAAAAGGTTATAACAAAACAACTATATTGACACTCCTAATGGATATATATGGTAAATAACATTCTATTTATGAACCATTATGATGCATTTATTTCTAAACTAATTTAAGGTACTAGGGTATACAGTACGAAAGAACAATATATAATGAATCCAATTTATAACATACAGAGTTATAGAATAAAAAAATATGAAATTGTTGAAAAGATAGAATATTAGGTAGAAATAATGGTTTCAATAGAGAATACATCATAGTACTGAGATTTCATATTCATATAATGTTATTTTTGACGATATTATCATAATAATTTTATTATTATTTTATTGAAATGCGATTAAAAATATGAAGATAGAAAATAAATGTATCCCTAAACCACTATGAATTATAAATAATTAAATAATAATACATAAATGGTTTATAATTTTCGTATATTACTGTTATTATTGAAAAAAATTGAATTTCCTTGTCATACTTATGTTAATGAGGATGATATCATGTTATATATTAAATCATAACACATTAAGATATTTTCTTTCGTGATTGATATTATCAATGATATTTTAGTACATTCAAAATTTTATAAGGATTATGTGTAATATATAATTAGTTATCTTCATTATTTCTTCTTTATGTTTTTGGGAATATATATTAAATGATATAAATAATCTTGAAAAGCGATTTTATTAAAGGGTTGTATTTTTGGGATAATTTATGGTGAAATAAGGATTGGGGTATAAATAAGTATTAGGATTAATATATTCTTGAGATTGATGAAATAATGTGGTGGTATATTTTTATAAAATATTAGTTAGATATTATTAATATCAATTGAATTGATTATTTATTTAAGAAAACAGTTATCTATTATATTTTTGATGAAGTTTCGATCAATTTTTATATTACTATAAATATTTTATCATATGAAAAATTGTGAATTATTGGTCAATACATTTTAGATAGTAAGTTAGTTTTAATTGTTGGATCAATATATGATTTATTAGTGCTTTAATGTCTTTTTGATTCAAATGGATTTGGGAATATTATTTAACAGAGAAAATATGATTAGGGTATATACATACATGGGTACAACATAATTTGGATGAATTTTTTTTTATTTTGTGAGAGTGAAGTTACAAGGAATATCCTAAAAATATATGTTTTATTTTAAAAAATAATTTATATCTTGAAGGATATATATGTTATGATTGGAATTTCTTACATTAATCATTATGTGAAAAATAAAATAATGAAAATGTAATTTATTTAATCGGAAAAATATAACGACCCAATATTTCATTGTATATTATCCTTAAATAAATAATATATTAAATATTATGTTCAATACACTACAAATAAATTAAAATAAAAAAATATATAGATAAATTTTTTATATTTGATATGAAAATTAATACATAGCATTAAAATAGCTTATAAAAGTGGAAGTGACTACATAAAAAAGTGTTAAAATGTTTTGAATAAATGATGACTATATGTGGAAGTGATTATATTAAGCCCATTTATCAAATATTGGAATGTAGTTAGCTTCAATTTGGATTTTCTTAGACCAAAAAGATGATAAAATCAATAAATTATGGTTTATAGAAGTTTCTATAAAATCATTGATGGTAGAATCATCACATGTTAGTTCGACTAATAGTTAAATATCCTTTTGAAATTATGTGTATATAATAAAATTTTTATAAGTATAAATTAGCATGATATCAAATTTTTATTTTTCACATGATTTAAATTGGTATATAATTATATAATCTATTTTAGGATAAATACATATGGTTTTATGACTTAGATATTCCTATATTAAAATGAACATATATCACTTTTTGATATTCATATTCATAAAAATAATTTATCTTACATATCACATACTAGACATGATACCCTAGTACTGTGATAACTGAGGAATTCATTACATATACAGAAGGGTGTTCCTAATATTCTCAAGTTGGTGACTATCACTTATAACCATAAAATATTATTGTGGGATTGAATTAGCAACAAATACAACATATGAAATAGATAAAACTCATTATTCAAAAATAAAACTCTATAGGTAAAACTGTACCTGAAGTGAAATAAGTAAAAAAACATAAAGGTACATCATAAAAGTACCAATAATCAGAAAAAAACCATGTCCCTATGGATACAGTAGCTCAAGACCAAATATAAACAGCAACTACCACCTCCAAGTGGTTATTTATTCTTACTTGATTCTAGAAGGAGGAAATATATAAATTCCAATATGCATAGTTAGGACGTGATATAGAAGCCTAGTAGGGTCTTAATAATGATTCCATAATATGATTAAACAATTAATTAATCAAATAAATCATTCAGTTGAAAATAAAATGGATTTCTAGTTCAAAAGAATATTATATAAATCATGTTTTACATTTCAATTGATGGAAATATTTCTTATATTGGATTAACAATTTTTTTAAATAAAACATATTATATAAATTCACATGGAATGTGTAAAATTGATTAAAAATTGAATATATATCAAAATAATCACGATGAAGAAAAATGGTTATCATCCAAGTGGTACGATAGTTCCTGGTTATGGGATCCGCATACAATCATATAATGATACCGATAATGTGAACATATGTCTCACTAACACTAAATGGTGAATACTAACCCACATCCCACTAGGGATAAGATCTTATAATAAGTTTATTTTATAGTTTTAATGGATAAATATGTTTATAGATTATTCCCATCCTAGCATGTTTTTCCCAAATAACTCATTACCTACCAATGATTTAATGTGGCCAAAAAATATTAAATAATGGGAAATTTATTTCAACACTATTTAAAATAAAATTAACCAAATTCATATTTCAATATTCCAATTTACATTTAAAAAATCATGATGGGGTTTTTACTCAAATTATCCATTTTCTTTGAAAATTTAATTTTCATAATTTTCAATGAAATTTTAAAAATCTCACTCCAATTAAATGGAATTTGGGGATTTCCCCAATTTCATGCCAAAGAAAATACAATTAAACAATTCCTTGAAATTGTGTTTTAATAAACCAATATAATGAAATTTAATTTAAACAAAATATTTAAATTTAAATTAATAAATTCAGGGTTAAATAAATTGTCCATTTATAGATGGAATCACCTAACTTGGCATCACAGGATTACATAACAAAATAGAAGAACTGAGAAACTACAAAAAAGAATGTCATAAAAGGATATATGAAAATAAAACCAAGAATAAAAATTTAAAGCAATGGGGATTTGATCCTCTAACAATAAGAATATCTAATAAACCCTATTGAGGAGAGAAGGAGAGGGTGAGAGGGAATTAAAAAGTATTGATAACTTTTTGGAAAATGATCGAACTTGGATAACCACACTTTAGTTCACTTCATAAGGGGTTTGGAATAGCCATAATGGGTCCTTGAAAGATTACAATACTGAGGGAATGTATAATACCGATTTATTATAAACTAGTAGTCTAAATAGGGGTTCGATAATTTTTAAAATAATTTTCAGAATGGTTGCACTGGCAGGGTTTCACAGTTAGGTAAACCATGCACCAAATCCATGCTCCACTACAGGTGGGATTTTCATGGATTATCAATGGTTGGATCATGATTTTTCAAATTATGTGAAAATTTTACTAACCCTCACGACCTTTTTCTTCACAATTTTTACTAGTTGGGTGCACGGTTTTGGAAAACCATGTTACACTATGAGAAACCAAAAAACCCTTGAAAATTTACAAAATTTCACCTGATGAATCCCTTAATGGAAGGAAAAAACCCATTATTAGAAGAGGGTTTTAGGAGTACTTGAAAATAGTAACAAGATGTTATAACCTCCCCACTATAGAGACTTTTTGTCCCTATAAATCTTATTACAATGCTTCTATAATAGAATGGTGTGGCCATTTCCTTTTAATCAGGGCCTATCTGAAAAAATAATCATGATTATCAAAATTTTATTTCCATAGTTCTAGAACCATATGTATATTCAACCAAAGATATACCTAGGAATCAGAATCATCTATCCAATATTGAAATTCAATCAGATTTTAATTAGTTTCAACATCAATATCACTCTATCTTAGAATATGAGATAGATCAGGTAGATACATTCACAGTTGTGATAAGTGAATAAAATTATGTATCAACATCAACTACAATGAAAGTGAAAAATAGATAGGAAATTTTCCCACATACTGGACAACCTCAAAAGATCCGACAATAGGAAGAGTTGGTTTACCTTTCATCACAGGGCATCGATGATGAAACTGAGGTGGAACATTCAAGAACATCTGATCACCAATTGAAAATTCCAGAGGTCTTTGAAGATGATCATCATTAGAGTTATAAAATCTATATACCATCAATATTATCTGATCAATAAATTGAATATTTATTTTCAACTCTAAAACCAAGCTCGGTAAAATTAAAGAAGTCACACCGATCTCTGACCCACACTATAGAGAATTACATTTTTGGCTATCAAAGGCTCCAAAGGTATCCTCCCTTTTCATGGAATAATACTTATGGTTATAAGAAAACTAAACTATCCCTAAATGGTTATCCTAATCCCCACCAAATACAAGGATGCAAGATCAAATCATATCCCCAATAATCTTTATAGCTTTATTCTATCAAGAAATATGACTGTAGATGGTATGTCGTGCTCAAATAAATATGATATCATAGTTCATCTTGAAAAAACCTACAAAACATGTAATTAAACCAAGGACCCATGCTGGAGACAATAGTATAAGGGACTCTGTGAAAATGAATAGTCACATTTACAATGATATTTCTCAAATCCTAAAATTTAGTTGTATCAAGAATTGGTATCATGTGAGTGGATATAGTCACCCTATAAATAACCAACCATATCACATTCATATTTTTAGGGGTATGTGTAAACCCAACCAAAATGTACATAGAGTTATTATCCAACATCTATGTCGGTACTGTTTGTGCTTGATGAAAACCCAATGGTATCTAGATCTCATCCTTGACCTTTTGGAATGTATAATAACAAGAGACAAAATATTCATTGCCCCATCTCATAGATGGACACCAGAATCATCCCCATGTGTCAAATAACATATTAATTGTTCTTGGATACACTGGTCAATAGAAATTATGTAAATCCCCCATAATTAATTTCATGACTAATAACGGTACCACAAGATGATTCTTATAGAATGGAATTCCTTCTGAGTATATAAATCACTCAATAACAGTCTCCCCACCATAAAGATATTATTTGACTATATAGAACACTTCATCATGATACTATTCCTAATGAATCAACAATATAAGAGTGGACGTCTATTAAACCATAGTCAAAACAATCCCATTTCTTGATTCACAGACTCCAGCATGCAACTGTGAAAAAAGAACCATCATGTTCCACTCTTAAAATGATTCTTTCATCTCTTGGGTCAAAATCCTATTTCATTGAGCTAATGTGATGGAATAACCGGTCCCCATAATATATGAGATATCAAAACAAAACGATTGTAGGTATTCCACCCAACACCTCTTGTGGAGATTCAATATTTTTTTGAGATTATATATATATATCAATATATTATGGTCAGAATACATTGTAAATATTCCTTGAATAATGTAACACCTCCAACTCTTAAGCTCATGCCTCACAACTGCATGTTCAATGTCATGGTTAGGTTATTATTTTGGTGTGGCCTACTGAGATCCATAAGCAATGACATAATCGATCTACATAAAACCACAACCATAACCTGAAACTAATGCTTCATAGAATAAAATATAGGCTTTCCCAACCTCTAGATGAGTTTACATTAGTGTATTAGTCAAAAGACACTTTATCTCAATAAAATGTTTTGAACATATAGAATTACAAAAAAATAATCCCTTCTGATTAAGAGATGCCATCAGAGAAGAAAACATTGATATGCCCTTTAGAACTAGGCGATAATATCAAGAAAAACCCATGATGCTCTGAATATCAAAAAAAATATGTTGTTGTTCCCATTTCATAATAACAATAACCATTTATGATCAACTAAAATACCTTGTTCTGACACAACAGATCCTAATAACATCACTTCTTATATCTAGAAACCACATCTCAAAATCCTGGTGTGCAGCCATTGATTTCTCAACAATTCCAGGACTTTTATTATTTGACACACATGTTCCTCCTCGATATTATGTTAAACAAGGATTTCATCCACAAAGAACATTGTTAATGTGTCAAGATAGTAATGGGAAATCATTTTCATTAGATCTATAAAGACTAAATGAGAATATTTTGAGCAAATGGTAAGAAATGGTACTCATAATGACCATACATGCAATGGATGGTGGTTCTAAAAATGTCAGAATTTTTTATTCTCAATTGATGGTAACTAGACCGATGATCAATATCTGAGAACCACTTCACCCCTTACAACATGTAAAATATTACTCCAATCCTTAAAAATATATATTTTTTTACTAAAACATTATTTATTTTCTGATAATCGACAAAAAGGATAAATGACCAATTAGATTTCTCAACAAATTGAACTATCTCTCCATAGGGTTACACACTCCGGAGTAAAAGTAATATCTCTAGAAGATCATAGAATTGATTCTTTAATTCCTCTATTCTTCCTAGAGCCATGTGATAAGAATGAATAAATACTAGTTGTATACCATGTACTAACCTGATTGAATTCCTTACCTCCCTTACTAGTATAAATACATATACATGATAAGGTAAAATTATTTGAATCTCCATGACAACTGGGGGGAGATCATCTCTAAAATACACTCTATCCAGTTCAAAAGAAAACCAATACATTACTTTTCCCAACACTAGATAATAATTTCAAGATATTCATGACTATGGGACCCTTCCTCCATGAATGATACGACACACCCCATCGGGTGTATTAAAGGATACCCATTAAAGATAAAAATAAATCTAGGGTTTTTTGGCAGTGATCCAATCCATTAAAAAATAAGAATTCCATTGGATTCATACTGTGGACAAAAAAACCCCTACAATGATCAATATCTGATAATGTGGAAATATATGAAGTACTATGGAGCCCCATATATGTCGTCATTTCTCGGAATGTATTAATATCCATCACATTAGATAGAATGTCTATATGATGATTTAGAAGGATCACAATAGGTGTTGAAATAAACAAATGTGATGCACATGTATTAGATAAATAAGTCACTGGTGACCACGAAATAGTGATGGGACCTCTCACTATCAATAGAACCATATATTATTCCATACAAACTCTTACAATACATTAAGAAACTTTGTACTGGATGCCTATGGATGGAAACCCTTTATAAATGAAGCATCTGACTTCACCTCCGTTTTATTAGTAACTGATGAACTTGTGCCACTACATGGAGTTTAATGGACTTAAGAGGAAAATTTACATGTGTCCATGTCACCCTTATGAACCACATATCTTAGGTTCCTCGGTGCAGACACATTTTTAATGTCCTACTTTGACACATCAATAACAAATAAAAGGGAATCTTCTAGGTATTTTAGGTGATCTAGAAACAGATAATATCGGGAAACACTGTGATAATTTTCATGCTTCATGTTCATTTATGAGAACTCACACTACCAGGAGGATAAAAAGGACATTCCAACATCCTTGACATTCCAGACAAGTCCATTTTTTCCATCAATTCCTTATCCAGCACATCTTCATTAGATGGAGGATTCATTAAGAAAACCTAAAATCTAATATGAGATTGAAGTCCCATATCATGCCATTTAGTCATCACCTTCACATTAGAAATAATATAAGGTGAAAATTGAAAATTTAAATTAAAAAAAATTCATATTCTAGCATGGTCTTATCACCCTACTCGAGTTTGTAACACACTAATTCCTTGGCCAATACCATCAAAAAAGGATCGAACTGGACATTGAAAAGAGCAATAATGCGTTAGCACTCTATTCCCCCATGATTATTTTCCTCAAAATCATTTCATATAATTTCTTTCTAGGACCCTCTATCATAAAGGTGGAAAATTTCGGTTTGATTACATCTGCTTTCTCCTAGAACTCAAAATGAATCATGATATATCACTCCCAATACTATGAAATTTTTTGGATTATTTAAACCATCAAATGATGGAGGATTATAGTGAATGAAGTACTAATAATGAATCTTGACGTCATCCCTTGGAAGTTTCACAACTGGATACTAAGTGAGAATGGGTGACGATGCCTATCGCAGAGCATAAACAACATGAATGATAAATTCAATCAGATTCTTGTCTTAATGATGATGTTCTTACTATTTTAAATTTTCATCTTCCTTTATATCTGATTTACATGTCTTCTTGGAGGTATTATTCTACACAATATTAGCAGAAAACATTCGAGACATCAAATTAAAACTTAAAGAGTGGAAGAAGTAAAATTAATAATAAATGAACGACTAAAAAAATTTGGAATTCCATATATCAAAATCAAAATTATGGAAAAGGCTAGAACTAATATTGATGAAGTCTTTCCCTAAGCACCCCTAGTGACTTAAGGGTCATTTTAGTGAAATATCGAAATACAACCAATTAAATCTACATCATATGTCCTAATAATATTTCACAATTGGATACCGACATCAATGAAAGATGAAAAAAAGACACCATTAATACCACTAATTCACTAACTAACCCAGGTAACCTAGTACCCAAACAACTGAGTTAGTCCGAACATAGCTAGAAGGATGTCCCTAATCCCCACAGGTTGGATACTAGCACCTGATATCATAGTATATGAACGTGGGAATGAATTTTCCACAAACACAATAGAAGAAATGAGATACAAGTTAGTCTGTACTAAAGTAACCCATATAGGGATTACTATACCATATGTAAAATATATAAAAAACCCTAGAGGTACAAAAACATAGTTCCATAAAATATGAAGAAAATCCAAGTCCCTTTTGACACCTCTTCTAAAGCCCAAAGACTAAATATAACTACCACCTCCAAGTGGATCATTCCCCTTGCTCGATCATGATAATATGAAATCAAAAAATTTAAAAAGTCATATGTATGGGGTGATCTATAATCCCAATAGGGACTCACCAAGGAATCCATAGTATGATTACATAATTAATTATCCAAATAAATATTTCAAATTGTAAATAAACATGCCTGATGGTTCAAAACCATATTTAAATCAAATAATGATTTACATTTAAATTGATTGAAATATTTCAAAAAATGGAATGAAATAATTTTATATAAATAATTTTATAAAAAATCATGAGGCATGTGTAAAAGAGTTTACAAAAAATACATATATATCATAATAATCAAAAAGTAGAAATATGGTCATATAACAAGAGGTAGGATAGTTTTAGGTCATGTGATCCTCACAAACTCATATTATGATAACAAAAATGGTCACACACCTCTCTAGATCACTAGAAAAAGAATAATAACCAGCATCCCACTAGGGATAATAACTTTCAATAAGTTTATGTAAGAGTTTTCCAGCATTAATATCTTTCTTGGGCATTCTAATAATAATATTTTTGTCTCTAATAAATCACGAAATACCTAATATTTCATGTCCTCAAACAACAATCAACAATGGAAAATTTCTTTTAAAACTATTTAAAGTAAAATTAACCCAACTACCATGTCAATATTCCAATTTCCATCTAAAATCCAAAATGTTATTTTTAATCAAATAATATCTTTTTCTAGGGTAAAACAAATGGTTTTATTTATAAAAAATTTAATAAATTTTCACTCTATACAAATTTGAAATAAATTTCTCAAATAAATATTATAATACAAATTTCAAAACTAATTTTTGGAATTTAATTTGCACAATTATCCATCCAATTTCTAGAAACACACCAAAATTCAACAGAATTGGGGATTTCCTCCAATTTCATGCCTAAGAAAATCCAAATCCCAATTAGCTATAATTATTTTTTAATAAAAAAAATAAATTTCATTTAAATCTTGAAAATAAATTTTTCTCATGGAATTTAGGGTTAAATCAATTGGTTAATCAACGATAGAGCCACCAAAATTGGGATCACAAGATCACAACGCACAACACCACAATGGGAAACTCCAATGAAGAATATCAGTAATGGATATCAGATAATCAAAACTAGATTAAAGGTATAAAAATAGAGATTATATCCTACAAAAAGATAGATATATGATAAGCCTTAATGAGGATTGTTGGAGAGAGTGGGATAGAGGGAATGGGGATTGAATACTTATTTGGAATTGATTGAACGATGATCGCCAAGATTTGATTCACTTTAGAATGGGTTTGGAGGATCCAAAATGGAACCTTGATAGCATTAATGTCAATTGGGGATATCCAATACTGATTCCAGGATGAGTAGGGTCCATATATGTGATGGGGAATTTTGAAAATAATTTTTGGATTAATTAAAAATGGCCATATGGCTTCCAAGGAAGGGCACATGGATAGAAAAACTGTGTGGCGTGGTTGTGTACCCTTATTAGTGGGGTTTTATAGTTTCTACTTTATGGGTGAACGGTTTTTCAAACCATTCCTCAACCATGAAAACCCATAATGCCTATATTTTCAAGGGTTTCCCTAGCAGGTCATAGTGTTTGGAAAAAATATGCTCCAACAGTGCAAATCTAAAAACCAATTAAAAATTTACAAAATATAACTTGAAGCATTCTCAAATGGAACCTAACCAAAAAATGATAAAAATATGGGTTTAGGGGTATCTTAAATTAGTAATAGGATGTTACAATACATCTATCAGAAATTTCATGAGAATAAATAAAAATACAATCACATTATACTCAAAATATGTTTTTCTTAAAATTTACATTCCATTCAAAGTGAAATTTTAAAATAAATTGTTTCTATGAACATTATAAATATTAATTAATAATATTTAAGTCATTTTTTAAATAATAATATAAACATTTAATTACTAATAAATATTTATATTTTTTAAAATGGTTTATTTTTTCCAGAAGATATTATTTTACAAAAAACATATTTTTGTGATTTAAATTTTTTTTTAATAATGACCTATGTCAATAAAAAACCTTTTCAAGTAATCAAATATATATATAAGGAGTATAATTATTCTTTATTAAATATTTTCTATAACTTCAAAACTGTACGATTAATATGTTCAGAACAAAAGTAAAATATTTCTTTAATAAACTATTTTTGACTTTTAATTAAATGAATAATTTTTAATGTGAATGTATGATTAATAATTCCTAAAAATAATTTTATCATTAAATAAATTATTTAAAAAAATTAAGATATATAAATTATTAAACATGATAAACATACCTAATTCATACTTTTTCATTATATTAACATGTTTTGTATATAAAATATTTCTATATGATTTTGTGTGTTTATTCTAAAATATATACTTAAACCATTGAAAAACATTATATGATAAAAATATTTCATAAATATTGAATTATATGGTTTGAATTATCTTATATGTTTCATTTAAATATTATTCATTAAAATTAATTACTAAGATTATCAATTAGATATTCTGTGAAAATGTTTATTTTTTAATGAATAATACTTTTCTATATGTTCTATAATATTCTTAAGTTTAATATATTTATATCAGAAAGAGTTGTAATATATTGTTTAATTATATATAGAAAATAAGTATCACATGTCTAATTGGTGATCAAAATCAAATAATAATATGGACACTCAATTAATGAAAGTAATGTTTTCTTTAAAAACAATACGTGAACCAATTATATGAAATAAATTAGAAGACCGTTTTAAAATATTCATAAATTGAATTACATTAATGGATTAAGAATTCATATTAATAATTCCTATTATAACACCCAAATCTTTTATGGTGTTCCTCTATTAAAATGTAATATATTCGATCGTTTATGTTTCACACAACACCAATTTTAAAATAGTAATTTACATTAAAATATGTTCATTGGAAGAGTAATGTGACCATTAAAAATAGTATATGACTAATAGAATAATAAAATAACCTATGGAAGGATAAATAAAACATAGATTTCCTCTATCTGAAAATATGATTTATAATTATCAGGTTATTTGTAATTAAAACAAATAAAAGTGATAAAATAAGTGTTGGTATTTTTGTGAAACATAAATGTATATATACAATTTTTGAATTACAATAATGATTTAAAAGAAAATTGTTTTTATAAAATATATTCATAAATTAATATGTTGTTGCCTTATGGATATAATATGATTTTATGTGACCATACTTACTTTTCCGAGTGTTAAAAAATTTATTATAATATTAAAATAGGTATTTTTTTAGTAAAAGGTTATTTTATATAAAAATTAAATTTCTCATTTTTATAAAATTATTTTTATTAAATAGATTCTATTTAATAATTCTTAACCTCAATATAGGGTTATGGTTATTTTTTGTGATTTTTTCAAAACTATATGTATTATTTGTGAATAGTGAATATGATAATTAACGATATTTGACAAATACATGAATTATTTAGTCATAGAGGATGTATGGATGATGTAAGCCAATAATATTGAAATATGCAACATCATTTTAATATATTTAGTGGCAAGTTTGAGTCTATTTATATCATCAAGTGAAAAAAATAATCTATTGAATAAAAAAACAAAACCCCCATCTCTTCTACTATAAATACCTCCGATCACCACCAATTCTCCTCACCCCTCCATAACAATTAATAATGTACAATTTCATCCCAATAAGTATCCCAACACTCCCCTTCATTCTAGACATTGTGGTATCACCCAAAATTCCATTTCAATGTTCCTTAAGGAGGTTCTTGTTTTAATTTTTTTTATATTTTTTTATTTTATTATCCTATCTAGACCTCATCATTCCAAAAATTCATGATAACTCTAGTCACACATATAAACATTTATTTTATTACGGTAATGATAAATCTATAATCAATTCCTTTTGTATTCCCCATTTTGTTCTAAAAATGATAACATCATATGTGAGGTGTAGATTCACCACCTTCGTGGACAATGATTCTTTCATTTTCTAATACTACCTAAAATGTTGGTAAAAATCTCCATTTTATGGATAAAAAATATTATAATATATAAATATATATATTACAAGTAATTTAGTGTTCTATTACTATTATAGATATAATATATCAATTAATAAAACACTACTAGTGTGTGATGATTGGAAAAACATAAAAATAACATAAACTGTTATCATAAATGATTTATCTAATAAATCACAAACATATCTAGAGAAAATTATATATATGGAATTTAAATTTATATAATTTTATTAATAACATGTAATTTCAATTCTAGATCACTATAACAATTTCACATGACATTTTTTACATGTATACAGGTGAACCATTCATGAGAACCAAGGAAATGAACACTCGGAAATGATAAAATTGAATCTCATAACCCGTCAAAATGGAAATAAATGAAATTATTAAAATTTACATTAATAAAATATACTATTATTATGTTTTTCATTAAATAATTAATCAATCTAATTTCATTATCTTGGAAATTATGTTAAAGTGTAGATGAAATTCGGACATAAGTTAATAGATTCTCCTTGAACATTAGTTTTTCATTCGGGTTACGATTTCTATATCTTTACACAAAAGTAAATATTATTTACTTTTATATAATTCATATCATTATTTACGTGTTCCAATATAATGTATCCAGATAATTCAAGCCGTATTTGATGGAAAATACATGAAGTTTAATGGTTCCCTTATAAATTATTCCTGATAAGAATTCCTAATTTAAGGGAACATCCATGTTTCTTACCAATATTATAGTTCACTCCATAATATATTATAACCAACCATTATTTTTATTAGGGGGCTAATTTTATATTGATGAAATATATTTTTTTCATTTCCAGTTTTATAAAAAAATTATTTTTTGGTCTTTTTTAAAGACTCATTAGATTTCCCCTTCATCCGCAATAAAGGGATTCCTCTATAACACTTCTTAAATTCTCTTATAACATGTTTTAAATAAAGTTGAAAATAATTTATAAATTAAATATAGATTAATTTCTTCTCCCTTTTCAGTTATAGGATATATATGTTAGAATATGATTTTATGAACAATACTAATTATTTTCCAAAATAAGTCTTCCTTCTAAAGTAAAGGTGTATTTCTTCAAATAATTCCACTGTGAATTTATTAGTGTGTTTCTACATATTTAAACACCCTATATTGAATATTGTTATTGATTGGAATTATTATTTTATGATATCAAATAACATATATTATTAAATGGTTTATGATCAGTTTGATAATGGATATGCTATCATGATACCATTCACTATATTACTCATAATGGTTAGTAAATATGTTTAAAGATTGGGGAATGTTATTTACATTTAGTATTTAAATGCTGTTTATGATTCACCCCAACCATATGAGGAATTAATTGGACATAATAAGTGATGGGAAGGGCCGACTATAGCCTTTAGATGTATATCTAGGATTCATGAGACAAAACATATATGGACTTGGCTGATATCATGTCCATTTTTTAGATGTATATTAGGTTGATGCCTTAAACATTTATTTTTATAAGTCTTGGTCAAGTCCTCGATGATTCAAATGAACTTAATTAGGAAATATATCATTTCCTATATTATTAATTGATAATCCACATGATTATTCATCTAGTAAAATATTAATTGTTAATTTTCAATCTCATGTGATTTTTTATAGGGAATTATTCATTTAGAAATATTTTTTCCATAATATGATCAAGATTATGTTTTAATTGATTGTGTTTATAGTTATTTATCTTTTCTAATTGATTATGTTTATATTTTATTATGTTATTTTACGTACACTTACTAAGAATCTAATCTCTCCCTTTTATTTTGTTTAATTTCCCCTAGGATGAAAAGAAAAAATTTACTAATGGAATACAGATATAATATAAGTGTTTATGAGTGTTTCCAAATTAGTTGATATGTTTTTCCATTAAAAGATGAAATGAAATGATTGCGGTTGAATTTGGTTTTCCAATGATAGAAAACTATTTAGAATAGTGGGATGCGAAAAATTGTTCTTAGTATAAATGTAATTATGTAAGGCCCAAGCTCTATGCTATTGGGGTAATGTTCATTACAGTTGATATGAGAGTAAGTTTTCTAGAATCCTTGGAAACAAGATTAGGGAACATAATCCAAATATAGTCATTGAGGATAATCATAGAATAATACTCATGAAATTCGATAAGTTGAGATTATGTGGGTATTTCTAGAAATAAATCCTAGTATGAACACTATAATTTTATATGGTTATAGAAAAATGTATCAAGGGGTTCAAAATCTAATAAGGTGCATTGATCTTGACTTGGCATAACATGGTACACAAAAACTGGGATTATTGTACATCTAGTTTGAAACTACCAAGGGATATACTTAGGATAATTCTAAAATTCATCAAAACCCATTATAAATATTTATAATGTAAACATGTCCCAAAATGAACATTTTTTATTATTATGAGATTAGATATGAATAAATATCCAATTTATGATTTCTGTTTTGATAGTTCAAACAATATGAATTATGATTTATAATCTAATTTAGATCATTGCATTGTTTAGGAATAGATCCTGGAGGATAGAATAGAGACTCTATCATTGCAAAAATTCCATGTAGGTATTCCCCTCTTATATGGGAAAATGATATAGGTGTGGGAGTTGTAACTAGTGTTGAGAAGCTTATAAATATATTAGGACAAGTGACTTAGGTTATGAGAAAAAACAATACTCACATGGAGCAGTCTGATCCACAAAATAATGTATCAATGTTAAGACACTTATGCAACAACAACCTCCATCATTCAATGGGACTATAAATCCATTTTCATCTAAGAGATGAATAAATTTTAAAGAGAATTCATTTCTCCCTTTGGGATATAATGAAAGATGGATGGTTAATATGGTAGTTTATCATATCTTAATATATTCTAATCAATGGTGGTCGTTGATTAAAAAATATAAGGTGGAAGATATTGTGAACATGAAATGGACAGAATTTATGGAAAATTTATTTTAAAAATACTTCCCTCAGGAATTAAAAGACGATATAAAGATACAATTATTAAGTGTGACAAAAAAGGGAAGAAAAAATTCCAACAATGAAGTAAACATTACAATGTTATAAAGTTAAGCTATTTATTACATAAATATTCAAATGATCAAAATTGATTGATTATTTTATGTGTTATAATCATTCCTCCAAAGGGAACTGTTCTCCAAAAAATTATAATTACACAAATATATAGTCTCATTTTTCTCAAGGTAGATATATAATTCATTAATACATATTTCTTTAAATTATAACATGAAAAGAATAGGGTTGTGAAAAAAAGAATGGATAAGGGGAATAATAAAAAGGGTAATCTTCCAACATGTGATACTTGTGGAAGGAAACACCCTTGTTCCTTCAAAAAATAAACCTGAGTATCTCCATGTGTGGTGAGAAAGGCCATT
Source organism: Viscum album (assembly GCA_963277665.1). Lineage (NCBI taxonomy): Eukaryota > Viridiplantae > Streptophyta > Magnoliopsida > Santalales > Viscaceae > Viscum > Viscum album. The sequence continues at coordinate 1,187,791,709 of OY728157.1, read as the reverse complement.
ATGATCATGATTTCATGTGAAAGAAAGAATTTATAATTGTTCAATTCAATAATTTTAGGGAGATGTGACACTATGAATATGATTTTCCGAAGTGTCACGGAAACATTCCTTAGAAAAGGCCATCAGATAATGGATGATCTTATGAGATTACAATAGTTGATGTTTATGTTTTTAATTATGTTGTTGCATATACATTATTAATCTCCTCATATTTTGATTACTCATTATTTGATTATGATCATAAAATTACTTTATATCTTATTATATTTCATTAAAAATTTGATATTTATAATTCACCAAAATAGGGTAGTTGTCAGTGGAGAATCCTAGTGGAATCCTTATTGAAAAATAAATGATTCTAGAAAATCATAATATGAAACATAAATATGCTCTAATTGATGATTTTATCATCATACATGTGGTTTAATTTGATATAGTCCATGCTATGGGCTGGATTTCAAAATATAATTAAAAAAATTATTACGTTGAGAAGAAAGTTATGATTATTGTTGAAGGTATATAATTTATCATCATTATAGGGGAGACTTCTTAATATAACTGATAATTGGATCCACCTCCAGTAGATCTTCTAAATGAAATTTGTATGGAAAATTATAAAACAACATCAATGGATGTGGAAATAAATTGTAAAATTTACGACATAACAATTGTACGAGAATACATTTAAGTATTTCCAAAGGATTTACCCATATCCCCTATAGAGTGGTATGTTGTGTTTTTTTATTAATTTAATACCTTATAAAATCCCAATATCAACAAATACATATAAAATGGATACTGTGGATGTAGTGGAGCTAAAGAAACAACTATAATAGTTGTGTAATAATGGATTTATTCTCCCCTGTGTTCCTCTATGGAGAGCCCCTATTCTCATTGTCAAGAACAATGATGGATCCATGAGGTAGTGCATCGACTATATGGAAGTCAATGTTATTAAACCAGATAACAAGTATAATCTACCTCTAATTAATGGTTTATTCGATCAACTTCATAAAGCTCAATATTTTTTAATAATCAGACTTTAATTTTATATCATCAATTTAATATAATGATGGAAGATATAAAAAATAAAATATGATAAACCAGGTATAGACTTTATAAATTTACAGTAATGTGTTTTGGACTAACTAATAAACCCTTTATTATTATGGATCAATTGAAAAGATTATTAAAGGAATATATTGATGTTTTTTTGTTGTATTTATTAATGATACCATGATACATTCCAAATGATATAAGAACCATGAGAACCTCTTTAGTATTTTTCTATAGAATCTTAGAAGAAAAGAGTCATATTGGAAGTTTAGAAAGTGTGAATTATATTTTAAAATAGTTTATTTTCATGGCCATATTCTCTATAATGATAGAATTTAGTTCATACTATGAAGAAAAAGGAATTTCATGAATGGAATAAACTAATAACCATAATTGAGTTATTTAGATTCATTTTTCTATCATGTTTATATCTACGTTTTGTTCATAATTTTTCCTGATTAGCTAACCCATTAACCATGCTTAGTCATAAAGGTGTTACGATTATTTGGGAAAATGGATTGGGATACTAGATCCATCCTCAGAGTAGCAGCACATTCCCCTAATCCCATTCTAGCATTTCTTCTTTGTAGGTTTCTCCTTCCCTCCTCTAATGTGGGACAGTGTGCTCAATGTTGGCTTTTTTAACTTGGGTTGGCATTATAATGGCATGTTCTTGGCACCAGACATCCTCTATTTGTTGTCTCTACTACATCATCACTAGTCAAGAAATGGTTTTTTATGGTGGTTATATTTTATTTTTAACATCAGATTTCGGAAGATGTTTTTATAGGAGGCGTTATAAAATTAGTTTTTTACGTTGGTTATTTTACAACTGATGTCAAAAACACAAATGCGAAGCGTTTTTTCACGTCGATTGATAAAAACCCGACATGGAAAACGCTTCAGAGTCATGGTTTATTATGTTGGTTATTTAATAACTGACACTGTATATACCCTTTCATGTCATTTATATAATAATTGATGTCATAAAGCACTCCTCTAAAGCGTTTATCGTGTAGGTTATTTTTATAACCGACGTGATAAACTTGTCTGCCAAGCGGTTTCCAACGACGGTTATATAATAAAAAATGTAAAAACAAATCTACAACTTCAGTTATAAAATAATCGATGTAAAAACCTATCCATTTCAATTTATTATGTCCATTATGAAATAATCTACGTAAAAACCATTTCCCATGCAGTTATTATGTCAGTTTCAAAATAACATACGTAAAAAAATTGTTTTTAAATGAAACTGAATCACTGTAATGCCCATCAAAATTACCTAAAACAGAACAAAATGTTTCCAAAAATAGACCAAATAAGACCAAACTCCCCCCCCCCCCCCCACTATACAACCCCCACCACACCCCTGGACACCCGCACACCCCTAGACTACCCCCCAACCCCTGGATAGCCCCCACACCCCTAGAAAACCCCTACCCTTCTGGACACCACCCACACCTGGACTATCCCACTACCCCCTGGACAGCCCCACACCCCTAGACAACCCCACCCTTTTGTATACACCCCATACCCTGGAAAACACTCGCACACCCCTAGAAAGACCTCCCACACCCCTAAAACAGACCAAAAAGTTACGGAGAACAGGCCAACCCCCCCCCCACTGGACAACCCCCACCACACCCCTGGACACCCCCACACCCATGGACTGCCCCACCATCTCTTGTATAGCCCCCACACCCCTGAAACAGACCAAAAAGTTACAAAAAAATAGACAAGAACCCCCCCCCCCCACAGGATAGCACCCACCACATCCCTGGACACCAACACACCCTTAGAATACCCCCCCCCCCCCACTTGGACATCCCCCCATACCCCTGTATAACCCCCACCCTCCTAGACACCCCCGCACCCCAGGACTTCCCTACCCCCTGGATAGACCCCACACCCCTGGACAACCCCCACCCTCCTGGACACCCCCCACACCCCTGTATTTCCCCCTCTCAACCCCCTATAAATCCCCCACCCCTCTAGACAACCCCCACCCTCCTGTATACCCCCCATCATCTAGACATTACTCTCACACCCCTATAAAGACCTCCCACACCCCTAAAATAGACCAAAAAGTTACCAAAAATAGACCAGAACCCCCCCCCCCCCACCCCACTGAACAACCCCCACTAGAACCCTGGACACCCCCAAACCCCTGGACTGCCCCCACCCCCTAGATAGCCCCCACACCCTTGGTCAACCCCCTCCCACCCTCTTGGACACCCCACACCCATTGACTGCCCCCACCCCCATGGCTGCCCCCCACACCCCTCGACACCCATCGACTTCCCCCCACTCACATGGACATCCCTACCACCCATCTGGACACCCTCCTAGAAAATTGGACTGCTCCCACCAAACACCTGGACCCCCCCCCCCACCTTACTAGACACCCCCAGACCAAAACCCGACCAAAACTAGACCAGAACCCCCCCCCCCCCACCCCACTAGATGTCCCCCACCACACCCCTGGACACCCCCCCACCACAAACCCATGGACTGCCCCACCCCCTGGATAGCTCCTGGACAACTGATTATGGGAGAGGAGGCACCGCCATCCCTCGGGGGGCTGAGATTTGCTGGAAGGTACTCGTCACTCCCACATGCGATGCATGAGATCTAAAAATGTTTCACCAATTCATTCATCCCTAGTTAACATCATCCATTATATCACTATGATGCCAGTATAACCAGGGTAAAACATCATCACACATGACAGTGTTTCCCCCTAGATATACTGAAATCAATGTGATAGAATGAATGATGTTTACAGGGGAAGAATGCATTGGTGAAACATTTGGAGAGCTCATGCTTCACATGTGGGAGTGATGAGTAACTTCCAGCAGTATTCAACCCCCAGAGGGATGGCGGAACACCCTCTCCCACCCCCTGGACTGCCCCCATCTCTATGGACACTCTTTCCCCTCACTAGATAGCCCTCCCACACCACTAGAAACCCCCTCACCCCACAAAATACCCACACAGCCCTAGACACCCCCTGGACATCCCCCCACTCACCTGGACGTGCATTCCACCCTCCTGGAAACGCTTCCACCCCCTGGACTCCCCCCCACTCTCATGGACACCCAGGACATCCCCCCCACCCCATCAGACAACCCTCCCACACCCCTAGATACCCCCACCCCACTGAACACCGCCCTACACCCTTGTAACCCCTCTCTACCGTACCATAATCCATACTAGAAAAACCATTAAAATAGACCAAAACAAGAAGTGGAGAAAAATTAAACATTCACATATATATCATTCAAAACGAACAATGTAAACATAAAAAATTAAATCCATCATAAACGACTGCCAAATACGCAATTACAATGACAATATTCAAAATAACATTTCACACTACAAACAACTAAAATTCAATCAAACCTGTAATATAATTTGACCATTCCACTTGTAAGTGTTTGACATCTTGAGCAATATAGGGTTGAGTATCATAAAATTGCTACAAATTAAAAGGATAGTAGTTAATGTGTATAGTGAATAAATCAAATGAAATATTATGGCAATGTTGTAATGGAAATCATTCCAGGTCAATGTTCACAACTATCATAGTTATTATTATTTCATACATAAATCGTAACATATAATATCTGCATTCGATGAAGCCTTGTTGTTCATGAAAATTATGATTGAATGAGTTTAAATAAAATATATTATTTTTATGTAATAAATCAAAAGGTACACAATATAAATGGATTTTTACCTTTAAATTTACTTATTTGATATTCTCACTCCTTTTCTTTGTGTTTTTTAGAATTTAGACCCATCCCCTATTAGAAAATAATACAAATGAGATAAATTTAAAATTCATTATAATATATAAAACTATTGAAAAATTGGAACATACTTTTCCGACATATTCTATAAACTTTCCTACACATCACCATGGACAGATCATATCCAATAAAGTGTTTTGTCCCTTGGGAAAAAAACCCCTAACATACAGTGATCACAGATAAAAGAAAATTTAATGTTAGTGGGTTTTTATGTTTAAATATAATGAATTCTTTGAGAGAGATGTGTTTAATACATCTCATAAAATGTCATCATCCAACATTGTGTGACTATATTCTATTCAAGTCGTTCAGAAATATAAATCATTCTTTGTTCCGAATTGAATGCAAATGCTTCAGGGGAAATCAAATGTGGGTCCATGAATCTATATACAGCTATCTTCTCATTCTTCTCAAAAATGTTATAAATATACCTAATACGAAATAGACATAAGTATTCATTCTTAATAAAAATAACGTAGGGAAAAGGTATTAAGACATACATAGAAAAAAATTTCACCATGTTGATGCCCAACTTATCCTTAGCAACATGCTCCATGATATCAGTTTTTACAATCCCCATAGTTATTTCATGTCCACATACATGGGATTTCATTGGAAAGTCATAATGATCTTCCAAAAAATTTGAATATCTTTACAATCTATCAAGACTAATAGAATCAGTATCTGATGACATAGCCATTTGTCTTTGTTGTTGTCTATACAATATTTCTTTACCTTTGTATTATTCTTGTAAAAATAAATATAAAAATATATTATTTTTAAAATTATAAATCAACTTTAATAAAAATAAAATAAAATAAAAGATATAACATACATACCTCTATGGTAATGAATCGAAGAAGTCTGGATGGCCAAATTAAAAAATGTTTGATATTGTGTCGAACTGTCGTCACCTCATCTGTAGGTAATGGTACTCGAGCTGATCTATCTATAATATCTTGTACAATGACCCTCTGATTCTGTACCTCTAATTTTTGATGATGAACTGTATCTCCTATACAATATACCAACCCATATACAACTATATGATGTTGAGGATCATCAACATACAACTCACAATAAGTAGGAAGCTGTGGCGGAGGAGTTGGATAAAAAATGGGGTCCGCAGGCTGAGGTGTGGGAGTGGGAGCTACTGGCGGAGGTGGGGGATAAATAATGGGGTCTGTAGGGGGAGGTGGAGGAGTGAGAGCAACAGTATGAAATTGTCTTTGCATGTATGCAAACATAGACTGTACCGATGCTCTAATCTGTTTCTTCCATCATCGAATTAATATTATTAAATTCAGCCTCCAAGGATTATATTTTTTCTATAAAAATCCTCAATGTATGAAGTTGAAGAATGTGGCAACACATTTCTTACAGATACACTTGCCGTATATCCTCATACATTACTAGGATATTCATGCTTTCCCAAGGCCGGAGATAAAATATCTCGTCTCCCAGCAGCTGTAAATACACTTTGTGAGCTCTCCTCCTCAAGTGAATCCTATATTAATTAATTAAACATTTCTATAATAATTGAAATTATATAGAGAAAATATTTAACATAAATAAATAATAATGACATCTTACAATCCTCTCAGCTACGATTCTTGAATCTTCCAAAAGATATTTCCCATTTTTCCCATCTAAGCTCTCTTCAATTTATTTTATCATGATTGAGGGGATGGAGGGGCCACCTCTCCATAGAATGAAGACTCAGCTCTTAGTTTTTGTAATTTTTCCTCCATCATTTGTTCTTCCAATAATGTATACCCTCCCTGAGATAAACTATGCGGTATAAATTTTTAAACTGGATCTCTTGATGATATTTCCTTGTTTTCTGTAAATTATGAATAATAAATCATCAATAAAACATTATTAAGATCATTTATATAATAATTCTTATAGAATTTTACATTTCCCTTACCAAAAATGATTCATTTTTTCTACTTTCAAAAAACTTTCTCCATGTGTCTTCGTCTATGAAAGGATATATATGACATGGATTTTCATGAATTCTATGACTAGGAAGGAAATCATATGAGATTGTTGATTTGAAATCCCTCCATCTCCTGGAATCCATCAATAAGCATTTATTCTTGACTCCTCCAGTGTGAGGAATATCAAATGTCATCTAATAATGAAGAGGTTAGACATATTATATATACTAGAAACATTTAATGATTATTCAAAAAATAGGAAAGGATCTTACCAAAATCATCTCCCACAAATAAGATATTATTGAATTTTCCACACTTATCAAGTCAATATACAAAATGACTACTTTTCTCTAACACTAAGTTGATACAAAACTCTTTAAATATTTTTCATTTGGACCACTAGGAATATCATCCTCATCAAAATCAATGAGTATCCACTAAACCTGGGTATGGGAAAGTGATAATTTTGGTAAATGTTTGCACCCACGTTTACCAACTCTTGAACTCTTTATCATAGTAGGAACACATAAGGAAGATTAGGGAACATCAAGAGGAGCATTTGAATGTTCCTCCCTAGAGGTATGACCAATATTCTCATCTCTAGAATCATGTGGTTGATCAACTAATTGATCTATAATTATCCTTCAAATAAAAAAAACAATAGTTCACAAATATACAAATTCAAATATTACAATACTAATATAAAAATAAAATAGAAAATTGTACTAAGTTATGTAATAGTAAACATGGTTAATATTGTGACCATGTTAAGAAATGTTAATGATGATAAAGACGGTAAAGATGGTAAACATGGAAAACATGGTAAACCTTGTAAACATGGTAAACATGGTAATGTAATTGTCACCGAACAAAAATAATAGATATATAATTTGTGTAATGGTTAACATGATAAAGTAAACTAAAAAATTTAAAACAAACAAAAACATATACTTATTTTGTTTTAATACATGTTTTAATAAATAAAAAACATACAATATCTAACATTTTATGAAAATAATAATTGTAAACCAGAAATAAAAAAATGTTATATGTAATTTTAGGAATGTACAAATGAATTTTTTTTCCCAAATTAATTCGTCGTTATCTTTTCTTGTGGGACAAACCATGTCTTCAACATGCTCATCATTATGTTCTGTTAATCTTTCCATGTAATTAGGGATCTCACATAAATCAGGTTCTTCATCAAGTTTATCCTCACCAACATATTGTTTTTCCCTTGTAAAATGATATCCCACTGCATATCTTATTGATCTACTACATAGAAATTATTTTTTCATGTGTTTCCATTATAAATGAATCAACTATGTCTTCCAATCTATTAAGATTAAAAAACTGTCATTCCAAATTCATCATGTCTGACACTGTTGTTACCGATAAACCATTCACTGTTAAAAACAGGAACATTAATTTTAAAGTAATCAACCTCTCATATGTCTTCAATAACTCCATTATATGAACTTGATGCAAAAATTGGGTTTTTGTCTTTAGCACTTGAAAAATGCATTGCTTCTGCAAACACCAATACACCACTATTCTAAAATTCACTTCTTTTTTCATGAGCTTTCATATGAAATGTACATCCATTAATGTCATAATCGGACCATGTTATCACATTTAAACGTGGACCACCCACTACCCATTTTAATGTATGTGATACATCTAATCTACTAAGAAAGGTCTTTTTAATCCATGAAAAAAAATAATTTGTTGTGCTCATTCAAAATCAACATTTCATTATTCTTTGTATGACATTATTTCAACTCATTAATATGAAATGTGATATATGATTAAGCATCATCTATGTTATTAATGATGTATGATTATAACTTCTTCATCTGCTCAGCTGAAAACGATTTCACTTTCAAACCACTAATCCCCTTTCCCTCATTATTAACTCATTCATGGAGAGATATATGTAAACCTATGTGCTACTCCGTAGAAAATATCTCGTAAAAAACTCTGTAACCTCATTAGAAATATACTTTTCAATAATGGAGGATTTAGGTCGATATGAATTATTAATATACCCCTTCAATATTTTCATATACATTTCAAAAGGATACATCCAATGAATATATAAAGGTCTAAAAAACATTATTTCTTAACCCATATGAATCATTAAATGCATCATTATATCAAAAAAAGTAGGAGTAAAATACATTTCCAAATAACAAAGTATACAAATTTCATCCTCTTCTAAAATTTTCAAAGCATTCATATCAATCACATTATTAAAAATTGAATTGAAAAAATAACAGAACTTCATTATTGTCTTTCTGACACTGATGGGAAATATTCCACGTAATGAAACTGGTAGAAGTTGTTGCATCATGACGTGACAATCATGATATTTCATACTTATCAACTTCTAATCCTTCAATGAGACAAAATTTTTTACATTTGAAGAATAACCTGGAGGCACATTGATATCATGAAGACATTGAAAAAATCTAATTTTCTCCCTCTTGGATATTGTATGAAATTTCAGGGGAATAAATGTTCATCTTCCATTAGGAGTGGGAGATAACTCCAAACGTATTCCCATTGATAGTAATTCTAATATTTCATTCAACCAATCTATTTTCATTCCTTTAATATCTAAAAATGTTATAATAAAAATATCACATATATTCTTCTCCCTACGCATGACATCAAGATTATTTTTAACTTTAGGATATCTCCAATATGGTAGCTTAAAAAAATATTGACATTTTCTTCCAAATTTGTCTATCATTACCAGATTTCTGTGTCTTTCCTAATGTCACATCAAGGTTTTCCATCCTCTCAAAATATATATTAGGGGATAATGTTTTTGGAGCAATAATAAATTCTTGTGATCCATTGAATTCCTTTTTTAGTCTTATATAATAATGATCCATAGGCAAAAACATTCGAGGACCCATATACATTGTTTTCCTACCACGATGCAATTGACAATATGAAGTCTGTTGTTTGAAAATTAGACATGCTTTATTCACTTTAATATTTTATCCAGACAAATTTCCATATGCTTGGAAGTTATTTAAATTGAAAAAAGCACTGCATGAAGTTGAATATATTACATTTTATAAGAATCATACACCCTAATACCATCCTCCCATAAATGTTTCAAATCATCAATCAATGGTGACAAGAAAACATCAATATCATTTTCAGGTTGCTTCAGACAAGAGATGATTATACTCAACAAAACCTATTTTCACTTCATACAAACTTCAAGAGAGAGGTTGTAAATTACCAATAAAACAGGCCATGAACTATCTGTGTTATTGAGGGTTCGGTATGGATTCATTCCATCTATTCAAAACCCTAGTTTGAGATTTATAATTTCATTTCCAAATGTAGGATACTACTCATCAATTTTCTTCCATTGTGGACTATCAGATGGATGCCGTATTTTTCCATCACATAACATCTCATCATCATGCCATCTTAACCTTTTTGTATAATGTGAATTAGAAAATAAACATTTGAAATGATAAATTATAGGATGATACCAAAATACAATTGAATGGAACTTTGTAATCTCTACATCAGGCTGTGATTTTTCTTTCACCTTATACCGTGATGTCCCACATTTAGGAAGCTCTGACAAAAATTCATATTCCATCCTATATATCATACATTTATTTAGACATGCATGTATTTTCTTGTATCCCAATACAATCGGGAATGATATTTTCATGGCCTTATAATGTGAATCTGGAAGATCGTTATTTTTTGAAAGAATGTCTTTCATAAATTTTAGCAGATCTGTAAAACTTCTGTCACTCCATTCATGTGTCTCCTTCAGGTTAATCAATCTTTACACTGACAGAAAACCATAAAATCCATACAATCATTATATAATGGTTTTTCAGCATCACCATATAGACATGAAACTGTCGGTTCTATCTCAATTTTTTCTTCTGCAATATCGCGAATCTTTTCATCAATTTCATCTGAGTAACCATCTTGCGAATCTACATCATCAGAAACATTCTATCTCGTTTCACCGTGCCAAATCCAAGGGATGTAAATCGGATTAAAACCATGACAAATCATATGATCTTTTATCTCTCTACTTTTCATTTTATTCATATTCAAACATTTCAGGTGTGGACAGAAAAAAATTGCACTACTTGGAACATTTCTTTTAACAAAATCAAAAAAGGCTTCAACAACTTCCTCATATTAATTACTCATTAATTAAGTTATAATACAACTTCGACTCATTGTTACCTATAATAAAAATCACAATTATACATATTTTTAGATAAGAAAAATATCTATTTATATGAAAAAATCATAATTTAAATGTAATTTTTTTTTGAAATGTAAAACTAATCTATGTGTATTTAAAAAAATATGCTTGAATATGAATTTAAAAAGAAAATATTGTTAGATATAACAGTTTTAAATTCATCTTGGATCCTTTCTTCTTAAGGTTCCAAAGCAATACATCCTGGTGAAACTGGATACCAAATTCATTGTTCAGTTAAAAATAATTATGATGTATAAATATTAAAATATATACACATTCACTACTAAAAATTACACATATACTAACAACTTGAAACCTCTGGAAAATCCCAACCCCTCTGGACAGCCCCCCCCCCCACCCCCACCCCCCTTGACACCACCCCCACCCACCTGGACATCACCCCCACCCTTGTGGACATGACCCCCACCCTCTGGACACCCCTACCCCCAGGTACAACACCCCCATCGCCTTGGGCACCACCCCCACCACTCCTGGACACCACTACCACCCCCTTGGACACTCCCTGGACACCACCACCCCCTTGGACATCCCCCACCACCTGAACACCAACTCGCACCCCCTTAGACACCCCTGGACACCACCACCCCCTTGGACATCCCCCACCCCTCTGGACAGCCCCCACCCCCTAGACAGCCCCCAACCCTCTAAACACCCCCCCCCCCAACACACACACCCATGGACACCCCCACCCCTCCTGGACACCACCCCCCACACCCTACCCCCTAGACTCCCCCCCTGGACACCCCTTAATCCCCTGGACACCCCACCCCCTTAGACACCACCCCCACACCCTTGGACACCCCCTAGACACGACCACCCCCTTGGACAGCCCCCCACCCCTCTGGACAGCCCACCCACCCACTGGACAGCCCCCATTCCTCTAGACAGCCCACACCACCTTGGACACCCCTACCCCACCTAATAACCCCAGAACACATCAATTACTATTAAACTGTAAATTTAAAAATGACCGAACATCCCTAATAATAGATGGAATTATGGAGAAGAAGAAGTGGAAGAATAAGAAAAAAGAAACAAATAATAAAGGAAGAATAACATGGAATAAGTAACTTATTTAAGGAAATTCCATGGAATCCAAGAAAACCATTGGGCCTCCAATGTTTGATAAAAAATATGAGAAAATGGATTAAACTTGGGAATCAAATAAAATTTAAAATAAAAACTCAGATGGAGAAAATCATAGTGTAAATCCTATCATCACAACACAATGGGGTTAGGATAACTATGAAACTTTGAAAACCATGACATGTTCTCCCCCCATAACCTATAATATTCTCATAGTAAAGGACTGGTCAAATATATATAACCAAATAGAATCATATTGCAACACCACTCATCTTTCCATAATGCTTGAATCCCTAAAAATCAAAGTGGAAACTTGAAACATAGATTGTACTGACCCCCTTGGACATCACCCCCCACCACCTTGGACACCACCCCCACCCCCTTAAACAACACTAACAAATTATAGCCAAATATCAATGAAACAATGCAATCTTAATGTCATAATCATATAAACCATGATGCAATATTTAATCCCATCTATCACTTATCCCCCACCCCCTTAGACACCACCCCAACCCCCTTGTACACCACCACCGCCTTGGACACCCCCTGAACCCCACCACCCCCTTGGATAGCCCCCCACCCCTCTGGATAGTCCCCACCCCCTAGACAGCCCCAACACCTCTAGACAGTCCCCCCCTTGGACACCCCCACCCCTCATGGACACCACACCCCACCTCCTACCCCCTTGGACACCCCTTGGACACCACCCAACCCTCTGGACACCCAACAGACAACCCCCAAACCATATGGATAGTCCCCCACCCCCTTGGCCATCCCCCTCCCACCCTCCCACCCCCTTGGATAGCCTCCCACCACCTTATACCCCCACACCACACACCCCTGGACCCCCCCCCCCCCATCATGGACACCCTATACACCCCAACCCTCTAGAAAGCCCCCCGAACCCTCTATACACCACCCCATCCCCTTGGTAATCCTCTTGTCACCACCCCTCAGCCCCTGGACAGCCCCCACCCCACTAGATAGACCTCACCCCACTAGACATCCCCCACCCCCTTGGACACCCCCACCCTCCTGGACACCACCCCCACCCCCACCCCCTTGGACACCCCCCAGACAACCCCAACCCCCTAGACACCTCCCCCCCAGACAACCCCCCAAACCCACTAGATAGGCCCCAACCCCATGGACAATCCCCCCCACCCACCAACCCGCTTGGAGAGCCCCCCACCTCCTTCGACCCCCACCCCCTTTGACCCCCCCCCCCACCCCACACACACCCCTGGACTTCCCACCCCCCATCTCCATGGACACCCTGGATATCCCCCAACCCTCTGGAAAACCCCTCGAACCCTCTGGATAGCCCCACCCCCTTTTGACAAACCCCACATCCCTAGAAACCACCCCCACCCCCTTTGACATCCCCCACACCCCCTTGGGCACCCCAACCCCCTTGGACAACCCCATCACCCCTAAACACCACCCCCACCCCCCTTTGACACACCTAGACACCCCCACCCAACTGGAAATACCACCCACCCCCTAGACACCCCACCCACTTGAACATCCCCCACCCCCTTCGAAACCCCCAATATGCACACACACAAATGATATAACACACAAAAATTGTAAACATGCATGATATCTGTAATGCCCCAACCCCAATTACCCAGAGTCGGTGCATTATTATGCATCAGTGGAATGATTACAAAAGATCAAGTCTCAAAAGACCGATTATTTTAGTAGACTTGGAAATTATAGATACATTCAGAAGGTTTACATTACATCATAATGCGGAAAACTACAACAACATAGTCTACATAGTCCACACTCATATCCCCTTAGACTATCCTTCCAGGTTAGTTATAAAATACATCTTCATATACTGGAAAAATAAAACATAGAAAGGGGTGAGCTCATATGCTCAGTAAGGATAACAATATAGAAGAAACATTAATAAATAAGCATAAACATTTAAGGCAATGTATTTCTAAAACAAAATCCTTTTAAACTTTAACTTTAGCATAATATGGAAAGAATAAAATGAAATAGTTTCATTTACATATTCATATGGATATTCTACTAGTATAATAATCACATGAAATATCAATAACCACTTTCCTAACGACGGAATTCATATTTCCATACTATCATAAACACATAGTCAAGGCCTTGTTCCAACACTATAAATAAGTTTTTCTCAAGGCCTTGTGCCAAGAAACTAGTTTGTCTCATGAGACTTACCGATGCATCGAGAAGCTATAGCGGGCTCCACCCATCACTTACTAAGTCTAATGCATTCATCATATGAAAATTTTGAAACATAACATAAACATTTGTATTAAAAAAAGCATACGAAATGTCAATACCTCATTTACAAACCATGAATGGTATAAAAATAACACATCCAGAGTCAAACATAACACATTAAATACAATATGAAAGACTATATTTTAATAGATTAACCTCGATTGAGAATAATGAAGGATATTTACAAAGATTAAAATATTCATCAAAGCTATTTGAGAGAAATATCCCATTTTTCATGAAAAACATTTAAAAGGAACACTAATTTTCAAGAAGTCGTTTAAAAATAGATTTTTAAATCAAAGTGTTTCATACAACATTTAAAATTTTGAAAGGAATTTTAATTTTAAAACTTTAATGTCCATATAAATAAATCCTGAAAACCATTTTTAAAATATGTACACTAATGAGAAAGATTTAGAATAATAAATCATCAAAACATTTAAATGATATTTTAGTTAGAGTTCCTAACCAAAAGAGAGACACTTGAATAAAAATAATTGAGGTAATAAAAAAAATTTAATATCATTAGAATAAAGGGATTCATGATATAATATTTCAAATTACATTATATAAACCATATAAATTTGATTTAGTGTATAATAATAAAAGAGTCTCGATGGAATGTAAATTGAGATGAAATCTATTATAAATACCGTATGATTAAGTTAAGGATAAATCAACGAAATAATTATGTGTGAAAAATATTAATGAACTAAATATGATTGGATATTCAGTGTAAATAAATCAGAGGACATTCAAACATATTTTTGTAAAAACAACACCAATGAATTGGATGTTTAACTCAATAAATGGAGATTGAGTTGAAATTACTCTTATCATGTTCATATCGATGACTTGAGAATTTATCAATAGAGTGATTATGTGTATCAAAAGTATATCCACATAAAGGGGAGTGGAAATTATGACATAATAAAATTAATAGTGATTCCACACATAATCATGGATTAAAATAATCAATGAAGTATGTGAAAATAGGAATGAGTGGAAATTGAAATTTCAAATTCCCTTATTGATTTGGTAAATTACAAAACATACTCCCATAAAAGAAGGATCATAAAATTATTATGTAAATATCCATAAATTAAATTATAATAGGCAAAAAATACAATCATGGGTAGTACACACACCACATGATATAAATAAGTGGTGAATAATGGAAATCTCCCAGAATTAAAAGTGAGATAAGAAACCCCTTACTTTTTACTTTTCCCTTGGACGAGGGTAGGTTAAGCACATTTATAATGGGGAAATAATTTTTATTGAATTATAATAGAATCATATACATTAATATGATATCATATATGATCGTTTAACATTGATTTGTTATTAATATCTTAGTATTATTGTCGTTTCATGTGTTAAAGAATTCATTTTCCTTTATATTCATTGTTATGTGAGCCATATTTGTTATCGATAGAATGTATCTTATTCATATCCAGAATGATATAATGTCCCTATTTTTTTTAATCATAAAATTAAATTTAGTCTTTAATGGATATGATGGGGATTGAATGTCATCGCGTTCGTGGAGACGGTAATCCATACGTACGTACGAGCTACAATATCATTATTTTGATATTAAAATAATATATAATTGGATGGTATATCATATATAAATAATTTTTATCATTTTACATTTATCAATTACATCATTTAAACATCTTTTTTATACCCATCCAAATAATCATGTATTGAATAACAATTACACCACGACGTGGAGACGGTAAGCCGTACGTACGCAAGTATGGTGACATGTTATTCAAAGGATGGAAAGAATAATTAATTTGGTTGTACCATATTTATAAAAACATAAAATTATATAGAATATACTGGAGTTATTATTTTAGAATAGAAAAAACAAAGAAAAAGGAAGTGGAAGAAGAAAAGAACTTGAAAGAGGGTGGTTAAATTATTACCTCTTCTTCGGGTTCTTCATTTTGATTTGATCAAAAGGGCTCCTTAAGTTGGAATTCTGACCAAATGAGGGAATCTTGGATGAAGGGGGGATAGTAGAAATGGTATTTAGGAAAGGTTTAGATGAGAAAAATGGATTTGATGATGTGAATTAGAAGGATGGGGGAGTTTCCTTTTATAAGAGGGGTAAGGGGCACCTTAGGAAAAGCTAGAAATATTATTTTATAATAAAATAATTTTAGGTTTCTAATGGCTCCAAAATGGATTTTTTAAATGATAAGGTGGGGATTGGTCAAAAAACATGCAACCAATAGGTTTTAGAATGGTTTCGGTCACTATATTAACCTTAACCTTTATATTTAACTCTTAGTTAAATAGTTCGACATTTACCAAGTCTCTTTGTATTTTTATATTATATGGTTAATAAACATACAATATACCTCCATGAGAACCCCAAGTGGTTCATTAATGGTAAATATATAATTATATAAGTCTTTTTTCTGAGACTTATATTTTTACGAATATTATATAAAATAATAATATAATATTTGTTTTTAAAATTCCTTTATGTCAATTTTTACACTATTTAATAACTGATTTTTTTAAAGTCCTAAAAACTTTATAAATTCAAAATAAATTCATTCAATAAATCCTAACATTTCATATTAACCTATTAAATACATGTATGGCCTCAAAACTATAAAATTGTATTTATTGTAACATTTATAATACCATTTATTTGATTCTTTCATTAATAAGGAAAATGCTGCATAATTATTGTGTCATAAATCGATTTAATTATTCAATGTCTAAAAATTATAAATTAAATATGATTATGTAGGAAATATTTTTATACTTCTAAGGAATATTTATATTCTACATGATAACATATATAATGCTTCTTAAAAATTGTTTTGATAAAAGATATATTCTTATGTCATTTTTGTATTTACTTTAACTTAATTAATATAAAGTGTCATTATCACTTACAAGTGTCTCCATGGGGTACCAAAATCGACCCAAAGATTCAGATGGTCAGACGTGTATCATCCAACATGGTTAGGACATGTGTTAGGATAATTTAATATTTACATAATATTATTATTTTAACCTTATTTACTGGATTTTCGCTTTAACCATGAAAATAAAATATTTACCGAAGTTATTATTCAAAATGTATAAAAATAAAAGTTACCAATTTACACAATTTGGACATCTTGATTCTAAATATGGAATCCTTTTTTTAATTCAATACACAAAAGTGTCTGAAATTAATTTATATTAATTCCCATTATTAAAACAAAGAGCGAGTTTTTTATGAGTTAATAACTATCAAAAGATTGACACTTGTTTATGTCTAGTTTAAATGTGAAATTATGTCCAATTAACTATATTGGATTAAATAGTAAAAATATATTCTAATTATACTTTAAAACCACTCAATAGTATAATTTATCACTATAAATTTTTTGTATTTAAAAAGTTGTTTTTAATTAATGTTTATTATTTTTCACTATTCATAAAAAATTGAATGTTTTCTAACAAATACAAAAAATTCACTATAGCACCCTCGGATTGAGGTATGTGGAATTTTTTATGCATTTTTATGTATTTGAAGTGAATGGAATAAGTTGGGAATTGGTTGCGGGAGTATGGAATGGTTTTAGATGAGTTTAGAGGCTTCTAAAGGGGTACACGGTTTGAGCACGGTTAGTGTTAACATTGCTAATGATCCAGGAAACCGTGCAGGGGGGAAAGTAGGCTCTGCCCGGAATATGTACGGTTTGCCAAACCGTGCGAGGAAACCATGTGAACTCTGGATCTTGAGGTAGTGGTGTGCACACAGTTAGCACACGGTTTCCCAAACAGTACGGGCTAACTGTGCGGCCACTTAATGATAGGGTTTTAAAACCTCGTCTCACTCGGTATTCCCTCATTTCACTCCTCTCATCCTCCCACTCGAGCCTCACTCAGGATTTTCGGTTCTCAAGGATTGGAGGGGCTCTCCCACACGTTTTGGAAGCGATTCGTATGGGTTTCAAGGTGGATTCAAGGGGATTTCTCTCTCGTAAGTCTCTCCTCTTTCTTCTCTTGTGTTTTCCTCTAGATCTACTTCCCCCTCTTTCTTGGTTTTCTTGATATACACTTTTTGTGTGTAGATCTAGGGTTTGGTTTGCCTTGGATTATAATATTAAGGATTGTGGATGTTAGGGAAAGTGATCTAGAGAGGTGTCGGTGGTGCGTTTTCCGGATTTGAGGCGCGGTTGTTCGTGCGTCGATTTCTCAGGAACCCTAAAGGTAGGGGGCTTCTCTCTCAACCCCACTTGGTTAGAACTTGTCGTTTGTTATTACTATTAATTGTTGTGCTGAAAAGTAATCGTTTTTGATGTGCCAATGTGGTTGGAAATCCCTTGGGTGATGTTTTGGGGATTTTTGTGGAAAATGGGTTTTGTTGTGAAATGCTCTTGTTGTGGATTTTAAAATGGGTTGCTGAGTTTGATTTGTGAACTGGATGATGGAAATGGTTTTCAACAAAAAGGGTAGTTTTATTGAATTGTTGCTTGGCATTGAAAATGGTTTTCAATAAATGGGTGAGTTATTTAAGTGAATTGACATGTAATGGAATTGGTTGATTACATGATGTTGTTGTGACCTTGATGGATTATATGCTTGGTTTTGATTGGTTGAATTTCTATGTGAAAGTGGGAGGGATGTACCACTATAATGAAGGCGGTGGATAGTGGACAGAAGGGCCATCATCAATGATAAGTGGACAGGAAGAGCCACGAGTTGTAAATGGATGAAATAGGTTGGACGGAAGCTCCACCGTTATGATTGTTTTGTTGTTTACTGTTTTACAAGATGGAATTGTTGTGCTAATGGGTAAATGTTGGAATGAATGTGGATTATTGGTTGGATTTCCCTTGGTTGTTTGGTTTGGATGTGATGTCCTGGTAAGGGCACGTTTGGCTTATGAAAATGGTTGCACTTGTGTTTTATTTTATATAAACTGTTTTATATAAATGTGCTAACGGTTTAATCCTAGTGGCATGTGTAGGGAAGTCATTTGGGGAAATCCTACTGAGTTTTAGTATTCACCCCCTGCTTTGGCACGTTGGTGTCTTTGCAGATACTATGTACCGTGACATGGGCAATGGTAAGGCATCAACCTCCTTTAGCGGTGCGTTGTGATATCTTGGTGGAACATGGAGCTTGGAGCTTGGTGTGGAGTTGTGGTGGTGCCAAGGATTGTGGTGTTATTGTTGAGTCTTCCTCATTGTACTCTGATGTTGTATTGGGTTGTGTTGGCATGTGATATTATGGATTATCTGGTTGTCTTTGATAAGGTACGAGGTTGGTTTTGTTGACATGCATCAATAATTTTGGTTGTTGGTTGGTTTTATCTCAAGGTAAAATCATTCCCCAATTGTTCTCGGAGCCCTCGACATTTATTTCCAGCCTTTAGAGACTTTGGAACATCGCTTAAGGCCATGTAACCCCCTCCGCCTCCTCAAGCCGATGAGTTATGGGCAGGGTGTTACAGGTGGAATCAGTTGGTTCGGTTCTTTGTAGTTGATCTTCAGATTTGGCATTGACATTCGTTCTGTTACATTCCTTGAGTCGGGATGGTAGCAAGGAGTAGGATTGTTGGAACATGGAATGTATAGCATAAAAGGACGTAGTTATCCCTTTTATGCAAAAATTCAAGACACTAGGGAGTTTGGTACATAAGTTTTTTGGAGACACTTATAGGCATTGGAAATTTCATTGTCGTGGGTGTAGCCAATGAGATGAGCATGGAAATCATGGTAGAAATGAATTCCAAATAGGATTCATATTTCACTAGGGTATAATGATTTATTATGTGATATGAATGTGTGAAATTGTAATGTGAATAGATTGGTATTTTAAAAATTGTATGGTTTTCAAAATGTTGAAACATGGCACATGTGAAAAAATGTGAACGGGTAGAAAGCCTTGTTGTGACAGTGTTGTGTAATGTGATTTGAAATGGGATTTCATGATGTCTACGGAAGTGAGACTCATGGTTGTTTTTTTCTGTTGATATAAATGGCACCAGGTAGGTGTCATATAGTCCAACCGGAGGAGGCTTCTAGGAATGTGGTAGCACCTGAGCCTCAGGTGAACCAGTAGCTAGTCCAAAGCATAGTGAAAGCTTTCTAAGATGTGGAATGTTGAAATACAGTGGATTAACCAAGGCATGTGGATAATGTGGTTCAGTTTCAAAAGCAGAATCCACCCATCTTCAGGGGTGATTCAGAGCCATAGAGGGAAGAATCATGGTTGAATAGAATGAACAAGATCTTCGAGATCATGGGAACACAGTTAGAGTTAAAAGTGAAGTTGGCCACATATGTGTTGGAAGATATTTCCCTTTAGTGGTTGGAGTTGGTAGTCCAAGCTTAGACGAACAAGGTTATGATGTGGGAAGGCTTTGAGGAATTGTTTAATAAACAACTCTACCCACATTTGTTTATAATTCAGCGTATGACTGATTTCTTTAGTTTGAATCAAGAGGTGATGTCGGTGACATAGTATGCATCTAAGTTTATGAAGTTACTGTGGTTTTCACCTGATGTGGTGGGTAGCATGTCGTTGAAGGTGGGGATCTTTGAAGCGGGGTTAAGGAAAGAAATCCGTTCAAAGATAGTGGTACTGTGTATAGATGATTACACAGAAATGGTGAATAGAGCCTCGGTGGTTGAGCAGGGTCTATTGGGAGCTCTGGGTGGGGGAAGCATGGTGGTACCCATGGGGAATAGTGGGAACTCTAACGCTGGGTTCAAGCGGAAGAGGGACACTTACTCTCAAGATGGGAGTATGACATATAATCCGACGTCAGGATCGGTAAATCTTTCTCTAAAGCCCCAAAGCAAGCTGGGATGTTTTCAGTGTGGTTCCACAGGCCAAATCAAGCGGGATTGTACGACACAACCCTGAGCATGTCATAATTGTAAGTAGATGGGCCATCTATAGTGTTATTATCCGAATGCTACAAGGTCGGGTGTGCATGAAAATCCTCAGAGATCGCAGACGTCGTATGCTTCAACGAGACAGGGGCTGTAGCATACCCCATGACAACGGAGTAAAGTGGGTCATGGTGATTCTCAGAATACCATGATGCCTCAACAGAGTAATAAAGAGAAGTGTGTTGCAAGAAAACATGTGTTCAGAGCTGAGAAAGTTGTGTTTGATGATCAGTCGGGACCATCCACGGTGCAAGGTACTATTCTTTTAAATTATACCATGATGCAAGTGGTTTTTGACATAGGTTCCTCACATTCTATTATTGCTGCACGTGTCGTTGATTTACTGAGATTAAGGGTAGAAGTGATGCCCTCTATTTTGAAACTTCAAACTCCTCTGGGTCAGAGAGAGTTTCATGCCTTCTTGTGTAGATAATGTTGTATCATTGTGGGTGAGGTTTAGATAGTGTGGAATTTCCCAATTCTTGAGATGGATGGGTATGATATAATCCTGGGAATGGATTGGCTGGTGGATTTTGAGTCCCACATCGACTGTGATGCGCAGACATTGCCTTTTATGACACACGATGGTGTTAGACATATCTTTAGAGGAGAGAGGCATGAAATGCAGGGTGCAAAGGGTTTGTTGGCACCAGCAGTTGGTACGTTATCATATCAGTTGGCGGTCTTGTTGTTGAAATCAGTAGAGGGTGTTGAGATGAGTGTTCCTCTGGTAGTGGGGGGTCGGTTCATGGATGTTTTTCCTGATGAATTCATTGGGTTACCTCCCGTAAGAGAAGTGGAGTTTACGAATGATCTCCTTTCAGGGACCATTCTTATATCACTTCTATATTATCGAATGGCACTGGCTGAATTGCGGGAATTAAAAATCCAGTTAGAAGAGTTAGAAAACAAAAGGATTTATCCGGCCTAGCACATCTCTGTCGGCAGCTCCAGTGTTGTTTGTGAAAAAGGTGGATGGAACCTTGATGCTATGTGTTTATAATCGTATACATAACCAAGTTACGATAAAGAATAGATATCCACTTCCACGAATAGATGATTTATTCGACCAGTTGAGGGGAGCCTAGTGGTTCTCCAAGATCGACCTGAGGTCAGGATATCATCAATTGCGGGTGGGGAAGAGGATATTTCTAAAACAACATTCATAAGTAGATATGGCCATTATGAGTATTTGGTTATTCTATTTGGTCTATTGTATTCCCCTACGGTATTTATGGCCTTGATGAATTGGATATTTCAGTGAAATCTATATTAATTTGTGGTGGTGTGTTTGTCGATGATATTCTAGTGTATTCAAAGACAAGGGTGGATCATGATCAGTACTTGGTGACAGTGCTGGGAATCTTGAGGGATCATCGGTTGTATTCTAAATTGTCAAAGTGTGACTTTTGGATATAGGAAGTTCGTTTTCATGGCCATGTAATTTATGAAAGAGGTGTTTAAGTGGATCGAGAAAAGATAAAGTTCGTTATCTCGTGGCAACCTCCAGAGAATTTGTTTGAGATACGAAGTTTTCTTGGTCTAGCTGGGTATTATCTGTGTTTTTTTCGTGATTTTTCATGTTTGGATTCGCCAATGATAGCATTGACAAGAAAGAATGTTCCATTCTAGTGTAATGAATAGTGCCATTAATGTTTCAAAGAGCTAAAGGGTCGTCTTACATCAGCACCAATCTTGGTTTTTTCAGAACTATGAAAAGGGTAAGTGGTGTATTGTGATACATCAAGATCAAGGTTGGGGTGAGTACTCATTAAATATAATCATGTTGTTGTGTATGGATCATGGTAGTTGAGAGTGAATGAAAATAACTACCCAACTCATGATTTGGAGTTGGAAACAATGGTCCATCCTTTGAAAATATGGTGCCATTATCTCTTCAGTGAGAAATCCACAGTATATATAGATCATAAGAGCTTGAAACATATTTTCTCACAAAGGGATTTGAAATTGAGGGAAAAGAGATGGATGAAATATCTCCAGATGTTTTATTTTGACTTGATGTACACACCAGGTAAGGGAAATTTGGTGGTGGATGCATTAAGTAGAAAATCAAATGCTCAGATGGTGAGACAGGCATCGGACCAGTGGAAATTGATGTCGATTATAGCTGATATGTGGTTGGAATTTGAGGACCAGGGTGATAGATAAGTCTTCTTTCCAGTTTTGTTTGTTCCTGACATGGTTGACCAGGTTAGAGAGGCACATATATCCGATTCTGAGTGTGTGACAGTGGGGTCGAGACTCAATGGTGGGGAGACCATTGAGGGTTGGAAACTAAATAGAGATTTAGTTTTCTATTTTTGGAATCAGATGGTTGTACTAGTTGCTTGTTAGGAGGATCTTCTCAGGGTGTATCATCATTCCAGGTGGGCTGCTCATCCTGGAATTCGGAAATTGTACAAAGTGTAGAAAGCACAGTTCTGGTGGGATGGTATGAAAAGAATTGTGGCTAAGTTTGTTTCGAGATGCTTGACTTGTCAGCAGGTCAAGGCAGAGCATCAGAGGCCAGCAGGAATGTTGCAGTCTTTACCGATCCCTATTTGGAAGTGGGAGAAGATAGCGATGTATTTTATCATTGGTCTCCCAAGAACAGTCAAGAATCACGATACCATTTGGGTGATAGTGGATTGGCTAACGAAGTCGCCCCATTTCATCCCGATTCGTGAATCTCATACGGTGGAGGATCTGTCCAACATATATATCCGGGAGGTGGTAAAGAGGCATGGTGTTCTAATTTCGATTGTATCATATAGAGATTCGAGGTTTACATCAAATTTTTGGAAATACTTAAAGTAAGCCCTTGGGAAGTAGTTGTGGATGAGCACGGCGTATCACCCTCATACGAATGGTCAATCTGAGAGGACGATACAAACTCTAGAGGATATGTTGCGGGCTTGTGTCTTGGATTTTGTTGGCTCATGGGAGGAGAACTTGTCATTGGTTGAGTTCTCATACAATAAAAATTATCATACATTCATACAGATGGATCCATTTGAAGCATTGTATGGGAGGCCCTTCCATTCTACACTATGTTGGGTGGAAATGGGCGAGTCCTCGATGGTTGGACTGAGCCTTTTCTAGGAGACTATGGAGAAGATCAAGTTGATTAGAAAAAGAATGGAGACAACTCAGAGTTGTCAATAAATTGTATGTTGATCATCGTCGACGACCGATGTCGTTCGAGGTGAGTAATCATGTTTTCTTGAGAATATCTCATAGGTTGGGACATCATCGGTTTGGGAAGCAGGGAAAGTTATCTCCGAGGTATATTAGACCTTTGGAGATTCTTGAGCAGGTTGGCGAGGTGGCTTATCATTTGTCTTTTCCACCACGGTTTAGTGCGGTGCAAAATGTGTTTCATGTGTCACAGTTGAAAAGGTATCAACCGGATCATGACCATGTGATTCGATGGGATCATGTTGAGCAAGAACTGGATGCTTCATTGGTGCACGTGCTAGTGCTGGTTGTAGATAGGAAAGAGAATGTGTTGCGTGGTAAATTAATCGGTTTAATTTGTGTTTTGTGGGAACACGGTCAGATTCAAGAGGAGACGTGGGAGCGAGAGGAAGAGATGATTGAGCAGTGGCCCGAGCTCTTTTGGCAAAGGGCAAGTTCACTACTTTTCAGGGACGAAATGTCCAATGGTCCCAGTTTGAGGTATGTGGCCTTCTTATGAATTTTTATGTATTTAAAGTGCACAGAATGTGTTGGGAAGAGGTTGGGAGAGTTTGGAATGGTTTTAGATGAGTTTGGAGGCTATTAAAGGGGTGTACTGTTTGAGCACGGTTAGTGTAAACCACGTAGATGCTCCAAGAAACCATGCATGGGGAGACAGTAGGCTCCACACGGCCTGCGCACAGTTTTCCAATCCGTGTGAGGAAACTATGAAGACTCTGGTTCTCGAGGCAGTGGCATGCGGCCACATAAAGTTAGGGATTTAAATCCTGGGCTCACTCAGGATTCCCTCCTTTCACACCTCTCTTCCTCCCACTCGATCCTCACTCAGGATTTTTGGATCTCAAGGGCTCGAGGGGGTCTCCCACACGTTTTAAAAGTGATTCGAAGGTGTTTCAAGGTTGATTCAAGGTGATTTCTCCCGGGTAAGTCTCTCCTATTGCTTCTCTTGTGTTTTCCTCTAGATCTAATTCCCCCTCTTTCTTGGTTTTCTAGATCTATACTTGTTGTTTTTAGATCTAGGTTTGGGGTTTACTTGGATGTTAATATTAAGGCTTGTGGATGTTATGGAAAGTGATCTAGAGAGGTGTTGGTGGTGCCTTTTCCAGATTTGAGGTGCGGTTGTTCGTGGGTCGATTTTGTGGGAACCCTAAAGGCAGGTGGCTTCTCTCTCAACTAAACTTGGTTAGAACATGTGGTTCCATGTTAAAATTAATTTTTGTGCTGAAAATTAATTGTGTTTTGATGTGAGAATGTGGTTGGAAATACCATGGGTGATGTTTTGGGGATTTTTGGGAAAAGGGGTTTTGTGGTGAAATGCCCTTGTTGTGGATTTTAAAATGGAGATTTTAAAATGGGTTGTTGAGGTTGATTTGTGAAAATGGTTGATGGAAATGATTTTCAATAAAAAGGGTTGTTTTATTGAAATGTTTCTTCGCATGGAAAATGGTTTACCAAAAATGGGTTATTTATTTATGTGAATTGACAAGTAATCGAATTGGTTGATTACATGTTGTTGTTGTGACCTTGTGGGTTATATGCTTGGTTGTGATTTGTTGAATTGTTGTGTGGAAGTGGGTGGGAAGTACCACTATAATGAAGGGGGGTGGATAGTGGACGGAAGGGCCACCATCAATGATAACTGGACGGGAAGAGCCACTAGTTGTAAATGGATGAAATGGGTTGGATGGAAGATCCACAGGTATGATTGTTTTGTTGTTTACTAATTTATAATATGGAATTTTTGTGCTAATGGGTAAATGTTGGAATGGTTGTAGCTTTTCGGTTGGCATTCCCTTGGTTGCTTGGTTTGGATGCCATGGCCTGGTAAGGGCACATTTGGCTTATGAAAATGGTTCTACTTGTGTTTTATTTTATATAAACTGTTTTTTATAAATGTGCTAACAGTTTTATCCTAGTGGCGTGTGTAGAGAAGTCATTTGGGGAAATTCTACTGAGTTTTAGTACTCAACCCCTGCTTTGGCATGTTTGTGTCTTTGCAGATATTGTGTACCGTGACGTGGGAAAAGGTAAGGCATCATCCTCTTTTAGTGTTGCGTTGTGATGTCTTGGTGGAACATGGAGCTTGGAACTTGGTGTGGAGCTGTGGTGGTGTCATGGATCGTGGTGTTCTTGTTGAGTCTTCTACATTGTACTCGTATGTTGTATTGGGTAGTGTTGGCATGTGAGATTATGGATTATCTAGTTGTCTTTGGTAATGTATGAGGTTGGTTTGGTTGACATGCATCATTTAATTGTGGTTGTTGGATGGTTTTATCTCAAGGGAAAATCAATCCCCAATTGTTCTTGGAGCCCTCGACATTTAATGTCAGCCTTTAGCGCCTTGGGAACGTCTCTTAAGGCAAAGTAACCATCTCCACCTCCTCAATCCAATGAGGTAGGGGTGGGGTGTTACATTCAACCTATGCTAATTTCAATATTCCGAATTCAAAAATGAATTCCATTTTGAATGATAAATTTTATAACATTTCAAAAAGTGAGTATTAATATTCATAATGGCTAGTTTGATTGGTTGTGGTGTGTGTTAGAACTCGAAGTTGCGTACAACACATGCTACTATATTATTCAAAGGGAAGTGTACAGTGGAAGCTTAGTGTGTTACATTCTTCCCTCCTTCAAATAATTTCTTCCTCGAAATTTTTAAAATTGTGCTTTGGAATATAATGTAAAGTCCCACATCAGAAAAAGAGTAAACAAAACTATCACTTTAAAAGAAAGAAAGATAGGTACAAATGTCACCCAAGGTAACCCACACTAGGATTCCATTTAAAGAAACGCGGATATGGAAGAAAAAATAAATGTCACGTTCTGATGGAGAGGGATAGAAAATATGATCAGGATAAAGTTAACAACAGGAAAACCACAAACTTGTGATGGGAAAAATGGTAATTAGTTTCCCAGTAGGAAAAGTAAATGAACACCCTTTTTTTGTTTTAAGGCACATTACATAAAAATTAGGAATTTATTTATGAGATTGACTAAGAACATAAAGATATGTACTTACTTTTTATGTAGAGTATCATTCGTTAATAAATTTCTACCACTAACTCATTTTTTAAAAAGATGAGTATTCAAGAAGACTTGGTCACCCTAGAAGAGCTAGAATAAACTTCTTGAGAATCACATGATCCTAAAAAGAAAAACTATATATTTACATTGTCTTTAGAGATTAATCAAAACCAAACATCATTTGTTCAAGATCTGATGATCCCCCGAAAGGATATTCCTTTAGAGAAAGTAATACTAATATTAATTTCAAAAATTAAGCTAATAATACCCCAAAGTTAAATAAATACCCTTCAATAAACAATTGTCCTAAAAATCCTTCAATATAATCCAAACTAATATTGAATCCCAAAACATAGAAGAATTTGGTTATGTAGTCTTCCATATTAAATTGTATCTCCAAATGACATCAACTACTCTTAAATTCAGATACTTAAAAGTAATTAACATAATCACATATTCTCTATTATATGTTAATTATTTCCATAAATAACCTAAATCACTATAAATCCCCAATGAAAACATAGATACAAATCATCCATTACTCCTGAAATGAAATCCCATAGTATTCTATTTCACTTGGGCATATACTGTTCCCAAAAAAGCGAACATCTTCCAAAATAACATTTATCACTTAATCACCAATTCATTTTCCTATAGTAAGGGTATCCATTTGACATGAAATAAGATCCCAAATCAACTTATAGTTGATCAATATATTCATTTAACTAAAAATAATTAATCACACTAACCAGGTAATTCATGTAGTCTAGTAGTAGGTGATAAATACTAATTTCACTCTGGTTGTGGGTTCAATCCCTACAACATTGTCCAATGCAAAGGGTTGTCACTCGGTCTACGTGTTGTCCTTGTTCAAATGCTCTAATTTATAACAGTACCAAAATGAGATAAATTTATTAATATAATATAACTACAAATTTTATCTCATACCTTGCATTTTCGTCCTAAAATATAATAACTTGTAATTTCCTCAGACCCAATGATCATATAAAACCAAATGGTTATTTATAACTATATCCACAAGAGCAAAGATAAGTCTTCCTCAAATATCATTCTCAAATGGAAAACTACAGGGTTAAAAATACAAGAGAAAATTATTCCAAAGTAATCCCATCAATAAGAAGCACTAAATTTTTTAAACATTTCTCCAACAATTTATTTCCACATAGATTTTTCTTTGACCAAGAAAATATCCTATATAATAGGGCATTTACCCGGGTAATGTCCAGGTCCCCTAAATTTATGACAAATTAATTTAAATGGATTCTTGGGACCATTTTTATTTTCTTCTATAGTACTCTTAATTTTATTCAGAAATTCTTCAATTTATGTCCTTCATTCACGCACATAAAGAGTTTCTTTGTTCCATTGAGACGCTTTCATGGGTGTCTCCCTCCACATATCTAGAATGATGGATACTGAGGATTCTTTTCTCCATTGTCTCCACAACTGGAGCTCTTATCATTCATCACCATTCTCTTCTTTTTTGAGTCTGGGAGTTGGTTAATATATATATTGTTGATCATATTTTTGGAAAACTGATTTGGCATGAACACGATATCTTTTACATCTATCAACATTCCATTTTGTTGCTCATTTCCACCACCATTCCAACCTTGTACATCATTCTCAAAATTTCTATGAATTCCTTGGAATCCAGCCACTGAGTAAAACCAGAAAGCATTGTGTGAGTAATAGTAGTCATAAAATAATTTAAGGAATATCCTGACACCATATTTTCAATTTGAAACACCTTAGGATTAACAAAGGACATTTATTCTACTCTTATATTAAAATACATGAAATCTGTTTGTAATGAAAATGTAAATTATCATAAGCATATCCATTGAGAGTGTTGTAACCAAAAGTGCAGCAAGGCCCATTGTCGTGCACCATCTCCCGTTAGATTATAACTCAAAGTGGTGTTTTTGGGTTTTACCCCTAGGTACATATGTGCCAGAGCTACCTCTACTTGTTTGCATCCAAACAGGGATGTACTGCTTGTAACACTGACAAAATCACTACAATACAAAAATTTTAGGAAGTTCCTCTATTCTAATCCTCAATGTCTATCTTAGGGCTATGTTCTCTAATCGGAGTTTATCTAAATATAGTTTCCATGGTTTGTACTAAACTTCCCCTAATACCAACTATAACACCCCGACCCTAGTTACCCAGAGTCGCTGCTTTATTACATATCATTGGCATGATCACATAAGATCAAGTCTCAAAAGACCGATTAGTTTAGTATCCTTGGAAGTGATAGATACATTCATAAGGATTACATTACATAATAAAGTGGAAAACTAAAACAACATAGTCTCCATAGTCCACACTCATATCCCCTCATAATTTCCCTACAGGTTAGTCATTAAATAATTATTCACATCCTATAAAAATAAAACATAGTAAGGGGTGAGCTCAGATGCATAGTAAGGATAATAATATAGAAGAAACATTCATAAATAAGCATAAACATTTAAGGCAATTTATAGCTAAAACAAAAGACTTTTAAACTTGAAATTCAGCATAATATTGAAAAAATAAAATGAAATAATGCCATTTACTTATTCACATGGATATTATAATAGTCAAATAATCACATGAAATATCAATAAACACTTTCATAACGAGGAATTCATAATGCCAGACTATCATAACCACATAGTCAAGACCTTGTGCCAAGATTACAAATAAGATTTTGTCAAAGACTTGTGCCAAGACACTAGTTTGTCTCATGTGACCTACCGATAAATTGAGGAGCTATAGCATTCTTTACCCATCGCATACTAAGTCCAATGCATTCATCATATGAAAGGTTTGAAGCATAACATAAACATTCATATTAAAACTAGAATACGAAATGTCAATACTTTATCCACAAAAAATGAATGGTATAAATATATCACATACACAGTCAACCATAACTCATTCAATACAATATGGAAGATTTTATTGTAACATAATAACCTCAATCGAGAATAATTAAGGATATTGACATAGAATAAATTAATCATCAAAACTATTTGATTGAAATATCCCATTATTCTTGAAAACATTTAAAAGTCACACCATTTGTCAAGAAGTCTTTTAAAATTTGATTTTTGAATCAAAGTGTCCCATACCACTTTTAATCTTTTGAAAGGAATTATAATTTTAAAAATTTAACGTCCATATAAATAAATCCTTAAAACCATTTTAAAAACATGTTCTTTAATGAGGAAGATTTATAATAATAAATCCTTAAAACATTTAAATGATATTTTAGTTAGATTTCATAACCAAAAGAAAGACACTTGAATACAAATAATTGAGGTAATAAAAACATTGTAATATCATGAGAATAAAGGGATTCATGATATACTATTTCAAAGAACATTATATACACCATATAAATGTGATTTGGTGCATAACAACAAAGGAGTCTCAATGGAATGCAAATTGAGATGAAATCTATTATAAATACCGTATCCTTAGTTTAAGGATAAATCAATGAAATAATTATTTGTAGAAAATATAAATACACTCAATATGATCGGATATTCAGTGTAAATCAATCAGAGGAAATTCACACATATTCTTGTGAAAACAACACTAATGAATTGGATGTTTAACTCAATAAATGGAGATTGAGTTGAAATTACTCTTATCAAGTTCATATCCATGACTTGAGAATTTATTAATGGAGTGATTATGTGTATCAAAAGTATATCCACATAATGGGGAGTGGAAATTATGACATAAGACAATGAATAGTGATTCCACACATAATCTTGGAGTAAAATAATCAATGAAGTATAGGTAAAGCCGAATGAGTGGAAATTGAAATTTCAAATTCCCTTATTGACTTGGTAAATTATAAAGCATAAAACCATGAAAGAAATATCATAAAATGATTATGATAATATCAATAAATTAAATTATATTACACAATGAATACAATCATGGGCATTACACACACCACATGCAATAAAAAAGTGGTGAACAAAGGAAATCTCACGGAATTAAAAGTGAGATAAGAAACCACTTGTTTGTTATTTTTCCTTGGTCGAGGGTAGGTTAACCTCCTGTATAATGGTTCAATAATTGTTATTTAATTATACAATAATTATATACATTAATATTATATCATATATAATATTTTAACATTGATTTTTTAATAATATCTTAGTATTATCATCATTTCGGGTGTTAACGGATTCATTTTCCTTTATATTATTTGTTATGTGAGAAATATTTTTTATGGATGGGATGTATATTATTTATATACAGAATGATATCATGTCTTGAAACATTATTTTTAATCATCAAATGAATTTTAGTATTGAATGGATACGATGGGGAATGAATCTCATCGCGTTCGTGGAGACGGTAATCCGTACGTACGTACGAGTGACAATATCATTATTTTGATATTAAAATAATATATAATTGGATGGTATATCATATATAAAGAATCATTACCATGTTATTTTTATCATTTACATCAATTACACATCAATATTATACCCATCCAAATAATAATGTATTGAATAACAGTTACACAATGACATGGAGACGGTTAGCGGTACGTACGCACGTATGGTGACATGTTATTCAAACGATGGATATAATAGTGAATTTGGTTGTACCATATTTATAATAACATCACAGTATATAGAAGATACTGGAGTTATTATTTTATAATGTAAAAAACAACGAAAAATGAAGCGGAAGAAGAAAAGTACTTGAAAGAGACTGGTGAAATTATTATCTCTTCTTCGGGTTCTTCCTTTTGATTTGATCAAAATGGATTATTATGTTGGATTTCGTACAAGTTTATTGCCACTAGGATGAAGGGATGACAGTTTAGAGGGTATATTGGCAGGTTTTGGTTAGGAAAAATGGCTTTAATGGTGTGAATTATAGAGAAGGGGGATTTCCCTTTTATAAGAGGGGTGAGGGGGACCATAGGAAAAGCTAGAAATATTATTTTATAATAAAATAATTTTTGGTTTCTAATGTCTAAAAAATCTATCATTTAAAGTATATGGTGGGTATCGGTCTAAAACCACTCAACCAATAGGTTTTATATAGGTTTGTGTCACTATATTGACCTTAACTTTTAGATTTAACTCTTAGTTAAATAGTTTGACATTTACCATTTCTCTTTGTATTTTTATATCATATGATTAATAAACATACTATATACCTCCAAGAGAACCCCAAGTGGTTCATTAATGATAAAAATATAATTATATAACCCTTTTTTCCAAACCTTATATTTTTATGAATATTATATAAATTAATAATATAATATTTGTTCTAAAAATTCCTTTATGTCAATTTTGACACTTTTTAATAATTGATTTTTGTTAAAGTCCTAAAAACTTCTTTAATTAGAAAAAAATTCATTTTATCATTCCATATATATCATATAACCTATAAAATTCTTGTATGGCATGAAAACTTTAAAATTGTATTTATTGTAACATTTATAAAACCATTTATTTGATTCTTTCATTAACAAGGGAAATACTGCATCATCATTTTGTCATAAATCGATTTAATTATTCAATGTCTAATAATTATTAATAAAATACCATTATATAGTAAATAGTTTTATCTTTCTAATGAATATTTATATTAAAAAATATAACATATATAACCATATTTAAAAATTACTTTGCTAAAAGATATATGCTTATGTCATTTTTGTATTTACTTTAACATAATTAATATAGTGTCATTATCACTTAAAATTGGCTCCATGAGGTCCCACAATTGACCCAAAGATTCCCATGGTCGCACATGTATATGAAAATAGGTTTAAGACATGTTTTAGGGTAATTTATTGTTATTAGAATATTATTTTTTACCCTTATTTACCTGATTTACCCATTTACCATGGTAAATAAAATATTTACCAAAGTAGTTACTCAAAATGTATAAAAATAAAAGATACCTATTTACACAATTTGGAAATCATGATTCTAAATATGTAATCCATTTTTCTATATTCATAACACAAATGTTCTAGAAATTAATTTAAAATTAATTCCCGTTGTCAAAACAAAGAGCATGTTTTTAAGAGATAATAACAATATAAAGATTGACACTTGTTTATATCTTGTTTAAATGTCAAAATACATCCAATTACCATTATTGTATTAGGTATTAATAATATATTCTAATTATACTTTAAAACCACTATGTAGTATTGTTTTTCACTGTAAATTATTTGGATTAAAAAAGTTGGTTTTAATTAATGGTTAGTATTTTACACTTCATCAAAAATTAAATGTTTTCAAAAAAATTACCAAAAATTAAACCTAGGATAATTTTGATATTCTGAATCATGAAATGAAGTCCATTTTGAAAGATAAAATTTATACAATTACGAAATGTGGGTATTACTATTCATAATGGCTAGTTTGATTGGTTGTGGTGTGTGTTAGAACATGAATTTTCGTACAACACACACTACTGTATAATTCAAAGGGAAGCGTGTCGTGGAATTGTGGGGTGTTACAATATTACTTACATAAGTTTATTTTACCAAAAAATAATTTAGCATGGTATAGATGAACACTATGATACTAACCATGATATCAAGAACAAATAAAAATATCATCTCAAAAAATTAGTTTAGGGAATCGCGGAAAAAAAAACTGAAAAGGAGTCAGGTGAGGCTTACTTGAGTGTTGGGAGTCGACCTGGTATATTTGATAATAATAAATATAATGAATGATGTTGGAAAAATAAGGCCGGAGGTCATGACATTGATAAATAAATTATAGGTTTTCCGTGCGAGAGAGATGAGTCGCAGGTCGCCGGATCGAAGAAAGAAAAATGACTGAATACGGGTTGTGATAAATCATTTAAAAGATTTATCACATCGGTTATTTAATAACCAACATTTTAAACTATTTTTTTTAATGTTCATAACATCCGTTATTTAAAAACAGACATAGAAAACAATGTATCATGTCGGTTATTTTATAAACGACGTGATATTTGTCGCTTTATACTGACGTGATAAATTTCTGAGATTGGCTTTAGCACGTCTGTTTTTTTAACCAACGTGGTAAAGCACCAAGCATTCCATTATCACTACCGTTATAAAATAACTGATGTGATAAATCACTAAGCTCACCTTTATAACGTCGGTTATTTTATAACTGAGGTGATAAAGAGCCCCAGATTCGATTTTTACGTCGGTTATACAATAACCGACCTAAAAAATCTAATCTCTGTATATTTTAAGTCGGTTATAAAATAAACGACATAAAATATGGATCCTGATCGATATATCAAGTCGGTTATTTTATAACCGATGTGATATATCGATCAATAATGCTTTGCATGTCGGTTATATAGAACTGACGTGAAAAATTACGACGTGTTAAACATTTTGTCCACTACTGTGTGGTGATGAATATGCTATGGAATGGTTTCATCTTCAACAAGATCTCGCCTCAGTGTTGCATTGGCATTGGCTCTATAATGGCCTTGGATTTTATTGACCTTGGATTTTTTGTGGCCTCAATGTCGTCTCTACAGTATTATGACCAGTTTCCAGTGTGGATCAGTATTGTTCTCAACTCAGCGACAATGTGGCTCAGCATCGGCTCCAACATGGCCTCGGCTTTTCCTCCTAATGTGTCATGTCATTGGTTCTGGTGTAGCTTGGTGGGGGTAGGATTGTATGATCTTGGTATTTTTTGTTAGTTCTATGGCTTATGGTGGTGATGTGATTTTGTGTTTTTTATGTTTAATAATTTTATAATGATCTTGAGGTATTGGGGTCACCATGCACCCCACCATTCCTTACTGCATCCCTTTTGCATCCCACAGTGAAGATGTTTTGGCATCTTGTGAGGGTTCTTCCGCCATCAATATCGTCCCAGTCTCTTTTTAAGATTGGCGCTTCTAGTTCAGATTTTATCGGACCCCCTCCTCTGTGATTCTTTATTAGTGTGGTTATTGGGCCTCCAAGTCCTAGGTGGTATTGCCTTGAAATCGTGCTTCAAGGAGTGTCTGCCTTTTAGGGTCCTCACAGTGGCTGTGGTGGGAGGGAGTCTCCTGGGTTTTTGTTGTTCCAACTTCTGAGAAGCATGCTTTTAGATGTCTTTGTGAAGGTGTTGGATTTTTTAATGGCGTTTCTTCCTAAATGTAATATTGTTGGCTTGTCTTAGTCATTCTACAAGGATGTTATTCCCAAGGGTATTTGGAGCCTGTTTCTGAAATAGTGTGTGTCTATTCCAATTTAGAAGTTTGAGAGGGTATGACACAACCCTTGATACTAGGCCCATGTACTTTTTCATCGGATTTCATACTAATCAGTGATACAATACTGGAGGCCTGGCATAATGTTGTTGGAGTTGGTGCGGGGTAGTTCTTCATGTTCTTATTCTATGATTATTGTGCCCATTTGATCATTGATTTTTTTAATGTCTCTTAGTATTTGAATTCATGTGATGTTTCTATCTTTATGCTTAAAATGTGGTTAGTCCAAAAAAAATATTAGGCCTTTGGGACCGTAAGATAATATTATTTGGGCAACGAAATGTGAATAATTCTTTTCATAACTGAATAAGAGATTATTGAATTCTTCGCTATGGACTCTACCATTGTGAATTTGTGTATTTTTTATTTATAGTGACGCATCAAAGAAAAGACATGTCTGTGTCCTTATTGATAATGATAAAATTATTTTATATGCATCAAGGAAGATAAAAACTCCAGAAAAATTATACAACTCATGATCATGAATTATTAGCTATAATATTTTCTCAAAATATATGGAGACACTTTTTCAATGGTGAAATATGTGAGATATATAAAGATCAGAAGAGATTTATATACATCTTTTCAATTAATAAAATCAATATGTGGAAAAGAAAACAGACCAAGATACTAAATTATTATTTTTGTTCAGTACACTACCACCTAGGGAAGGTGAATAATATTGGAGGTGAATTTAGCTAGAAGTGTCATGGATATTTGGACAAAATGATAATTTATATGGATCATGTATACATGGATCTTGCATGTATGAATATTTAAATTATCATGGAATTTGAAATATAATTACTTCATCTATTGGATTCCCAAGAATATTTATTGTAAATGATTAAAATTTCATAGTATGATTTTGAGAATTTTTAAAGGATAATTAAAGGTATGAATGAGGAGAAGTTGGCAGACTTCATGTATGAGGATGGAATTCTGACATTTGGGATGTGGAATTGTGTTCCCTCTATAACTGATCTAAAAAGGGATCTATTGGATGATTCGAAAACCCAAAATATATTAATACAGCCAAGTATCTCTAAGATGTAAATTGATTTGAATTAAATTTTCTAGTGAGACAATATGAGGTGGTAAATATTTGATTATGTATCAAGGTGATTAGTTTGACAATAAGTGAATAATGAAACACAACATCCTGGTGGAGTTATGCAACCATTGTTGATTCTAAAATATATATGGGACTACATTACTATGTATTTTTTTCCTGGATTAAAAAGAACTCTATGAAATAATATTGTGATATGGGTAATTGTTTATCAACTAACAAAATCTACACAATTCCTCACAATAATGTAGGATTATTCACTGGATGTCCTTTCCCAACTCTATATTAATGAAGTTGTAAGACATCACAATTAACCTCTTTGAATTATGTTAGAATGTGATCCATGATATATATATATATATATATATATATATATATATATATATATATTATATAAGAATTTTAAGAAATAATTTGACATTGAGCTTAATTTGAGTAGAGCTTATCACCCCCAAACTATCAGTCAGTCTGAGAAGACCATTCAAATATTAGAAGAAATTTTTACATCCTGCTCACTTGAATTTCAAGGTATGTGGGATATGAATTTATCTTTTTTAGAGTTTTCTTGTAGTTTTAGTTTCCATTCATGTATTCAAATGGAACCATATGAATCATTGTATGGATAATGATGCCATACTCTAACTTGGTGGGATGATGTTGGAGAAATGAAGCTTGTAGGCATATAACTTGTAGATGAAATAACAAAAATGGTATAGAATATTCAAAACCATATGAAATAATATAATATTAGGAATATATTTGTGCCAACAATTTAAAGAATGATTTTAAATTTTATGTGGGAGATCATGTTTTCATGAATGTATCTCCATGGAAGTGTGTTACATGGTTTGGAACGAATGGAAGTTGACCCATTGGTGCATTGGACCTTTTAAAATCTAGGAGATAATTGGAGCTGTGTATTATCATTTTGATATTCCATGGTGCCCTTATAAGGCACCAAATTTGTTCCATATTTCTTTTATTTAGATCTACATGCCCTAACAAACACATGTTCCCACTTCTAAGAGAATAAAATTGGAACCAAATTTATATTACTATGAAGATCATATCCCAATTCTAGACACTAGAGAACACGTATTGAGGAATTAGGTGACTCAAAAAATAAAGGTTCTTTGGAAAAGTCATATAATTGAAGAGGTGATGTGGGTAGAAAATAAGTTTATGATGAAGAACTACACAAATCTTTTTATGAGGTGAAATTATATAAATGTTTATGGTGAAAATTTTCAAGGAGAGGATAATGTAACACCCTAATATTTTTGGGTTTGCCTCTTTTAAAATTGAATATCCTTACTATTTTATGGTTTACATAACACTATGATTAAAACTATAATATACTATTAATTGTGACTATTGAAATAGTAATGAGACCATTATGACTAGTATATGACCAAAATAATAATAGCATCACCTATGAAGGTATAAATAATTTTTTGTTTAACATATGAATAAAAATATCATATATTAATATCATGGAATAACTAAATTAAGATTTTAAAATGATATATTCTGTGCAGAAATATTTATGAAACATAAATGAATAATTTTAATTTTATAATTAAAGTTATCATCTGAAAAAATATATATTTTCATGAAATTGACTCATAAATTAATTTTTTTTCTAATGATTATATGAAAATTTTATGATACCATAATTAATTATTGAATGTTTTATAAAATCCATTATAATATTAAAATTGGTATTTTACGAGTAAATGATGATTTTATTTAAAAATTAAATTTTATTTTTTTAGAAAGTTATATCTATATAATTTTTTCCATATTTAAATTAAACATATTTGAATATGGTTAAGGTAAATCTTTTGGATTCTTTTTAAAATAGTTTTATTTTTGGTGGGTAGTGAAATGCGCTAAATTATGATATGTAACAAATACATTAATTATCGAGTCATATATGTTGTATATATGATCTATGCCCATAATATCAAATACTTTTACATTATATTAATGTTATTTTAAGTTTCAAAATATTTATAGACTTCAGCCAAAATAATAATATAATGAATAAAATAATAAAAAACACCACTCTCCTCCACTAAAAATACCACCCTCATCACCTCATCTCCTACCACCTCTAAATACTTAATGAATTTTTAATCTATGACCAATTTCTCTAAGAAACCTCTCTCCCAACTTCTAGTTTTTCTTGTATAACAAGAAATACCTTTTCAAATCTCCATAAGTAAGTTCTCAATAAAGGTAATTCATGAGGTAAAATCCACTTTTATTCTATTAATATTCATTAAATTTATTTTCTTTTATTTTTTTATTCATTCCTTATTTCATATGACTAAAAATAAATGATAACTCTATAATATTATATATATAATTCAGTTTTATTATGATAATGGGATATTTGTTAAAAATTATTTTCACATCCCCATTTTTTATAAAAATGAAAACATCATCTGTGGTGTTTCGAATCACTACCTTTAGGGAGGCTGGTTCTTTTATTTTATAATATCACCTTAAATGCTGGTTAAAAACACATTTTTATGGTTTAAATAGATTATAATATGTATATAAAAACTTATTCTGTTTTTTAACTTGTAAATACACATAATATTAATTAATAAATTAACACTAGTGCGTGATGATAAAAAAAACCACCAAAATAATCTAAATTGTTCGTATTAACATTTTTCCTAATGATTTATA
The DNA here is from genome assembly GCA_963277665.1 of Viscum album. Lineage (NCBI taxonomy): Eukaryota > Viridiplantae > Streptophyta > Magnoliopsida > Santalales > Viscaceae > Viscum > Viscum album. Next base: position 1,187,752,041 of record OY728157.1, on the reverse strand, counting down.
CTCATATCTGAAAAAAAATGATACATTAGAACTTTAAAAATTTTGTATGATTATTGATAACATAAAATTTAAATTCTATGCAACTATTCCCATTTCAAATGATCTTACTCACATGCATAGAAATGAAGAAATCATGACAAATAACGAAATGAACACTCATTAAAGAAGAAATTGAATATCAAAACTCTTCAAAATATCCATAATTGAAATTAATATGATAATAAATAAAGTAAATGTTTTAATTTTTCTAAATTACATTATAAATTATGATTATTTAATTATCAATGTCATTAAGAACTATTGGTGAAAAACTTCATATATGTGGTAAGGGATTCTCCCCAAAAATCAAATTTTCAATTGGGTTATGATTTCTCTCCATTTACCAATGTAATTATAAATTCATTTTATATTATTATTTTATATATGTTTTTATATTCTAAAATCATTTATCAATATCATTTCATGCTTCCTTGATAGAAAATACTAGATTTTATAATGTTCTCTTATCAATTGTACTCCATAAGAAAGCCTTATTTAGGGGAGCATCCTGGTTTCTTAACCATTTTCAAGTACACACCATAATATATTTTTAAAAAAAAATTATGTTATAAAATATCTAATTTTATCACTAAGCTATCTTTGTTAATTTCTGGTTTTATAGAAAAATTATGCCTTTGTTTTCTTTAGACTCTTTAGTATTTTCACATAAACCGAACTAAATTGGCTCATTTATAATGTTTCTTAAAAGAACTTTTTTACTTTTGGACACATAATTTAAATATAAGTTATTCAAAAAATATATTTTAAATTTCACAACCTTTTATTTTTTGGGATATACATGTTACAGTCTGATTTTTTGAAAAATAAACATTATTTTCCAAAATTCATTTTTTGTCCAAATTAAAAGGGTAATTCTTTCAATAACTCCATGATGGTTTTATTTGGTTATTTTCAACAATTTAAAATCCATTTTCTGATTCCTAATATTAATTATGATTAATAATTTTTTATATAATATACCCTATTTTATTAAATGGATTATGATCAATTAGAATATGGTTTTTATGTTAACCATTCACCATATTACTCAGAGTGTTAGTGATTATGTTTACTGATTGGGAAATTTTATTTACATTTCATATGTATATTTTGTTAATGTTTCGACGCTTTCATATGAGGAATACATTGTACATAGTATGTGATCAAAATCTCCCTATATTACCACTATATGAACAAATATTTCTAATTAGACAAAAAATTATGGACTTAGGCAAGGTATTTCCATTTTATATTCAGATATTGATTTTTTCATGTCGTTAACCATTTATTTTTTGATTTATCAGACAAGGCCTCAAATGTATATTTAAAATGTGAATAATTATGTGTTCTAACATTGTTATATTACTAATTTATAATCAATATGATTATTCATTGAGTAGAATTTATATGGTTTGGATTCATTCCCATGTAATTATTAATAGGAAAATATGTATTCATCTTTTATTCCGGTCATTATATTCCATATATTATGTTTTAATGTAATTTTTTTAGTAATTCTCATTTATTTATTTATTTTCTTTATTAGATTGTGTTGTATTTATTAACCTTACTGATCTTCAGAGATCACCACTTTTTTTGTTTTATTTTTCCATCGTATGCCATAATGTATATTATGGAAGACTGGCCTGTATAGTCTCCGAGTGTATGGTGGTTTCCAATGGAGTTGCTCTGTTGATTTTTCCTCTAAATGTTTTAATTAAAAAATTATTTTTGTATATGGTTTTATAAATCTAATTAACTATTCAGTCATTTGGGATGGGAATTTTTTTTCACAGTACTATTGTAATTAAGTAAGGCACCACCAATGAGCTACTTAGGTTGGTGTCTTTACACCTACATTCCGTAATACGTGTTGTAAGGATGCAGACTCCAATATCTCAGATTTAGTGTTAATTAATTACAGGGTCATTAGTTGTAGCTGATCACTTAATCAAGTATATATATGATTAGTAGTCTTTATGTACTAGATACATACATGGTATACATTCTACATTGGTAATTAATAATAAAACATAACAAAGGAAAGTAACTTTAATCTTGGAACTCATTAAAAATAACTTCATCGTTACTTTGGGAAAATAGAATAAATAAATGGCTGATATCAGATGACTCGTAAGATTCCTACCACGTAGATGATATCATTATTAAATAAGAAATAATCATCATCGGAAGGTAAAATTACTGAACTCGCATGCCATTTTTTTAATATATTTTTCAAAATATGAATCCACAGATAATGTCATATTTCAAATATCAAGTATAAAAATAAAGGAAATATTAATGATGAAAATTATTAACTTTTTGATATCATGTTACTTATTTATCTAATTGATTTAACGTCAAGAACTTTTACAAGATAGTTTAACATGTATGTGTAAAACCCCATTTCATATAACCACATTATTTGTCTCAATAAATTTTCATTACCTTAAGGGTATTTTCTATATATAGTCCACATCCATTATTTTATGTCTAAATCATTAATTATATATCTAATAATAATATTAATAGATATTAATTATAAAAACTTCTTTATTTAGTAAATGATACAGATTTTTTTATTATAAGACTAGTTTAATTCAATCACATTCAAAATAATCACTATATATAAAATTTTATAAGAATTGGAATATAATTATTTCCACGATACAGGAAATATGGATAGTTAGGATAATTTCTATTTTAAATAAATTATGATCATAAATAAAATAATGGGGAATTATATATATCAATGAAAGAAAGTAGGTCTATATTATTAACATATTCCCCAGTGAAGTGAAATTGAGAAAAGTCCATTACAATTGTTATTTAAGTTTTCAATTAATTATGGTCATAAATAAAACAACAGAAAAGTATATATATCAATGAAATGAAATTAAGTCCATAATATTAAAAATATTACCCAATGAAGTGAAATTGAGACAAATTATATTATAATGGTCATATAATCAATCTAATAAATAAATTATATGTATTCAAATTAAATCCACATAAAATAAGTATCAAAAAATCATGATATTTTATGATTTTATTTCAGACATAACCATAGCATGAAAAAATCTATGAAATAGAAGTCTAACCCAATGAATGAATATTTTTTTAATTAATGTAACACCCAGACCCCAATTATCTAGAGTTGTCACATTATTACACAACATTTTCATGATCACAAGGGATCAAATCCCTGATGATCGATCAGTTTAGTAGCTTTAGAAGTACTAAATAAATTCATAAGTTTTTTCATAACATCATGAAATAAAAACATCAACAACATTTAGTCCCCTTTGAACATGCTTATATCTTAGCCATTCCTTACAGGTCAACCATAATATAATTTTTCACATATTGGCAGAAATTAAACATAGAAAGGGGTGAGCTCAGATGCTAAGTAAGGATAACAATGTAACAGTAATATTAATAAATAAGCATAAACATTTAAGGAAATATATAAGAATAAAACAAAATCATTCGAAACGTAAACTCCACTATAATATGGAAATTATAAAATCAAATAATTCCATTTACTTATTCAAATTGATATTCCACTAGTCGAATAATCACATTCAATATTAATAGCCACATTCATAATGATGGAATGAATAATGCCAGAGATCATAACCACATAGACAAGGCCTTCTGCCAAAACTACAAATAATATTTTCTAAAGGCCTTATTACAAGACACTAGTATGCCACATGAGACCTAAAGATTCATCTTGGAGCTATAGCGAGCTCCACACATCACTTACTATGTCGAATTCATTCCTCACATGAAAAGGTATAAACATGACATAAAACTTCTTATTAAAACTAGCATATGAAATGTCAATAAATTATCCATAAACAATGAATGGTGTAAAAATAAAACATATATTTTCAAACATATCACGAAACCTTCAATAGATAATGGAAGATATGTATCATAATAAATTGACTTCAAACATGTTTAAAATCTATCAAAGGATGTTGTCATAGCCAACATCAAAATATTTTGAGAGAAATATATCTATCTATTTTGAAATAATTTAGAAGTCATTTAATTAGAAAAGAAAACTTTATTTTGAAATATTACTATAATATTTTAAGGAAAGATTCGAACGTGTTATAATGGCAGAAAATAGCCACATCTGCCGTATAAGTTAAAAAACATTACTTCATTAATATTGTCGAAAAGGATGTAAAGGACCTTATTTGTAAAATGACAGAAAGATTCCTTTAGAACCATTTTACAAAAAGTAAAAAAAGGGTATAAATGAATTTAACATATAGTCTATGAAATAGTTAAAATGTTGGGAAATATATTTTTATGAAGCAAATATGTGGATGATAGGGAGTTCCCAGTAGATACTAACATATAAACAACCTCAGATAATGAAGAGATTTTGGAATTAACCCTTACCTTGTAATTTTCCTTGGTTGAGGGTATGTTAACCACTTTTATAGTACATAAATAATTTTTATTAAATTATACAATAATAATATAAATAAATATGATATCATATATTATCTTTCAATATTGTTTTGTTAATAATATTTGAGTAGTATCATCGTTTCAGGTGTTAACAAATTTTTTCCCTTATATGCTTGGTTACTTAAGCCATGTTTTTTTCTGGATATGATGTATTTTATTCATATGAAAAATGATATTATGTTCATAAAAATTATTTTTAATCATAAAATTAAAATTATTTTTGATTGATTACGATGGGGAATGAATCTCATTGTGTTCGTGGAGACGGTAATCTGTACGTACGCACGAGCGACAATATCACTATATTAATGTTCAAGTCGTATGTAATTTGATAGTATATCATATATAGATAATCATTAAAATGTTATATTTATTATTCACATCATTTATACTCATTATTATACCCATCCAAATAATGAAGTGTTTGAATAACAAACTACACCACGACGTGGAGACGGTAAGCCGTACTTACGCACGTGTGGTGATTTTGTCATTCATATGACGGATCAAATAATGAATATGGTTTTTCCATTTTTATAATAACATCATAGTATATAGAATATACTGGATTTATTATTTTAAAATGGAGAAAAAAAATAAATAGAAAGTGGAAGAAGAAAATAACTTGAAAGAGGTGATGAAATATATACCTCTTCTTCGAGTTTTCTCTTTTGATTTTATCAAAAGGGTTCAATAAGTTGTATTTCTGACTAAAGGAAGTCCACTATGATGAAGGAAGAAATGATGGGAGTATATTTCAATAGTTTTTTTAACCAAATGGCTTTGTATGTGTGAAATTAAGAGAAGGAGATGTACCATTTTATAATAGAGGTGAGGGTCACTTTAGAAAACATTTGAAATATTATTTTTCAATAAAATAATTATTGGTTACTAATGGCTCCCAAATTATGTATTTAGAGTCTAATGTGGGAATGAGTTGAAAATATATCAACCAATAGGTTTTAGACAGGTTTTGGTCACCATATTAACATTATCATTTATATTTAACTCTTAGTTAAATAGTTTGACATTTCACATGTATCTTTGTATCCTTAATATATATGGTAATAAACATACTATAATAATCCAAGAGAACCCGGAGTGATTCATCATTAAAATATATAGACTTATCTATGTTTTTTGGCAGATCCTTATGTTTTTCTGGAATATTATATCAATTAATAATATAGTATTTATTTTAAAAACTCAGTTATGTCAATTTTGATAATATTTAGTATTTGGTTTTTTTGAAAATCAATACCACATGATTAAATTGAAAAAAAATTATTTAATCAACAATAACATTTCATATTAACCTACAAAATTATTTTAATTTCTTAAAAGTCTCAAATTACTTTTATTTAGATATTTATAATATCAATTATTTTAATTATTAATTAACAAGGTAATTACTTCATCATCATTGGGTCACAAATAAATTAAATTATATAATGTCTAAAAATAATAAATAAAATACCTTTATGATGGAAATATTTTTAGCATTCTAATGAATATTTATAGTTGAATTTATATTGTGTGTAACTCTATATATAAAATAGTTTAGTTATTAAACATTGAATACAACTCTTTTAAATATTCTTTAAATAAAATAATAATAAATTTCCTAATCTAATCCAACTGGACCAAATGGGATCATATTTTATTCCTAAGTTTGTTTTTGGTCGAATTACTCTTACCCAATAAAATTTGGACATGTGTTAAGTTAATTATAAAATCATTTTTACCCTTAATTACCCAATTTACTTTTAACCGTGGAAATAAAAGTCAAATGTTACTCTTCAACAAAAATTATTTTAATCTTATTGAATCACATTATACATAATGATATTAATATTTTATGTTGGATTTTTAAAATTCAACTCATAGAAGCTATACAATTATATTTTAAGGAAATTTTCAAATTCTCCTAGTAGGTGGGTAAAAGACGGTAAATAGTTCAATAAAATTTTATATATCTAACCTTATTATAAAATGACTTCAATGAATTAAATTGAACATATATAGGTATTATGTATCTTTTTTTACCTAAAATAAATTAAAATAAATTAACTAATTACTTAAATAAATATACAGTTTTAAACAACAATGTTGTGTTTTTTACTATTCATCAAAAATAGATATTTTTCAGAAAAATACCAAAATATTACCCTAAGATAATTTTGATATTCCAAATCCAAAAATGAAGTCAATTTTGAAAAATAAAATTTTTAAAAAATCAAAAAGTGAGTATTACTATTCATAATGGTTACTTTGATTGGTCATGGCATGTTAAAACTCCACGTTGCGTACAATAAAAGCTTCTATATCATTCCATGGGTAATGTACCATGGAATATTGGGTAGTTACATTATCCCCTCCATAAAATAATTTCATCTTCGAATTTTCTAGAATATTACAGCATAAAAATATTTGGGTGGTTCTTCATCACAAGTTCCTCAGGTTCCCATGTTTCTTCTTCCATCTTATGGTTTTTCCATAGAACTTTTACAAGAAGAGTCATCCGGTTTCTCAAGGCTTGTTATCTGGTATCAAGAATTCTTGTAGGCTCATCGCAATAAGATAGATCAGTTTCTAGTACTATTTCATCAAAGGTGAGTGCATGTGTGGGGTCAGACATGTATTTTCTCAACAGTGATATGTGGAAGACATCAAGAACATTGGAGAGACTTGGAGGAATTTACAAATGGAAAGATACCACTCCAATTCATTCTGTAATTTCGAAAGGTCTGATGTACCTAGGACTCAATTTACCCTTCTTACTGAAACGTTTAACACCCTTCCATGGAGATACCTTGAAAAAACCTAGTCTTCTACCTGAAATTCCAAATACTTCCTTCAGTTATGAGCATAACACTTTTGCCTTCTGTGGGATGCTTTGATGTGGGTTTGTATAACCTTCAACTTTTCCATTGTTTACTCAACATGTTCTGGGCCTATGTGTTTTCCTTCACCAACAACATCCCAACAAGTTGGAGTGAAACATTTCTTTCCATATAATCCTTCCTATAGTGCCATCTGAAAACATGAATGGAAGTGATTATTATAGGAAAATTCTACCAGAGGTAAATATTGATCCCACATACCCTGAAAGTCAAGAAAGTTATATATCAAAACATCTTCTAAGGTTTGAATACTATGTTCCAATTGTCCATTAGTTTGAGGGAGGTAGGCAGTGCTCAAACGAAGTTCTGTATCTAGGGAGTTCTGAAGACTTTTCCAAAATCTTGATGTAAAATGGGGATCCCGATAAGAAACAATTGATAATGGTACACCATGATGTCTTACAACTTCATTAATGTATAGTTTTCCTAAACATTCATGTGGAAAATTTTCTCATATATTATGAAAATGTGCTGACTTGGTAAGACGATCAATAATGACCCATATTGCATCATTTCTTCCAGGAGTCTTTGGTAGTCTGATGTCAAAGTTCATCGTATTATCATCCCATATCCACTCATGTATTGGAAGAGGTTTCATGACTCCTCTCAGATGATGTCTTACATCATTCACTTTTTGGAAAACCATACATCTCGACACAAAATCAACAATCTCTCTCTTCATGTTGTCCTACTAAAAAGGTTCAATAAATTCTCTATACATCTTACCTCTACTAGGGTGTATAGGGAAATTTGAGCTATGAGCATCACCCAACAATTCCCTTTTTATATCAAGTATATCAGGAACACAATGTCTCTTCACGAATTTCAGAATTCCATCTTCATATACAAAGCCAATCAATATCCCATCGTTCATAGTGTTAATTTTTTTTTGAAATTCCTCATCATCAGTCAGTGATCTTTTTATCCTTTATAGTAAATATGGTTTTGAAACAATTTGAAAAATAATTTATGTTTCACCATAAATGGTAATCCCCATATCTATATTTACTATATCTATGTATATAGGATCCATTTCAACTCTCATCTTGTTCAAAACTCCATGATCCTTTCTGCTCAAAGCATATTCCACCTTATTTTCCATCCCCAAGAGGTTATGTATAGTGAAATAATAATCCTTTAGTGGTTCAAGCCATTTTCTTTGCCTCATTTTGAGTTATTTTTGTGAGCAAATTTACATAAAACTCTTGTGATCAGTATAAATCACAAATTTTTGGCCATATGGATAGTGTCTCCATATTTTCAGAGCAATGATTACGGCTGCTAACTCTTGATAATGAGTGGGATTATTTTGTTCAAGAATGTTTAGCTGTCGTGATGAATAGGCAATAAATATATCATTCTACATAAGTACACAACCAAGTCCTTTCATTGAAGTATCACTATAAATAACAAACCCATCATTCCCCGAAGGTAGAGTCCAGATATGATTATTAACTATTCTTCGCATCTGTTCTTGGAAATATTATTTACACTATTTGTTCCAAAAAATTAACACCTTTACGTGTGAGATTAGTTAATGGGTTAGCCCATTGGGAAAAATTATGGAACAAATGTCAATAATAACATGCTAAACCCAAAACAAACTGTGTACCTTAGTCATACTCGTCGGTGCTGTAAATTCATGGATTGCCTTGGTATTTGAATGATCAAATTAGATTCCATCCTTAGAGACAATATGGACAAGAAAATAAATCTCTTGATGCTGGAATTTACACTTTCTAAACATTCCATATAATTCATTTTTTCTTATGGTTTTCAGAATAGAGTGCAAGTGATTTTCCTGATCTTCGTAGCTTTTTTATTATACCAAAGTATCATCAATAAATACAACTAAAACTCCATAAATATATTCCTTGATAACTCTATTAATTAGATCCATGAAGAGAGAGGGTGCACTAGTCAATCAAAAAGGCATTACTCAAAACTCGTAATGCCTGTACGTGGTTCGAAATATTGTTTTCGGAATGTCTACCTTCTTCACACACAACTGATGATATCGACATAGAAAATAAATCTTTCAAAAATATTGAGCTCCATGATGTTGGTTGAATAAATAGTCAATGCAAGGTAGGGGAAAATTATTCTTTATTATTATAGAATTGATATCCTTGTTTTCAATGCACAACCTCATAGATCCATCTTTTTATTAATAAAAATAATAGTGGATCCCCATGGAGAAACACTAGGGTGAATAAATCCCTTATTACTCAATTCCTATAGTTGTTTCATTAGTTATACTAATTCCACACTAGCCATTCTATAAGGGGTCTTCGATATGGGCCTTGAAGCGAGAATTGAATCAATGGAAAACTCAATTTCTCGTTTTGGAGGATGTCTAGGTAAATCATCTGGAAACACATTAATATATTCTTCCACGATAGATATGTCCTCTATTCAAACATTATATTCCCCACCCATAGTTATTTTATTCTCTTCCTCTATAATAATTTAATTTGGAGAGATAATGGGGGTGGATCAGGATAAGAATTAGGTTGTGACGCTTCAGCTCTAAAGATAGGGTACTCCTTTTCATCATCGAAAATTGTAACCTACCTCTTAATACAATTAATTTTCACATCATGGTCTGAAATCCAATCCATTCCAAGGTTTATATCAAATCCAATCATTAGTATGAAGATGATATAAGCATATAAATAACATTTATATGCCCTAATTAGAACTGATTCACAAAAAATTGTTGTAAGGATACTTCCCTTTGGTATTTTGACTGAAAACCCCCTGCTAAGTCAAATTGAAAATATAAAATTTTCTTACCAAACTGGAAAGATATGAAACAATGCGATGATCCATAATCAAATAAAGCATTGGCTAAACTTGAAGAAACCATTAAATTGCATTCCACCACATCTTTCAGAGCATCAACCTCAGCAGTAGTGATGGCATAAGCTCATCCTTTCTCCCTTGGCCATTTCCAGGTTACACTTCCTTGGTGCTTAGGAAATTCATTTTCATAATTCCCATTTTCTCTATAATTGTATCATTCAACATTGACAGCCTCTTTCTTCCCCCTTGCAATCACGACTATAGTGGGATTTTTCACCACACTTTTAATAGACTCTCATTCCATTCAAGCAATTACTAGGGTGTTTCTTCCCACCTTTACTACATTATATATTTTCATATTTTCCCTTCTTCCCCTTATTTCCATTTCCTGAGTGTTCAGCAGATCAATTTTTCTCTTGCTTTTCTTTAAATTCATAAGAATTTATATAATTCATTTTCTATCTTGAGAGAATATGAGACAACATCTCTGTACTATGAGAAGTATTGTGAGACTAATTCTCTGGGGAGAAATTGTTTTAACCCATAAAATAATATCTAAATATTACTCCTTGGGTTATGTATATAATATAATTCATGCCTTACTATCATTATAAATTTATCATCGTACATTGCGACATTCCCATCCCCATTTTACCTCATACTCAAAGATTGTCTATCCATATCCACTCGATGGTCATGTGGAAATTATTATTCTAAGATAATATCTTTAAACTCCCTCTATTCCATGTTTGATACTTTTGCATCTTCCTTTGTGTTTTGTATTAATGACCACCATTGATCTGTCTCTCCCGTGAGGTGATAAACTACCTTGAAAACTTTTTCCCTTTCTCTACACCCCAATGCCTGAATCATTTTCTCTAAGGAACTTATATTTTCCTCAGATACTAATGGATTTTTACTCTCATTGATTGTTGGTGGGTTTTTCCTTATGAATAAGTCTAACATTGATCCTAAGTGTTGTGGATCAGGGTTCACTATACGAGTAAGGTTATTATTCATAACCTGAATGAGCTGTCCTAGTACGGTGATAAGATTTTCAGCACCAGTTTCATCACCAACTACACTATAATTATTTTGAGTATGATGAAAATACCTAATAGATTATGTGCATTGATACAGTTTCCATTCCTTTCACTAGGTGACATTTCTATAAAATGGCATGCACTAGTTTAGTTTAATAATCAAAATACATAATTCCAAACTTGTAAAACACTTTACAAAAATTGAATAGTTGGTGGATATAATCCATAATCATAAAAATGTTTTCATTGAGAAATTATATACTCATAACCCCATTATAATGGATTGTAATGAAAAAGAGAATTATACTAATCATATCCCCAAAGAGTGTTGTAAGTAAGAGTGAAGCAAGGCCTGCTGTCATGAACCCATTCCCAATAATGTCTACCTCAAAGTGGTGTTTTTGGGTTTTACCCCTAGTTACATATGTGTTAGAGTGACCTCCGCCTACTTGTGTCCAGATAGGGGTGTATTTTATGGAAAACTCACAAAATCTATATAGTACCAAAATTCTAGAAAGTTCTTCAATACTAATCCTCATAGACTATCTTATGTTAGTGTTATCTAAACAGAGTTTTTCTAAATCTAGTTTCCAAGGATTGTAATAACATCCTATGATATCAACTATAATGCCCAGACCCCAGTTACCCAGAGTCGGCACATTTTTACATAACATTGGCATGATCACGAGGGATCAAATCCTGAAAGATCGATCAGTTTAGTACCCATAGAAGTACTAGATACATTAATATGTTTTTTCTTACGTCCTGAAATAATAAAACCAACAACATTTAGTCCCCTTTTAATACATTTAAATCCTTATCCTATCCTTGCAGTTCAACCGTAATATTCTTCTTCACTTCCTGGGAAAAATAAAAGATAGAAAGGGTTAAGTTCAGATGCTTAGTAAAGATAACAATATAGCGGAAACTTTCATAATGAATAATAAACATTGAAGGAAATGTATAAGACTAAAACAAAAGCCTTATAAACATAAGCATCAGCATAATATGGAAAAGATAAAATCAAATAATTCAATTTACTTAATCACATTGACATTCTACTAGTCGAAAAATCACATGCAATATCAATAGCCACTTTCATAATGATGGAATGTATAATCCCAGACATCACAACCACCTAGTCAAGGCCTTGTACCAAGAATAAAAATATGGTTTTGTCAATGCCTTATGCTAAGACACTAGTTTGTCTCAGGAGACATATTGATTCATTTTGGAGCTATAGTGGGCCTCACCCGTCACTTACTAAATCCAATGTATTACTCATATGAAAAGGTTTAAACATAACATAAACATTCTTATTAAAACTAGCATATGAAATGTCAATACATTATTTGTAAACCATGAATGGTGTAAAACTAACATATCTATTGTCAAACATATACAAAAACCTTCAATATTTTATGGAAGATTTTTTTCATACTAAATAAACACCAAACAAGTTTAAATCCATCAAAAGATGTTGACATAGATGAAATCAATACTTTTAGAGCGAAATAACTCTTTCAATATTGGAATAATTAATAAGTCATGTAATTATAAAAAACCCATCTATTTTGAAAATATTCCTATAATATTATAAGGGAATATTCTAAGGATTTATAATGGCAGAAAATAGTCTCACCCATGGTATAAGTTACAAAAACATTCATTCCCTAATTTTGTAGAATAAGTTGTAAAGAACCTCGTTTGGAAAATAACATAAAGATTCAATTATAAACAATTTACAAAAAATAAAAAAAGTTTATAAATGACTTAATACTATAGTCTAGGAAATAGTAAATTTTTTTGGAAATATATTTTTATGAAACACGGATGTGGATGATAAATAGGTCCCAGTAGATACTCACATATAAACAACCTCGGATAATGAAGAGATTGTGGAATTAACACTTACCTTGTACTTTTCCTAGGTCAAGGGTAAATTAACATCATATTTAATACTTAAATAATTGTTATTAAATTATACAATAATTATATACATAAATATGAAATGATATATGATCTTCCAAGATTGCTTTGTTAATAATATTTTAGTAGGATCATCGTTTCGGGTGTTAACTGATTCGTTTTCCTTTATATTCATGGTTATGGAAGACTTGTTTGTTATGGAGAAGATATATTTGATTCATATAGAGAATTAAATTATATTCATAAAAAATATTTTTAATCATAAAATGAAAATTATTTTTGAATGATTATGATGGGGAATTAATATCATCACGTTCGTGAAGATGGTAATCCGTACGTACGCACGAGCGATGATAACAATACATTTATGGTTAAATTATATGTAATTGGATAATATATCATATAAAAATAATAATTAATATTTTATATTTATTATTTAAATCATTTATACTCATTATTATACCCATCCGAATAATGAAGTGTTTGAATAACAAACTACACCTTGACTTGGAGATGGTAAGCTGTATGTACACACATATGGTGAATTTTTCAATATTATTATGGATGGAATAATGAATATGTTTGAATAATTTTTGTAATAACATCACATTTTATATAATATACTGAAGGTATTATTTTATAATGTAAACAACAAAGAAAGAGGTAGTGGATGAAGAAAAGAACACGAAAGAGGTGAGGAAATATTTACCTCCTCTTCGGGTTCTTCCTTTTGATTTGATCAAAAGGGATAGTTAGGTTGGAATTATGACCAAAGAAAGACCTCAAAGATAAAGGGAGGAATGTTTTGAGGATATTTGGGTATGTTTTGTCCAAGATAAATGGCTTTGGAGGAGTGAAATCAAGAGAAGAGAATGTACCCTTTTATAAGAGAGGTGAGTGTCACTTTCGGAAAAACTTGAAATTTTATTTTTCAATAATATATTTTTCAGTTTCTAATTAATATGAAATTATTCATTTAGAGGATAATGTGGGGGTGGGTCGAATACCTCTCATCTAGTAGGTTTTAGATAGTTTTTTTCACCATATTAACATTATCTTTTAGATTAAACTCTTAGTTAAATAGTTTGACACTTACCATGTCTCATTGTATTTATATATTATATGGTTATTAATCATACTATAACAAGAAAATAGAATCCTAAGTGGATAATTATTAATATATATAGCCTTATCTATGTAATTTGTCCTATCTTAATATTTTTAGGAATATTATATCAATTAATAATATTGTATTTGTTTTAAAAACTCAATTATGTCAATTTTGACACTATTGATTATTTGGTTTTTGTGAAAATCATAACTGAATTATTAATTCGAAAAAAATATTAATTAAACCCTAAAATGTCTTATTATCTTAAAAAATTTGTGTAATTCATAAAAAGTTTCAAATTAGATTTATTTGGATATTTCTAATATCAATTATTTTAATCATTCATTAATAAGTTAGTTACTGCATCATCATTGGGTCATAAATAAATTAAATTATATAATGTATAAAAACAATAAAAAAAATTACCATTATATAGTAAATCTTTTTATCTTTCTAATTAATATTTATATTTGAATTTATATTGTGTGTATCACTATATTAAAAATGTATTGTTTATTAAACTTTCAATTAAACTCTTTTAACATTTATTAAAATAAAATAATAATAAATGTTCTAATGTAATCCAAGTGGACCAAAGGGGATAATATTTTATTCCTAAGGTTTTTCTTGGTCGAACTACACTTATCCAATATAATTAGAACATGTTGTATAGTAATTATAATATCATTTTACCCGTAATTACCCTATTCACTTTTAATAGTGCTAAATAAAAGTCAAATGTTACAAATCACAAAATAAAATATTTACATCTTATTAAACAAAATTTTATTTACTAATATTAACTATGTCTCTCATATTTTTGAAATTTGACTCACTAAAATTGAAAAATGATGTTTTATTCAAAATTTTAAATTCTCTTAAAGGTGGGTAAAAGACAACAAAAATTTCAATAAAATTTTATATATGTAAACTTATTAGAAAATGACTCCAATGAGTTTCATTAAAAATATATAGGTCTTATGCATATATTTTGACCTAAAATAATTCAAATAAAATAACTAATTTCTTAATTAAAAATTTAGTTTTAAACAATAACAAATTGTTTTCACTATTCATCAAAAATTGAATGTTTTTAGAAAAATAAAAAAAATTCTCTAAATTCTAATTTTGATATTACGAATCCAAAAATTCAGGCCATTTTTAAAATTTAAATTTATAAAATTTCAAAAAGTGGTTATTACTATTCATTATGGCCACATTGATGGGTCATGTTGTGTTAGAACTCCATGTTGCATACAATGCAAACTATTACATCATTCAAAGGGTAACACACCGTGGTTGCTTAGGGTGTTACAATTAATACCTTACCAACTGTAATTAGTCAAATAAATTTTCCCATAAGGAAAATAATTATCAAATGAAATCTTTAATACAAATAATAAAATGAGATTGATGATATTATATATCAAAGGGTTTTATAAAAACCACAAAAAAAAGAAATAAGTGATGAATAAGTATTATATCTTACAAAAGTAAAAGATAGATGAGAAAACCTTACCTCGTGCTTCCCGTTAGCAGTGAAAAGAATAGCCTAATATATGATATTTTTAAAAATGTTATTAATTCATTCTAGAAATATATTCATATTTATAATATTTTATATGATATATTAACATCTTACCCAATTAATATTGTTAGTATTTCATTATCTTTATTGTTTTGGGTGAATTTTCGTTAGGGAACCATGGTTGATTAAAATTCTTATAATTATGGGTTTTCTCAAAAATAGAAAAAAAAAATAATACGTTGAAATGAAAGGGTATTCATGCACTTAATTGAGTCTAAATATTTCAATTTATCAATTTTATGTCATACATGTGGATGATTCCTTTGACAAAATCATGATGATAAATGTTTAGTTTTCTTTTGGCAGTTATTTCCGAACATGTCAAACTAATATTATTTTTTAAATATTATTTCTAAATACTAGTTACAGAATATGAAATTAGTTATAATACACCTATTAAAATATTATTTAACCATAATATTATTTTTTTATCCATCCATGAAGGATGTAATGTACAATGAACAAAATATGTATTCACAGAGGTGATTAACCGACATAAAATGCACAATAGTTGCGTTTCATTAAATAGGAAACAATAATTATTGGGATGGATAAAATATATTACACTATAAACATAACATATTAGTATATAAATGATTATGGAGTTACAAGTCCTTTATGGATGAAAGAGGTGAGGTGAATGTGAAAAAATAAAATAAAATAAGAGAGGTGCTTTGAGAAAATTACATCTTGAATATCAACCCTTTAAAATAACCATTAAAAACCATGGAATTGGACTTTTTGTAAAAATGTAGAACATATACATGGGGAGAGTTGGGAGTAGAGTTTTGTACAGAAATATTCAGAGTTTCAATGATTTTGAGTATAAGTGGGGTGGTGTGTGGTGGTACCTATACATAAGGAGGGGTAGATTTAAATTATTTAGTAAAGATTATTTTATAATTAAAGACCACCACATTGAGGTGACATTAATTAAAATACCCTTTTAGGATAAAAAACGTGTTAAATTTTTTTATAGGGATAATAAATACCTATGACACCATTACATTTTTTATTTTTACGTATTTTATGATTTTACATTTATCTTTAACCTGTTTCACTATTTAAATATACATCGGTAAATATTTTTTTAATGCTATATATTTTTATTCCTAAAAATATAAATGACCATAAGTACTAACTTAGAACTTATTATTCTATAAATGGAAACCATTTTACCAAATTAAATTAACATGTATTCAATAGTATATTTAAAATCAATCCCTCAAATTCCATGGGAAAACATCTTTTTAATGTGAAAAAAAATCAATTGTATGAAATATTTTTACATCCAATTTCATTGAAAATTTGATTTAAAAGACCTAAATTTTTATATTGATGATTTATTTTAATAATTATACTATACAAATAGTCTAAAATATAACTTTAGTATATAAATTTTATAGATTAATTGATGGTTTTCAATTAAAATTCTATATTTTTCACTTTTCATCCAAAAATGAAACACATAAAAATATAAAACAAATTCAACCTAATATAATTATGATATCCAAAATTCGAATATTATTCTTATACTTTTAATTAAAACTTATAATTTCTCCAGTTTTTTTAAACTGGTGCATCACTAAATGGAAGAAAAAACTCCTCCTTGAAATATATATCTTTTTATAAAAAAATTGGATTTATTATTATCTTAATCCTACCTATCGTATTTGTTAAATTTTTTAAAAAATAGTGGATATAATACATAAAATGTTCATTAATATTTTTTAAAAAGAGAGATTAATTTAATTTATTACTAAAAAATTCTTCTGTGGGAATATAAATAATATTTTATTTTATTGTCATTTTTATTTAATTACTAACCAATGAATTGATTTGATAAAAATGCCTAAATTACATTTTTATAATTTTGAAAATCAAATTAACAACATCCAATTTAATAGCTACCTTATAACATGAATGTTTAAATAATAATATTTTATAGTATATTGTAGCACATTTAAACTCGGTGTTACATTGAACGTTATCTATCAATGAAATTGAATTTATATAAGAGGATGCCTACCATTAAATAATGTGGTATTACATTCTACTATACATCAATAAATCGTTCCCTCTCAATTCAAAATTCTGATTGATAATCCAAGAGTGACATTATAATATACCCATGTGAACATATAGTCATTGTAAATAGTGTTAATACAAATCCTTCTTAAAAATAGGCAAAGAAAAATGTGAAGGTAACTAAAAAACTAGGAAGTAAAAACCATAATACATTAGAGAAATATAACTATCATTTTTTTAAAATAATAGAGGATATGGTCATTTGAAGGTTAATGGCCATGAAACCGTATATAAAATATCTCTGAAATGGTCACTAATATCATAAAAAACGATGGTAATAGGCAATTTTTTATATACAAATCCTTTTAGAATATATAATTACTTGATTTAATCTCATAAGTATAATATCACTCTTTTTTGGGCATAATTCTATTTCCACATCATCTCTTATTATAGGAAATGGATATTCAAGGTGAATATTTTCTACCATAATCCCTTTTAAATAATCATAAGATCCAAAAGTCATTCCATAACCATATAAATATATATGAAATCTAAAATGGTTATAATTTTATATCAACAACCAATAATATTCAATTATCAACTTAATCCATTCAATAAGTAATTAAACTTAAGAATCTTCTTAAATATTTCTAACCATATTCAAAATCAAAAAATGTGACCAAATATTTACCCCTAGATAACATAAATATTTCGTAATGAAACATTACAGAAATGTGAATACATATATCATATATAATAATAAAAATTAAATAACCAAAAAACATAAATGGAAACATTAATACAAGCATAGGTTTTTGAATATATTACTTCATTACAAATATGTACTAAAATCATGAAAATATAAATCATAGATGTCACTAAAAAATTTCAAGGTCACTAATGTTATACCATAATCATGTATTTGTTATTATGTCAACATATATCACAAATTAATGGTTATATTTCCTTCAAAATGCATGTTTTTAAAAATATCAACTTTTTAGTCGATCAATTTCCTGGACATTTGTAACATTCAATATATGCTCTGAATTACTTAAAAAAGGAATGCAATACAATACTTATAGGATTCATAATCCTAATAAAAATAAATTCATATAACATATTTCTTATGTCCCAAAACAAATGTACTATAATAATTCCATTTCATCTATATCAATACCATGATCCTGACATTGATCTATTTGATTATTCTGAGGTATATTACCTTTAATCTTTGGGAATTTTGTTGCAAAGTGCCCCATATCCTTATAGTTGAACCCTTTCACATTTACACCTTCATTAATTTTTTTTATACCACAAGCATAGTGACATATCTTCCAACACTTGTAATAATCTCCCATACTAGAATGAAATTATTAGGGTGTTTCATTCCACAATTATCAATTGTGGTAAAATCCTTCATTCCATTTTCCGTGTTGCCAGTCTTTTCCCCCACCATTATCTTATTCTATTTTATTCCCCAAATTTTATAAGAAATATATAATTCTTTATGTATCTAGATATCACATTACAATATATCTTTATATGATGGGAAAATTTGAGAGACCAGTGACATTATGATTAATGGATTAAAACCATCAATAAAATGAAAAATCATACTCATTGGGTTACATATGTAGTCCGAAACATGTAACACCCCGACCCTAGAACCTCGAAGCTGGTGCATTTTTTATTATATTATCGAGATTACAAGGAATCAAATCCTAAAGAGATGATCTGTTTAGAGTTATTAGAAATACATATTACATACATGATAACTATAATACATTGGTAATTAGATAATACAAAAAGGTTACGTAATAAAATGAAAAAAATACATCCTTGAAAACTTATTCAAATATTTATTCTTCATAAACCAGGAAAATAAAACATGACAATGGTAATATAAAATGATTAGTAAGGGTTAGTAAATTAAAAGCAATAAATAAAAAATAAAT
Source organism: Viscum album (assembly GCA_963277665.1). Lineage (NCBI taxonomy): Eukaryota > Viridiplantae > Streptophyta > Magnoliopsida > Santalales > Viscaceae > Viscum > Viscum album. The sequence continues at coordinate 1,187,732,143 of OY728157.1, read as the reverse complement.
TAACATAGAAATTTAAATAACTAATAAAACATTCAATTCAAATAATAACATATGGTAAAATCATTAAGGAATGGTATGAAAATGAAACACATACCATTTAATCAATGATCGGAAAATGAAATATATCCATAGATATGTCAATAAAAAATGACATGAATGAGTAATAATTTAAAATAAATGAGGTAAATTATTTTTTAATGTATCTCATGTCTAAGGCATATAAAAACCTATGTTTTCAAGACCTTTAAAAAGATGGGTTAAAAATACTAATATAAACACATTAAATTTGGAAATCTAAATCATCTCATGAGGACGTATCGATTCATAGAGGGGATATATAATGTATGGGCCACACCTGTAATAACCAGTACATATAATTACTCATATAAGTTATTAAAAATAAATAATATTTTTTATCAAATATCCATACCAAATAAATAATACATATTTATCAATAATTTCCTCATTAATTGAATAACTGCAAAAGTGAACACTATAAGTAAAAATGATATATAGTTTAGGAAATATTAGTATTCAGTGTATAAGAATATGGAAATTGAAGTAATTTTACAATGAAAAATGATTAAAATAAAGTGGTTATTTCATCATAATGTTAAGAGTCCCAAAATGAAGCAATATTGAATATATAATCATAAAGAACAATCATTAGGAGAATAATCTTTAAACATTCCAAAGTCCCTCATATCACTTTGAAACATTTATATCATAATTATCATGATGGAATAATATTAAATGAATCTTATAATACCATGAGAGTTATAATATTCATGATATAACATATTAAAAGTCAATATATTAATAAAATAATAGTGAATAGGTGTATAATAACAAATAAGTCTGAATGAATTTTAAATTTAAATGAAATTCCCATACATAATCACTCTTTTAGTTAAGTGGTCTTTATATATTTTTAAAAAATTGGATTAAAATATATTACTATCTTATAACATAACCATATTCATGTTTATAATATCATATATTTACTTCGTATAATATTTTATTACCTATTTTTGTAACTCTGTTACATTATTTTAACTATTTCGGATGTTAATTACCTTGTTTTCTCTAGTATGTTTTTGAACTATCAGTTATTGATCCTATTTATTATGACATGATATAATCAACTAAATAATGTAAAAACATGAACTATTCATCATATATATTCAGTATATATATATATAATCTGTAAATTTTGGAGATAAGGAATGAAATTCACTATCCATGGAGACGGTAGGTTATACGTACAGATAAACGCTACTTCTTATTCATTATCATGTTAAAGAATGAAAAGTGAATGATAAATATTTATATTAAAATTTTAGTATCATATATATCTTATAAATCATACATTTTTTATTAAGATCATCCTTTATACATTCTGTGTATGTCATGAATGTGGAAAATAACTTTGAGGGGGTGGTAGTCCACACTTCCTCAAACAAAATTATCATATTATCAAAAGATGAACAGCATAAAGGTATGTTTTATATAAAACATTTTGTTGAATAATGGGATTATAAATATCATATATATCATATATATCATATATAAACATATTTTTCATTTTCATGTCCACCATGAGAGGTGGTGAAGGGAGAAAATGGACAATCATTGTTTTTTGAGCCAGTTGTCCTCTGTACACTGAATAAGTGTGTGTTACCCATTAGATGGAAGTGTGTGAAAGTGTAAGTATAAAAAATATTATAGAAACATCCTAGTAAATTTATTATAGTGTTTTTGTTATACAAGATTTAAATAATTATATTTGATGGAGCAGAGAATGAATATAAAATTTAAAATCATGAGGGAAGACGATACCTATTTATTTGGTAACTACATATGGTTTTATGAAAAAAAGACTCCTTGGAAGGATTTTTAGAAAAAATGAGGATTCAAGGTCGAGGGTATGGGTTTTGGGAAGCAATATAGGTATAAATACTCTGTATATTGGTTTTTTAGAGGAGTGAGGGATGGGTATAGTTGGTGGCCTTTTATAAGGGAGGAAAAAAATCACTTGGTATATTTTAAAAGAAGCTAGGTGTACCGACGTTTTTACCAAAAAATTCATTAAATCCAAAAAATCAAATAATGGAACATTCATGGATGAAATATTTCCATAAATGGGTTTTGAATAAGTGGATAGGTCATTTAGGCCCTTGTTTTAAATGATTATTTGTTTGTTCAGAATAATTTTACATTTATAGTTGTCATTAATTTTTAATTGCTTTCACTAATTGTTTTGTCAAAAAATACATGTTCTTGTTGTAAAGTATAAATTATACTAAATAACAATATTTAATCTATCATTAAATATTCCAATAATATAATGGGAAAAAATTAATTTCAATTTAATCCTTCAGATGGGACGACAATGCATTCTTTTAAGTACAAAATTCCCAAAATGCCTATTATGTTATTATTGTCAATTTCAATGTTAAATTTATTCCAATTATATAAATTGTATTAATTTATAAAAAATATTATCTAATTAATCATTGAATCAAATTAAAAATATAATCTATCCATATAAATAAATTATATGAAAAAGATGTTTTGAACTAAAATTTTGCATTTTTAACTATTCATTAAAAATGGTATGTTTACAAGAGAATATAAAAAATTTACCCGAAACTATTTTTTATGTTTATATTTCAAATATGATGTTTTTTTCACATATTAAATAGGTTATGGTGTAAAAAATTCATATTTAAAATGGCTTCACCTTTAAAAGGTGGTAATATGACCTTTTTAAAAATATATTTTTTTAGTGTAATATTTTGTTTGTTCTTATCTTATTATAATAAATCTATTGGAGGAAATTAAAAAAATATCATCTGGATTATTTGATATATATATTTATATCTTAAATTTCTATCACCAACTAATTTTTCTTAATCAAATATATTAGGGTAAAATATCTTTGGGAAAATAAGAATATTTTCTTTTATATTCAATCATTTTTCATATTAATTTTTAATTAATTTATAACCAATTAATTCACTTGTAAATTTATTTAAACCGTATATTTTAGTAAAATAGTTATCCGTTTTCATAACTAAGAATATATAGGCTTGGTTATTTATTCTTATATTTAGTAATATATCCTTATTTAGTAAAACTTGATCTTTCATGTAGATTATGCTTTTAAAGAAAGTCACTCTAGCATATAACACAAGTTAACTTGGTGTCAAGTGCATTATAAAAAAAGTGAATATATAAAATTTATTTCAAATAGTAAATATATTTTAATGTATTAGGGTATTATTTTCTATTATGTCTGTGGTGTCGCGGGTCATGCACACTATCAAATATAAGGTTCTAACATTATAATTTAGGTGGTGTTACAATATCCCCACATTATATAAATTACATCCTCACAATTTAAAAATGAAATCAGAGATAAGGAGATATAAAATAAATAATTTATTGAAAGACAAGCATATGAAAAAGTGTCAATATCCCAAATTCTTTAATAATAGAGAAAGTAATGTACAGTTTAATTGAAAATAATCCCTCTAGTAGGAGAACCCAAGTGGGAAATGGATACATTGATACAGAGGAGAACATAGAAAATCCAGTTCTGATGGAGTGTGATAGAGATCATGGTAAGGAGGAATTGAATAATCAAAAATCCCTAAATCTGTGATGATCTAGGGGCCATTTTATTCTTCCGAATTGAAGGTACAATGACACAATTATTTCTTTAAATATAATTTTTTCATGAATTTGAGAAATAATTTCACTCTCTAAGAATATAAGTAAATATACATTTTTATAAAAATAATATTTTTCATTGATTATGACTTAATTTAGTTCTAATTCATATCTTAGCACAAGATGCATCAAATGGTGAAGTAAAAAAATTACATATGAAAGGATCATCCAATGATAAACATAAATAATTTTATAGAAGGATAACTATTTGAAAATATCGGGATCCAATACTTTAGAAATATGGTTACCGGTTTCCCAAAATGATCTTATCATTATCCTTTAATCAATATAAATAAACTCAAAATATTCACATTCCAAACATGTGAATAACCACAACATGCATCCTTTCAATATATTTTATTAAAACTAATCTCTTTAAAAACATATCGGAAAAAGGAATTCATCCTTTTCCATCATGTATGGAATATGTTATGGTATATATTCCTTTAATCAAAAAGTAATGTAAACTCCATCAATAATAGCATAGACCAATTGAAAAAAAAGTCATTAATAAATTCCAAGGTAGTAATTGTCAAAATTAATAATTTATTCATTATATTATCAAAATCCATAACATATTAAGTGTTTTCTTACTATAAATCTTTTGTTTTACGAATTCATTAACATTATACTTAATCACATTCCTTGGTAACATTCCACATAAGATCTCAAATTATTAAGGAAGATGTACTGCAGTACAATCATCATATATTCCATATTTATTCTCTACAATACATTACTGATAAAAAATTGAATGAAATTAATTTTTGAATGGGCATATCAATCATTCCTCTTCATCTACGGAAGTATCTAACATGATCATTATCCAATAAGATAATTTTTGGTATATTACTTTTATGTTTGAGACATTCATTTTTATAGTGTCACATCACCTTATAGTTGTAACACTGAATTGTATCCTTTTTATTTTTCCATTTTCATTATGTCACATGGTTACCCTTATATCCACACTTATTTCAAACTCCCATTCAATTCAAGCATTTACCATGGTGATTATTTCAACATTTATCACATGTGGTAAAACCCTTCTTTCCCTTAATCCCTTTATCCGTACTCTTTTGTCCATTATTTTCTTCTCTTACATCCCTTAAAATCCATGGGGCATCGATTATACATTAATTGTATTTTTATCACATGATAATATTTCCTAATATGATGGGAATACTTGGGACACCCTTTCCCATAAAAATTTAGGCTTTAGAACATGAATAAAATGATCATTATCACACATTAGATCACATGCATTGGTGGATTTATCAGTCCTCCTACTAGGATCCATTTCTAAATAATGGAATATTCTGGATTAATTAATTAGATAATGTATAATACCAAAAATATTGAAACATATAACCTAAATTGAAAACCAAATCTCATAATCATCAAAATTGTTTCTTGGGGAAAATATTTACTTTTAAATCCTTAATAAATTTATTATAGTAAATGTGAACTGTCAAAAGTGTATCTCCTGATAGTGTAAAACACAGGGCACAATAAGGACCACTGTTGTGTACTAGGTCCCCAGATGTCCAGCCCGGAACACCTTGATAAATTTATTACTCATAGATACATATGTCCTAGAACCACATCCAATTTTAGTATCGAGATAGGGATGTATTTCTAGGAATAACCACATAATATCTACATTACCATGATTATTGGATGTTCTTACATAATTATACTCAATGACTTTCTTAGGTTTTTCTCCATGATATATTTTTTCAAATTATAGTTTATATGTTTTTTGATAAAATTCTTTTTATACCTATAGTGACACCTCGACCTCAGAAGCCCAGAGTTGGTGCATTATTTTATAAAATTGGCATGATTGCAAGGAATCAAATCCTGAAGGACCAATCAGTTTATCGATCTTGGAAATCATGATTACATATATGATAACAATAATTTATTTTTAACTATAAAATATACACATGATACATAATAAAAATGGAACAAACTACATACTTAAAAGATTATTCTATTATTTGTTCTTCATAACCTAGGAAAATGAAACATAATAAGGGAGAGATCAAATGCCTAGTAAGGTTGAATGATGTGGAAACAAAAATTAATCACTAAATTACCATAGTATGGTAAATAACTGAAAACCCATCATATTAAAAAAACAAGATATGGAAAAATCAATATGGCACAGTTAGAATCTGAAACACATGCCATTTAATCAAGGATGTGAAAATGGAATGTATCCATAAATATGTCGATAAAAAATCTCATGGCTGAATAATAAAAAAACTAAATGATGGAAATAATTTATAATGTAAATAATTTCTAAGGAGCATGAAATACTATTCTGTCAATACCTTCTACAATATAGTTTAAAACTTTAGATTGAAACCCATTTAATTTGGACAACTTAATTATCTCATGAGAATATATCAATCCATCAAGGGGATATAAAATTTCTGGTCCTTACATGTTATTACCAATACAAATAATTCATCATATCGGTTAATTAAAATATATAGTATTCCTTATAAATTATCTAGATTCAATAAATAATACGTATTTTTCAGTAATAGCCAATAAAAAAATATTAAATGTGAACACCGTAAGTTGAAATGATACAAGGTTAAGGAAATATTAATATCCATTGAATAAGATTATGGATATTCCTGTAAATTTCCGTTAAAAAATGATTAAAATAAATTAATTGTTTGAATACAAATTTAACAATCACAAAAGGAAGTGATATTACAATGATAATCATTAAGATCATTATTTTGTAGAATAATCTTTAATCATTCCAAAGTTTCCCAAGCCACTTTGACTAATTTAAATCCAAATCACCATAGTGGAATAATAATAAATCATACATATAAAATAATGAGAGTAAAATGATTCATGATATAACATATTAATAGGTATTATATACAACAAATAAATGTTAATTGGTTTATAATAACAAATAAATCTCAAAGGAATGTAAATTGAGACACAATTCCATTACCTTAACCTTCTATTTATTATGTGTTATTTATCCTACTTTGAACTAGTTTAAAATTTAATAATAAACTATACCATAATCATAATCATGTTTATTATATCATATATTTACTTCTTATAATATTTTATTACTCTTTTATAGACAATCCTTCATTATTTTAAATTTTATGATTGTTAATTGCCGTGTTTTTATCAATTATGATTCTGAGTTGAAAGTTTTGTTTTATTAATTAGATAATTTTTTCAGAATCTTTATAATTTAATACATGAATTAATTATCATATATAATCAGTTTATACTTATTTTTTATAATCAATGATGTTTATAGATAAGGAATGAAATGCACTATTTATGGAGACGGTATGTCGTACGTATTCATGAACGCTGCATTCATTTTTCTACCATATTAAAAGAATGAAATGTAAATGATACATATTTAAATTATAATTACTATAAAATATCTATGTAAAATTTGTAATATAGGTTTGTTAATATCATCCTATATATATTTATTCAATGGTATGAACGATTCATATTTCTTTGAGGGGAGGTAGTGCACACTTCCTCAAATGAAATTATCATCATAAACAAGATGGGAAGAATAAAGTTATGAACTAAATAAAAATTAAATATGAGTAATGAAATTATGAATATACTATATATCATATATTAATAGTGTTTCCATCATAATGTTAACAATGAGATGTGATATCAGAAAAGTAAACAATCATCATTTCATGATCCAACAGTTCACCGTATATACAAACCAATTGTTCATTACCCATTAGATGAAAGTGTGTGTAAGTGTTGGTAAAACAATTATCATAAAAAATAATAGTATATTTATTATGCATGTTTTTTTATACAATAATTATATAAGTATATTTGAGTTAGTGTAGAATGGATGTAAAATTAATAAGTAAGAGAGATAACGTGACCTATTAATCAGAGGACTACTTTTGGTATATACCCAAAGCCATACATGGAATAATTTATTCCCAAATTGAGGCTTCAATGTCGAGTGTACGTATATTTGGAAGATATATGGGTTGATCTTTCCAAAACTACATGTTTTTATAGATTTTATGAATGAAGATAGATGGTGGCCTTTTATAATTATGGTATATGACTCACTTGGTAATTTTGAAAAGAAGTTATGTGTACCCTAGTTTTTACCTAAAAAAAGATTTAAAAAACCTAACAACTCAAAAATGGGAGGTGAATGACTGATTTATGTCACTAAAATCTGTGTTGGATAAGTGGATAGGTCATTAGGTCCCTTAAGATAAAGGTTTTGACCATTCTTATGATTAATTTTATCTCAATAATTTTAAATAAATTTAAATTACATTCACTATTATTTTATATAATAATTTATTATATTTATGGATTATAAATTATTGCTATTACAAATATGGAATCCAATTTTTCAAATTCAAATTAAAAAAGGATAAATTAATTTAAATCAAATCCCACAGATATGACAACAATAAAGGGTTTTTAGGTAAAACATTCCAAGTGTTTGATATGTTATTATAATAAATTTAATATTGAAATTGATTCAAATGACACTAAATTTATTAATAGAAGAAATACATTATCTAGAAAAACATTAAAATCAATAAAAATATAAATTATTATTATAAATAAATTAGATGAAAAAGCTCTTTGGAAATAAAATTCAGTATTTTTAACTATTCATTACAAAATGCTTTGTTTTTGAAAAGTATAAGAAATTCACCATAACCTAATTTTATGTTTCTATATAAAACATTATGTTATTTATGACATATTAAATCAATTATAGTTATAAAATTATGTATTTAAAATGGTTAATCCATTAAAAGGTGGTGAAACAACCTTTCGAAAAATAGTGGTATTTACGTGTAATATTTTGTTTGTTAAAATAATATTATTATCAAATATATTAGATAAAAAATATTATTTTTTATATATGACATATATATTGAATTAATATAACCAACTAATTTGTATTCCTTAAATCTATTAGGGAATACATCTTTGGGAAAATAATAATAATTTCTTTTCTATTTAATTGGTTTTCTTATTCATTTCTATGTAATTTAAAACCAATGAATTTGAATTAAAATTGTGTAATCCAATGTTTTTTATAAATTAGTTACCCATTTTAATAATAGTAATTTAATGTCTAAGATATATCTTTTTTTATTTAATAATATCTGGTTATTTATTAAAACTCGGTCTTGCATGTAATGTAAGCTTTCAATGAAAGTTTCTCTTGCTTGAAATGTAAGGTAAAACAATGTCATGTGAATTAAAAAATATATAAGATATATAAAATATATATAATAGGAAATATATTTTAATTTATAAGGTTATTAGTTTCCCATATACAATTTTTGTCATGTGTCATGAACGCTATCGAATATGTGGTTCTTACTTTAAAATATGAAGGTGTTACAATTCATGCCTTTATAATATAATAAAATTTTATTCATACATAGCTAAATTATAAAACCCCTTTTGTATCAAACTAAATTATTTTATCTTCATATCTTCTTGGAGTTCTAGAGGGTCCTATTTTTCCATGAATAGTTCCTGAAAATCCTTCCATTCCATTTTTTTATTTCATCAGAATCCATAGTGTTTTGAATCAACGACCACCATTGACCTACATATCTAGATAAATGATAAGATGAGAGGAAATAAAACTCTCTTTATTTAAATACCAATGTGAGAAATATCATATCATAATATGTTATCCATTTCTAATCCATAAATAGATTTGTAGTACCATTTATTGAAGGGTGTTTTTGTCACGAGAGTGGAAAACAATGTTACACTAAATTACGGACCAGAACACTCTATATGGGAAATGAAATTACTAAAAACTCAAGTTAAATGTCCTAATACTGTTATAATTGTTTCATCTCCAACTCCATCCATCGATAGATATCTAGCTTCAACACTATTGCCTTACTTGGTAGGGAAATACCTAAAAGGATTACAAGAATTGATATAGTGGCCATTCATTCGGCTAGGATCCTATTATAAATACTATCATACAATAGATTAGTGAATATAATCTTGAACAATAATTCAAAAGTTCAAAAAAACATAAAATAGTCATTAAATTATATGTTTTGTTTCATTAGAAGAATTTCTAAATTCTGTTAAGTGAATTCTATAATGTCCCAGATTTTCTCCAAGGCACAGACTATATGTTTTTAGTTTAATGTCATTTAATTTTCCCTAATATTATCCCATAATTAAGTAAAGGAGGTATCTGGTGTTTTCGGGGAATGTTTGATGAAAAAATCCCTAAAATGGGATGATGCAGACTAGGCTCCAAAAATAGTATAAATCATGCAGCCCAACCTGCATGGTTTTCCTAAATCATGATACTGTAAACAATTGGGACCTAGGGGCCTAATGATTGTAAAAAAAATGTCTAAATCAATGTACATGAACGTTCTATGTTTCATAAATCCTATACATAATATTTCTCATGGTTTGTACATGGTCACATAATCCATGTTACTAACCATGCAGGGTTACACTTTGAAGAAGCAACTTAGTGCACATTTGAGCCAACCATGTGGAGAAACAACATGACATTGTCTTAAGAGAGAGTTTAATTTGTCTTCCACTCTTAAATTATTGAAACCCTATTTTCATTCTTTTATATCCTCCTATAGTGGTTTCTTCTACTCCTCTTGACACATGGAAAAATCATCCCTCCACATAGTTATCAATCCACAAGCTCCATAAAGCATTTTGTTTCGCTCACCATTAGATCTATCAAAAAGATAGAGGTCAGATCTAAAATCTCATCCCTATTATTTCAAGTTCCATTCCCTCTCTGTTGTGTTATATTAGTGCAATCTCATTTGACCAATTTTTAGGTAATTTCATAGTTTTTATGATTTCTCTCATTATATCTCAAAGGAAATGCTGATGCTAGATGGGGGAATTACTATAAGTAAATGGTAGGTGGGATAGGTTATTTTCCCTCCTATAACTTCATTATATATTATGAAACACTATGCCACAGGAAAAACCCTTCTGGAGTTTCCTATAATATGTTTATTTGATTAAATTGAATGGATAACCATGCCTTTTATGACCCAAGTTAGCAAATAATAAACCCATTGGGTTGATCTCCTTGATTAATATCTCCCAAATGGGTGTTCTTTAAATGTGAGGCCTAATTGTCATCTTCCATAACTTGGTTAAAAATATTTAATGTGTTTTTCCTCATAATAATAACCATGATCTTTAAATTCAATTAAGTAGGGTGATGAATCAAGATTTAATCCCTTACATCCATCCAATAAATTAATTGTTTGAACCGACCAAATTAGTTAAGTGCATATAAATTCTCTTTGTGAATTTAATTGATTGTTTAATGAGACACCTTGGTCAATGTACATATTATTATACAAATTATCTGATTAAATAATTTATTTTAAAATTGATAGATTTTATAAATGTATTTCGTGCTTATATTTTATCATTTAGTGTCAAATTTGATAAAAGGGGTTCTGACTTAAGGACCCCTTAGATGGACTACTATTTCTTCTTGTTAGAATTATTAACAATTTGAAATCATGATGAGGGAAACACTAGAAATACCAAGGATGGGATTGTAGAGTGTTATTGATTTCACCTTCATATGACTGACACTATTTCACTAGAGGAGACCCCATGGACAAGGTTGATGGTTATACCATGAAACAAGAGTGTCTCCTGTTCCAACATGTGATAACAAGGATGTACTATAAGGTTTATTCTAGATGTTTTCACACCATGCTGGAGTGACACTTGGGACATCATTATTGGGTCACCTTGGATGGAATACTTAAGAATTGGACTTATAAAAGGACCCTATAGGGATATTTGGTATTATATTATAATTTTTTTGAATGGGATCTTGGAGACTCAATTTTTTACAAAGATGATTTAATTGAAATAAAAATAATGTGATCATTTTCAAATAAATGAAAATGGAAATTTGGAAATGGAAACATAGGTATGTTTCCTCCAAGACCAATAAAATTTTGTGGACAATCTGTCTTCTTACACTTTATTTCATTTTGGATACCCTCATAGGATACGTTGGTTCAGAGTTATCAGCACAAGAAAATGTAGTTTGATTTGGAAGGGTGTCATTTTAGAACCTAGTCCAGTTATTTTTTTAATTGTTTATTATTTTTAGAATTTATTAATTTTTTAATAATTTATATTTTATATTTCATGATTGAATTGGGTTTTACACTGTTGGTGATGGCCTACGAATATTTTATGAAACACCCAACACAGACCACCATTGGTACGCTGGTAGAGTTTATGACTGTATGGATAGATAATGGGAAGTGTCTAACTTCTGATATATGATTTTCAACATTAATATGGAGTTAGGGGACGAGGACCATGCCTATGTTTGAGATTCTAGCTATATAATTTTGTGGACTTTTTCTAAAAAAAATAGATTGTGTTTTATGCTTTTATCCCTTTCACCTTTCTTATTCCTCTATGTATATCATCATCGACAGTTTGTATCTTTTTATTATTAATTTTCCCATTATCTTTTATTTAGCATTACTGTTTTATTTTCACTGTTCCTCTTCCATCAGTTTCTAATTTCATATTCTCCCACTATTTTTTATTATTATCAAATTTTGGGATCAAACTCATCTTTGAGGGAATAGTTTCCCAAAAGACAAACCCTAGGTCCACACTTCTAGACAAAAACCTCTAGCATTCGGGGAGGTGTTCTTAAGGTATTTTGGCTACCATTATAGGGTCCCTCTATGTGGTATCTGAGGTGGGGCACTAATAAGTTTTATCAGTGACACATTTTCATTTTTTATTACTATTGGATTTAGATAATAGACTTGGATAATAGAATTTTGTAATGTTCCTATGCCTGATAGTAGCTTCTACATGCACTGGTAAAATCCAAATCATCATGTATGAGTAAATAATGTTATAATTTCCCCTTCTAAATTTGATTAGATTTCATCAATGGGTGACACACATACATTGCACTATAATTATTTGGTTGGGATATCATTTTACCTTTTTCTGATGATATGAGAATGTATCAAATTCATGCATCATCTGTGCCACCTAAGGTATTACATTTCATGTATTATTCCATTCCATATTTACTTTTCTATATTTATTTCATATAACCCATGTGATTATTATGGTTCCTTTTCTATTAATCCTTACGTTGAAATTTTATTCAACATAATGAAAAAATTGGTTTAATTGGCTAATAATGGTGTATTATTTTGATTTATTAGGGAGAGAAAATGTGAGCTTTTCAAATCAAAACAGAACCCATGACCTATTACATATTTTTTACGGTAAAAAGATCAGAATATGGTTAATTGGAACCCCAAAATAATTTTTAAATGTTAATGGGCCTTTATAATTTGGAATTGAAGACACAATTAACTGTACAATGGTGATAACAACTAATAAATAAAAATTAGTAAAAATAATTTAAAATTAATACAACTAGAAATATAAAAAAATACTTTCATGTTTTCTATGAAATCTTGACCCCGACCTAACCTCATACTGGGTAGCCGGCTATGTCTCATGTATTCCTTCTATGAATCATTCTTCAATACCCAGACATATATGAAAGAGTTGGAAAAATGATTTTTTATTTTTAAGGCTGACCATGTGAATAGAATTACTTTAACACTTTACCTATCTATTATAATCATATCTATATAATTCACATAGAATATGTAGAGAGTTCCAACATAAATACATCATGTTGTATTCCATAATAGGGTTGATGAGAACACTCTAGATGTGGTGCACCCTAAGCCACAAGTGATACCTCATGTAGTTCCAACTTTATAACCTCCAACAAATATTCCATTGGGAAATGATTCATAGATTCAGGATAGTTTTTTAGATTCATGAATACCACTGAGGGTACTCCCCGACCCGCCCCTTCTGTGTCAGAGATGACCCATTAATTTGGGAATCAAAATCCTTCAACCTTTTTGAGGGATTGTGGAACCCAAGCTATATAATCATGGATGAAAGTGATGATGTCTATCGTCGATCATATCAAGAATCCTAATGAGTACTGGTTAATGATCAAGACCTATATGCCATGTGACTATAAAAAGTATTTTTGGGATGTACACTCTCAGGATAGTGGACATCAGGGTATGATATGGGTGGATCTATAGACCATCTCCTTTGATTACTCATTTACACAGTTCTTTAGAACAGAATAAGCTGAAAAACTCATGATACCTCTACATGGTGACATGTTTTTGATGGAATACTCAGCCCACATCACCTAATTACAAGGTTTCACCGCAACAATTACCATTTATGAGACGAACAATGTGAGGCAATTCAAGGATGATATTGAATATTACCTCAACTCACATGTGAGTGTATTTTAATTGACCACAATTGTAGAGATAGTGTAACATTACCTCATCACTAAACGGAACTTCGGGGATTCAGGAGTAATGAAGTTGGGCTTATAAGTTTCTAGGTAGAGTAGTAGTTTATCCAGTGGCAAGAAGAGACATTTTGAGGTTACACATGGTGGTAGTACATATTGGGTGGCATGCGTTGATAACTATGTGGTGTGTCGCCAATATGCTAAGTTAGGTCATAAAAATCACAAGGCTCTCAGGAACCCGATCGAGTGATGAGTTTTCAGTAGGATGGTTCACATGCATCATTTCTTCTGATCATCTCCACAATATCTAGGTGAGAAAGTGCCTATTCCATAATATCCATTAGATTCACAAACAATTAATCATCATGAGGAAAAATTTTGATCTTCTATTAGTGGTTCAGGAAAAGAAGGTGGTAATATCTTAGGTGGGAAAAACTCATAGATATAGCTACAATAGAGTAAACCTGTATAGGATACACAAGAACCATATGAGGGTTGTGGTTTAGACCATATTTATGTTGTACGAATCATGCCAGAGAGGTAGAATCCATGGCCATATACTATTACAGTTACTGTTTTTGTAGCCCTTACTCTAGTTTCAACCTTGATTAATATAGGAATATCACACTCTTTTTAATATGACTAAACTATATTTCGTTTGGGAAAATTAAAAGAGTACTCTAGTGGTGTAATTACACTTGGGACACCTCTTTGAGTTTTATTAGAAGGTATAAAATAGTGAAAGGAGTGCCCCCTTGAAATAGGTGGGTACCATTTTCTGTTGTATTTCTTCATTTTAATGATTGTTGGATTTGATATCGTTCATGTTATAGATTGGAATGTGGTTTATCAATCCAAATTAGATATCTATCACCATCAATTTCCATTCAAATAATATGATGGAAGTACATATATTCCTATGGGTTTATAAGATCTCCATGAATTTCGAGATGGACTCAAGAATACGTGGTAGGAGTAGAAACAACTCAGATGAAAAGTATATTTATGAGTGATTAGGTAATTCTGATTTTTCAAATCTATCTAGTCATGGATCACATCAGATACTTATTCCCATGAAATTTATCATGATTACCTACTGAGAGAGAGGTTGAATTCATTATCAAACTTGTGATAGGTACGACACCAGTTTCTATTATTCTATATAGGATGATACCAACATAGCTCCAAAAACTCAAGAAGCATCTTTAAGACCCATATGTAATGTGAATTAATTTGTCTTAGTACATATCCCTGGGATTATCCTATTATTTTCTTAAAAAAGTGGATGGTACCCTCAGATTATGTATGGATTATTGTTGATTGATCCAAATTATGATGAAGAACCGGACTCCAATACCTTGTATAGATGAACTCTTCAACTAGCTCAGAGTATTGATTATTGTTTGCAAGATAGATTTGAGGTTATGATACAATCATAGACAATTGAGACCATCAAACATGACCTACACAACATTCCAAATATGGTTAAACATGTATGAATATTTGGTAATTTCTTTTAGTCTAATGAATGCATCAACAGTATTCATAGATTTGATGGATTGGGTTTTCAAACCCTAACATTAATCCTTTATGGTAATTTTCATAGACTAAATCTCAGTTTATTCTCACAAAATAAATATAAATTAAAACTATCTTGAGATCATACAACTTTAACTAAGATAGAATCATATGATTGTGAAGCTCAGTAAATTCAACTTTTGGGTCATCAATGTTCACTTCATGGGTCATATCATATTTGATACTGGATAATAAATTAATCTAGAGATAATGAGTTCCAGGGATTCCTGGGAGAATCCCAAAAATATGTTTTACAAACATAGTTTCTTATGGATAACTAGTTATTATAGTTGAATCATGTCGGAAATCTCACACATGTTAGTTCAGATTATTGGATTAACAAAGAAGGTTGTAAAATTCATCATTACAGAATATTGTGAAATGTATTTTAAAATTTTAATGCTTAAAATGACTTTAGTTTTGAACCAGATTCTTTATGACCTCGGAAAAATATATATTGTTTACAATGATTATTTAGGAGTTTGGTTAAGTGATGTTTTTTATGAAGGTGTTAAGGTTATTGGGTTTGCGTCATACCAACTGAGACCTCATGAGTGGAACTATCTAACACACATCCTCGAGCTAGAAACCATGGTTCAGGTGTTATGCTGTTAGAGCAACCACATGTTGATTGAGTGGATTATTGTCTACCTAAACAATAAATGTAGGAAATTTATCTACACATAGAGAGAATTGATTATTAGGTAGTGAATGTCATTGGAATACCAAAAATATTTAAATTTGGGTCAACTTATACATATAGTAAGTGTAATTCCATGGATGATTCTGTGGCACGGAGGACCTAGACCGAAGCCATAATGGAAGCCAGTTGTGATTGATAGCAGATGGAATTTTTTTCTAAGATTCACATATTTTTTTAGGAAAAACACTATTAGTTAGTGTTTGTAGTTTTTGGGGTGACATAATTTCTCCTAGAGTGGGTTTGGATAAGACTCTTATCAAATATTGAGTTCCACTATTTGATGGAGAGCATCACAGTTGAGAACCCACCTATAGAATGGGTTGTTGATGGATGTAAAACAATACTCTCCCATGAAAGTTTATGGTTTCCTTCCTATATATGAGAAAATTTGATGAGGGAATATAATTCATAATTCTTGGTGTCTCACCATGGTCTCACCAATATTTACCGAGACATCCATCATCTATGTTGTTGGTCAGGTATGAACAGGCAGATTGCATGTAGTATCTCTCGAAGATCTACCTATAAGTTGTTGTAGAAGATACATTGTGGTATTATGGACATCTACAACATCTATACATGTATTTTATGACTGGAATGATGATATAACTTTGATGTGGTGATGTAGTATGAATGATTGTCGATAGGCTGACTATGGTCTCTCACTTCTTACTAATCTTGTAGACCTTCTCATTTTATGAGTTGGGAAGTATTTATACTCTATATATAGTGACACTTTATGGTTTTCCCCATTCTATCATTTTGGACTAAGATTCACAGTTTACATCATGATTACATAAGGGGGAGAAAAAGGCATTGGGTACACATGTTCTCTTTAGAATATCATATTACCCTAAAATAGAAAAGCAGTCTAAATAGACAATATGGTTGTTGGAGGATATTCTTTGATCTTATATTGATTATTTTAGAGGTTCATGGGATGAGAATATTCATATGGATGAGTTTTCATACAGCAACACATTTCTAGAAACAATATAGATGGCTCTGTGTGAGGCCTTTTATGATAGGCCATGCTGTTAACCTATATGTTTCTTAGAGGTAGGTGAGGCAGCCATACTGAGACCTCAACTTGTTTGAGATAGTTCATATAATGTCTATATGATTCAAATATCTATATTAACAACCAAGTATATGAATTATTCTTATATACATAGCTGCTAATTTTTTTTAGAGTTTGAGGTGGGACAAGAGGTCTTTCTACCTATATCACAAAGATTAGGTCACATATTAATTCAGAGAAAGGGAAAGTTATTTCCTTGAAATTTTGTGCCTTTTTAGATATTTGATAGAGTAATTTTGGTAGCGTATCATTTTTTGTTACCATATATTTACCATTTCCTGAACAAAAGCTTCCACATATCTCTTATTTGATAGTATCATCTCAGGACATCTCATTAATTTGACTCCGAGGATATTGAGTTAGAGGAGGATTTATCTTTCCCGCAACATCCAATCTGTATCATTGATTGGAGAATGAAGACTCTCTTAGAAAGGACAGTTACTCTAGTCTGTGTGATATGGTTGCAAGGATGTGTATAATATGAGACAAAGGGGAGGAATCCAATGTATGTATGAAGTGGAAAAAACTATTCACTGATGACATCCTACCACTACGGAAGGGATACTCAGGGACGAGTTATCTTATGAAGGGGAATATGTAACATTTAATATTTTCCCAATGTAAATTACTATTTTTTTTGTTTAAATGAATTTTTGTCACTAATATTTATGAAAAATGATGTAAAACTGGTGTCGGGCATGCTCAAATATCGTTCCAAGCATGGATCCTTGAAATGGTAAGAGGGAGATCAGGTCGCGTGTTTAGTAGTTACTATTCATCATAACCTTCATGGTTTCCCTTAATCATACATATGTAGAAAATGGAAAATTAGGTGTCACGTAATTTTTTTGAAACTAGGAAACACCATGTTCATAAATTTGAGATGCTATCAAAATCTTGGACAATACATTTTTTTAATATTTGTGCATGGTTAGATACAACATGAACCTTATCCTATGGGGTGACCCTTTGAAGCAGTGGTTTAGCATAGAGTTGGTGCATTGTTTAGACAATGGTAGAACCATATCGTTCCCCCTCATTTTACTGGTGAATTTACCTTTATTCATTGTCAAAATATTTAACCATATTTTCTTTATTATTTATCCTCCACTTGCAGTTTCTTCTATTCCTATTTATGTTTAGAACTCTCTCCACAAAACCCTATGATCAATCCCCCTCATCCATCCTCAATCATTTTACCTTATTTTGAGTTAAATCAAGAAGCTATAGGTGATATATTCAACAAAATATCTTCTATTTAATATTATATTTTATCATTGTTGTACTATTTTTGTGCATGTTCATTTCCCCACTTTATAGGTAATTTGAAGGTTTCATAAATTTCTCATCTTCTAGCTTGAATCGAAGGCCATCACTAGATGAGGGATGAACTACATGGTTATGGTAAGTTATCTAGTTTGAAATTCGTTATTTCCTTCAGTTATATATTATGCATTATTTTTCTTTAAGTTATAACCTTCTGATTTTTCATACTAATTTGTTAATTTTATTAAATTTAATGCCTCACCATGCCTTTTGTGAACCAATTTGGAAGTGAATTATACTCTTGAGTTTCTTTCAATCATTAATTCCACAAAAATTGGTGTGAAAAACCTATGAGTCTTTATTTCCCTTTTATTTGACATGTTAAAAACACTTTATGGGGTTTTCCTCATATTAATTACCTTGATATGAAACATATATTGATTAGGGTTTTGAACCATGAGTTAATAACATACACCCATGCTACAAATGAGTTGGTTTAACTAACCAAATTGGTTTTTTTCTTATACATTACATTTGTTCCATTAATGGACAGTTTAGTGGGAAATGTTGTCCAACATTTCTATTAGGATATATTATCCAATTAAATGAAGTGTATATTATAAAAGAGAGCTTAAAAATGCATTAAATTTAAATTATTTCAATTTAGTTTTGATTGTGAGGGGTTTCGACTTATGGAACCCTTGGATAGATTCATGTTCCTCCCGGTTGGAATTTTAAATGCTTTTTAAACATAATGGGGGTGACACATTCTATGTCTTTGAAGGGATTGTTTAGGATTACTTATTCTCTATCCAGACGAGTGTCACCAGTTCCCTAGGGGATACAACTTGGATGGGATTGATGAAATGATGGTTTTAACATTCTACATGAGAGGCTCGGCCCATATGTGCAATAATAGGGATGGAATCAGAGGTTAGTTCAAGATGTTTTGACACCATGTCAGAGTCACACTTGGATTTTCATTCCTAGTTAACATTGGATGGAATCCTTAAGGATTAGACTTATTGCGGCTTCCTATAGATATATTTGAGATTTTTTTTGAAATTTCTAGGAAGGGCTTAGGGTGAATCCAAATTTTTTATAATGGTGTCTTAATTGAATAAAAAATATTGCGAACATTTTCATATAAAATTTAATGATCTTTTGGAATTGGAAAACATATGGACATGTCCTCCAATTGCAATAACAATCTTGAGGATATTCCATCATTATACACATTGTTTTATTCACATTACCATCATAGGATCCATTGGTTTAGACTCCCCACCTTTGACCGAATATGGTAGATTTGGATTGGTGCCCTATTGGATCCCTGTCCAATTATTTATTTTGTTATTTATTTATTCTTTTTAGAATTTATTATGTACGAAACACTATTATGTTTATATTACATGATTGGATTGGGATATGCACCATTGTTGATGGCCTACTAGTATTCTATCTAACACCCTGCTCTAGATTCCATTGTAAATCAAGTAAACTATATAGGTGTAGGAATAGATAATGGAAAGCACCCAACATTGGATGTTTTATTTCTTGCTTTATGATGTAAATGGGTGAAGCGGTCTAAGATTATGCTCGAGATTCTAGTTGTAGAAGCTTGTATCCTTTTTTTAGTTTATTTATTATTATGTTAAATGAATATATCCTCATACCCTTTCATGTTCATTTTTAAAGCATCATTGAGATTTTTTATCTTCTTATTATTTAACATATACTTATTGATTATTTAGCTGCATGTTTTATAATTATTATTCCACTTCCGTCTATTTATTATTTTTAATCCTTTTGATATTTATTATCATTATATACAATTTTTATAAAACTAATATTTGAGGTAAAATTCACCCCATAGATACACCCTAGTCCCTTGGGGACCCTCTATGTGGCATCTGGGGTGTAACTCTATAGTTTTGATCTCTATTATTTGTTTTCTAAAATATTGATTGTAAGGTTTGTAATAAATTTTCTCTGATATCATCCATAATGACCCAGACATCATTATTCATGGATATGGTGATACTTTATTACATTTTAAGAAACCAAGTAGTTTCATAAGGATGAAATTGTTGACAATTAATCAAGAATATGTAAATTCATTGACATCTAATTGTGATTATTAAAGAACTAATCATATAAATCAAAGGAATTTGTCCTGGTAGAATTGAATTGGAATATTATTTAAAACATTTCATGTAGATTCCATGAAGAAATATTTTTTCCTAAGGAGGATTAGATGTTGTTTATTTTATATTTTTTAGAATGCTAGATTTGGTATTCTGGATTATTAATTTTGTTGGAATGTGTCTAGTATTTTTTAATAAAATGAATATTATAAAATTATCCATTTATTCCATCGATTGTTAAGGGACCAACACCACTATAAACATGTGAATGTTCTACCTTGAGGTGAAGCTCGCAAACTAAAATTGAAATTGAGATAGATAATGAAATAGGGTTGCATGGGTGTGGCATAGAGCCACCATGTACTGAGGCCTGATGTGTGAGGTGGATACTAGCATAGTTTGACGCCAGTAGGATGGTGGAGTGTCCAGTAATTGATTTGTGGACATCTCTCACCAGATTGTGTATTATAAAGAAGGAAATAAATGGTCACAAATTTGATGTTGGATCAAATTCAATATCATCAAAAACATTATTGGCCTTTAGATTCATTGATCTGATCATATTGGACCTCTGAATTGATTTATCTACATCGTTTTCTCCAACAAGAAATCAAAGTGGTTTTATGCATCAGGAGATCCCCATGAAACACTGTATAAGAGATTAAAACAAGTTTCTAATAATAATTAGAGTAGTATAATTATTCATTAGTGATTGAAATCATTATGTAATATTATTTTATTAATATTAAGATGAAAAAACCAAGGCTTTATAGTGTGTAATAGATTTATTTTCCAATAATGGTGATTCTTATTGTTGTGATACATAGAATAGATCTGTGCTCACATAATTTATTTTCTCTATATAAATACCGCTGAAGGAGTTTTTTTTGAGTTTTAGAGGATCTATTTTCTTTTAAAGTATATTTACCCTAAATCTGTCTGTTTCATGGTAAATTGTTCCTTACAAACAATTTTTGGTGGGAAAAGATGAAGAATTATGTGGTTCTATTGATATGTGAACCACACACTCAAGATTCTTTTAAAGAATGTGGCTTTCATGAATTAATTGAGATTGTGCAATATATTATGCATAGATTCTCTTGGCATGTGTGAAATACCAATATCTCATTCTTTATATCTTCCTAAAGGTTTGCATGAATGTGAAAATACATATCAGTTTACTCATTCATGAATAATAGTGAGAATTTTCTTGTGGAGAGGGTTTCATTGAGTAGCATGTTCACCCTATAAATCCATGTAGTGGGATAATATCTTGCTTGTAAAAATGAAGAAACATAGTGGGTGCTTTGATGTTGTGCATGAATGAGTAGTGCGCAAAGGAAGTGTAGTGTATAACTGATAACATGCACCCATGAGATCCCATGAATAAATAATTGTGTATGAAGAGTTAAGAGTACAATATGTGTACTATTAATAAAAATACATTGTATATTGTGTGTGATTTAGAAGTGAGATAAAGGTAGTTTTTGTGTTTGTAATTTCAATAAATATGTTTGGAAAGATAATATGTACATATAAAGTAAGTGTGATAAAAAGGTGAGAATTTTATGTGTTCATGAATTAAAAACACTTAAATGAACATGAACATAAAAAAAATATAATGAAAATTATTGGGAAGTCTATGAAATGTATTTTTATGCTTGCATGATGTATAAAAAAGCATAAATGAAAAATACTTTTCATGATTTGAGTGTAGTGATTTGAGATAGAAGCTAGGATAATATTACTATAAGTGATTCTAAAGAAATATTTGCATCAATGTTTTTTGTGTTTAGTGAGGTTGGGTCTTTAATTAATGAATGAATTGTTTCCCAATCAATGTTATACTAAGGAACCTAGTATTATTGAGTTATCATTTTTATTTGAGTAGGGCCAGCATTATTGAACAATTTCTTGATTTGTTAACGAGTCGGTGTGATATAGTGGGTTCAAGGAGGGTATTTGAGTGATCATATTTTTAGTGGATTAAAACATCTAAAGAATAAGATAGATTTTGGGACTATTGGTAAATACCCGTTGTGGAATAGGCTCCAGAGTCTGTGGGGTCTATTTATTCAAACAATTCTATTGTTTAACCAACTGAGGATAAAGAGTTTGATTATTGGCGGGTATAACCATGATAAACCGGAGGATTAATTATTGGGGTATTTAACTAGTTTATTCCAGAATCATTATTTATAAAACAAATATATTAGATAATCCATGTGGGGGTAGTCTAACCAATATGGAAATGACGATTGTCTTAGTATACAACATTATAAAAATAATATACGATTTCTTCCATTTAATTTCATCATTTCATTCAATATCAACTCGGCATAACATGTGATAGAGGTTTAAATTAAACGATGTCAAAGAATTTAGTAAAAATAGGGCACTCCTACTTCACCCACTATTAGTGCGACTTCATGATATTTGGAAGCATTACTTGGTATACAAGGAAGGCCACCTATGATTGGATCTACATTACATCTCCATTTTTTCTAATCTAAATCATGTGAAGTTCATATTTCAATTTGAAGAAATCAATGTAGATATTTACAATGAAAATTTAATGTCTTCCCTTAATGGTAAAAATTATTATGTTTCATTTAAAACTCTAAAAATATGAATATCATAGTAGAAAAGAATATAAATAATTATTCAAAGATAAATAAAGATCATCTACTTACAAGAGGTACGCCAAGTAGAATTCATTTAGAAAAATTGATTGGTAATAAATATGATGAAGTCTGCTTAACATAAGAAGAATATTTGACCAATTTTGAAATCAAAAAGCATTTGAATAATAGTCCCAATTATTTATTCACATGTATGACCTAATTCTTAAAGGAAAATTAGGATGAAAAATTATAGCTAGAAGAGGAGGGAAATTCTATGGAAGAAATATTGATTGAAAATGTTGTCATATCTTACACTATCATGAAACTTTTTAAAACAAAGGAAGAAACAAAAAATCAATAAAAATAATGATATGATGGAGTTCTTGAATAATTGAAAATTAATGTGCATGATTAAGATGGTTTAGAAATTATCTTTATAGAAGTAATTAATGCACACGAAGAAAAACATAGTACAACTATGAATTTCAAATATGATCATCTAAATGAAAAAGATCAAAGAATCAATGATCATGAAAAAATTTTATAAAGGAAAATTAGATATAAGAAGTAATGATTTTGGATGCATTAATTTGAGATTCAAAAGAGAAATCATAAATGATATTAAAGGATGAAATATATTGAAGATGGGAAGATCACTCTCACCATAAATTATCTTGAACTTTAAGTGAAATGTTTAAATATGATAGTATCCCAAGCTAAGAATTATCATGTTTTTCAGAAAATAAGTATTTTCAACGATTCATCTGATAAGAGTTATATTTATTAAAAGACCAAATCTATTGGTAATAAGGCCTTGAGGTTTTCCATGGATAAATATACTGAAAAATTATTATTTAAGTTAACCCTTTGTCCTAATAAATTTGGGTATTAATTTTGATTTGAGTACTAGTTAATATTCATCATTATAATACAGAAAATATTTGGAAAAGAAAAATTATTGTTCAACAAATAAATTAGAAAAGAATAAATGTGATACCTAATATCATAAAATTTACCAAGAGTAGTTAGAATTTGTCATAGAAGAAGAAATAATGAGTTATTATCCATGATTTGTGTTGTTTAATAATTTATGAATCTGGAAATTCATTATTGGAATAATAATTCATTGCAAAAAATTTAAAAAATTCTTTTATTTTTGGGGAAATATAAATAGAAATTGAAACATGCTCAATTAAGGTAGGCCTTACAGAAAGAGACTCGATTAATTAAATATAGATATAATTTCTCTGATTTTTTGGTTATTGAAATAGATGTGTTCATTATTATGATATGTGCTATTATTTACCAATCATGACAAAATAATATGTTGATTTATAGATAGCACCACAACAAAATGTAAAGTTATTAAGAATTGAATATGGATGTTCAAACTTGGAATATGGGAAAAAAATTAATAGGAATGTTAAATAAAAAAATACAATGAATTTTGAGAAGAATAATTTGATGACTGACACATAAAAGAAAAGGGGATTCTATTATGGTAGGATAAGTCACATCATTAACCATTGTAAATTTTCCATGAACAAAAATACTAAACGAATTAAGTTGGAATCAAATAATGGATCCATGTAGAAGAGAAAAAATAAGACTAATTTTTTGAATGATGTATTTGATAAAGAATCTAAAATGTTTCCTTAAATTTATAACATATTTAATTACAATGTTTTTTGTGAAAGGTACAATATGTATAGAAATTCAGATAAAAATTGTTTGGTTTGGTTATCAAGTCAAGAATACTTCTCGAAGTCGAATGTGAAATAATCTATGCCTTCTAGTGTTGGAATAAATAAGTCTGCAAACAAAGTGAATAATGTGATCTTTTCAAAAGAATTTTTGATCATATGGCCAGAACAGTTGGAAGTGGAATTAAAAATATTTCTAGATGATAAAATTTAAATTTCATTATTAGAAAGTGTGAAGAATCATTTTTCATCTAAGATGATTATTATGAGGAGAAGAAACTCTCAACCCTGTTACTCTAACTAAGGAGCCTTGATGAACCAGGTTATTCCCATATATATTGTGTTTGTTTTTTCATGCAAGTAATTTACGGTGAAGCATAAATTCTTAGGGAGACCATAATGTATAAATGTTGTCAGCTTATTTTGAGATATAATGTTTCCCATCATGGAAAACTATTATATTAATATTTTCTCTTATAATCATCTCAAATAATAAAATAAAATATATGATGATTATTCATAAAGAATGTAAATTTTAATGAAAAATTATTTAGTGCATCTATTGAGGGGGAGCATAGAAGATCAACCAATAGAAATTTCTATCTCAGTCGGTATCATATGAACATGAGATGTTTGGATGAGGTATGAATTTGATAACTCTAAATGATGAAAATATATATTTTTAATCTTTTCCTCAATAATTTATGTTGATAAAATTTCCCTTTTTTCATGTTAATAAAAAAACTAAAAGTTGGAGATTTATTAGTTGATGAAGAAAGGTAAAAAAATATTAAAATGAAAAATATATTCTTTGTAACACCCCGAGATTTTATGAAAAATATTTTTTTAAAATTTTATTGATGTCTTGTGTTGTAAGCTACACCAAAAGGAGCTTGCACTACACGCATCCCAGAATTGGCTTTCATTACATGCAATCACGACCTTCCACGATAGTGTGTGTTGTATGCAATATCGAGTTTCACTAAACAACGATATGTTATATAAACGAGCCGTTATGAATATCAATACCCATTTTTTGAGATTTTATAAATTTTATCTTTCAAAATGGACTTCATTTTTGGATTCGGAATATCGAAATTAGCCTAGGGTGAATTTTTGATATTTTTCTGAAAACGTTCAATTTTTAATGAATAGTGAAAACACTATGTTACTATTTAAAAACCGACTTTTTATTTAAATAAATATTTAGTTTATTTAAATTTATTTAAGGAAAAAATTGATACATAATACCTATATGAGTTCAATGTAATTTATTGGAGTCATTTTATAATATTTTATGACATATAAAAATTTTATTGATATTTTCACCGTCTTTTACCCACCTCCTAGGAGAGTTTGATAATTTACATAAAACATAATTTTACCGCTTCTATGAGTGGAATTTATAAAATCCGAGAGACATGGTTAATATCAAAGACAAAAATGTGGTTCAATGAGACGAAAATATTTTTTGGTGAATAGTAACTTTTTACTTTTATTTACCACGGTTAAAAGTAAATAGGGTAATTAAGGGTGAAAATAATTTTATTATTACCATAACACATGTACTAATTCTATTGGATATGTTTAATTCGACCAAAAACAACCTTAGGAATAAAATATGACCATTTAGGCCCACTTGTATTAGATCAGGACATTTAATATTATTTTATTTAAAAAATAGTTTAAATAGTTAAAATCAAAGATTAATAACTAATCAATTTTTAATATAATGTTATACATAAGATTAATTCAACTAAAAATATTCATTAGAAAGATAAAAATATTTCCTTACATAATGATATTTTATTTTTAATTTTTAGACATTAAATAATTTAATTTATTTATGACACAATGATGATGCAGTAATTATCTTATTAATGAAATATTGACATAATTGATGTTATTAATACCCAAATAAATGTAATTTGAGACTTTTTATGAATTCCACTAATTTTATAGGTTAATATGGCATGTTAGTATTGATTTAATTAACTTCTTTCGAACTAATCATTCTATTATGATTTTCAAAAAAATAATTACCAAATAGTGTCAAAATTGACATAAAATAGTTTTTAAAACAAATATTATATTATTAATTGTTATTTTATCCCTAAATATATAAGGTTATTCCAAATTACTTACATAAGGTTATATATATTAATAATAAACAACTTCGTTTTCGTTTGGCTTGTTATAGTAAGTTTATTAACCTTATAGTGTAAGAAAACAAGAAGACATGGTAAAAGTAAAATTATTTAACGTGAAGATAAATATAAATGATAAGGTTAAAATTGAAACCTACACTTGTCTAAATTATATTGGATGAGATGGTTTGACCCATCCCCACCTTAGCTTCAAAATAAATCAATTTGGAGCTATTAAAAACCTAATATGACTTTATTATAAAATAATATTTTAACTTTTTCCAAAGGTGCCCCTCTCCTCCCTTATAAAAAGGGCACCCCTTCCCTATTCTCTTCACACCGTTTTGTGCCTTAAAGCTTGGCCAAACCCTGTGCATTTCTCTTCTCCACTTCCATAGAAACAGTTTTCATGTTCTGGTCTTCTCAAAAGATCAACTCTACTTCCTTAATAGAAGGCTTAAAGGAGGTGCGTCGAAGAAAAGGTAATCTCTTCTTCTGATTCCCCCATGTTTCTTTATTCTTCAACTTCTTCTTCTATAGTTTTCTCATAATAGATTAATAAAATCAGTATTAATTATGTACGGATATGTTATTATAAATATGAAACAACCCTATTTCACCTTCTATCCATCCTACGGAAAACAAAATCACCGCGCGTGCATATGTACGGAATACCGTCTCCATGCCGTGGTGTAATCTGTTTTTGACCATCACCTTACTTGGATGGGTAAAATGGTGTAAATAGATAACTATATATGATTATTGTAATGTGATATTGATTCTGAAATATTATACATACACTTGAATACAACTCCACGATCATGGGAATGGTATCATCGCTCGTGTGTACGTACGGACTACCGTCTCCACGACGAGATGGGATTCATTATCCATGTTAACCATTCATGAATGATTATAAAGTATATATAAAAAGTAATCATGAAATATATGACCTAATAATACTAGATTTGTGTATATATATATATATATGCCATCTACTTAATTCCATTCAATTCAATAAGGAAACAAAAACAGCGTTCACGCATACGTACGGCCTACCGTCTCCATGAACGGTGTATTTCATTACATTTATCGATCTATCATATATATATATATATATTGATTATATATTGTATATAAATCATGTTTTACATTATGGAATTAAGTAAATCAGGATATAAGTAATAATATCATGAACAATAAGTCGAAACACATACGATAAATGAAACGATTTTACCCAAAACGCAGCTTTAACATGGAATATACAAAACAACGGGTAATATAATGTCATAAGAGAACCATTTATGACACCATAACAATGAATATGATTCTGTAATAATCCAATGACATTATTTAAATCATTATATAGGAGTTTCGGATACGTACGAAGCCTATCGGACCTAAGGTAAGGGATAATTATTCCAATATCATTATTATCCAAGATTGTTTATTCGTAAGTATTTAGTGGGGGTTATGTTTATTATCTGTGTCCATATGTTCTAAAAAAAAATTCATAAAATGTTTGCCTTCCATCCATGTATGTTTAAATCCATTTTTACCCTTTTATTACATTTACCACATCGTATGGAAGGAACCTTTCTATTGTTTACCATACGAGGTACTTTTTGACTTTTCTGACAAAAGTACGAGGAGAATGTTTTTTTAAACATATACCGCATGAACAGATTATTAAGGTTTCATAAAGCCTTACTTCTATAAAGATTCCTGTAAAATATTTCATGATTATTTTCAACATAATCCTTTTCTTTTAAAATTGAATGGCATTTTGTGAAAAGAAAATGATTTAGAATAAGAAAGAATATTTTCCTCAAGAATTCATTTCAAGAGTTTTGTCAAAACTATTTTCCCTATTAGATGACATTAATTTATATGTGTATGTTTCAAGAATAATTTCTCTATGATTTACATGATTACACTTTTCTTATGATGAAACAATATCAATTTGTTTTGTATGGATTTTTTTATTATGGGATGATGTTTATGAAACCCATTTTTATTCATGGGGTTATGATGAATGATTTATGTTTATATTGTGGCACAAGTAAGAATGATTTCATTATGAGATGGGTGGGACCTATATCTCCCTTCAATTCATTTGGTAAATATTTATATCTAATGAGATAGACATGGCTGGAATGGTCAGTTAATCTAGTTCAGTGTTACAGGACTGGAACGATGAGTGAACTCGATTCAGAATGGGTCTTTTTCCACTAAGATGGTCTTCGAAGCAATGCCTTGGCTAATAAATATATCATAAAATGTTCATAATGGATGCCACAATTACATGTTTTAGTACCATTCTAGTTTATCATGACTAATGTTCCTTTATGATCTATGCCTTGTGTACTTCCAACATTTATGTCGTTGCTCATGATTTTGATGTTTAGGTTTTATGTTCAAGTTCTTGCATTCAAATGTTTATGGATTGTTTTATGTTCTCTATGTTTGCCCTTAATGAGAATTTTAGCTCATCCTTTTTATGTTTTCCTTTCCCCAGGATATAAAAAAGGATTTAGGTATGGAAACAAAAAGGCTAAGATTGTTGTGGGAGATGTTGAAGATCTTTCAACATGATTAGAATTTTATATTCCATGTTTCCAAAGACACTAAACTATTATGGTCCATTGGTGTATATTTTTGTTATGTATTAAGTATTTCAAAAAATTAATGTAATGTCAATGTACGTCAAGCTTTGGGCCTCTACAGTTGGTATTAGTGGAAAGGTTTAGTTAACATTTGGAAACAATGATGCGAAAAATTTAGTGACATCCCTAGAGATATTTCTATGGTATGTCTAGGGATGTCCCTAAGGTTAAGTATAATTATAGGTTATAGTCCTAGAATTATGGTAGCGATATTAGAATTAAACCTAAGTTGTTAGATATTGAAGGTACTCCCCATTTATTATGTTGTTTTCCTAGCATGATTTTTTCCTCTCACACTATTCTTTTTGGGTTTTAGACGATGGCTGGAACCCGATGGAACCGTGTTGATCAATGTAATGAAAAATGAAATGATTGTCCTCTTGAGCAACCAAATGTTATGGGATATGGAGTGGAAAATCTTATTGTAGTACTTACACTAGCAATGAATCAATCTGGTTTTCCAAATGATCAGATAAGGGAACAATATTCTCTTGAGTCATTTGTGAGGCAACGTCCACCGTCTTTCAATGGGTCTTCTGATCCACTAGTTGTTGAACAGTGGATCAGTACCATTGAATGATATTTTTCATACATCACTATTCAGAACATGAAAAAGTCATTTTAGCTATTTACCGTTTAGAAGGTGAAGCAGACTAGTGGTGGACTCTAATTAAGAATACAAGGCCCCAAAATGAAGTTGAATCCATGGAATGGGATGAGTTCAAGAACTTGTTTTTCAGTTATTAATTCACTCATATTCTTCGAACAAACATGGAAAAGGAGTTTCTTGAGCTTAAGCTGAAGGATGATAAATCTATTGGCATATATGAAGCGAATTTTATAAGACATGAAAGGTTTGCATCTGGCTTTATCATCCAACCTGAAAGTAAAATTGATCAATTTTTCAGTGGTTTAAAACCATGTCTTCGATGGGCATTTGCTATAGGAGACATCAGTATCTATGAAGAAATTGTGCATTGTGCTATCAAGGTATAACTGGATGTTGGTGTAACATATCCATCTCATGGTTTTGACAAGAAACGAAAGATGGAGTTCAAGGAGAGATCTCAGAATAATGGTGAAAATAAGATGAATGTTTCTTTATGCTCAATGTGTAGAAAGAAGCATGGTGGAGATTTCATAAAAGGTACTAGAAAAGTTTTTATGTGTGGAAAAGAAGTTCATAGAGCAGTTGATTATCGAGGTAATGGGAAAAAGGTTTCTAATGATTATAATAGAGAAAAGACTACAGAGAACGCTCCACCAACACTTCAATGCTTCACATGCAAGGAAATGGAGCATTATGCTAATCAATTCCCTAATCCAAGGGTTAATGATGATCAATGTGTGAAACCTCTTAAGGAAAAGGATAATGGGAAGTCACGTGCAATCACTATTTTTGATGTTCTGTAATTATTAAGTGTTTATGTAATGGGATTTCAAAATAGTATCATGGAACCTCATTTATAGTATTGTTGAATTTTGAAATATTTGTGTATTGGTCCATTGTGGTTTTCTATAAGAATATGGTACCGGTAACCATGAAAAGTGATTCAAATATTTTGGAAAGAAGATGATATATGCATAATGAAGGGATAATGAGAAAATAAATTGTTTGATAGTATTCATGAGTTCATGAATGATATAAGGACTTAGTGATATCATGGTTTGAGTATATATAATTTTGAGGATTTTGGTTTCTGGAAAGTGTTAACTTTTATCTGTATTCATGTTTTCACTAATTTTCAATGGGTATTAATTTTTCAAGAGAATACCTGATTAAGGCCTTAAAATTTTTGGAATGTGACCAACAAGATATATCTTATGACATATGGGGTATAAATGATGGTATTCACGTACTTGTTATGTGATCTCTCAAGTAATCATTTTCTTTACAATATGAGACTGGACAGAAGTATTTTCGATAAGCATAAAGGTTGTAATGGATTAAGTTGGACATCAGATAGAATTGTTTAACAGTAGAATTTTTTTCGATATTATTTATGGAATGTTATAATGATGTAGTTTTAGAAAAAGGACAACCTGTAGGATGGGCAACAACCCGTCGTGTCGAACAAGGCTATGAGAATCGAACCCACAACTAAAGTGTGACATGCCTTTATTGCCTACCACTGGCCTACAAGAAGTCCTTGTTTAGTAGAAACCGGTTTTATTATATTAAGCAGTATGATATATTAATTATAAGTCCATTTTAGGAACCATATATGATTAATCTCACTATAGATGGACTTATGTATTTTTGATAACTTTTTATAATCTTTTGTTTAAGACAGATAGAATGTCCCATCATTCTATCACATGATCTGCTAACACTTCAGGAATGAAAAATTCAACTTCTTTTAGTTAATAGATGAAGTGAAAATTGTCCAAAGAACGACCAATGGTGAGACTATACAAAAATCAAGAAATTATTTCTTCTAATTCCAATTTTTAAACTTTAGGGAAATGATCTTGAAAACCAAAAATGTTGTCCTAGTGCCCTTATATCCGATGAATTAGATGGTACCTCTGATTATCAAAAATCTATGTCTTTGTGATTGTTGGCTTTTTCATAGCCATGTTCTCTACCAATCTCCATCAAAACATGATGGTTAGATTTCTCTTCCATATCCATTTTTTCACCTATGTTCTCCTATGTAGAAACCCAGTGATTAGTTAATTTGGGTAACCGTTATGTTTCATACTTTAGTTTTTAAAGATTGGTTTTGATATTCCTTTTTACGACTTGGGTTTATATTAATGAAACTTTAGAGTAGTAAACCTTTTATAACCCCGACGAATTTCGAGGGAGAAATTCATTTTAAGGGGGTAGAATGTAACACCCCGAGATTTTATGAAAAATATTCTTTTTAAATTTTATTGACGTCTTGTGTTGTACGCTACACCAAAAGGATCTTGCACTACACGCATCCCTGACTTGTCTTTCATTACACACAATCACGACCTTCCACGATAGTGTGTGTTGTACGCAATACTGAGTTTCACTAAACAACGATATGTTATATAAACTAGTCGTTATAATTTTTAATAACCACCTTTTGAGATTTATAAATTTTATCTTTCAAAATTGACTTCATTTTTGGATTCGTAATATCAAAATTAGCCAAGGGTGAATTTTTGGTATTTTTATGAAAACTTTCAATTTTTGATGAATAGTGAAAACACTGGGTTACTATTTAAAAACCAAATTTTTATTTAAATAAATATTTAGTTTATTTAAATTTCTTCTTGGTAAAAATTGATACATAATACCTATATGAGTTCAATGTAATTCATTGGAGTCATTTTATAATAATTATTGACATATAAAAATTTTATTGAACATTTCACCGTCTTTTACCCACCTCATGGGAGAGTTTGAAAATTTACAGAAAACATAACATTAATGCTTCTATGAGTATAATTTCAAAAATCCGAGATACACAATTAATATGAAGGACTAAAATGTGGTTCAATGAGATTAAAATAATTTTTGGTGAATAGTAACTTTTTACTTTTATTTACCACGGTTAAAAGTAAATAGGGTAATTAAATGTAAAAATGATATTATTATTACCCTAAATCAAGTCCTAATTCTATTTGATAAGTTTAATTCAACCAAAAACAACCTTAGGAATAAAATATGACCATTTAGGCCCACTTGGATTAGATCAGGACATATAATAATATTTTATTTAAAGAATAGTTAAAATAGTTAAAATCCAGGTTTAATAACTAAAACATTTTTAATATAGGGTTATACAAAAGATAAATGAGACTATAAATATTAATTAGAATATAAAAATATTTCCTACGTTATTTTATTTTATTTATAATTTTTAGACATTAAATAATTTAATTGATTTATGACTCAATGATTATGTAGTAATTATCTTATTAATGAAATATTGACATAATTGATGTTATAAATACCCAAATAAATGTATTTTGAGACATTTTATTAATTAACCTAATTTTATAGGTTAATATTACATGTAATTATTGATTTAATTAACTTTTTATTAACTAATAATTCTGTTATAATTTTCACAAAAATCAATTACAAAATAGTGTCAAAATTCACATAAAATAATTTTTAAAATAAATATTATATTATTAATTGTTATTTTATTCCTAAAAATATACGGATTGGACAAATAAATTAGATAAGTTTATATATATATTAATAATAAACAAATAGGGTTTTGTTTGTCTTGTTATAGTAAGTTTATTAACCTTATAGTGTAAGAAAATAAGAAGACACGGTAAAAGTAAAATTATTTAACTTAACGTTAAATATAAATTATAAAGTTCAAATAGATACCTAAACTTCTATAAATTATATTGTATGAGATTATTTAGACCCATACCCACCTTATATTTTAAATAAATCAATTTGGAGCTATTAAAAACAGAATATGACTTTAGTATAAAATAGTATTTTATGTTTTTCCAAAGGTGCCCCTCTCCTCCCTTATAAAAAAGGGCACCCCTTCCCTATTCTATTAACAACCATTTGGGCCTTTAATCTCGGCCAACCCCTTCCCATTTCTCTTCTACACTTCCCTAGAAACATTATGGAGGTTCTGGTCTTCTCAAAATATCAACTCTACTTCCTTAAGAGAAGGTTTAAAGGAGGTGCATCGAAGAAGAGGTAATCTCTTCTTTCGATTCTCTCAAGTTTCTTTGCTTTTCAACTTCTTATTCTTTAGTTGTATCATTATAAAGTAAAAAACAGTATTAAATATATAATGATATGTTATTATAACTATGAAACAACCCTATTTCACCATCTATCCATCCTACGGAATACGAAATCATCGTGCGTGCGTACGTTCGGAATACCGTCTCCACGTCGTGGTGTAATCTGTTTCCGACCACCACCTTACTTGGATGGGTATAATGGTGTAAATAGATAACTATATATGATTATTTTAATGTGATATTGATTCTGAAATATTATACATACACTTCAATACAACTCCACGATCATGGGAATTGTATCATCGCTCGTGCGTACGTATGGACTACCATCTCCACGACGCGATGAGATTCATTCTCCATGTTAACCATTCATGAATGATTATAAATTATATATAATAAGTAATAATTAAATATATGACATAATAATAGTGGATTTATGTATATTTATTTGTATTTCATCTACTTAATTCCATTAAATTCAATAAGGAAACGAAAACACCGTTCATGCGTACTTACGGCCTACTGTCTCCATGAATGGTGTATTTCATTCCATTTATAGATCTATCATAATTATTTTTATATTCTGAATATATATTATATATAAATAATTTTTTACATTCTGTAATTAAGTAAATCAGGATATAAGTAATAATACCAAGAACAACAAGTCGAAACACGTACGACAAATGAAACAATTTTACCCAAAACGCAGCTTTAACATGGAATTTACAAAAGAACGAGTAATATAATGTCATAAGTGAACCACTTATGACATCATAACAATGAATATGATTCTTTAATAAGTCAATGATTTTATTTAAATCATTATAAATGAGGATTGGATACATACGAAGCATATCAGACCTAAGGTAAGGGATAATTATTCCAATCTCATTCTTATCCAAGATAGTTTATTTGTATGTACTTACTAGGGGTTATGTTTATTATCCATGTACATATGTTCTAAAAATGTTTTCATAAAATGTTTACATTCCTTCCATGTATGTTTAAATACATTTTTACCCTTTTCTTACTTTTACCACATCATATGGAAGGAATCTTTCTTTTGTTTACCATACAATGTACTTTTTGACTTTTCTGAAAAAAGTACAAGGAGATTGTTTTTTTAACATATATGGCATGAACAGATTCTTACGGTTTCATAATTCCTTATTTCTATGAAGATTCTTGTACAATATTTCATGATTATTTTCAACATAATCCTTTCTTTTAAAATTGAATGGCATTTTGTGAAAATAAATTGATTTAGAAGAAGAATGTATATTTTCTTCAAGATTTCATTTCAAGAGTTTTGTCAAAAATATTTTCCATCTAAGATGACATTATTTCAAATTTGTATGTTTCAAGTATAATTTATCTATGATTTACATGGTTTCACTTTTCTTATGATGAAATGATATCCATTTGTTTTATATGTATTATGTTATGATGGGATGATGTTTATGAAACCAATTATTATTCTTTGGGTTATGATGAATTATTTATGTTTATATTTTGGCACAAGTAAGAATGATTTCTTTATTATATGGGTGAGAACTATATCTCCCTCCAATTAAATGGGTATGATTTAAATCTCATGAGATAGATATGGCCGGAAGAGTAAGTTAATCTGGTTCAGTGTTACAGGACTGGAATGGGGAGTGAACTTGATTCAGAATGGGACTTTGTCCACTAAGATGGTCTTGGTAGCAATGCCATGGCTACTATGGAAATCATAACACATGATTAATGGATGCCACAATTACATGTTTTAGTACCATGCTAGTTTATCATGGATAATCTTCCTTTATGATCTATGCCTTGTGTACTTCCAAGATTTATGTCCTTGCTCATGATTTTGATGTTCAGATTTTATGTTCATATTTTTGCATTCAAATGTTTATGGATTGTTTTATGTTCTATATTTTTTCCCTAATTGATCATTTGAGCTCACCCTTTTTATGTTTTCATTTACCTAAGATATAAATAATTGTTTTAGGTATGGAAACAAAAAGTGGAAGATTGTTATGGGAGATGTTGGAGATCATTCAACATGATTAGAAGTTTATATTCAAAGTTTCCAAAGACACTAAACTATTAAGGTCCTTTGGTGTCTATTTTTTTATGTATTAAGTATTCCGCAAAAGTAATGTAATTTCCATGTATGTAAAGCCTTGGGCCTCAACATTCTTAATATTCAATTTTTGAAATTTTTATGGTGAGATGAATGATGGGGATTAATTGAAAATAATTTTAGTAATTCCTGAAAACATCGTGTGATTGATATCATATGATATATGTTTATTGACATAATTGATGTTAAACTTCACTATTCTTGTTTTCTATATAGATCATTGATCATGTAGTCTTAGAAATTATTATTTTTATCTCTTTTCTAACGTTGTGGTTTTTCAATAATTCTATGATGTAAATGAGACAATAAATTTTATAAAATAAGAATATTATCTAAAACGTATGAATTTTATAAACGATATTTCATTCCAATACTTATATCATTGTCTTTATTTCTAATAATGTGGAAAAGATAACATTTATTTTCTAAAGATAAGTATATATTGAAAACAAATCCAATGGGAGATATTGAATAGTACTAGTAGTTTTTAAGGTTGAAATTGTTTTTTATGATAATGAAAATTAAATGAGTTCAAAATGTGACGATTAAAGAAATGATATTATAATAAAAATGAACGTGTCATTTATTGAATTGAATTGAAACACTATTTACCAAATTTCATATAGATTCCAATAAAAATTATTTATTTTTCCAATGGAAGATTTTATGTTTTTTGTTTTATAGATTTCATAATGGTGTCTTTGGTATTATCTAATATTTTGTTGTTGGTACATGTATATTGATAATTCTTTTCAGTGGGATGAATATTAAAAAATATTCTAGGGATATAAACCATCCCTGAGGGACCCACACCACTTTGGAGGTGTCCAGGTGATCTCTCGAGGCCATGAAAACACACTATGATCAAAATTATCCAAGATCTCCTCCCAGGGGATCATGTATGCATCATGGAGCCGCTGTGTGGGCAACACAGTAGGTGAGGTAGATGTTGATATAAGGAATTTCTAGAGAAATGGGGGATTTTCCATTAAATTATTTTTGAATATATCTCTCTACATTTTCTATAATAACGGTGGGATGAAATGGTTTTGGTTTTGATGTGGTATTAAAGACAATATTTCCAAAAAAAATCTTTGTTTTTCGATTAATTGATTCGATCATCTGGACCATATGAATTCCTTATGATGTGTCATATTCTTATTAAGTTGTCATAGAGGTTATGTGCATTAGGATCTCCACATGAAACACTATCTGGGATAGTGAACCAAAAATTCGATCATTATTAGAGTCGTATTCAGATTCCTTGGTTATCCAAATCATTATGAAACATAATTTTATTAATAAATAGATGGAAAAAATTGAGGCATTATTTTATACAAGAACATTTATTTTTTATTATTGTGATACTCATTGTCACAAATAATAGAGTAGATCAGTGCACACATCGGTGATTTATTTTTTATATATACCACATAATGAGTTATTTTTTTATGTTGAGTATGAGAGGAATTGGGTTTGGGTGATGTTGGAATACCATAAATCTCTCAAATTATTTGTATTTTATTCTATGAAAACTATGTTTTTGTGAGTAGAATAATAATTATAAAATTATCTTGATATGATAACCATGTACTCAAGTGTACTGTGAAAAAAGTGACTTTGGTGATGTCACTGAGACAGTGTGATATACTGCACATATATTCTCATGGTTTGGGTGAATGAAAATGATCTATGGCTATATATCTTCATAATGTTTTTCTTAAAGGAGACAATACATATCATTTTACTCTTGCATGATGAATGAAATGTATATGTTTATGGAGATGGTTTCATTGAGTTGTGATATAACATTTTGAATCAATGATGTAGTTTGAAATTTTATTACACGTAACAAGGAAGAAACATACTATGTGATTCACTATTGTGGTCAATGAAATAGTGTAAAATTGTAGTGATTTATATAACAAAAAACATAAATTATTGAGATCCAAGGAATAAAACTTTGTGTATGAAAAGTTAAGAGTAAAATGTGTTTACAAATAATAAAAAATAACATGTATACTATATAAAACTGAGATGTGAGTAAAATGAATTCGGTCTGATCTGGTTTTCAAGCAAGAATTATTGACAGTGAATGTGTATATACAATGTATGTGTAAAGAAAAAAGTTATAAATTTATGTTTTTATGTATTAAACAACACATGTAAGAACATCCACATACATTAATATTATTATAATGAAAAATATTGATAAGGGCATGAAATATATTTTTATACATGCATCATGTTTAAAAAAACATACATGAAATATAATTTCCTTCATTTTGGGGTTGAGATCTTATATTGAAGAAGGTACAATATTACTATCACACTATCAAAATAAAGTATTGTATATGAAATATCTATTTTTAGTGACACAGAATCATTAGATGATTAAATAATTATTCCCTGAGTAGTGTTATGCACTGGAACCTGATTATATTCCTTGATGAGAATTAATTTAGTGAAACCTATTTAAGTGCATTGGTTCTTGAATTAAAAATGGAATTTTGTGATCCTATAAGATAATTGAGTCAGATCAAGTGACCATTCTATTTTGGATCATTTC
Organism: Viscum album; assembly: GCA_963277665.1. NCBI lineage: Eukaryota > Viridiplantae > Streptophyta > Magnoliopsida > Santalales > Viscaceae > Viscum > Viscum album. The sequence goes on along the minus strand of OY728157.1, from coordinate 1,187,692,672 downwards.
TTCCAAATAATATGAAGATGATTTTGACTAGGGGATAACCACTTTCTAAATAGACTCTACATCTTGGGGGTCTAACCAGTCCACTAGTTGGAAGGTTTAACTAAGCCAGGTAGCATATTTAGATTGATAGGGGAATAACTATAATCAATTTTAGGGTTGATTACTGGGTGTATAAATAGTTGTTTCCCAAATCATTGTAATTGATAAAATATTATAGTGGATAATTCGTGTAGTGGGTATAACAACCATGGTAATGATGAAGGTCCTAGTACCAAACATGACAAAATTACATTATGTTGTGTTTCATTATATTTCAATATAGAATGTATCCACTCATCATAACAGGTGATATTGGATTGAATTAAAATGTGAAAAATAATTTAGTAAAAATATGCCACACCAGATTCAACCCCCCAGTAAGTCTTAAATATCCTTAGACACTTCTACATTGGAATTAGGTACAGGCGATCACATTACCAATGATCAATCATATAAAAACCCTTATCATTATTTCACACATAAACATAATTTATTACATAAAATATTCACTTGATAAAACATATATGATCGAAAGGTCTAGTGTCTTTGGGGATTATGATCATTTCCTAACAACTTAAAACATGAAATAAACATATTTATTGAAAACTTCTTTTATATGACCACAAACATTCCTTCGTAATTAGCATTTTGTAGGATAACATTAGAAAATGCATAAAAAGGGGTGATCTATAAAGTTCTGTAAGTATCTAAACAAGGAATAACATTAATAATGCAGTAAATGTTAGGAAATAGGTATATCATTGTAACATAAGAGAAACTTGAACAAAAAATGCCTGATATATCATGATTATCATAACATTGAATGTGGAAACAATATTTTACATGACATTAGAATGAGTCAAGGCTCATTGGACATGTAAAATGAGTAAACCCTAATTGAACATGAATTATAATGGGTAAAACCTCATTTCACTTTATGTATCCGGATACTAGTCATTAACCAATGCATTTGAGCACTATTAGGTATGAACATTCATAATCATTTTATTTCATGCATAAGTGTGCCACATGGACAATATAACATGGATTCACTAAACATAATCATTAATTCCATGATAAAATAATGTGAAATTAATACATAAAACTCTATAATCAATATGTAAATGTGCATAAATTTGAATACCCTTGATTGATAAATGGGTATTTTATTCACTAAATAATGACTTTGGTTTCAAAAATCATCATGCAATTTCAGAAGCATATTGGTGTGACATACAAATTCATAAAAATTATTGATGAGATAAAAGGGGTGTCTCCTAATATGTATATGAAATAGAAATTAAGGGGGTAATATAGATATATGTCACAAAATATGTAATGGAATTTAGATTCAAAAAACAAAAGAATTGCTTGAATGTAAATGAGAAAGATAAATCTCTTAGGGAATTTAGGCATGGTAACAGGTGTACATGGGAGGAATTAGTGAGATAAAAAGGGGACCATCATCATTAAAAAATAAGGAGGGAAGTATATGGGATGTTATAAATCATATAGTAACATTTTTTATTTAATAGAAATAGGTATATATGTATAAAAAACTAGGACAAATAATGAGAGAGGAAGAAATATCTTACTTGGAATTGTGAAACCAACGGCTTGGGAGGGGATTGAGAGAGGCTTAATGGGAGCTTTGGGAACCTTGGGAGGGTTTTAGAGATATTATGTCAAGATAGGGACATGATCCAAGTGTTTTTAGTGAAGATATGTGAGAGATTGGGTAGTTTTATATAGGAAAATAGAGGGAATTCATTATTATTTAGGTTTCGAACAGTACACATTTAACTAATCAAAACCACAAACCAACCCATGGTTTTTGCCCATGGTTTTATACAAAGGTGAGTGGAAAAGATATTTTATAAGGAAAATGAGATAACTTATTAAAATATTAGGCTTTCTTATGTGGCAATGAGTCACACTCTCATGGAAATCATTTTAAAATGTTAAAATGATTTTTATGTCATGGAGGTTACACTAAGGAACTAAAAAATTATTCAAACAAATATAAAATGAAATTTTTTAAAGGTAAATATTATATTGTCCTAATAACACTATTAAAATATTTTTATTATATAACTATTGGGTCATTGTGATGTCCTAAGACACATTATATATTTAAACTATATTTAATTTTTACCTAAATATTTGACTGTCTTAGAAACCTATGATTAAGTCCTTGTTGGTTAGTTTTGAACTCCTTATTCCAAAAATAATTTTCCTTTTATCAAACTAATTTTATAAATATTTTTAATTTTTAATTTTAAAATAAAAACTGTCATTTATAAAAAAATTCACGGGTTTTGACAAAAACGGCTTCCAAAACATATTAAAAATTACAATTGTATTAATAAAGATTATATGATCATTTATATTTAATAAAAATTAATTTATTAATAATATTTTATTAAAATATTATTTAATTACATAATCTATTAATTAATCATAATATTTTTCATAATTTAATATTACCTAAACAAATACAATATGTGCTTTAAAATATTTTTACAAAGTAACAATTATAAAATGAATATATATTATATATTATATACAAAAATAATTCACAGAATAATAGTTCTAGGGTATTTTTACATAAACCCTTATAACACCAGAAGAAGACCAAAGGGAAATGTGTGTGATGGTGACAGACTCTTGGGGAGGCTCAGATAATATATCATGGAAGGTAATCTGTACTGACATCCACTTATTCGATAGGTGGTAAAATTCAAGACTAACTTATTGAAGCCCATCCTATTTTAGGTTATGTTTGAACCCGGTGATTCCACCTAATTCTTGAGCTCTAAAAAATGGGCTTCGTATGGATAAATTATACTAGATGAGACCATTTCTTCCTTTTTCAGTGTAAATGGGAATTTTTAAAGGCCTGCATTTAAAATAATCATGTGATCAATATTCAAAAACTAGATTACAAATTGAAATAATTATTAATGGTATTTTAAAATACAATAATATTAAACAAATGAAATAGGTATTTTATATAAGCATTTAACATAATAATACATTTAATTAGATCAAGAATAATTTTCATTAATAAAAGATTGGGTCGTTACAATATTCCCCAAATAAGAAATTTTTCCCTTGAATTTTTCCCCGCACTAAAACAAACATGGGTATTTTTGCATCATCACTTCCTCTAGTTCCCACATTGTTTCTTCAAACTTTTTGTTTCTCCACAACACTTTCACGAGGGGCATTGTCTTATTTTGTAGAAATTTTTCTCTTCAATCTAAAATCTTTGCCGACTTATCTACATAAGAGAGGGAATTTTCTAATGGTACCACCCTTGGATTGAGTACATATGATGGGTCAGGTATGTACTTCTTGATTAGTGATGCATGGAATACATCATGTACTTGAGATAGTTTGGTGGGAGTTATAGTCAATATTCCACTACTCTTATGAAATCAAGGATCTCAAAAGCAATGATTTACGTTGGAATAAGCTTTCCATTCATCCTAAATCTCATAATTTTCTTCCATGGAGATAGGTGGAGGAATACAATGTCTCCAGTTTCAAACTCTAGGTCTCATTAATGATTGGAAACATAACTATTTTTTCGACTCTAAGTAGCATTATTGTTTTGTTGGATGGTCTTAACCTTCTACACCATTTCATCGACCATTTTTAGACCTAATAGTTTTTTTATCTCAAACTTCATTCCAACGTGTCAGTGTTCTACACCTCTCCCAATATAGGGCTTCATAAAAATCAATTTAGATGCTTGAGTTGAAAATTTTATTATAACAGAACGCAACTAGAGGGATATGTTGATACCTTCTTCTTTTGATTTCAATTGAGAATTCTCTCAACGTGTCCCCAAGTGTTTGGATAGTCCTCTTTGATTGTACATTATTTTGAGGATGATTGCTATACTAAAGTTCATTTCAGTATTCAGAGCATGTTGATGACTCTTACGGAACATAGAGGTGAATCTTGGATATCGATAGGATACAATTGATAGTAGTTATCCATGATTCCTTACCACTTCTCTAATATATATTCGTTCCAGTTGATCCAATAAGCAATCCTATCAAATTTCAATGAAGTCTATATTCTTTGTAGGATGATCCAAAACAATCCAGATTGCATTGTTTCCTTCGGATGACTTCGAAATTCTGATGACAAAGTCCATGGTGATGTTCACAAATTTCCATGATGGTAAGGGTAATTGCTGCATCATCCCCTTAGAATTCTTTATCACTACCTTCATTTTCTAACATACTAGGAATATTTATGGATACGCAGCGATATCCCACTTCATTTTATCTCACCATTAAATCTCTCAGTGATCTCGATACATCTTTGTGTTTCCTGGGTGAATGGAGAAATTCAAACTATGTGCATCATCCAATAGTTATTTCTTTACCTCTAGATTTTATGGAACACATAGTCCTGACCCAAATCTCACAATTCCTACTTCATTAATATTAAAATCCAAGAATTTATCTTTTCTTAATATTTCTACATTCTTCTAAATTCCATTATATTTCTTTTGGGAATCCTATAACATTTCCAGAATATATAGTTGAGCAATAATTTGTTGAAGGATTGATGATGTTTTCATTATTAACGATTCCCATGTTTATTATCATCAAAACAAAGAAAAATAGATCCTTTTCAATTACCATAATTGATATAATTGTTAGGTCCTTTCTACATAGAGCATATGCCACCTTGTTCTCTTTCCCTGGGTGGTAATGTATTATGTAGTCATAGTCTTTGATCAGATCTATCCATCTTAATTGGTGCATATTTAACTATTTCTATTTGTATTCATACTTGAGGTTTTTTTTTTATATTTAACACTTCTCCCCAAAGTGGTAATTTTGGAAATTTTTTATTGTGAATATTACAGTATAAAACTCTAAATCATGTGTTGGATAGTTTTTCTCATTAACATTCAATTTCCTTGAAACATAAAAATGAATTATCCATTTTACATCAACAAACACCCCATTCCCTTGATTGAAACCTCACTAAATACAACAAAAAGTTCTCAACATGTGGGTAGTGTGAGAACATGCACAATGATAAGAGTCATTTCTATATCCTTGAAGGTCTCTTCGCATTCATCACTCCATGAAAAGTTTACTTCCTTCCGAGTTAGTCTTGTAAGCGGGTTGGAAAATCTTGAGAAATTTCTCACAAGTCGGCGATAATATCTAGCTAACCCCATGAAGCAACGAATATCTTTTACCAATGTTTTAATATCTCAAATTTTTTGTGTATTAATTTTAAATGATAAATGTAATTTTTAAGAGACCAATATTATGGATGGCCTGCAATTCTGAGGCCTGGTGTGTTCGAAATGGTGGTTTGAGATTTTTTAAGTTATGTGAGTCTTCGGGTGTGTATGGGTGTGTCACATTCTAAATGGATACCCGGATTAAAAATAGGAGGGCACCATTGCATCCAATATGACGACTTTACCTATGAAAGAGCCTCATATCAACCGGTGCAGGTCAAGGGAAAGAGTTAATTTTAGGACAATTTTTATAAAATAAAATAAAATAAAGAACAGTTTATTTTATTTGAAATCATTTACTGTGGTGCAATGATGGTGCAGAAATTTCAAAAATTAATGCCACACAATAATGACTCAGAAACAGCAACACTAACTCATTAATGTCGCAACATTATAAAATGCTGACATGCATTCACTCTTTTTAATGGGTTAATCGAATGTTAGACGTGCCGAGAAATTGAGAGGAACTATGCAAACTTCTTGGAGATTTGGAGGGGAACATGTTGGAGAATGATGATGACGTGATCAATCAACGCATCTCGGATTCGACGAACCTCACCAAAGAACGTGACACGATAATCGTTTTTTGATTGAATCAAGGTAGGGGTTGCCAATTTGATTATTCATTTCCCAATTCATGGACTAAATTTTAAATGTGGATCATTCCACAAACATGTTGACCCACAGATCGTGCGTTATTGAGGGAGGGTTTCTATTGGGTTGTTTTATGGAATTAATCTATGATGTTAAAATCCATGTTTCAATCCACTCTATTTAATATTTCTAACGGGAGTGAGTCGACACTATGACGAATGATGATGGATTTTCATTCCTCTTTTTTTATTGATTCTTACTTCCTCCTCTTTTACCCCACATTATTAATTTTCATAATGGGGTCATGAATAATTGATCGTTGCACATCCTTTCTGCAACGAGATGATCCCAAATTGCATGTTGGACACTGTGACGACCTAGGGGAGGTGTGACGATGCTGGAAGTCGGTGAATCATCTTGGATTGAGAGGAATCGTTCTTCGTGTATTCTTTAGGATGATGATTAAAATATTTTTTGGGGCTGATAGGTGGTCTGTAACCCCTAGAATTGACTATGGGGTCCCTAGGCAACCTCAACCATAGTGTTTCGTGATGATCGGGTGGCCAAATCGACAGATTTCTGAATTCCCCATGCACTGGTTGAAGAACCTGCAATTCTATAAATTTCTAGAACTAACAGTGTGTATCCCAAAGAACACGTCATGTGGGGATAGCGGCAGTGGCTAGGGATTTCACACTGCACGTGGTGAGAAACAGGGCATGCATCCGGGGAGACACGGCGTGTGGTCCACAACCAGTGGCGCTAGGGTTTTGGGTGACGAGAAAAACTAACATGGTGTGTGTCCATTTCCACATAGTGTGTAGGTCCTTACATAGACTCAGTGAGTATCACGGATGATACACAGAGATGTGGTGGACTAAACACCATGTACTCCACCACACGGTCCTACGAGGCCAGTAACACGGGTCACCTCGTGTGCTGATTACACAGGTTGGCATACATGGTTTGAGGCCATGTACAAGAACATGTCCAGCGTACATTGTGTGGAGCCCAAATACATTGAAATGGCATACGATCCTTTTTACATGTCGTGTATTTTCACTTTACATGAATATCCTTACAACATGGTTCGTTGTACACAGGAAGTACTCAGGGTCAGAAGTGACGATGTGTGACACTTCTACATGTCTTTTACTTCTCAATACATGGCTTGATCTTCTTGTCCAGCATTTCTTAGGCAATTTTTATTTGGTTTAGTTCCCCTTTTATCATTCATATAATGATAGGGTATCATTTCCATTAACATGAGTATGATACCATCAACAAGATTTTTTTGAGATAGAGTCGGCTATACCTCCAAAAGGCCCAGAGCAAGATCCTCTATCCATTCCTGACCCTTGGTAGAGTCATGTATCATAATGATTATTCTCCTAGGTCGTCGATTGTCTAATTAGCAGGTGAATTCAGATGAGTCTCTATATCCTCCAACGCCCTAAAAGTGATCCTAATATGTGTATGATGATCTTTTTCCACTCAAGAGTGTGTTATACTAGAATGAGTGTATATATATACCATGACCTTTCCCAACGCACAGTAATTCTCAGATGGATGTCATTTGGGGAATCATACTTGTTTAGTGAGTTCTCCCAGGTGAGTGCTTCGTTGAACATTCCAATAGAATCCCTAGTAGTGGTATACGGTTGTGTGAATTGTCTCCAGACTACGAGTTTATGTTTTGAGTATATCTGGATTGTGTCTCTCTTGAAATATGTTTAGTATAAAAATACTATGTATAGATAACGGTACCTTTAAAATGTGTAATTATTTTTGGTTTTTGGGGTCCTACAATAGTATTGATATACTCACCCATGCATAACCTTTGCCCGCATGTGTCAAGTATTGTGCAGATGAGCGGCCTTTTTGTGAAGTCCAGGGTGGACCAGGACCAGAGTGGGATTTCTGAGTTCCTTATAGGCCAAGGTGTTCCTATGACTATGAGTAGTAGTCCAAGTACCTCTTTGTGCTTACATATTGGACTTTTTAGATTGCAGACATTTGTTTTCGTTGGATTGTATTCTTGCTAAGTTTTACAACCTGCTGTTTACTTCTATTGTATTATATTGGTTGGGTTTTGTTGTATGAAAAAAATTTGTTCCTTAGTGGTATTTTCATTTATGCAATTGTGGGTTTGGAGTTTTTTTCATGTGTATAGGTACTTAGGAAATGCCTATAATGTTATTGATATGTCTAAACATTGCTAGTCACCAACCTCTGGCCTATTTGCGGTGGGATTTGGGAGTTTCGTCTTGGGACCCACTCGGACAGGTCATGATTGTAACATCCCAAGTAAGTAATGAATAATAGATATTTTTACATATGTCTATTAATGATTAAGATAGTGTTTTAGAGGCTTAAAATGAAAATAAATCCAATCTTAAGCATGTAATACACTAATATTCTTAAAAGATTGTTTTACTGCCTTATGATGGGAAACCCTTTTTGAATCTATATTTTGACAATTTTATAAACTATGTTTGTCAAAATAAACTTATCCTTTATTATTGGGACATCAAATTTTACCTTGTGTGAATTTTTGGTATTTTTCTGACAATGTTCATTTTTTAATGAATAGTGAAAAATACTGCATTTTACATCAAAACTGCTTTTTAACCTAATTTACTTATATGATTAGATTATATTTTGAATTGGTTTTGTAGTTAAATTAGAATATATTTTTACCATATTATCCAATGGTGGTCATTGGAATCAATTTCACTTTGAAATTAGACTTAAACTGGTGTCAATCTTTTGATACTTATTGTTTTGTAAAAACACGCTATTTGCTCTGGCAGCGGGAATTAATTATTAAATTAATTAATGTGACTTATATGATTTGAATTTTGTAAAATAGACTTCATTTTTGAATTCGGAATATCAAATATAGCTTAGGGTGAATTTTTGGTAATTTTCTGAAAAACTTCAATTTTTGATGAATAGTGAAACCACTAAGTGGTAATCAAGCAAACTGATTTTTCAGTTAAATGAAAGTTTACCACTAATGTGTATTGAATTTTGAAAATCCAACATACATGGTTGTCATTAAGAAGTAAAATGTGGTTCAATGAGATTATAATAATTTTTTGGTGAATAGTAACTTATTAAGTTTTTAATCGCGATTAGTGGTAATTAGTGTAGTTTAAGGTATAAATAATGCTTTAATAATATGAAATGACCTAGACACATGTCCCAACATTATTGGTTGTGTCATGGCCGACCAAGAAAAGACATGGGTCAACTTGGGGACCCCATGGAGACACTTTGGTTTGGAAATGACATAAATAACTTTTTATTAAATCTTAAAGTAAAAATGACACAAACAAGAGATGTTTTACGAAAACAATTTTTACATGGGGTTATAAAGATCAGATTTTTGATTATAAATAGTCATTGGAAAGCTAAAACGATTTCCGACATCATAGTATTTGTTTCATGATTTTCATACATTAAATAAATTAAATTATTTATGACATAATAATGACGCAGCGATGACATCATTATTTGACGATATAAATAAAATGGAAAGATAATGTAAAATCTATGAACTACACATGTCCAAAACCAATTGTATGAGTGGATTTCGAAGCCTTATCACCTTATCCACGAATTATATCAATGTGTGACCTTTTAAAACCGAAACACATTTTCAAATAAAGTAATATTTCTTTACTTTCCAAAAGTGCCCCTCCTCTCCTCTTATAAAAGGCCCCCACCTCTACCTCATTTCACACACTTCTCAAGCCTTTGTCTCGGCCAAAACCTACCCATTTACTCTCTCCACATCCCTCTCCTCATCCTAGAGGATTCCATTTGGGCAGAATCCTTTCAAAGGAAGCCTTTAGGCTCAAATCAAAAGGAGTTACACTTTTTAAGGTAATTCATTCTCTCATGTTCATTTGTTTTATTTTGCTTCTCCAACCCCCTAAAATCTTTTTATTTACTTCTTTTGTAACAACACCAGTATCTTCAATATACTAGGATGTTGTTATAAGATTTATTTGAGCTACACTCTCACACAACTGCATCAAATGGTTAAAGAACATACGGTTTCCGTGGATGGCGAAATTATGCCTCCCGAAACGATGATTGTTCAATACTCATTTAACACCTTCAAAGGTGGCCATTATGATGTCACTATTTTTGTATATGATATATGATATGATTATGTTTTCCTTAAGCTTCTGTTTTTTTCATTTTGGGCATACCTTTATGGTTTCCATTATGGTTAAACACGATATATTCATTTTAGGAAGTGCGGACTACCGCCCCCTCAAAGTGATTTGATTCGTTAAGTACCATATGTGGGACATATAAAGGATGGAACTATGATATTATATATGATATTATACTGTAAGTATAATATACCTTTATATCATTATGATTCCATTCTATAAAATACGAAATAGAAATGAAAGTAGCGTTCATGCGTACGTACGGCTTACCGTCTCCATGAACGGTGCATTTCATTTCTTACCTCTAAATGTGATGTAATATTATAAATACATGTATATGATGAATATATATGACATATATGTTATCCAAATCATTAATATCATTCTGGATATAACGAACCTATGACCAAATTAACAACATGTAAGTGTAAGAAGTCTATTTTGACTTAAGAACCAAATACCGACAAAATGAACATTATTAACTTAAATGATTACATGATGTTCATAACATGGTATAAAAGGAATAATGAACATGAAAGAGATTCTTAAGCAAGTGGAGATTAACTCAAGTTTATTATTCAGGAGATTAAAGAACGGTCGGGTCAAGTCGGATACGAGGTATGGGACTTCGTCTCAATCTCCTTTCGTTGAGGCATATTTTATTTTATACACAACTTTCTTTTATACGGTGTATAAACCCCTTTGACTTTTACGTTTATTCAAAGGGAATCTTTTTTATACAAAGCGTTTACTAAAAGACAAAAAGGGAATGTTTTTGTCATACGTATGCGGCGACAACGACTTCTCCGCCGTCATGACCGTTATTTGAGTTTCGACTTCCTCTACAAGCCATACCTTCTTTTTAAAATAAAAATAAATACCATGTTTTACTTTTCTTTTATTTTGGTATTGAAAATCGTTTTCACAATGTTTTTGTGTTGTATTGATATCTTGTGATTGAAATGTGGAAATGTTATGTTTCCTTTATGCATGTTTTATGTGATACGATTATGTTATGGTTCTTGGGAATTATTATGAAGACGGGTGGTTCCATGATAAACTAAGGGCGGGTGAGCCCGATATAGCTCTCCAATGCATTGGGTAACGCGAAGGAGTGAAATGTTAAGGTTCCTCCGAAGAGATTTAGGGAATATACTGTGATGGGTATTCCAAATGTAACCAAGAGGGTTACTCCCTACGTAAGAATGTTATGAATGCCTCAAGTTACCTTTATGTCTTATGATTTCTATGATTTATTCATGATTTGATGAGGTATGTTAAAGTGATTATGTTTTATGGGTAAAGTATGATTTCACTCTTATGTATGTATGTACCCATGTTTCTTTTCCATGTTTTTATAACCCATACTGAGTTTTTATGCTCATCCCAAGTTTTTGAAATGTTTTTCACAGGTCAAGGGAAAGGTACATGATAAGATGATAGAGTCAAGGATGTGTCAATAAATAATCCATGTTTTATTTTTAATGTGATTCCATTGATGGGAATGAAGAATACTATCTTTATGTAACCACTTTGTTTATATGTGGAATGTAATGCAAGTTTTATGATCTAATTCTCTAAAACTCTAAACCCGAAAAGATCCTCAATGTGTAATCTTGTAATAACTCAAGATTAAGTAAGGTTTAAGGCTGGGGCCTTATAGTTGGTATCAAAGGTCGGTTTAGATAACTTTAGGAGTTAGAATTCTATTAAATGATTATCCAAAAATATTTTTTTAAATGATATAGCATTTAAAGATTACCATGTTGCTTCATCTAAGATATGTTTGTTCAGAATGGTTTTCCGCAGAGGAAACAGGGAAGCAGTGCTAGGAAGGCATACAGAAGGAAATAACCTTCTGAATCAGCATCCAGAAATGGTCGGAATTGGAACTGAACAGTTTGTTGCAGTGATGGCGCAGTTGACTCAAGCGATAAATGGCGGTGGTATCCATGCATGAGATCAGCCAGATCAACCGCAGAGGAACATGTCAGTGGTGGAACATTTCATGAGGCAACATCCACCATCATTCAGAGGATCATCTGACCCTGTGCTAGCTGAAGGGTGGATTAAAGCACTGGAGAAGATTTTTGATGTCATGGGGTGTTCAGACAATCAAAAGGTTAGTCTTGCTATTTACCGTTTAGAGGGTGAAGCAGATCAGTGGTGGTCTATGGTTAAAAATATCAGGTACGCCGATGACATTGATGCTCTTGACTGGGATGAATTCAAAGGTATGTTTCTTGAGAAGTATTTTCCTAAGGCCATTCGACTTAGGATGGAAAAGCAATTCTTGGAATTGAGGCAAGAGGAAGACTCATTGGCTGCCTATGAAGAAAGGTTCACTCGATTGGCAAGGTATGCTCCAAATTTTATCCGAGACCTTGATAGTAAAATCAATCATTTTTACTCAGGATTAAATCCAAAATATCGAAGGGCATTAGCTTCTCGTGAGTTTAAAAGTTATGAAAAGCTTGTTCGATGTGCTGAGAAGGTGGAAATGGAGTTTTCCGATGACCAAGTTTTCTATAACAATCAGTAGAAGAAGAGACCGAGGTGGCAGGAGAAAGGTAAGAATTCTTCAAAAAGTCTGATGGTAAGAGAACTAAGTTTCCAGTTTGTGATAAATGTGGCAAAAGTCATGTTGGGGAATGTCTTCTGAATTCTGGAAAGTGCTACCGATGTGGTAAGATGGGACATAAGGCTCGTGATTGCACTGAAAAGGATCAAGGTGAAGGTAAGAACAAATTTGATTTACAGTTAGTGAAATGTTATAAGTGTAATGAGATGGGTCACTATGCAAACGAGTGTCCGACAAGGAGCTTAAGTGATGGGAAGCAGTTAGACTACAAGCAGAAAGGGGTGGTGAAATCCTTTGCAACTACTTCAGCAGATGTCGGGCCATCAAATGAAGTTGTATCAGGTACTTTTTTTGTTTTTTCAGATTATGCCAGTGTGTTGTTTGATTCGGGGTCTACACATTCTTTCATCTCTGAAACCTTTTATAGTAAAATGGGAATACCATCTCAAGAAATGACTCCTGAACTTTTGGTAAAAACACCTGGGGGGAATGTTGAGGCAAAAAGAATTTATAAGAATCTTCTTATCCTTATCTGTGGAAAGAACCTACTTGCAAACCTTATTGTTCTACCTCTAGTAGAGTTTGATGTTATCCTGGGTATGGATTGGCTCTCTATTTACCATGCTAATATTGACTGTAGAGCTAAAGAAGTTTCTTTTCAGAAAGACTTTCAGTTTGTTTACAAGAATTAACCCTTACTTTTGATAACATATCAAGAGGCCGAGAAACTTGTAAAAGATGTAAATGAATGTTACCTTGCACACATCGTTGAAAATAAAGGAACTATTCAGATTAATGATGTGCTAGTGGTAAATGAGTATCCTGATGTTTTTCCTGATGAGTTGCCTGGAATAATACCAGATCGGGAAGTTGAGTTTACTGTTGACTTAGTTCCTGATGCTAATCCAATTTCAAAACCCCCTTATCGAATGGCACAAATTGAACTTTTAGATTTGAAGGAGCAATTGAAAGATTTATTAGAGAAAGGTTTCATTAGACCTAGCACATCACCGTGGGGTGCTCCTGTTTTATTTGTTAAAAGGAAAGATGGTTCTATGAGACTTTGCATTGATTATAGATCCTTGAATAATATCACTGTTAAGAACAAATATCCTTTTCCTCATATCGATGATTTGTTTGATCAGCTCTAGGGAGCTCAGTTTTTTTCAAAGATTGACTTGAGATCGGGGTACCATCAGCTGAAGGTAAATGAGGCAGATATTCCGAAGACCGCGTTCTGTACGAGATATGGCCATTATGAATTTGTAGTAATGCCTTTTGGGCTAACCAATGCACCTTCTGTATTCATGGACTTAATGAATAGAATTTTCCATGAGTTTCTGGATAAGTTTGTGGTGGTTTTCATTGATGATATTTTGGTGTTTTCTAAAAGTAAATAGGAACATGAAAAACATTTAAGGGTTATCTTGAAAACCTTAAAAGAAAAGAAACTGTATGGGAAATTCAGCAAGTGTGAGTTTTGGTTGCAACAAATTTCTTTCCTTGGTCACATTGTTTCTAAAGATGGAATAATTGTTGATCCTGCAAAAACAAAAGTTGTGGAAGAATGGCCAAGACCCACAAATGTAAGCGAGATTCGTAGCTTCCTTGGTTTGGCAGGCTATTACCGAAGGTTTGTTAGAAATTTTTCACGGTTATCTAGTCCAATGACTAAGCTAACTCGGAAGGGTGTTAAGTTTATCTGGACAAAAGAATGTGATGATTGTTTTCAGGAATTGAAAAGAAGATTGGTGAATGCTCCAGTTTTGGCACTACCTTCCAGGAATGGTGATTTTGTTATATACAGTGATGCTTCATTGAAAGGACTTGGTTGCGTCCTAATGCAGAATGATCAGGTAATTGCTTATGCTTCACGACAGTTGAAAACTCATGAGGTAAATTACCCTACACATAACTTGGAATTAGCTGCTGTTGTTTTTGCTTTAAAAATTTGGAGGCATCATTTGTATGGAGTAAAGTGTGAAATATATACCGATCACAAAAGTTTAAAGTATATATTCACTCAGAAAGAATTGAACATGAGACAAAGGAGATGGCTAGAATTAATCAAGGATTATGATTGTACAATTCATTACCATCCAGGAAAAGCAAATAAAGTGGCTGATGCTTTGAGTCGAAAAAGTAATGCTTCATTAACAATGTTGCGTTTAGAATGTGATCCTTTGGTTAAGGATTTGATGAACTTTGGAATAGAAGTTGTTGGTGCAGGAAGTACTTCTGTTTTGTTTCAGGTATCAGTGAGATCTTCTCTATCAGATAGAATCAAGCAAGAACAGAAGCAAGATAGTGAGTTGCAGAAAAAGGTAGAGCTGGTTCAGAAAGGTAAGTTGCCTGAATTCAACATTGATAATGATTGAGTTTTGAGATTGGGGAAGAGATTGTGTGTGCCTTGTGATTCACATTTGAAGAGAGAGTTGTTATGTGAAGCTCATAGTTCTCCGTTTTCAGTTCATCCGGGCAGTACTAAGATGTATAGAGATCTGCGGGAGTATTACTGGTGGGATGGAATGAAAAGAGACATTGCTGATTTTACTGTGAAGTGTTTGACTTGTCAGCAGGTTAAAGCAGAGCGGCAGTTACCGAAAGGGATGCTTCGGCCTTTACCAGTGCCAGAGTGGAAATGGGAGAATATATCCATGGACTTTGTTGTTGGATTACCAAAGACATCTCGAGGTAATAATGCAATCTGGGTTATTGTTGATCTCTTGACCAAATTTGATCATTTCCTTTCTATACGAGATACTTTCTCTCTTGATAAACTTTTCCGTTTGTATCTTAAAGAGATAGTCAGGTTACATGGAGTTCCTCTCTCCATTGTATCGGATCGTGATCCCAGGTTTACTTCTAACTTTTGGAAAAGCCTTCAGAAGTCGTTGGGTACTGAATTAAATTTTAGTACAGCTTTTCATCCTCAATCAGATGGGCTGTCAGAACGAACAATTCAGACATTGGAGGATATGCTACGAGCTTGTTCTATGGATTATCAGGGAAGTTGGGACCAACATCTTTCTTTGGTTTAATTTTCATATAATAACAGTTTTCATTCTAGTATACAGATGGCACCATTTCAGGCATTATATGGGAAGCGGTGTCGAACTCCAGCTTTCTGGGATGAAGTGGGTGAAAGGAAGTTGATGAGACCAGAATTGGTAGATGAGATGGAAGAAAAAGTTCAGCTGATTCAGAAACACATGAGAACAGCTCAGAGCAGGCAGAAGAGTTATGCGGATAACCGGAGGAAGGATCTATCTTTCGAGGTAGGTGATCATGTTTTTCTCAAGGTTTCTCCTTGGAATAGTGTGATGAGATTTCGTAAGAAAGGAAAGTTGAGTCCAAGGTTCATTGGACCATATGAAATTCTGGAGAGAGTTGGATCAGTTGCATACCCAGTGGCTTTACCTCCGAGTTTATCTCAGGTTCACAATGTTTTTCACGTTTCGATGTTGAGAAAGTATATGCCAGATCCATATCATGTTTTGAGTCCAGAGGTAGTTCAGCTAGAAGAGAACCTATCTTATGAGGAACAACCGGTCCAGATTCTTGACCACAAGGAGCACGTGTTACGGAATAAGGTGATTAAGCAGGTAAAGGTTTTTTGGAAAAACCACATGATTGAAGAGGCAACATGGGAATCGGAAAATGCAATGAGGGATAAGTACCCCCATTTATTTGATAAGTAAATAAATTGAGGGGACGCAATTTTCTAAAGGGGGGAAGGATGTAACATCCCAAGTAAGTAATGAATAATAGATATTTTTTCATATGTATATTAATGATTAAGATAGTGTTTTAGAGGCTTAAAATGAAAATAAATCCAATCTTAAGCATGTAATACACTAATATTTTTAAAAGATTGTTTTACTGCCTTATGATGAGAAACCCTTTTTGAATCTATATTTTGACAATTTTATAAACTAGGTTTGTCAAAATAAACTTATCCTTTATGATTGGGACATCAAAATTTACCTTGTGTGAATTTTTGGTATTTTTCTGACAATGTTCATTTTTTAATGAATAGTGAAAAATACTGCATTTTACATCAAAACTGATTTTTAACCTAATTTATTTATATGATTAGATTATGTTTTGAATTGGTTTTGAAGTGAAATTAGAATATATTTTTACCATATTATCCAATGGTGGTCATTGGAATCAATTTCACTTTGAAATTAGACTTAAACTGGTGTCAATCTTTTGATACTTATTGTTTTGTAAAAACACGCTATTTGCTCTGGCAGCGGGAATTAATTATTAAATTAATTAATGTGACTTATATGATTTGAATTTTGTAAAATAGACTTCATTTTGGAATTCAGAATATCAAATATAGCTTAGGGTGATTTTTTGGTAATTTTCTAAAAAACTTTAATTTTTGATGAATAGTGAAACCACTAAGTGGTAATCAAGCAAACTGATTTTTCAGTTAAATGAAAGTTTACCACTAATGTGTATTGAATTTTGAAAATCATACATACATGGTTTTCATTAAGAAGTAAAATGTGGTTCAATGAGATTATAATAATTTTTTGGTGAATAGTAACTTATTAAGTTTTTAATCGCGATTAGTGGTAATTAGTGTAGTTTAAGGTATAAATAATGCTTTAATAATATGAAATGACCTAGACACATGTCCCAGCCTTATTGGTTGTGTCATGGCAGACCAAGACAAGCCATGGCTCAACTTGGGGACCCCATGAAGACACTTTGGTTTGGAAATGACATAAATAACTTTTTATTAAATGTTAAAGTAAAAATGACACAAACAAGAAATGTTTTACGAAAACAATTTTTACATGGGGTTATAAAGATCATATTTTTGATTATAAATAGTAATTAGAAATATAAAAAGATTTCCTACATCATAGTATTTTTTTTATGATTTTTAGACATTAAATAAATTAAATTATTTATGACATAATAATGATGCAGCGATGACATCATTATTTGATGATTTAAATAAAATGGAAAGATAATGTAACATATATGAACTAAACATGGCCAAAACCAATTGGATGAGTGTATTTCGAAGCCTTATCACCTTATCCACGAATTATATCAATGTGGGGCCTTTTAAAACCGAAAAACTTTTTCAAATAAAGTAATATTTCTTTACTTTCCAAAAGTGCCCCTCCTCTCCTCTTATAAAAGGCCCCCAACTCTACCTCATTTCACACACTTCTTAAGCCTTTGGCTCGGCCAACACCTGCCCATTTACTCTCTCCACATCCCTCTCCTCATCCTAGAGGATTCCCTTTGGGAAGAATCCTTTCAAAGGAAGCCTTTAGGCTCAAATCAAAAGGAGTTACACTTTTTAAGGTAATTCAATCTCTCATGTTCATTTGTTTTATTTTGCTTCTCCAACCCCCTAAACTCTTTTTATTTACTTATTTTGTAACAACAACAGTATATTAAATATACTAGGATGTTGTTATAATATTTATTTGAGCTACACTCTCACACAACTGCATCAAATGGTTAATGAACATACGGTTTCCGTGGATGGCGAAATTCTACCTCCCGAAACGATGATTGTTCAATACTCATTTACCACCTTCAAAGGTTGCCATTATGATGTCACTATTTTTGTATATGATATATGATATGTTTATGTTTTCCTTAAGCTTCTGTTTTTTTCATTTTGGGCATACCTTTATGGTTTCCATTATGGGTAAACACGATATCTTCATTTTAGGAAGTGCGGACTACCGCCCCCTCAAAGTGATTTGATTCGTTAAATACCATATGTGGGACATATAAAGGATGGAACTATGATATTATATATTATATTATACTGGAATTATAATATACCTTTATATCATTATGATTCCATTCTATAAAATACGAAATAGAAATGAAAGTAGCGTTCATGCGTACGTACGGCTTACCGTCTCCATGAACGGTGCATTTCATTTCTTACCTCTAAATGTGATGTAATATTATAAATACATGTATATGATGAATATATATGACATATATGTTATCCAAATTATTAATATCATTCTGGATATAACGAACATTGACCAAATTAACAACATGTAAGTGTAAGAAGTCTATTTTGACTTAAGAACCAAATACCGACAAAATGAACATTATTAACTTAAATGATTAAATGATGTTCATAACATGGTATAAAAGGAATAATGAACTTGAAAAAGATTCTTAAGCAAGTGGAGATTAACTCAAGTTTATTATTCAGGAGATTAAAGAACGGTCGGGTCAAGTCGGATACGAGGTATGGGACTTCGTCTCAATCTACTTTCGTTGAGGAATATTTTATTTTATACACAACTTTCTTTTATACGGTGTATAAACCCCTTTGACTTTTACATTTATTCAAAGGGAATCTTTTTTATACGAAGCGTTTACTAAACGACAAAAAGGGAATGTTTTTGTCGTACGTATGCGGCGACAATGACTTCTCCGCTGTCATGACCGTTATTTGAGTTTCGGCTTCCTCTACAAGCCATACCTTCTTTTTAAAAGAAAAATAAATACCATGTTTTACTTTTCTTTTATTTTGGTATTGAAAATGGTTTTCACAATGTTTTTGTGTTGTATTGATATCTTGTGATTGAAATGTGGAAATTTTATGTTTCCTTTATGCATGTTTTATGTGATACGATTATGTTATGGTTCTTGGGCATTATTATGAAGACGGGTGGTTCCGTGATAAACTAAGGGCGGGTGAGCCCGATATAGCTCTCCAATGCATTGGGTAACGCGAAGGAGTGAAACTTTAAGGTTCCTCCGAAGAGATTTAAGGAATATACTGTGATGGGTATTCCAAACGTAACCAAGAGGGTTACTCCCTACGTAAGAATGTTATGAATGCCTCAAGTTACCTTTATGTCTTATGATTTCTATGATTTATTCATGATTTGATGAGGTATGTTAAAGTGATTATGTTTTATGGGTAAAGTATGATTTCACTCTTATGTATGTATGTACCCATGTTTCCTTTCCATGTTTTTATAACCCATACTGAGTTTTTATACTCATCCCAAGTTTTTGAAATGTTTTTCACAGGTCAAGGGAAAGGTACATGATAAGATGATAGAGTCAAGGATGTGTCAAGAAATAATCCATGTTTTATTTTTAATGTGTTTCCATTGATGGGAATGAAGAATACTATCTTTATGTAACCACTTTGTTTATATGTGGAATGTAATGCAAGTTTTATGATCTAATTCTCTAAAACTCTAAACCCGAAAAGATCCTCAATGTATAATCTTGTAATAACTCAAGATTAAGTAAGGTTTAAGGCTGGGGCCTTATAATGATAGAGTGGTATCATAGGTGGTCTGTTCTAACTTAGAACCACGAGTCTATGAGATTGGTTTGGGGCAACAGTGTTGAGTGTTTTGAGCTCAGATTTCAAGCAAGAGGCTCCGGTGTTGGTGAAAGCAGCAAACGTATCCATACACCAGGAATTTGATAACCTTATTTTTGACTTAGTACATGAAAAAACTACTTGAATGGACATAAAAGAATGATACATGCATCATATAGAAGTGGGTTGGTTTTTCCATCTCTTTTGTGTCAGCCATACAGACATACCCGTTGACCATGGTATGTCTTGTTTCCCTACATGATGCCTCTATGACGCATACCCAAATGAATTATTTAGATCAATCATGAGGACCCCCCTAGTGACGAGGCTATGATATAGGGACCAGTTCACCATGTGTTACCTCCAGTTTCTGCACCTCCTATCCCAACACCGGTGGAGAAGCACATGGTACCTGCAATAATGACTAACAAGGGGCGCAGGTTGAGTGCGCTCTATGAGTTCCTGAGACAGAGACCCCTTAGGTTCTAAGGAATGCCTGACCCTCAGGAAGTTGATGAATGGCTTGAGGCGGTGACCATAGTTTTCTGCCTAGTGAGGACACCAACGGAGCAGATGGTGATCCTAGGAGCGAGCCTTCTTCAGGGTTCAATGGGACGATGGTGGAGTCTGACCACTCAGAACCACGACTAGCAGACACTTTCGTAGGTGGAGTTTGAGCTATTCTTTAAGGTGGATTTCTCTCTAGTTACGCTGAGTGTAATTCATATCTAGGAGCTTGTTCAACTCTAGTAGGGCAGTTTGACGATTGATGACTATTCATCAAGGTTCACCAACATCACCAGGTACTCAGTGGATATAGTCATAGATCAGTACATTAGAGCTCGAACCTTTGAGCGAGGTCAACAATGTGACATCCAAGCTAGTTTTCTACGACTATGCATTTTGATTTAATCAAGAGTTTTTTTTAGAGAAAATGGTGATCAGGAGCTTCTTGGTAGAGGAGAGACAATAGATAGCAGTCCGCAGTAAGATGAAAAGTGTGGAGACTTCGGCAGGAGGGAGCTGACATCAGGCTCCATGATCTAGATGTGGGAGACACCACAGGACGACCTAGGATAGGGTATTGACCTTCTAGGTATCTCATGTTGGATTCAGTCAGCCTATGGATAGGTGTTGTTACTCATGCGATGGAAGGGTACATATCACAAGTGACTGTCCGAACCGTCGAGCAACTAATAGGGAAGTGGTGGATGGACCACCAAGGAAGAGGCAGAGAGCAGAGTAGACAGACCCGCCAAGCGATGGATGTGGCAGATGAGAATGGAGAGTTATAGGTTGTTGAAGACGCTTCGACCTACGTCCACCACCTCCCTAGAGAGGTCCACAGCAGGATCAAGGAGTTGGGGGATAGGGGCGAGGATTGTTTCATATAGTTGATGCGTATAACCCAGGGACTCTAGGGATGATCCAAACTTCTATTTGTTTCTTCTATACCATAGATTTCGTACATATAGACTTAGGATCCAGTCATTCCTTCCTCACCACATTTCTTGTGTGGAATCATGAGATTCTAGTAGAAGCTTTGACTTGACCATTATTCTTGGAGACACCTAAGGGAGAAGACTCGATGATCAAACACCTTTGCAGACATTGTGATCTTACCCTTGGGTGTGATATTTTAAGTTGGAACCTCATGGTGGTAGCATCGAGGCCTTAATACTTTATTCTTAGTATGGATTGGCTATCTTCGGTCCATGCCTATATTGACATCTTTAGGTGAAGAGTTTGGTGTGTTCGCAGTGATGCGGAAATGTTTTCCTTTGTTGATGAAAAGGAGACCCAGGCATCACAGGATGGGCTCATGCATAAGAGGGTGCAACCGATCACTCATGAGTGGAAGAAAATTACCCTAGGAGTAGAAGATGTCGTGAGCTTCTAGTTCCCAGCATTAGTGGCTAAGTATAAGTACATATTTTCTCAAGATGTTCTAGGACTACCTCCTCCCTAAGTGATCGACTTATGCATCAACATGCAACCTGGGACGACACCGATATCCTCACTAGCAAATCAGATGTCTCTTGTAGAGCTTCATGATCTTAGGGGGAATCTAGAAGATTTCTAGTTGAAGGGGTTCATTAAAACCAGTGTTTCACCCCGGGCGGACCCTTTATTGTTTTCCAAGAAGTTATATGGGTGTTTGAGGATGTCAAAGCATTACCAACGCTTGAATCAGGAAACAGTGAAGAACAAGTATCCACTGCCGAGGATCAAATACCTCTTTCATCAGCTGAGAGGGGAACAATGTTTCTCAAAGGTGGAACTTCAATCAGGTTACCCCTAGTTATGGTTAATGGATGAGGATTAACATAAGATGACTTTCAGATACTGCATCGGTCACTCTGAGTACTTGGTGATACCTTTTGGTGCGACGAATTCCCCAACAGTGTACATGGGGCATATGAACTAGTTCTTCAAACAATACACAGAACAATTTGTAGTGGTCCTCATCAATTATATCCTTGTGTACTCAGCGTTAAAGGAGGGGCACACAAGACACTTTTGGGTGGTAATAGATGTACCTTGAGAGAACCATCATTTTGGGAAGCTTTTGAAGTGCTCGTTCTAGATTCAGGAGGTCCACATTCTAGTACATTTCATCTCAAATGATGGAGTATATGTTGACATAGCTAAGGTGGATGAATTAATATCATGGGAGCCACCTCAGAGCATAACAGAGGTGTGGAGATTCCTTAGGATGTCATCATATTACTGGAGATTCATCACTGATTTCCCATATATATATGCACCGATGGGATTCTTGACTAGAAAGGGGAAACCCATCATGTGGATGGAGAAGTGCCAGAAGGATTTCGAGTAGTTGAGATAGTGTTTGATGAGTTCCTCGGTCTTGAGATTTTCAGATGTGGGTGTCATGTACATAGTTTTTTGTGACGCATCAGGGAACAAGCTTGGTTGTGTCTTGATAAAGGGACATACGGTGATTGCATATTATTCGCACTATCTAAGACCTCATAAGAATAACTATGAGAAACATGATATTGATTTGTAAGTGGTAGTTTTTGGGTTGAAGATGTTGCGGCCCTATCTTATAGGTGGGAAGTTTAACATCTACTCTTACCACAAGAGCCTAAAATACATCTTCCCAAAAGAGGATCTGAATCTGAGACAATTTCATTGGATAGAGTTCCTCCCATACTACGATTTTGAGGTCATCTATACTCTTGGAAACTAGAACAAGGTGAATGATGCTCATAGCAGAAGATCGAGCTCGTAGCTGTTGAGTGAGGTGACAAAACAGTTTGCCTCATTACAGTTATAATTTGTGGGATGAAATGATGCAACATACCTTCAATAGATGGTTGTCACCCCTGCACTCTTATAGTGATTTAGGGATGTACATTTTTCGGGTGCCAACTGTGAGACATTACATGCTCAGTTATCCAGAGTACATACTCTTGTTTGATATTTACAAGTTCGGGAGCATTTTGTTCTTTTAAGAGGATGTACTGTTGTACCTGTGGAGTTGAAGGAGGACATCCTAAGGGAGTTTCATATGTCCTCTTTTCTGGAACCCCCTATAGTGGAAAATATGTACCAGGATCTCTGATTGTAGTTCTTGTGGTCATGCATGAAGAAGGACGTACCAGAGTTCGTTTCTCGGTGGCTTACGTGCCAGTTGGTGAAGGCTAAGCACCATGTTCCTATGGGGATAGCTCACCACCTAGAAGTTCCATAGTTGAAGTGGAATGATATATAAATAGACACAATGATAAGATTACCATAGACGTTCAAGTGTAATGATTCCATCTAGTTGATCATTGATTGACTCACCATGTCATCTAACTTCATAGCTATCAGGGACCTGAGATCCGTAGAGAGTTTGGGGAACCTCTACATGCAGAATATTGTTCGTCTTTATGAAGTCCCTTCTAAGATAGAATCATAACGTGATTCCCTCTTCATATCATGGTTGTGGGAGAGATTATAGGAGGATTTTGGGACTTATCTATTCTTGAGAACAACATTCCATCCACAGAAAGATGGTCATATGGAGAGGAACATTCATGTTCTGGAGGATATGTTGTGGGCATGTATCTTGTGCTTCGGTCATAGTTGGAAGGACCACCTACCACTAATGAATATTGCATGCAACAATATCTACCACTCCACTATTGGTATGGAAACATTTGAGAGATTATTGGGGAGACCATATCTGGCTATACTTTGCAGGATCGAACCCAGAGTGTCATCACTCGTGGGTGCAGAGTTGGTGCATGCTACAAACGATAAGGTGTAGATCATCCAGGGGTAGAAAAAGATAGAACAGACCTGGAAGAAGTGTTATGCTAATAGGCAATGGATACCTATGGAGTTTGAGGAGGGATACCATGTCTTCCTTTGGGTCCCTTCTTGACAAGGGTAATGAGGATTTTTCCAAGGCAGCAAGCTATCTCTGAGGTTCATCGGACCTTTCCAGATACTTGGAAGAGTTGGTGGTGTGGAGTACCAATTAGCTCTACCACCGTAGATGCACCGGGTACATGATGTCTTCCATGTGTCTCTACGGAGGAGTTACTTGCCTGACCGATCACAAATCATCGACTCGGGTGAGTTGGAAATCAAGGATAGAGCGACCTTTGCTGAGTACACAGTGGAGATCAAGGATCGGCAAGAGAGTATAATTTTTGGGTGATTGATTCCCTTGTTGCACATCCCATGGTGGCACATTAATCTTCAAGAGAGAACATTGGAGATGGATGGTTACATCCACGCCCAGTACCCTCATCTTTTTTAGTAGCTCTTGTTTTAGTTTTTTAAGGACGCAAAGCATTAATGTTGGAAAAAATTAATGTATAATGATTTCCGGGTATTATTTTTAAATATTATATGTAATTATTATGAGAGCATTCATTACAATGGCATGAAATTCCGATTCCTGGGGAGCCCAGAAAGTTGGTGTATTTTTTTTTAAGTTATGTTAGTTTGTGGGTGTGCACAGTTGTGGATGTTTTTCAAAAAGATTTCCCGATTAATATTATGAGGGCACTATTGCATCCAGGATGCCGACTTCAATTATGAACCATCATAACCATGACCAGTGAATGTCGAGGGAAATAGTTTATTATCAGACGTTTTTATTAAAATAAAATAAAATGAAATAAATTAAAGAAGTGTTTATTTTATATAGAAACATTCTTTGTAGTGCAAAAAAGGGGCAGTTGTTTCAGAAATTAATGCAATCCCACAATGACTAAAAAATAGAAACACTGACTCATTATTTTTGCAGTGTGACAAAACACTGAATTTTTTTACCTATTTTTAATGGGTAAATCAAATGTTAGAAATGTGGAGAAATTGGGATGAACTCGAGATAATTATTGGAGCTTTGGAGGAGAATTTATTGGCGGACGATGATGATGCAATCGATCGACGCATCTCAGATTCGATGAACCTAAAAAATGAAAGCAACGCGATGATCGTTCTTCACCTAAATCGAGGTAGGGGTTGTTATTTTGATTCTTCTTTTCTCTATTCTTAGATTAGATGTTCAATGTGTATCAACACCCAAACAGGTTAATCTGTGGATCATGCATTCTTACAGGAGGGTTTTAATTAGGTTGTTTTTGGGGATTAATCCACGATGTTAAAATCAATGTTTCAATTATCTCTATTTAATCCTTCAAACATGAGAATGTTGGCACCATAAAGAACAACTATGTACGTTCATTCCTCTTTTGTTTAATGATTTTTTTCTTTCACTTATTTTACCCTACATTCTTTGTGTACTTCATAGGGAAATGAACAGTGAAATGTTTCACATCCATTATGAAACATAACAATCCCAAATCATGGGTCGAGCATCGTGACGACCAAGAGGAGGTGCGACGATGATAGAATTTGAAGAATCATTGTTGACGCTCCTTTCGTCACAGAATCTAAAGATCTGAAAAGGGGAATATCTGAGCTCAAAGTGATTCAACCTTTGAAGAAAACATCAAAAATCAACAAAGGCATGAACAAAGGATCAAAATAAACTGCACCGCGCAAGTTATATCACTGTCGCGCAAGTACACTTGCGCGATGCCCTTGGTCGCGCAAGTGACTTGCGCGACCTAAGTGATAACCGCCCGGTAACCACCCAGGGTCTTCTCCTGCCTATAAATAGACCCTGTGGGCCCCCATTCGAGAGGAATTTTTTCCAGAAACTCGGATTGGAGCTCCCGACTCCCAAGTCTCTTCTCAAAGCTTCTGGAACACTTGTAAAGGTAATTTCTTACCTAGAATGGAAGATTTAAAGAGAATAAGGAAGTCCTAAGTGTTGAAACTCATCAACACTTGCGCGCCGCCTTATTCCTTCAATAGAACTCGCGTGTCCCTTTTCTGGAAGAACCTCTAGAGGATTCTAAAGGGATTTATAAATAGTCGCTCAAATATTCTAATGATGTTTGAGAATCACGCAAGTACCCCTCATGTCGCGCAAGTATACTTGCGCGACCAATACTTGCGCGCCGCCATAATACTTGCGCGCCTTTCAAGACTTGCGCGACCCTACCTTTTTGGGTGCCCATCTTGCCCATTTTACCTCTCTTAAGACATCACACCTTTCCTTTTCAAGATTCAGTCTTCAAGACACTCTTCAGAGCCATTTATGGCATGATTTCTTGATTTGACTTCCTTATCTGAAAGAAATCCTGTGGAATATCTCTCAAAACCTAGTGATTTAAATATCCATATGTCACTAAAAAATGGAGAGTTCATTCATTCAACCTCATCCTTTAAGATGAGAGAATCCTTAACTTGGGTATCCTTTTCAGGAATAGTCCCTAGTTATATGTCCTTTAACTTGGGCATCTTCCTCAAGAGTAAGTCCCAAATTCTTAAAGTTCCCAAACTTGGGCATCCTCCTAAGGTGTAAGCCCCAAACCTTAATTCCTTATCTTGGGCATCCTCCTCAAGAGTAAGCCCCAATCATAATCCTTTAATCTGGGCATCCTTCTTAGGAATAAGCCCCGAGTCCCGTAACTTGGGCATCCTCCTCAGGAATAAGCCCCAAACCTTAATCCCT
Source organism: Viscum album (assembly GCA_963277665.1). Taxonomy (NCBI): domain Eukaryota; kingdom Viridiplantae; phylum Streptophyta; class Magnoliopsida; order Santalales; family Viscaceae; genus Viscum; species Viscum album. The sequence continues at coordinate 1,187,665,588 of OY728157.1, read as the reverse complement.
AACCTGGGTCTCCTTTTTCAAGTATAAACCCCAGTTATAATCTTGGGCTTCCTTTTCAGGAATAAGCCCCAAGTCCCCTAATTTCTCTTTAACCAGTCCTAATTTACCCTTGATTTGGGTTTCCTTTTCAGGAGTAAAACCCAATCATAAGTCCCCTCCTAACTTGGGCATCCTCCTTAGGAGTAAGCCCCAAGATTAGAGTATTCAAATCTCCATGAAGCACATATACCTTTATGGACCCTGTTCATGGATTTTCTCCCTAAAAGTGAATCCTAAACCTTCATCTATCTGGGCAGTCATACATACATAAGCCCCAAACCATTTCTTATGATTGCATCATTCATGGCACAATTGTCCAAATTTTACTAATACCTATTGTTTCTCACACCGATCATGACTCACGTGAGCATATAGTGTAAAAGTAATTGTGGCATCCTGCTTTGAGCCATCAATCATAAACATCATACCCTTATTCGAACTACGTGGGTTCTGATACCTTTTTCAAAACAAAGGATACGTAGGTAGCCCATCTATGGGTTTGATCCCAACTCTGAAGTAATTAATTGTCCTTCTGAATAACGATAAACTTCAAGTGCCCCACTTAGTGGCTTTAAAACCAGCCTGGTCATCATAAAGACCAAGAGACTTTTATATAAATGTTTTGAAGGATACCATTGACCAAGAATCTCTAAATAGATACAGATGATTCTCTATTGATGAAGAACCTCGAATACATATAAAAGATTCTCTAAATTTCTCACATATTTAATCATTGATTGTTAAACTGAAGGAAAGCTCATTTTATACTTGGAAATGTAATAAGGATTCACGAACATAACTTAAATCTATAAAGAGAGTCCCGGAGTAGACAATAATTCCCCTCAACAAGGTGTGATGAGTCCGACCTACCATCCTCTCGACCAGTGAAAATTCCTAAGCCTCATTAGCCCACAAGATAATGAGCGCTTACCTTTGGAAAGTAGGTCCAAACGGATGTGGAATCATTGGATTTTTCCGGTTCTACGAACAAACCCGTTAGAAACCGATCGGAACGTTTGAATCTCCCATCCAGGAGGTCATCCCCGGATTCCGTGCGAAACAAAAAATGGTGAACCCGACGTGAATCCTTAACCAAGTTAAAGTGATTTTCTTCTTATTTGTTAGGCCCCTTGGGCCAACAAAGCAATCATTGACATGTGCTCATCCTAAAGATGCAGTGGCAGGATTCATCTTGATTATGTCTGTTATATGGAACAGGCACTCTTTTCTCAAGATCTTCTGCAAAATGGGTTTCCTTAAATTCACCCCTGTGAATACTACTGCTATAAACACCTCTACTGTGAGGTCTACTGCTGTGAAAACCAATGCTGCAACTCCTGCTGGAACGTCGTCCGCTCTGAGGATGACATCACCAACTCAGCATCTTCAACGCTGGGTTTCTATTGCACTGGTTAAGGAGTACCATCGCAATGGTACGATCCCAACTCTGGAGGACGCTCGTCAAGCCCTCCAAGTTAACAACTCTACCTGGTCGTCCGGACAACGGCGACCAGCGATCAAGAAGCAGACGGTGCTGACTACCGTCTCCAACCGTTGAGGGTCGTTATCCCCGGAACGCAATTTCCATTCACTCCCTTACTCTGAGGAAGTGAATGAGTGGGTCCCGCAGGGCCTTAATTCAAAAAGACAGGAGTCCTTCCCGAGGGCTCCCATCAACAATCGCCGCCAGACTCGTGCGGTAGTGCACCCTCAACATGATGAGGGTACCGACTCCAGGCATTCAGCTCAGGTTCCTCGAACCCGAGCCGGCAAGATGAACCGCCAGAGACGGAATCCGGTTAACAATAGGCAGGTTGTCATCCCTGCCATCTCCGGAGAAGTCCACCAACCTAACATGGTGGAAAAAAACGAGCAGGCACACACACCTGACCGTTATTCCGCTGTCCAGCAGACTCGTCTGGCAGCATCAAGCAAATCCCGCCAGGCAAATCCGGCGGAGTACTATAGGCAGGAACATGCACCTGCTTATACATCACCAGTTAGTCAGCAGGCTTGTCTGACTACATATGATGGATCTCGTCAACCGCATTTGGCGAAGTGTAATCAGCAGGCACATACACCTGCTAATACTAATCAATCCTACCAACAGTCTCGCTTGGTAGCGCACGGAGAAGTCAGCCGGAAAGCCCCGACAACAAACAGGAGGCAGACTCAACTCTCTGCCTCCACACTTGAGTACTGTCAGGATTCACTGACAGGAAAAGGAGGACAGGAGCAGGCACATACACCTACTCCAAACCCGGAATGGACGTATATCCCCGTTCCGGCGGCTGAAGTCACCAAACATATTTTATCAATGGTGAAAGAGCAGAAGCAAATTCCTGCTCATATTCTGGATGCTTGCCAGGATATCATAACAGCTTCAGCGTCATCTCAGGGACAAACACATAAATCTATCCCTAGCAGTGGAGTGACACATCCATGATTCACTCCGGAATAGACACACACATCTGTTCCAGTCCAAGAGGGTCATGGGGCATACTCTCCCATATCATACGGACAACCAAGTCAGGCACATACACCTGATTTGAGTGGAGATCGTCAGCCTAACCTGACCATATTTCCTGATCAGGCACATACACCTGCTCAGAGTAACCACTTTCTTCAACAAGTGGTTTCCAAAGGGAGTAAGAAGGCATCTAAGAAAAAGATCCGCCCAGCAGAGTCAGGAGATCAAAGGCCAATCTGCAACAAGGCCTTGCTCGATGCTGGAGTTCTTGAAGCCCTCAGACATTTATCTACCGGAATTCAAGATTCTACTCCCTCAGTTCCCAATAACGAGAACATTAATTCTGAAGGTCTTCAACAGACACTTCCTCATGAAGACATGCTTCATGAAAATTCGGTCAATATTGAAGTTTCTTCTTCAGATGAGAGCCACATGAACTCTCTGTGTGGTCAGAAGACCAAGGATCAAGAGATCTCATCTTTTTCTGTAACCCATTATGGTGGTCCTCCCCATGATGATGAATTTCACTGCGAAAGTCATCTCCGCAGTAGTGATTCACATTGCCTGGAAAATACTCCAGTGGACAATGTAGTGCTGAGAAAGCCCTCTTATCTTGAGGCACTTGCAAATGTGAAACCAGTCATGTATGATGCTTTATCGCTAACAAGTGAAATACTTTCTCAATCAGAAGATAGCCCAGGATGTAGGTCAATATCCAAACCACCCCTAAGTCATGCATCTTCTAGTTTCACCAATGATCTCTCTACCAATCTTGTTGAATCCGATGAAGCAACAAGGAAACACCAACTCTGGTCAAAACAGGTAGAAGAATCGTCATTTAATGATAAAGAGAAAATGCTGAACATGAGGAAAAAACTGGCCAAAGGTGAAGTACCATTCATGTTTTGGCCTTTGGCTGACTCCCAGTACGACATTCCAAAGATGTTGACGGATGATGGAATCCATGATATTCGTCTCAACATATGGAAAACTCTTTGTCAATTAAATAAGAAGGTATTATCTTATGATGAATATGAAAATAATCTTAAGATAATAGAAGGGATACAAGGTCAGATTGATTTATCATCTCTATCAGTCTCTCGGTATTCGAAGGCTGAAAAACAACAGAGAACCCTTCAACTTTCATGCCTTGGAGCACTAAGAAAATTGCATCAGTTAATTGCCAATGCTCCATCTGATGTTCATATCAGAGGATGTGGTGTTCACGGAGCACTACATTTTACAGTTCTTTCCAGTTAGCAAAGCCCGCCGAAAATGGTCTCATGAAATGTTATTGCCCATGGCCGGCCATAGTCAATGGTCTTTGTTCATAATCAAAAGCTTGCTCAAGAACAGGCTTCAACTAGTTCCTCTCAAAATCAAGCATATAGACAACAAGTTGTTGAATTGCTCCTACATCAAGCAGGCGAGAATATTGCACAAGCCTCTCGTATGGAGAAAACACATCATCAAATGACAGAAGTCTCAGAAATCATCCAACAGTCTGTTGAACCAGGTGATAAAAATGGATACAGGTTAATGCATACACCTAATTTCTGAACTAAGATTCGCATGATCAAGAGATCTTTTAAGAAGATCTCAGACGTAGCATGTCAAGAGCCACCCCAGCTTGTCAGACTGGGGATTCTCTAACCCATCCCTCAGAGTCAACAAATGGGATTCGAGGAGTTGAGCAGAATCAGCAGGAACACCCCCAGTTCTCGAGACTGGGGACTCTTTCAAATCATCAATCCCCTCCTCAGAGAATGTCGGTCTTTTATTGATTTGGGAAGAAGCCCCAAGAGGAACGAAGAGCAAAATTATCAGGAGATTCCCTCCAAGTTATAGCTCATCAAGAAGTTCCTAAAATATTGAATCAACAAAAGGCAATGTCTCCTCAAAGACATGAAAGAAGACAATATCACAGAAATGTTGATAGAAGAGATGTGATGCATTATGCATCAATCAATGTCATCAATGCTGTTATTGTTAATCCACCAGAGGAGACTCACTCAGGGGACTCAGATGAAGAGCGTCCTGCTCAAGAAAATGTATGCACCGATACAAATGAAGAAGGTGTACGTACACGAAGTCAAAGGATTACTCAGAACCTAGGTAATCCACTTCCCTCCCTCCAAAAGGTATCCAACAAAGGGAAGGGAAAGAATCAGGTTACATATCCTTCCTATGGAGAAGGTTAGTCGGTCTCATTAGAGCAAAGGTTTGCACAACAAGAGGAATAAATGAAAGAATTAAGAAGTTTGAATGCAGAACTACTTCAGAGTAGTCTTCTTCTTAAGAATGCTGAAGTCCGATAGCCAAAGGAATTTGTTGCAGTTACTGAGATGGATCAAGAATATCCTCCTTTATCAGTACACCCTCAGAGGTCTAATCCCGTGGGTCAAGCGCAACAACGGTTAGCAGTGCTACCATCAGTTGCAACACCAACCACCACGTCTGTCCAAGCTCCATTCATTGCACCTACCCAAAACCAAGTTCAACCTGATGTTTCTCAAAAGTTAATAACTACTATTGAGTCATTAACAGCTCGGTTAGAAACTATGGAGGGGAAACGGGCGCAAGATCAACCTGAAAAGAAAGTTTACCCTGAATGGGTAGATTCAATTTCTCCTCCATCCAGTTTTGGAAACCCTGTTTTCCCTACTTTCAATGGATCAGGTGACCCTGAACAACATTTGACGCATTACGCGTCTTGTTGTGATCCTATGATGGGAACTCCAGAGCAGCAAGAAACAGTGAAACTCAGATGCTTCGTGCGAACCTTGTAAGGACCAGCTTTTGTCTGGTATACAAGCTTCCAATCCCGGTCAATCATCGGATGGGAGGATCTTCGTCAAAAATTCTTTCTTCAGTTCAGCTCAACATTGCCAAAAACGACAGTTTTCGATATTACAAACTGCAAGCAAAGGGAGAATGAAAGAGTCTTTGATTTCATTGCTTGCTGGAATGGATTAACGTATTCCCTGAGTTTAGCACTCCATCAGGAAGAGCTGTTGCCAATCTGTGTGGCAAATTTGTGTGACGAATTACGCACGCCATTGATCCCTGTGAAATTCACAGGAGGGTTTCGAGACCTTACTTCAATCGCTCAGCAGATTGAAGATTCCCTTATACAGGATACGATTAAATCTCGTGTAATTCCATCAGCTCCAGGAAGAAAAATGGGTAAAGTAGAAACTGCTACAGTTATTCTTAAACAAGCACCTGTACCTTTATCTACTTCAAAACCTTCATCTTCTCGAAGGACTCCACCTCCTGAACGCCAACAACAAAGGCCGTTTCGTCCAAATGATCAAAGAGATCAACGACGAAAACAATTTGAGGATATGAAGAGTAAAACATACTCTTTCCGAAATGAGAAAGTTCCTGGTTACTTCATTTCAGCTCTGGAAAATAATTTGGTTCAATTACCAGTGCCCAAGAGGCCAAACAAGGAAGGAGATGAAGACCATCCCAATTATTGTCCCTTTCATCAAATGTTGGGGCATCCCATAAAGGAGTGTTTTGTCTTTAAAGACCTCCTGCAAAAGATAGTCTACTTGGGACAAGTCAAATTGAAGGGTTCTTTAGCTCATGTAGTGTGTGTTACCGCTACAGATCCAGAGGAAGGAGGCGAGTGGCAGGAAGTCAGAAGCAAAACTGCGCAAAAATATGATGATTGGATGGTCAGAAAGACAATCAATCGGACCCATGCCATTTTGCGAACACAATTGAAGAAGCTAGTTGTGTCTCCTAGAAAAGCTACAGTGAAGCCTCCATCAAAATACAAAACCTCAAAAAGGCGGCGCAATTCAAAGAAAAAGAGGAATCTGAAGAAGATGAGTATGTATTGAGGCCTCACTACTATAAATAAGCCCATTAGCGACCGCCATTGGCGGTCGCTAAAGGGCTTTAGCGGCCGCGCAGCGACCGCCATTGGCGGTCGCTGTTGCCTCGTCGCTAGAGGCCATTAGCGACCGCCAATGGCGGTCGCAATAGGTGCCCGGCAGGTCGGCCTTCAGCGACCGCTTGGCGGTCGCTGAAGGCCCTCTGCCGGGCACCTATAGCGACCGCCTATGGCGGTCGCTATTATAAAAAAAAATTTAAAATTTTTTTTATTGAATTGAATATAAATATATATATATATATCTGTGTGTAAAAATATTCATATATATACTATTAAATACAATATTTTAAATATATATATATATATATAATATATTTTAAATGTTTTAATATATATTTAATATATATTTAATATATATATAATATCAAATCATTGTGCTATAATAATTTAAAAACTTTGATTCAAGAAATAATCTCATTTCAGGTCGTTCGGAGCACGTTTGCTCCGAATCGGACCGCCGCACGCCGTTTTGGTGTTTAACGGCGCCGGAAACGCGTTTCCGGCCGCCGCGGTCACACAGCACCTCCGAATGAGGTGCCGTCTGGCCGAACATTTCACAATTCACGCCCCGGATGTTTTCGTACGGTTTCGTGGCATTCGGAGGTCGTTCGGGTGGTTTTGACCCCCCAACGCGCCATTTCAGCGCGCGCCGCGCTGCTGAAAACGTCACAATCGGACGTGCCGCGCGCACCGCACGTCCGATGAACGTGCGGCCTCCTCCTGTATCTCAGGAATAATATTTCTATCGTTCCCGTGCGGTTTCAGGTCGTTCGGAGCACGTTTTCTCCGAATCGGACCGCCGCACGCCGTTTTGGTGTTTAACGGCGCCGGAAACACGTTTCCGGCCGTCGCGGTCACACGGCACCTCCGAATGAGGTGCCGTCTGGCCGACCATTTCACAATTCACGCCCCGGATGTTTTCGTACGGTTTCGTGGCATTCGGAGGTCGTTCGGGTGGTTTTGACCCCCCAACGCGCCATTTCATCGCGCGCCGCGCTGCTGAAAACGACACAATCGGACGTGCCGCGCGCACCGCACGTCCGATGGACGTGCGCCCTCCTCCTGCATCTCAGGAATAATATTTCTATCGTTCCCGTGCGGTTTCAGTTCGTTCGGAGCACGTTTGCTCCGAATCGGACCGCCGCACGCCGTTTTGGTGTTTAACGGCGCCCGAAACGCGTTTCCGGCCGCCGCGGTCACACGGCACCTCCGAATGAGGTGCCGTCGGGCCGAACATTTCACAATTCACGCCTCGGATGTTGTCGTACGGTTTCGTGGCATTCGGAGGTCGTTCGGGTGGTTTTGACCCCCCAACGCGCCATTTCAGCGCGCGCCTTGCTGCTGAAAACGACACAATCGGACGTGCCGCGCGCACCGCACGTCCGATGGACGTGCGGCCTCCTCCTGCATCTCAGGAATAATATTTCTATCGTTCCCGTGCGGTTTCAGGTCGTTCGGAGCACGTTTGCTCCGAATCGGACCGCCGCACGCCGTTTTGGTGTTTAACGGCGCCGGAAACGCGTTTCCGGCCGCCGCGGTCACACGGCACCTCCGAATGAGGTGCCGTCTGGCCGAAAATTTCACAATTCACGCCTCGGATGTTTTCGTACGGTTTCGTGGCATTCGGAGGTCGTTCGGGTGGTTTTGACCCCCCAACGCGCCATTTCAGCGCGCGCCGCGCTGCTGAAAACGACACAATCGGACTTGCCGCGCGCACCGCACGTCCGATTGACGTGCGGCCTCCTCCTGCATCTCAGGAATAATATTTCTATCGTTCCCGTGCGGTTTCAGGTCGTTCGGAGCACGTTTGCTCCGAATCGGACCGCCGCATGCCGTTTTGGTGTTTAACGGCGCCGGAAACGCGTTTCCGGCCGCCGCAGTCACACGGCACCTCCGAATGAGGTGCCGTCTGGCCGACCATTTCACAATTCACGCCCCGGATGTTTTCGTACGATTTCGTGGCATTCGGAGGTCGTTCGGGTGGTTTTGACCCCCCAACGCGCCATTTCAGCGCGCGCCGCGCTGCTGAAAACGACACAATCGGACGTGCCACGCGCACCGCACGTCCGATGGATGTGCGGCCTCCTCCTGCATCTCAGGAATAATATTTCTATCATTCCCGTGCAGTTTCAGGTCGTTCGGAGCACGTTTGCTCCGAATCGGACCGCCACACGCCGTTTTGGTGTTTAACGGCGCCGGAAACGCGTTTCCGGCCGCCGCGGTCACACGGCACCTCCGAATGAGGTGCCGTCTAGCTGACCATTTTACAATTCACGCCCCGGATGTTGTCGTACGGTTTCGTGGCATTCGGAGGTCGTTCGGGTGGTTTTGACCCCCCAACGCGCCATTTCAGCGCGCGCCGCGCTGCTGAAAACGACACAATCGGACGTGCCGCGCGCACCGCACGTCCGATGGACGTGCGGCCTCCTCCTGCATCTCAGGAATAATATTTCTATCGTTCCCGTGCGGTTTTAGGTCGTTCGGAGCACGTTTGCTCCGAATCGGACCGCCGCACGCCGTTTTGGTGTTTAACGGCGCCGGAAACGCGTTTCCGGCCGCCGCGGTCACACGGCACCTCCGAATGAGGTGCCGTCTGACTGACCATTTTACAATTCACGCCCCGGATGTTGTCGTACGGTTTCGTGGCATTTGGAGGTCGTTCGGGTGGTTTTGACCCCCCAACGCGCCATTTCAGCGCGCGCCGCGCTGCTGAAAACGACACAATCGGACGTTCCGCGCGCACCGCACGTCTGATGGACGTGCGGCCTCCTCCTGCATCTCAGGAATAATATTTCTATCGTTTCCGTGCGGTTTCAGGTCGTTCGGAGCACGTTTGCTCCGAATCGAACCGCCGCACGCCGTTTTGGTGTTTAACGGCGCCGGAAACGCGTTTCCGGCCGCCGCGGTCACACAGCACCTCCGAATGAGGTGCCGTTTGGCCGACCATTTCACAATTCACGCCCCGGATGTTGTCGTACGGTTTCGTGGCATTCGGAAGTTGTTCGGGTGGTTTTGACCCCCCAACGCGCCATTTCAGCGCGCGCCGCGCTGTTGAAAACGACACAATCGGACGTGCCGCACGCACCGCACGTCCGATGGATGTGCGGACTCCTCCTGCATCTCAGGAATAATATTTCTATCGTTCCCGTGCGGTTTCAGGTCGTTCGGAGCACGTTTGCTCCGAATCGGACCGCCGCACGCCGTTTTGGTGTTTAACGGCGCCGGAAACGCGTTTCCGGCCACTGCGGTCACACGGCACCTCCGAATGAGGTGCCTTCTGGCCGACCATTTCAAAATTCACGCCCCGGATGTTGTCGTACGGTTTCGTGGCATTCGGAGGTCGTTCGGGTGGATTTGACCCCCCAACGCGCCATTTCAGCGCGCGTCGCGCTGCTGAAAACGACACAATCGGACGTGCCGCGCGCACCGCACGTCCGATGGACGTGCGGCCTCCTCCTGCATGTCAGGAATAATATTTCTATCGTTCCCGTGCGGTTTCAGGTCGTTCGGAGCACGTTTGCTCCGAATCGGACCGCCGCACGCCGTTTTGGTGTTTAACGGCGCCGAAAACGCGTTTCCGGCCGCCGCGGTCACACGGCACCTCCGAATGAGGTTCCGTCTGGCCGAACATTTCACAATTCATGCCTCGGATGTTTTCGTACGGTTTCGTGGAATTCGGAGGTCGTTCGGGTGGTTTTGACCCCTCAACGCGCCATTTCAGCGCGCGCCGCGTTGCTGAAAACGACACAATCGGACGTGCCGCGCGCACCGCACGTCCGATGGACGTGCGGCCTCCTCCTGTATCTCAGGAATAATATTTCTATCGTTCCCGTGCGGTTGCAGGTCGTTCGGAGCACGTTTTCTCCGAATCGGACCGCCGCACGCCGTTTTGGTGTTTAACAGCGCCGGAAACGCGTTTCCGGCCGCCGCGGTCACACGGCACCTCTGAATGAGGTTCCGTCTGGCCGACCATTTCACAATTCACGCCCCGGATGTTTTCGTACGGTTTCGTGGCATTCGGAGGTCGTTCGGGTGGTTTTGACCCCCCAACGCGCCATTTCAGCGCGCGCCGCGCTGCTGAAAACGACACAATCGGACGTTCCGCGCGCACCGCACGTCCGATGGACGTGCGGCCTCCTCCTGAATCTCAGGAATAATATTTCTATCGTTCCCGTGCGGTTTCAGGTCGTTCGGAGCACGTTTGCTCCGAATCGGACCGCCGCACGCGGTTTTGGTGTTTAACGGCGCCAGAAACGCGTTTCCGGCCGCCGCGGTCACACGGCACCTCCGAATGAGGTGCCGTCTGGCCGACCATTTCGAAATTCACGCCCCGGATGTTTTCGTACGGTTTCGTGGCATTCGGAGGTCGTTCGGGTGGTTTTGACCCCCCAACGCGCCATTTCAGCGCGCGCCGCGCCGCTGAAAACGACACAATCGGACGTGTCGCGCGCACCGCACGTCCGATGGATGTGCGGCCTCCTCCTGCATCTCAGGAATAATATTTCTATCGTTCCCGTGCGGTTTGAGGTCGTTCGGAGCACGTTTTCTCCGAATCGGACCGCCGCACGCCGTTTTGGTGTTTAACGGCGCCAGAAACGCGTTTCCGGCGGCCGCGGTCACACGGCACCTCCGAATGAGGTGTCGTCTGGGAGACCATTTCACAATTCACGCCCCGGATGTTTTCGTACGGTTTCGTGGCATTCGGAGGTCGTTCGGGTGGTTTTGACCCCCCAACGCGCCATTTCAGCGCGCGCCGCGCTGCTGAAAACGACACAATCGGACGTGCCGCGCGCACCGCACGTCCATCGGACGTGCCGTGCGGGGGGTTGTACGGGGGTGCGGGGGGGGGGGGGGGGGGCTGTACGGGGGTGGCGGGGGGCTGTACGGGGGTGCGGGGGGGTGTACGGGGGTGCGGGGGGCTGTACGGGGGTGCGGGGGGGGGGGGGGGGGGGGCTGTACGGGGGTGCGGGGGGCTGTACGGGGGTGGCGGGGGCCTGTACGGGGGTGGCAGGGGGCAGTACGGGGGTGCGGGGGGTGTACGGGGGTGCGGGGGGCTGTACGGGGGTATCGGGGGGCTGTACGGGGGTGGCGGGGGGCTGTACGGGGGTGGCGGGGGGCAGTACGGGGGTGCGGGGGGTTGTACGGGGGTGCGGGGGGGGGGGGGGTTGTACGGGGGTGCGGGGGGGCTGTACGGGGGTGCGGGGGGCTGTACGGGGGTGCGGGGGGGGGGGGGGGGGGGGGCTGTACGGGGGTGCGGGGGGCTGTACGGCGGTGGCGGGGGCCTGTACGGGGGTGGCGGGGGGCAGTACGGGGGTGCGGGGGGCAGTACGGGGGTGTGGGGGTTGTACGGGGGTGCGGGGGGGCTGTACGGGGGTGGCGGGGGGCTGTACGGGGGTGGCGGGGGGGCAGTACGGGGGTGCGGGGGGTTGTACGGGGGTGCGGGGGGTTGTACGGGGGTGCGGGGGGGTGGGGGGCTGTACGGGGGTGCGAGGGGCTGTACGGGGGTGCGGGGGGGGGGGGGGCTGTACGGGGGTGCGGGGGGCTGTACGGGGGTGGCGGGGCCTGTACGGGGGTGGCGGGGGGCAGTACGGGGGTGCGGGGGGCAGTACGGGGGTGCGGGGGGTTGTACAGGGGTGCGGGGGGGCTGTACGGGGGTGCGGGGGGGCTGTACGGGGGTGGAGGGGGGCTGTACGGGGGTGCGGGGGGCTGTACGGGGGTGCGGGGGTGCGGGGGGCTCTACGGGAGTGCGGGGGGCTCTCCGGGGGTGCAAAGGCCATCCCATTGATTACAAAAGTGAAAAATAAAAGTGATAACATCTAATTAATACATATTTCTTTTATCGATACCATACTGAAATTTATAAAAAATATATTGGATAATACATAATCTATAATATCAGATTTATTGATCTGTTGGAATTAGTTCGACTTTTTCAAATGTAGAATCATTCAAGATTATCTGATCAAAAACTCAATATGTGTATAAAATATTTAAAAGACCACCATGGATGGTAATAATGCATTACTTAAATGAATAAATACAGTACATCAATATCAACCCTACCAGTAAAAACAAAAAACATATCTCGTGAATATATGGTGCGTCACGCGTTGCCATCACTGCTACCTCCTTCTGGTGGGCCAGGTGCCTACAACAAATAAACATTATAAATATTTTAATAACAAAAATAATTTAAATTAAATAAATAAATACAGTATATACCTGCGTCGTATGATCCCCTGTACCATCAGCTCGACGCACATATTCCCGCAGTGCTCTAACCTCAGCTATCAATTGCGCATTTGTCTCCTTGGAAGCGCGCAGCCGTGCCTCAAAATCTGACATCTACTGTGTCATATGAGCAACAACAGGACCGACAACCGCAGCGCGTGACACTACAGAACGAGGAATCCCTGCTCCATAGGTCAAACTATAGCCATGCCCGTCCCGACCAATAATGCGATGAAAGATCTCATCCCGTCGCATGGGAAGCTGTCGCTGGTCCTCTGGCAGATGTTCTAACTCAGCTTCAAATTGATCCTATGAAATATTTAAATATATATAAATATATATATGTTAATATATAGATTTATGTAATTATTGGTAAGTACAGACACTTACTATCAATGCTGCAACCTCTGGATCATTGCGATCACGAGTCCTTATCCACACCAACATTTTATCAGTTGCTGCACCTTGCCCTCGCAACTATATATTAAAAGAATATAAACACAAAACCATATTAATTAATAAATTAAAAGATGAATAATATATACCTCATGTCGGATCTGAGACACGTGACGAGTCCCGAGCCTGTGAGCTGGTCCCTGCAACGCTCAATTCTCCGAATGGCGTGTTGACACCTCCTACATTCAATTCATTCAAATTTCAAACAAATCACATATTCTTGAAAATATATATACAACAAAATAATTAATATACAAACCGCAACACCCTCAGTAGACCAATATACAACCAAGTCACGCCACTGATCCAGGAGGACACCTCTCGGGACTTTTTCGAAAATGTCAAGGGCACCCACATTTGGTACCCAGTGGTCCCTCTTCACTTTGCCTTTATAATCTTTCCATAGCTTACGGCATTTGCTCATACACACGGGCCGAAACTCTTCAGGGCATACTTTCAAATTTTGCTATAATGAAAATAATCAAACATATTAGTATTATTTATAAATAGAAAATAAAGTAAAATTATTTTCTTACCTGAACCTCCCTCCACAGACGATCTAATGTGTCCTGAGGGATAGAAGCCCAATCACGCGTGGTCAATGGAAATCGATGTGGGTCACGTATGATATGACCCAGCTGACGATAAAAGGTCGGGGCATTCGGTCCCCACGGGATGAAATACCTCATCAAATGAAGCATCTGTCGTCGTGTCGGAATTCCATGATAATATGCCACGACCGGGGCCTCTCTTGCGAGAGGAAGAACTAGCCGAGTCTGATCCCTGTTGAAAACAATTTTATATATAAATTGACAAATGTTATATATATATATATATATATATGTGTGTCAATTACATAAAAAATATAGACAATGACATTCAAACATACCTCGACCCTGAGACGTAGATGCCTCAGATGGATGATGTGGATTTTCTGCCTCTTCCCCCTGACATGTCTGCAGTCATACAAAATATCAGTAATGAGTCCAAAGTGTTTAAAAGATAAATTGGATTGTTATTAATAAATCAAACTTGTACAACTGTTAATCAAACAAAAAATGGATTGAATAATTAGTTGTGAATGAATTTTAAAAAATCAGAAAGTTAATCAACCTAAATATTTATGACTGAATTAACTTACAAAAGTGAGGATTAAAACTTATAAGGATTTATAAAATGATTAGATAATTTATGATATCCTAGGACATTCTACTGAATAGCGGGAAAACAATTATACCTTTCATTAAGCATGAAAATCGACCGTTTCTCCTTCAACAGCCGCTCTGACCCAATAAATATCTTCTTCACGTTGAACTACGGTATGTTGATCAAGTTGTTGGTAAACAAACGGAACAGTCTCGGGTTCATCTTCTTCAAATAAAAACACTCCTCGCCGAGACATTTTGACAACAACTTGCCAACTTGGATCCGAAGGCAAAGTAACGAAGAATACTTGTTCTGTTTGTGATGTCAAAATGAAAGGTTCATTCTCAACTCGTTCATTATTTCTGTATAACATATAGTTAAAATTCACCAATGAAAACTGATATTGATCGACTTTACATCCACGCACTGGATCAACCCAATTACACTTTAACAATATGTACTTCAAACCGTGTGTGTATACAACTTCATTGATGTCTATCAATTGACCATAGTAATAACCAGAATCGACAAAGGGACAACCGATACCACTGTTTTGTGTTGCTCGTTTGTTGTCAACATCTTTAATGCGAAATCGAAAACCATTAGCATCAATAGCTTTATAACGACGAGCCGTTATAGATGGACCCTCAGCCAGTTGGATAAATACTTCAGGTAGCGTGGGGTACCCTAACTCCCTCAGCTTACGAACCTACATAATTTATAAAAATCAATACTGATATATGCAGAAAGAATTAGTTTAATACTTCACTCATAATGAAAATCAATTTATACATACATAATCCTTGAACCAATCATGAAATGCCGCATAATGAGATTGTTGAATTTGCATCTTAGTCGCACGATGCATCTCTTCTTTTATCTCATTAATGTGTTTCCTGCAAATGATTACGCGATGTTTAAAAAGATCATCTTATGCAAAGAAAACATGTAAAAGTTATACAAGCACATTGATAAGATACTTACTGCATTAATGGTGCAACTGATGGAGTATTGAACAAGATATATCGATGTGCTTGTATCCACTCGATGTTGTCCATATCAAATGTGGTTCCTTCTCCACTGGACCATCATGAATTCGAGAGGGCTTATCTAATTTTGTTTCAACATCCGTAAGATATTATGCACAAAAGGTAGTACACTCATCCATCAAATAACCATTGGATATTGATGCCTCTGGTCGAGCTCTGTTGCGTACAAATCTTTTCAATGTACTCAAATACCGTTCAATAGGATACATCCACATGAATTGCACTGGACCAGCAGCCATTACTTCATCAGTTAGGTGCACTGTCAAGTGGACCATAACATCGAAAAATGAGGGGGGGAAAAGTTTCTCAAAGTGACAAAGCGTAAGTACAATTCGGTCCTGCAAACTTTTTAAATCACTCATTCGTTGATTTCTTAAACAAAGCTGTCTAAAAAAATTACTCATCTCAATCAAGGGCTGAACAACATTGGGGGATAAACAATCACAAATTGCGATTGGAATCAACTGCTGAAGTAATATGTGATTGTCATGACTTTTCAACCCTTGCAATGTCTTGCTCGTCAGATTCACACACTTTGAAATATTAGAAGAGTAACCATCAGGCACCTTGACCATCTTTAAAATGGAAAGAAATGTCTCTTTCTCCTCTGTAGTCATCGAATACTATGCAGCAGGAATATATGCCTTGTTTCCCTCAGCTAACTGTAAATGCAACTGTTTCCTTAAACCCATTTCTTACAAATCACGGCGTGCATTAACATGGTCCTTTGACTTTCCACTGACACCTAAAATGGTCCACAATATGTTATCACAAACATTTTTTTCAATGTGAATGACATCCAAATTATGCCTCAACATGTTAGTTTTCCAATACGGAAGACTATAAAAAATATTTTTCTTTTTCCAATTGTGACTGCGCTGCCTACCCGCAGCACGAATATTACGTACTGGAGGAGCCACCAAATCCTGAATTTCATATACCGTGCGGATGTTTTCTTCCTCAATCTGCGATAACATTTTGACTCCTGTCATGATCTTTGGTGCTGGGCTGAACTCTCTAGAACCATCAAATGCCACTCTGTCCTTTCTGAACCTGTGCTGGGGAGGGAGAAAACGCCTGTGACCCATGTATGCCCATTTTTTGGAATGTTTAAGCCATACAGATTTTTTACTTTTATTGCAACAAGGGAAAGCAAATTCCCCTTTCGTACTCCAGCCTGATAAATTTGCATAAGCTGGGAAGTCATTGATTGTCCACAATAAAGCTGCATGCAGTTTGAACATTTCATTCGTTTGCGCAGTCATAAGTCATCACACCATCGCCCCAAAATTCATTCAACTCATCAATCAATGGCTGAAGGTAAACATCAATCTTATCCCCCGGACTTTCAGGTCCATCAATAAGAGTGGAAAGTAATATAAATTTTTGCTTCATACAAAGCCACGGAGGAAGATTATATGGAACCAACACCACGGGCCATGTGCTATGAGTTGCACCAACCATAGACTTGAATGGATTGAAACCATCTGCTGCCAATCCTAATCGGACATTACGAACATCTTTAGCAAAGTCGGGATGTCTCTTATCAAAATCCTTCCATGCATGAGAGTCTGCCGGGTGGGTTAACATGTCACTTTCATGAACTCTTTCTGCATGCCATCTCATTAAATTAGAAACTTTAGATGACATAAAAAATCTTTTCAACCTCGGTTTAAGGGGAAAGTAACGCATTTTCTTTACGACAATCGGTTTCCCCTGTATCGCAATCTGACTTTGATGAGTCTTATTTCCCCTGTTCTCTTTCCACCTGGAAGCGCCACAAACCGTACAAATATCCAAATGAGCAGTTTTCATTTCTAAACAACATACAGTTGTTTTGCACATGCATCTATAGTCTCATATGTAAAACCTAAGTTCTCTGTCAACTTACGAGCATAGTAATACGACTTAGGAATCTTAGCGTCGACAGGAAGAACTTTTTTCAATAAAACCAAAAGCATGTCGAATGATGTGTCTGACCAATTATTCAAAGTCTTCAAATGCAACAACTCCACGATAAACGACAGTTCATTGTAAGAAGTACATCCAGGATATAATTCCGTTTTCGCATCATCAAGTACTTCATAAAACCTCCTCGAATCATGATCTGCACCAGAGCGAAGATTTATCTCACCGGTCTCAAGATTCTGGATGTCAATGCCTTCAGGATCAAACCCACGTACCATTTCAGTAAGCATTTCATGCATTGGATCAGTCATCCTTGCATCAACATCCATCTGAGCTGCATCTGTATTTTGACAACGAACGTATTCTTCTCCATGACGAGTCCAACTCTTATAATTTTTCAGAAATCCATTAAAGAAAAGGTGCTCCCTCACAGTATCTCGTGTGAATTGATATCTGTTAGCACATTTTCTACATGGACAACTAATATAGTCACTTTCAAATCCTCTCGTGAAGTCAATAAACTGCATAATGCCATTGAAATATTCTCTAGACGTTCGATTTGGAAGATCAATCCAACTCTTATCCATAATAATATCTGTATAACAAACATTTGCATCCAGGATGACGACTTCAATTATGAACCATCATAACCATGACCAGTGAATGTCGAGGGAAATAGTTTATTATCAGACATTTTTATTAAAATAAAAGAAAATGAAATAAATTAAAGAAGTGTTTATTTTATATAGAAACATTCTTTGTAGTGCAACAAAGGGGGCAGTTGTTTCAGAAATTAATGCAATCCCACAATGACTAGAAAATAGAAACACTGACTCATTATTTTTGCAGTGTGACAAAACACTGAATTTGTTTACCTATTTTTAATGGGTAAATCGAATGTTAGAAATGTGGAGAAATTGGGATGAACTCGAGATAATTATTGGAGCTTTGGAGGAGAATTTATTGTCGGACGATGATGATGCAATCGATCGACGCATCTCAGATTCGATGAACCTAAAAAATAAAAGCAACGCGATGATCGTTCTTCACCTAAATCGAGGTAGGGGTTGTTATTTTGATTCTTCTTTTCTCTATTCTTAGATTAGATGTTCAATGTGTATCAACACCCAAACAGGTTAATCTGTGGATCATGCATTCTTACAGGAGGGTTTTAATTGGGTTGTTTTTGGGGATTAATCCACGATGTTAAAATCAATGTTTCAATTATCTCTATTTAATCCTTCAAACATGAGAATGTTGGCACCATGAAGAACAACTATGTACGTTCATTCCTCTTTTGTTTAATGATTTTTTTCTTTCACTTATTTTACCCTACATTCTTTGTGTACTTCATAGGGAAATGAACAGTGAAATGCTTCACATCCATTATGAAACATAACAATCCCAAATCATGGGTCGAGCATCGTGACGGCCAAGAGGAGGTGCGACGATGATAGAATTTGAAGAATCATTGTTGACGCTCCTTTCGTCACAGAATCTAAAGATCTGAAAAGGGGAATATCTGAGCTCAAAGTGATTCAACCTTTGAAGAAAACATCAAAAATCAAAAAAGGCATGAACAGAGGATCAAAAGCAACTGCACCGCGCAAGTTATATCACTGTCGCGCAAGTACACTTGCGCGACGCCCTTGGTCGCGCAAGTGACTTGCGCGACCTAAGTGATAACCGCCTGGTAACCACCCGGGGTCTTCTCCTGCATATAAATAGACCCTGTGGGCCCCCCATTCGAGAGGAATTTTTTCCAGAAACTCGGATTGGAGCTCCCGATGCCCAAGTCTCTTCTCAAAGCTTCTGGAACACTTGTAAAGGTAATTTATTACCTAGAATGGAAGATTTAAAGAGAAGAAGGAAGGCCTAAGTGTTGAAACTCATCAACACTTGCGCGCCGCCTTATTCCTTCAATAGAACTCGCGTGTCCCTTTTCTGCAAGAACCTCAAGAGGATTTTAAAGGGATTTATAAATAGTCGCTCAAATATTCTAATGATGTTTGAGAATCACGCAAGTACCCCTCATGTCGCGCAAGTATACTTGCGCGACCAATACTTGCGCGCCGCCAGAATACTTGCGCGCCTTTCAAGACTTGCGCGACCCTACCTTTTTGGGTGCCCATCTTGCCCATTTTACCCCTCTTAAGACATCACACCTTTCCTTTTCAAGATTCAGTCTTCAAGACACTCTTCAGAGCCATTTATGGCATGATTTCTTGATTTTACTTCCTTATCTGAAAGAAATCCTGTGGAATATCTCTCAAA
This sequence comes from Viscum album, assembly GCA_963277665.1. NCBI lineage: Eukaryota > Viridiplantae > Streptophyta > Magnoliopsida > Santalales > Viscaceae > Viscum > Viscum album. The sequence goes on along the minus strand of OY728157.1, from coordinate 1,187,646,108 downwards.
ACCTAGTGATTTAAATATCCATTTGTCACTAAAAAATGGAGAGTTCATTCATTAAATCTCATCCTTTAAGATGAGAGAATCCTTAACTTGGGTATCCTTTTCAGGAATAATCCCTAGTTATATGTCCTTTAACTTGGGTATCTTCCTCAAGAGTAAGTCCCAAATTCTTAAAGTTCCCAAACTTGGGCATCCTCCTAAGGTGTAAGCCCCAAACCTTAATTCCTTATCTTGGGCATCCTCCTCAAGAGTAAGCCCCAATCATAATCCTTTAATCTGGGCATCCTTCTTAGGAATAAGCCCCGAGTCCCGTAACTTGGGCATCCTCCTCAGGAATAAGCCCCAAACCTTAATCCCTAACCTGAGCCTCCTTTTTCAAGTATAAAACCCAGTTATAATCTTGGGCTTCCTTTTCAGGAATAAGCCCCAAGTCCCCTAATTTCTCTTTAACCAGTCCTAATTTACCCTTGATTTGGGTTTCCTTTTCAGGAGTAAAACCCAATCATAAGTCCCCTCCTAACTTGGGCATCCTCCTTAGGAGTAAGCCCCAAGATTAGAGTATTCAAATCTCCATGAAGCACATATACCTTTATGGACCCTGTTCATGGATTTTCTCCCTAAAAGTGAATCCTAAACCTTCATCTATCTGGGCAGTCATACATACATAAGCCCCAAACCATTTCTTATGATTGCATCATTCATGGCACAATTGTCTAAATTTTACTAATACCTATTGTTTCTCACAACGATCATGACTCACGTGAGCATAGAGTGTAAAAGTAATTGTGACATCCTGCTTTGAGCCATCAATCATAAACATCATACCCTTATTCGAACTACGTGGGTTCTGATACCTTTTTCAAAACAAAGGATACGTAGGTAGCCCATCTATGGGTTTGATCCCAACTCAGAAGTAATTAATTGTCCTTCCGAATAACGATAAACTTCAAGTGCCCCACTTAGTGGCTTTAAAACCAGCCTGGTCATCATAAAGACCAAGAGACTTTTATATAAATGTTTTGAAGGATACCATTGACCAAGAATCTCTAAATAGATACAGATGATTCTCTATTGATGAAGAACCTCGAATACATATAAAAGATTCTCTAAATTTCTCACATATTTAATCATTGATTGTTAAACTGAAGGAAAGCTCATTTTATACTTGGAAATGTAATAAGGATTCACGAACATAACTTAAATCTATAAAGAGAGTCCCGGAGTAGACAATAATTCCCCTCAACAAGGTGTGATGAGTCCGACCTACCATCCTCTCGACCAGTGAAAATTCCTAAGCCTCATTAGCCCACAAGCTAATGAGCGCCTACCTTTGGAAAGTAGGTCCAAACGGATGTGGAATCATTGGATGTTTCCGGTTCTACGAACAAACCCATTAGAAACCGATCGGAACGTTTGAATCTCCCATCCAGGAGGTCATCCCCGGATTCCGTGCGAAAAAAAAATGGTGAACCCGACGTGAATCCTTAACCAAGTTAAAGTGATTTTCTTCTTATTTGTTAGGCCCCTTGGGCCAACAAAGCAATCATTGACATGTGCTCATCCTAAAGATGCAGTGGCCGGATTCATCTTGATTATGTCTGTTATATGGAACAGGCACTCTTTTCTCAAGATCTTCTGCAAAATGGGTTTCCTTAAATTCACCCCTGTGAATACTACTGTTATAAACACCTCTACTGTGAGGTCTACTGCTGTGAAAACCAATGCTGCAACTCCTGCTGGAACGTCGTCCGCTCTGAGGATGACATCACCAACTCAGCGTCTTCAACGCTGGGTTTCTATTGCACTGGTTAAGGAGTACCATCGCAATGGTACGATCCCAACTCTGGAGGCCGCTCGTCAAGCCCTCCAAGTTAACAACTCTACCTGGTCTTCCGGACAACGGCGACCAGCGATCAAGAAGCAGACGGTGCTGACTACCGTCTCCAACCGTTGAGGGTCGTTATCCCCGGAACGCAATTTCCATTCACTCCCTTACTATGAGGAAGTGAATGAGTGGGTCCCGCAGGGCCTTAATTCAAAAAGACAGGAGTCCTTCCCGAGGGCTCCCATCAACAATCGCCGCCAGACTCGTGCGGTAGTGCACCCTCAACATGATGAGGGTACCGACTCCAGGCATTCAGCTCAGGTTCCTCGAACCCGAGCCGACAAGATGAACCGCCAGAGATGGAATCCGGTTAACAATAGGCAGGTTGTCATCCCTGCCATCTCCGGAGAAGTCCACCAACCTAACATGGTGGAAAAAAACGAGCAGGCACACACACCTGTCCGTTTTTCCGCTGTCCAGCAGACTCGTCTGGGAGCATCAAGCAAATCCCGCCAGGCAAATCCGGCAGAGTACTATAGGCAGGAACATGCACCTGCTTATACATCACCAGTTAGTCAGCAGGCTTGTCTGACTACATATGATGGATCTCGTCAACCGCATTTGGCGAAGTTTAATCAGCAGGCACATACACCTGCTAATACTAATCAATCCTACCAACAGTCTCGCTTGGTAGCGCACAGAGAAGTCAGCCGGAAAGCCCCGACAACAAATAGGAGGCAGACTCAACTCTCTGCCTCCACACCTGAGTACTGTCAGGATTCACTGACAGGAAAAGGAGGACAGGAGTAGGCACATACACCTACTCCAAACCCGGAATGGACGTATATCCCCGTTCCGGCGGCTGAAGTCAGCAAACATATTTTATCAATGGTGAAAGAGCAGAAGCAAATTCCTGCTCATATTTTGGATGCTTGCCAGGATATCATAACAGCTTCAGCGTCATCTCAGGGACAGACACATAAATCTATCCCTAGCAGTGGAGTGACACATCCATGATTCACTCCGGAATAGACACACACATCTGTTCCAGTCCAAGAGGGTCATGGGGCATACTCTCCCATATCATACGGACAACCAAGTCAGGCACATACACCTGATTTGAGTGGAGATCGTCAGCCTAACCTGACCATCTTTCCTGATCAGGCATATACACCTGCTCAGAGTAACCACTTTCGTCAACAAGTGGTTTCCAAAGGGTGTAAGAAGGCATCTAAGAAAAAGATCCGCCCAGCAGAGTTAGGAGATCAAAGGCCAATCTGCAACAAGGCCTTGCTCGATGCTGGAGTTCTTGAAGACCTCAGACATTTATCTACCGGAATTCAAGATTCTACTCCCTCAGTTCCCAATAATGAGAACATTAATTCTGAAGGTCTTCAGCAGACACTTCCTCATGAAGACATGCTTCATGAAAATTCGGTCAATATTGAAGTTTCTTCTTCAGATAAGAGCCACATGAACTCTCTGTGTGGTCAGAAGACCAAGGATCAAGAGATCTCATCTTTTTCTGTAACCCATTATGGTGGTCCTCCCCATGATGATGAATTTCGCTGCGAAAGTCCTCTCCGCAGTAGTGATTCACATTGCCTGGAAAATACTCCAATGGACAATGTAGTGCTGAGAAAGCCCTCTTATCTTGAGGCACTTGCAAATGTGAAACCAGTCATGTATGATGCTTTATCGCTAACAAGTGAAATACTTTCTCAATCAGAAGATAGCCCAGGATGTAGGTCATTATCCAAACCACCCCTAAGTCATGCATCTTCTAGTTTCACCAATGATCTCTCTACCAATCTTGTTGAATCCGATGAAGCAACAAGGAAACACCAACTCTCGTCAAAACAGGTAGAAGAATCGTCATTTAATGATAAAGAGAAAATGCTGAACATGAGGAAAAAACTGGCCAAAGGTGAAGTACCATTCATGTTTTGGCCTTTGGCTGACTCCCAGTACGACATTCCAAATATGTTGACGGATGATGGAATCCATGATATTCGTCTCAACATATGGAAAACTCTTTGTCAATTAAAGAAGAAGGTATTATCTTATGATGAATATGAAAATCATCTTAAGATAATAGAAGGGATACAAGGTCAGATTGATTTATCATCTCTATCAGTCTCTCGGTATCCGAAGGCTGAAAAACAACAGAGAACCCTTCAACGTTCATGCCTTAGCGCACTAAGAAAATTGTGTTAGTTAATTGCCAATGCTCCATCTGATGTTCATATCAGAGGATGTGGTGTTCACGGAGCACTACATTTTACAGTTCTTTCCAGTTAGCAAAGCCCGCCGAAAATGGTCTAATGAAATGTTATTGCCCATGGTCGGCCATAGTCAATGGACTTTGTTCATAATCAAAATCTTGCTCAAGAACAGGATTCAACTAGTTTCTCTCAAAATCAAGCATATAGACAACAAGTTGTTGAATTGCTCCTACATCAAGCAGGCGAGAATATTGAACAAGCCTCTCGTATGGAGAAAACACATCATCAAATGACAGAAGTCTCAGAAATCATCCAACAGTTTGTTGAACCAGGTGATAAAAATGGATACAGGTTAATGCATCCACCTAATTTCTGAACTAAGATTCACATGATCAAGAGATCTTTTAAGAAGATCTCAGACGTAGCATGTCAAGAGCCACCCCAGCTTTTCAGACTGGGGACTTCTCTAACCCAACCCTCAGAGTCAACAAATGGGATTCGAGGAGTTGAGCAGAATCAGCAGGAACATCCCCAGTTCTCGAGACTGGGGACTCTTTCAAATCATCAATCCCCTCCTCAGAGAATGTCGGTCTTTTCTCCATTTGGGAAGAAGCCCCAAGAGGAACGAAGAGCCAAATTATCAGGAGATTCCCTCCAAGTTATAGCTCATCAAGAAGTTCCTAAAATATTGAATCAACAAAAGGCAATGTCTCCTCAAAGACATGAAAGAAGACAATATCACAGAAATGTTGATAGAAGAGATGTGATGCATTATGCATCAATCAATGTCATCAATGCTGTTGTTGTTAATCCACCAGAGGAGACTCACTCAGGGGACTCATATGAAGAGCGTCCTGCTCAAGAAAATGTATGCACCGATACAAATGAAGAAGGTGTACGTACACGAAGTCAAAGGATTACTCAGAACCTAGGTAATCCACTTCCCTCCCTCCAAAAGGTATCCAACAAAGGGAAGGGAAAGAATCAAGTTACATATCCTTCCTATGGAGAAGGTCAGTCGCTCTCATTAGAGCAAAGGTTTGCACAACAAGAGGAATAAATGAAAGAATTAATAAGTTTGAATGCAGAACTACTTCAGAGTAGTCTTCTTCTTAAGAATGCTGAAGTCCGAAAGCCAAAGGAATTTGTTGCAGTTACGGAGATGGATCAAGAATATCCTCCTTTATCAGTACACCCTCAGAGGTCTAATCCCGTGGGTCAAGCGCAATAACGGTTAGCAGTGCTACCATCAGTTGCAACACCAACCACCACGTCTGTCCAAGCTCAATTCATTGCACCTACCCAAAACCAAGTTCAACCTGATGTTTCTCAAAAGTTAATAACTACTATTGAGTCATTAACAGCTCGGTTAGAAACTATGGAGGGGAAACGGGCACAAGATCAACCTGAAAAGAAAGTTTACCCTGAATGGGTAGATTCAATTTCTCCTCCATCCAGTTTTGGAAACCCTGTTTTCCCTACTTTCAATGGATCAGGTGACCCTGAACAACATTTGACGCATTACGCGTCTTGTTGTGATCCTATGATGGGAACTCCAGAGCAGCAAGAAACAGTGAAACTCAGATGCTTCGTGCGAACCTTGTAAGGACCAGCTTTTGTCTGGTATACAAGCTTCCAATCCCGATCAATCATCGGATGGGAGGATCTTCGTCAAAAATTCCTTCTTCAGTTCAGCTCAACTTTGCCAAAAACGACAGTTTTCGATATTACAAACTGCAAGCAAAGGGAGAATGAAAGAGTCTTTGATTTCATTGCTTGCTGGAATGGATTAACGTATTCCCTGAGTTTAGCACTCCATCAGGAAGAGTTGTTGACAATCTATGTGGCAAATTTGTGTGACGAATTACGCACACCATTGATCCCTGTGAAATACACAGGAGGGTTTCGAGACCTTACTTCAATCGCTCAGCAGATTGAAGATTCCCTTATATAGGATAAGATTAAATCTCGTGTAATTCCATCAGATCCAGGAAGAAAAATGGGTAAAGTAGAAACTGCTACAGTTATTCTTAAACAAGCACCTGTACCTTTATCTACTTCAAAACCGTCATCTTCTCGAAGGACTCCACCTCCTGAACGCCAACAACAAAGGCCGTTTCGTCCAAATGATCAAAGAGATCAACGATGAAAACAATTTGAGGATATGAAGAGTAAAACATACTCTTTCCGAAATGAGAAAGTTCCTGGTTACTTCATTTCAGCTCTGGAAAATAATTTGGTTCAATTACCAGTGCCCAAGAGGCCAAACAAGGAAGGAGATGAAGACCATCCCAATTATTGTCCCTTTCATCAAATGTTGGGGCATCCCATAAAGGAGTGTTTTGTCTTTAAAGACCTCCTGCAAAAGATGGTCTACTTGGGACAAGTCAAATTGAAGGGTTCTTTAGCTCATGTAGCGTGTGTTACCGCTACAGATCCAGAGGAAGGAGGCGAGTGGCAGGAAGTCAGAAGCAAAACTGCGCAAAAATATGAAGATTTGATGGTCAGAAAGACAATCAATCGGACCCATGCCATTTTGCGAACACAATTGAAGAAGCTAGTTGTGTCTCCTAGAAAAGCTACAGTGAAGCCTCCATCAAAAGACAAAACCTCAAAAGGGCGGCGCAATTCAAATAAAAAGTGGAATTTGAAGAAGATGAGTATGTATTGAGGCCTATGTTGTCTTTGACTCTGGCAGATTTCATGCCATCTACATCAAAGCCACGGGCACCGCCCCATCAAACGGCACAACCTAAAAAAGCTAGTCAGGCAGGGTCTTTATCAGACGAAGAGTTAATCTTCGGTTCTGTTAATATGATTCAATTAATAGATCCATATTCCAGTCTTGATGAGCCTGAATTCCATGTATCAAATAAGAGAATCCGAGGAAGTTCCAGAGGTTCAGGATACAGAGGAAGACGTGGATCTTTCTGAAGCCACTACTCCAATTCTACCCCTACTAGCACTGTGTATGCAGCAGAAACTCGTGGTACAGCCCTTCTGCGAGCTCAAAAAGAACGAGCAAGTTCTTCTGCCAATGGCCAAATCAGTTTTGGAACAGTTATTTTAGAAGACCGATTAAAGGTTCCATCTTCTTTATCTCAGCAAGTAAATGGATCTAATCAATCTAATCTTCCAAAACCAAGGATGTTGCCAAATTCTATCCCAATACAAGATGCATCAGCTTCCAAAGCATCTGCTTCCAAGGTACCTGCTAAACCTCATATTCCTGTTGGGATACGCAGACCTTTAGATCAAAAGTATGATATATTGAAACACTTGGCCCAATTACCAGACAAGTTATAAATTTTGGATGCTTTGAATATGTCAAAAGATCTTTGGGAAGCACTCATCGAAGCTTTGTCAAGTCCTCAGGAGTTTGAAGAAGAAATTGCTGCAGCCGAAGTCTATCACATAGAGAACAATCCTGCAGAATGCCATGCAGTGATATCTTTTACTGATAAAGATGAAGATGATGTTGTGCATGGGCACATAAAACCTCTCTACTTATCTGGAAAATTCAATGGTGTAGATATCCGAAGAGTTTTCATTGACAATGGTTCAAGAGTCAACCTCATACCCATTCGTACACATCGTCGATTGGGCCTCACGGAATCTGATTTATCTCCTTCTACCATGATGTTACAAGGATATGATAAAAATGAACAAGAACCACTGGGCGAAGTTACACTCAGAACCCAGTTTGGAGATCTTGTATCCAATTCAGATTTCATGATTGTTGATCAAGACTCAGCTTTCAACGTCTTGCTTGGAAGATCCTGGATACATCAGCATGCAGCTATTCCTTCATCATACGATCAATGTCTCAAATACTGTTTCAATGGTCAAGTTGGAACATTGTATGGTGATAAGGCCCCGTTCAAGACATGTGAGTCTCAATACATTGAGGCAGAATTTTATCACATGAAGGGAAGAGAAAAATCTACAATGAATGAAATTACCAAAGTTAATGATCCATATGGTTTGGAGAAAATTCCAATAAATCCATTTACACATGTGAGTACAGATTATGGGTTACCAATTAGTCAAATTGACAAAATAGGCCCAAATCAAAATACTCTTATGGAAAGATTCATAATGTCAGTTACGGAAATCGATCCAGACAACATGGGAGAAATTGGTAACCTACCAAACAGTGATAAAAGCCTAAGTGGTGACGTTTTCATTTCATCTGTTGAAGTCCAATAAGTCTATACTTCTCCAATCAGTCCAGAATAAGTTATAGCAACACCAGAGGTGAATAATGATGTCGATTATCAATCCATCATCTCCTCTTTATTTCCCAAAGAAGGCCCTTTATCATCAATAGGGTTGGAAATGGAAGCTTCTTCTTCAAAATATGAAAATTTTGATATCTCTTATAATCATGAAAATTTCGTTTTGTCATCTACTATGCAGGTAGAAACGGAAGAAATAGCACATGATGAAGATGAAGAGGAATATATTAGAGATGCTCCTCCAGCATTTGAAGAGTGTATCTCTAACACTATGGATGAACTCAGAAAAATAAATCTGGGTACAGAGAAAGATCCACGCCCCACTTTAATTAGTGCGGCCATGACCCTTGAAGAGCAAGAGATGAATATTTATTTTCTAAAGCAAAATAAAGATATTTTTGCTTGGAATTATACAGAAATTCCTGGGCTTGATCATGATATTGCTACTCATCATTTGGGTTTACCGAAAGAACATCGAGGATTTAAGCAAGCCGCGAGAAGACCACACCCAACCTATGCATCCAAAATTGAAGCTGAAGTGGATAATCTGATCAAATCTAACTTCGTCAGAGATGTTCAATATCCCAAGTGGTTGGATAATATTGTCCCTGTAAAGAAAAAGAACGGAAAAATTAGGGTTTGCATCGATTTCAGAGATCTTAATCGGTATTGTCCTAAAGATGATTTCCCAGTTCCGATTACCGAACTCTTAATTGATGTGACGGCTGGTTATGAAGTACTTTCCTTCATGGATGGATATTCCAGATATAATCATATCCGAATGGCCCCAGAAGATGAGGAATCTATAGCCTTCAGAGCCCCTCAAGGTGTGTTTTGTAACCGGGTGATGCCCTTTGGTTTAAAGAATGCAGGTGCAACATATCAATGCACCATGCATCGTATCTTCAAACATTTCTTAGGAAAATCTTTTGAATGCTATGTAGACGATTTGGTTGTTAAATCCAAACAAATTTCTAATCACTTGGCTGATTTGGAAGTCATATTCTACAAGCTTCGACAACATAATTTGAAGATGAACCCCTTAAAATGTTCTTTTGGGGTAACCTCAGGAAAATTCCTCGGATTTGTTGTACGCCATCGTGGTATCGAAGTTGATCCTGAGAAGACCAAATCAATCCTTGGTATGTCACCTCCTCAGAATTTGAAAGAATTAAGAGGAATTCAAGTACACTTAGCCTATATTCGGCGTTTCATTGCCAATTTGGCGGGTAAAAGTTTACCCTTTACCAAATTATTGAAGATAGGAGTCACTTACCAGTGGACTGAAGAATGCCAAGAAGCATTTGATGTTCTCAAGAAATGCCTCTTGAGTCCACCAGTACTCATGCCACCTGTTGAAGGAAGACCACTTATCCTCTATGTGACAGCTCTAGAGCGATCATTGGGGGCCTTTCTTGCTCAAAATAATGATGCTGGGAATGAAAATAGCCTCTACTATCTTAGTAGAACTATGCTTGAAGAAGAAACCCAGTATTCAAGTATTGAGAAGTGCTGCCTGGCATTAATCTTTGCAGTTCAGAAACTGAGACACTACTTGCAACATCACGAGGTCCAATTGGTATCTCGCAATAATCCGCTCAAATTCATCCTTAGTCGTCCAATGCTTACAGGACATCTAGCAAGGTGTGCAGTTATTTTGCAACAGTTCAACATTCAGTATGTGTCTCAAAAGGAAATAAAGGGTCAAGCTCTGGCTGATTTCCTGGCTGAACATCCTTCCATGTAAGACACGTCTTTAGATATTGAACTCCCTGATGAGGAAGTTTTCTCTATTCAAGAGAATCCTCAAACATGGGAATTGTATTTTGATGGTGCTTCCAGAAGTCCAACAGGGAAGAAAATGGAAAATCCTAAATTCAACAAAGTTGGTTTAGGAATTGTACTCATTTCTCCAGATAAGGCATTGTTAACTTATTCCTTTCTATTGTGGGAAGGTGGTACTAATAATGAAGCCGAATACCAAGCTCTCATTACAGGCTTGGAGTTAGCACTCCAAGAACAAGTGAATCACTTAAAGGTGAAAGGTGATTCAGACCTGGTAATCAAACAAGTCAATGGGGATTATGCCATCAGAAAAGAATAATTAATCCCTTTGTATGATTACTTCAGAGAGTTAATGTCGTAATTCCCTTCAGAACCGACATTTTCTTATGTCCCAAGATCACAAAATGCTCAAGCTGATGCACTGGCTAATATAGCCAAAGCTCTAGTAGATCCAAATCGGGACGAGACAACCATCAGTATTGCCCACCGTCGTGCAATTTCACCTTATGTTCAAGCCAGAATAGAGGAAATTAATGATATTAGTCCCATTCCTGAACCGTATGGTCATACTACAGGATGGATGACACCTATCAGGGAATACCTTCAAAATGGAACACTTCCACCTGATAGAGCCGAGAAAGAACAAATCCGATGATGTGTGGTCAATTTTACTCTTTATGATAGCCCAAACCACCTAGAGAAAATTATCTAAAAACGTGGTTTTGATGGAGTTCTCTTCAGATGCATTGATGGTGAAGAGACAATGACTGTCATGAAAGAAGTGCATGCCGGAGTATGTGGTGCCCACCAGTCTGGACATAGATTGTCTGATCAAATTCGAAGGATTGGATACTTTTGGCCTTCAATGATACAAGATTGTGTTGATTTCACAAAGAAGTGTCATTCATGTCAAGTATATGCCAACTTCATTCATCAACCACCAGAGTTCCTTCATACAACTAAATACTCATGGCCATTTGCCACATGGGGAATGGATGTGGTGGGACCTTACCCTTCAGCTACGGCCAAGAAGTTTAAGTACATTCTTACTGCTACTGATTTCTTTTCCAAATGGGCAGAAGCATTACCTCTCAAAGAAGCCAGTTCTAAATGCATTGTTAGCTTCGTCAAGTCTAAAATCATTACTAGATTTGGTGTCCCCCATACCATATTGACGGACAACGACACCAACTTTTGTTCTTCTGAGGTGAAGAAATTGTATCAAGAATACAAAATTAAATCCAACCATTCACCTAGGTATCATGCGGCAGCCAATGGCCAAATAGAAGCCTTTAACAAGACTCTTTCAAATATACTACAAAAGATGGTGGATAAAGATAAGAGGTCATGGCCTGATAAACTCTTTCATGCTTTATGGGCATATCGGACTACCACCCACAACGCAACACGGTCAACTCCATATTCGTTGGTATATGGAACAGAAGCAGTCTTTCCAATTGAAGTTCAATTGCCCTCACTCATAGTAGCCATTTGTGATCAGTTATCTACAGATGAGAAATCCCAAAAGCGATTGAATGAATTGGAACAGTTAGATGAGAAAAGATTGTGCACTTTGCACCACATGGAAATCTATCAGAATCGAATAGCACGAGCTTTTATCAAAAAAGTTCGTCGCCGTTCATTCATTCAGGGAGAATTGGTATTAGTTCTCAGAAATCCAATGATACCCGGAAAGAAACCTCCCAATCTTGAGCCAAAATGGGAATGACCTTATTCAATACAAAGGGTCTACTCCAATGGAGCTTATTCATTAATCTCAATGGATGGAGAACACATCACGACTCCAACCAATGCCATATTTCTGAAGAAATATTTTGTATAAACACAAAATATGGTCCCCAGAACCAAGACTCTTACAATTGGTTCATACATTAATAGTCCAGTATGACTTTAATCTGCATCATCATCCATGGTCCAGTATGACCGTAAACTGCAACTTTCGTCCAACATGACGTTAAACTGTATAAAAGCACCAAGATGTCCCCACAACATGACACTAAACTGTGTGGCACCAGTTCTTCCTTGATATATGACGTTAAACTATACATCAATGGTCCAGTATGACCTTAAACTACAACAACGTCCAACATGACGTTAAACTGTAGGAAATCCCCTTACGTCCGGAAAGAAATTAAACTACATAAGCACTTAATAGTCCAGTATGACATTAAACTGCACCATTCACGGTCCATGCATATGACCTTAAACTATTCACACTTTCGTCCAACATGACGTTAAACTGTAGAAAAGAAGATGTCCCCGCAACATGACACTAAACTGTGCAGCACCATTTCGTCCTTGCTATATGACATTAAACTATACATCAATGGTCCAGTATGACCTTAAACTGCAACTTTGTCCCGCACGACGTTAAACTGTGAAAAAGTTCCCTAAACCGTCCATCATGACCTTAAACTGCATCATCCTTGGTCCATGCATATGACCTTAAACTATTCGCACTTTCGTCCAACATGACATAAATGGTGTGTTATTTTGTCCTTACTGCATGACATTAAACTGCACAGTCCCCCTTTCATCCAATATGACGTTAAACTGTATTGTCCCCATCATCCTAACTACATGACGCTAAACTATACAGAAAGTCCTTGATATGTCCTACATGACATTAAACTGCTATTTTGTCCCTGCTACATGACACTAAACTGTGCAGCACCAATAGTCCTAATTGCAAGACTTTAAACTGCATAGTCCCTTTTTCATGTCCTACATGACATTAAACTATGCATTGTTAAGTTTGTTGATACCTCTTGTTTCTCACACCGAGTATGACTCACGTGAGCTTAGAGAAAACCTCAACCGTAACACTCTCTTTGGGCCACTAACCATGTATATGTCCCAATAAACAACATTTTCTATTATATCATTGTCCCCAAGAACAACTTGATCATTAATTCATTCTTTAATTGAACTACATTGACTTTGATCATTTCCCTCCAGGATGGGTATGTAGGTAACCTCCCAGGGTTCAAGCCCAAAAACAATCTCTTCACATCGGTTCACCACCATCTCATATGATGTTGATTCGTGAAACCGCACCGAGAATCAATATCTTTACATTGATTCACTTTCATCCTTGTTATATGACGTTAAACTACGCAACACTTTTGTCCGGTACGACAATAAACTACAATATTCTTTGATTTCCTCATTTGAGAGAGAACTATTATTGACATTGATTTTTCAATCATGGTTTTCATTTTCAAAAGACTACGTGCATACATGGTAATGCCTAAACTTTTTATCTTAGGTTAAATCATCATTGCACTAAAGTCCCCTTTCACCCTTCACATGTACGAACCAAATTTGTACAAAGGGTAGTTCTAGAACTACGTGGACTTGATTCCCATCCCTATGGGATACGTAGGAACATTCGACTATCCCTCGAATCTAGTCCCAAGTCTTTTGGGCCTAACCCCAAATTTCACTTTCAGTCCCTTGGCTGAAAAGTCCTCATGAAAACACACACTGTGTATTCATTATTATGGTCCGAATTCTATGACCCTAAACTAAGATCACTCATACTTTTGTCCTGAACGACGTTAAACAGCATTTCAAGAACTACGTATGGCTTGATTCTCATTCTTATGAGATACGTAGTGAAGTCCAAAATTTCAATTCAGGACCCAGCCACAACATGATTATGGTTATCATTGACCTATGTATCTCTATATACATTAGAAAATACCCATCTTTATGTGTTATAATCCTAACCTTAAATATTTTCAGATCTTCATAACCCTTTTCATGACTTCTAGTCACAAAAATGTCAAACTTCTGAGAATTCTTTTGCCTAACTATGCAGCACGTGCCCATAGGTGGCCTTGCATAAACAGTCCACATAACAGACTTGTTAGCCAAAAGATACTATTTTATTTAACTATGCAGCCAATGCCCTTAGGTGGCCCTGCATAATTCAACCCCCTAACGGGTTTGTTAAATGATGGTAACTTCATTCTTGGGAAGAATTCCTCTTTTGTCCTTATTTGTCTTAAACGACAGTATGTAGGGATCCGCAAAAAAAAAATAGCCATACTTAACTTATTTGTCCCATATCCTTTTTCATGAACTGAAATTATTCAAGTCTACGGTTTATTCTTCTTCCCTACGTTTGGGTCAGACCTTTGTAGGAGTGATATTCATCTAGTTCTTCGATATTCTTGTTCGGAAATATCTTCTCCATATTCAAGTACATCTTTCCATACAACAAACTATATACTTTAGAAAATTTGAATCTCCATAAACATTCACTGGCTTTAAGCACTAGGAAAGTAAATTTTTGAGAGTTCTTTTCGCCTGACTATGTAGCACGTGCCCATAGGTGGCCTTGCATAAATAGTCCACATAACAGACTTGTCAGCCGAAAGATACTATTTATTTGACCATGCAGCCAATGACCATAGGTGTCCCTACATATTTCAACCCCCTAACGGGTTTTGTTAAATAATAGTAACTTCATTCTTGAAAACTACTTCTTCTAATGCCTTTTAGCTCTTTTTCATATCATTCCTCAGATTCAAATATTCTTAAGCCATAGTTTACATATTTTCTCTCATACTTGAGTATGGTAATATGTTTTCAGAAAAATTGTCAAGGAATTGAATCAATTTTAATCCATTTTGGTCAAAGCTATTTCGACCTTAAACATTATCCCCTTTATGTCCGGCGTGCATGACTTTAAACTGCCCACAAAAAGACAAAGGAACTCTGAATAAAAGTCAAGTTCCAGCTCACTAAACATACATTCTGTATGATTTAGGTAATATTGAGAAATTAAAAGATTCAAAGTTTGTAGGGTTATTTTTAATAATCCTAGTAAAAATCAAACTATGCTTACTAAGCCCATTGGCTTAAGTAAATTTGAAGCATGTAGTGAAAGAATGCAGGTACAAATGATTGAAGACGAAAGTGTTTTTCATTGATACACAAGAGTTAGAAGGACATCCACAGAATGGAGTCTCTTCTCTTTTTCAAGAATTACAAGAGGCTTTCAACATAACACTTCATTTGATTTACAGCATCCCGAGCTTCATCAGCAACCACATGGAATTAATTTATTCAACTGGATACAATAAGAGATGCAGTGATACCAGCTCTTCTTGGAACAATTGTAAAAGGATGTTCTTGAGTGCGGTTTGAGAAAATTTTCTGCTAATCAAACAGTGACTATGTTGCTGTCCAAGAGACTTGGAAGATGGATACATGGATTTGAGAATGGAGCATTGGAAGTAAAGAGCCATTTGGAGAGAGTACTCTTTTCAGATATTTCTCTAATACCATGTTTGACTTCTCTCCACCAACCATTAGTGGAAAACATTTCAGCCCATGGGTTTTCCATTTTCATATCTGCAAGGAAATGACATGGAGGAAGAATTTGAAAGTTCACACCATTGTTGTTGCTCTTAATGCACAGCATAACCGAAATAGAGGAGTAGCAGTGCAGCTGCATCTCAAGTGTATAATTGTTTGCATTTGGAACATTGACTCCTTGCAGATGATCATGACCACACAAAGGTAGATGGATGCTCTGTGGAAAATTGGGACGATATTTCTTCAAGTACTTAGCCAAATCTGAGAGAGTGTTGTTGTAGATATCATAGTAATCATGTCCAATAATGTTCATCATGTCATCAATCTGCTTTCTAGCCAGTTAATCAGCTGTTCCAATTTCCTTGGAAACCACTAAATCTGCAGAAAAGATGAATAAACTAACTCTTAAATAAAAAAATGGCTAAGGCATTAAGGCGCGCAAGTCTAAAACATGGCGCGCAAGTATCCATGTGTCGCGCTAATTTTTGACGCGCAAGTGTAAACCATGCAAGTACAAATACCTTTACAATAGCACGACATCAAAGAAAATGTTGGAAAACAGAGCACCTTGTGCGGCTAAGATAACCTGCGTGACGAGAGCTCGAGAAGGTATGAAGTCCGGAAATCCGGATGCTTGTACGGAGGTGAGGCCATGTATTTATAGGCCAGGAGGCCTATCTGCGCGCCATACCCAGTGTGCTCAAGGCCTGCGTGGAGAGAACTTGTGCGCCGCACTCTATGCCCTGAAGACCTGCGCACCTTTACTTTGGATTGATTCGATTTCCTCAGAGTCAAATCCTCATTTCTCTCCGGATCCAACTCTGAGGGGGGACTTTTGTTGACGCTCCTTTCATCACAGAATCTAAAAATCGGAAAAGGGGAATATCTGAGTTCAAAGTGATTAAACCTTTGAAGAAAACATCAAAAATAGAGAAAGGCATGAACAAAGGATCAAAAGCAACTGCACCGCGCAAGTTATATCACTGTCGCGCAAGTACACTTGCACGACGCCCTTGGTCACGCAAGTGACATGCGCGACCTAAGTGATAACCGCCCGGTAACCGCCCGGGGTCTTCTCCTGCCTATAAATAGACCCTGTGGGCCCCCCATTCGATAGGATTTTTTTCCAGAAACTCGGATTGAAGCTCCCGACGCCCAAGTATCTTCTCAAAGCATCCGGAACACTTCTAAAGGTAATTTCTTACCTAGAACGGAAGATTTAAAGAGATGAAGGAAGGACTAAGTGTTGAAACTCATCAACACTTGTGTGCCGCCTTATTCCTTCAATAGAACTCGCGCGTCCATTTTCTGGAAGAACCTCAAGAGGATTCTAAAGGGATTTATAAAGATTCGCTCAAATATTCTAATGATGTTTGAGAATCGCGCAAGTACCCCTCATGTCGTGCAAGTATACTTGCGCGACCAATACTTGCGCGTCGCCGCAATACTTGCGCGCCTTTCAAGAATTGTGCGCCCCTACCTTTTTGGGTGCCCATCATGCCCATTTTACCCCTCTTAAGCCATCACACCTTTCCTTTTCAAGATTCAGTCTTCAAGACACTCTTCAGAGCCATTTATGGCATGATTTCTTGATTTGACTTCCTTATCTGAAAGGAATTCTGTGGAATATCTCTCAAAACCTAGTGATTTAAATATCCTTATGTCACTAAAAAATGGAGAGTTCATTCATTCAACCTCATCCTTTACGATGAGAGAATCCTTAACTTGGGTCTCCTTTTCAGGAATAATCCCCAGTTATAAGTCCTTTAAATTGGGAATCTTCCTCAGGAGTAAGTCCCAAATTCATAAAGTTCCCAAACTTGGGCATCCTCCTCAAGAGTAAGCCCCAAACATTAATTCCTTAACTTGGGAATCCTCCTCAGGAGTAAGCCCCAATCATAATCCTTTAATCTGGGCATCCTTCTCAGTAATAATCCCCGAGTCCCGTAACTTGGGAATCCTCCTCAGGAATAAGCCCCAAACCTTAATCCCTAACCTGGGTCTCCCTTTTCAAGTATAAAACCCAGTTATAATCTTGGGCTTCCTTTTCAGGAATAATCCCCAAGTCCCCTAATTTCTCTTTAACCAGTCCTAATTTACCCTTGATTTGGGTTTCCTTTTCAGGAGTAAAACCCAATCTTACGTCCCCTCCTAACTTGGGCATCCTCCTTAGGAGTAAGACCCAAGATTAGAGTATTCAAATATCCATGAAGCACACATAACTTTATGGACCCTGTTCATGGATTTTCTCCCTAAAAGTGAATCCTAAACCTTCATCTATCTGGGCAGTCATACATACATAAGCCCCAAACCATTTCTTATGATTTCATCTTTCATGGCACAATTGTCTAAATTTTACTTATACCTCTTGTTTCTCACACCGAGCATGACTCACGTGAGCTTAGAGTGTAAAAGTAATTGTGACATCCTGCTTTGAGCCATCAATCATAAAAATCATACCCTTATTCGAACTACGTGGGTTCTGATTCCTTTTTCAAAACAAAGGATACGTAGGTAGCCCATCTATGGGTTCGATCCCATCTCTTAAGTAATTCATTGTCCTTCTGAATAACAATAAACTTCAAGTGCCCCACTGAGTGGCTTTAAAACCAGCCTGGTCATCATAATGACCAAGAGACTTTTATATAAATGTTTTGAAGGATACCATTGACCAAGAATCTCTAAATAGATACAGATGATTCTCTATTTATGAAGAACCTCGAATTCATATAAATGATTCTCTAAATTTCTCACATATTTAATCATTGATTGTTAAACTGAAGGAAAGATCATTTTATACTTGGTAATGTAATAAGAATTCACGAACATAACTTAAATATATAAAGAGAGTCACAGAGTAGACAATAATTCCCCTCAAAAAGGTGTGATGAGTCCGACCTCCCATCCTCTCGACCAATGCAAATTCCTAAGCCTCATTAGCCCACAAGCAAATGAACGCCTACCTTTGGAAAGTAGGTCCAAACGGATGTGGAATCATTGGATGTTTCCAATTCTACGAACAAACCCGTTAGAAACCGATCGGAGCGTTTGAATCTCCCATCCAGGAGGCCATCCTCGGATTCCGTGCGAAACAATCATCACAGATCAAGAGGAATCGTTCTTCAAGAGTTCTTTGGGCAGATGAATCAAATCTTGTATTCAAGGCTGATCGGAGGACCACAACCACCGTAATAAAACTTCTTAGTTGTAGTGAAACCTTAATCATTGAGTTTCAATATATTCAGGTGGTCGTAATTGATGGATTTATGAATTCTACATGTGAAAGTTGAAGATCCTGTGATTCTGGAAATTTCTAGAACACGAGACGCGTATCCCAAAGAACACGCCCTGTGGAGCTAGCGGTGGTGGATAGGGTTTTCATGCTACACGCGATGAGAAACATGGTGTGACTTTGGGGAGACACAATGTGTAGTCCTTGCCTAGCGGCGATTGGAGTTTTGGGTGGTGTGAATCACTAACATAGCATTTGACCATTATCAAACAGTGTGTTTCTCAGATGATACACAATCATGGGGTGGAGTACAAGCCATGTATTCCACCACACGTCTATATGAGTCTAGTAATGTGGGTCATCCCATGTACTGACTACGTGGGTTGGAATACATGGGTTGAGGCTGTGTATGGGCACATGGACAACATACATGAATCAGACCCAAAATTCATTGAATTTGTGTGTGATCTTTTGTATGCGCTGTGTAGTTTCTCTTTACAAGAAAATCCATAAGACATGGGTTTTTGTACATGGGCAGTACCCAGGGCCAGAAGACACGTGTGTGACACTACTACGCGTTGTGTACTTCTCAGTTCATGGCTTGATAATATTTTCTACAATTTCGTGGACATGTTTCTATTGGGTTAGTGCAACTTTTTCTCATTCCTCTGATGGTCAGGTATTGTTTCTTTTAAAATAATTATGATCCCTTCAATAGGACATTCCGAGATACAGTCATGCATTCCTCCGAGAGGCCCAGAGCGTAATCTTTTATCCATTCTTGACCATAGGTAGAGTCATGTATCGTCAAGACTTTTCCCATAGGATGTCAATCCACTTCATAGCAGGTGAATCCTTTTGAGTAATAGTATCCTCCAAGGCCCGGAAGTGATCTTCATCAATGTATTGTAATATTTTCCCACTGATGAGTGTTTTCACTATGAATGAGTGTATCTATCTCTTGTGAATTTTCCTGGTGAATACTACATCTCGAATAAATGTCATTAGGACCATCAGACTCTTGGGGTCTGTTCTCCCAGATGAGTGCATCGTGGATCCTTTGAACTGAATCCCTATTGGAGTTATGTGGTTGTGTGACTTATCTCTAAACTACTGGTCTGGGTTTTGAGTATATATGGATTGTGTTTCCCTTGCTATATGTTCAATGGACATATACTGTGTAGAGATGACTGTACCATTTCGTTGTGTATTTGATTGTGGTTTTCAAGATCCTCTACAGATTATTGATATACTCACCCCCTACATGGGAATTGTACGCATGTATCATGTCTTTTGAAGAGGAGCATCATTTTGATGGAGTCCAGAGCGGACTAGGACCAGTCCTGGATTTCTGAGTTCCCTACAGGCTTAGGTGTTCCTACGGTTACGTGCAGCAGTCCAAGTACCACTTTGTGATTAGAGGTTGGACTTTTTATTTGGAGGGAATTGGAATTTTTAAATAGCATTGACATAAATCCCACAATTATTCTGATAGAAAGAAAAATATTGAAATAATGTTCTATGATTCAACTATAATTATTTTTGTAAATGAAAATAAATCCCCAAATCATGAAATTAATATACCTTAGAAGACACTAAGTTATCAAAGTCATGGTTATGAAATTACATAAGACACAGGGGGGGTGATTAATCTCCTTATTTTAGGATTTAAGGATTATGTTACAGAATTATTTTTATTAATTATATTTAGCTTATAATAATTGATAAATATAAAATGATTTTACTACAATACATTTTCATTAAAAATTTGGTAACATATTTTTGAATGTTACCAATGAATTAGAAAAGTGAAACCATTTGATGTTGATCCTTTTGAAAAAAACATGAATGATGCAATATTACCCTTAATATGTGTTCTATGTAAATATAATAATGATAAATAGATGTTTATTGGATAGTATTGGGGACCATGAAATTGGTTACCAATTTAATGGTTTATGTCTCCTGGGTTGGATTTTAACACATCTTTTGAATTTTGCAATAAATTAGATAATATGAAATTATATATTTAGAGAGATCCCTAATTTCATTAATGTGTTTGGGTGATAAATGTATTCACATATTTTTAATGTCACATTAAGATCCACATTATATTCCACGTTGGAATATAAGATTGATTCAGTATTCTCCATTATGAATTTTTGGACATTAAATGTGGTCAATCTTATTTAGTAAGAGTGTTGAGGTTAAGAATAAATGGAATGGAATATGTTGAAATTTTTGTTTTTTTGGATAAAACGTCTTAGCTATTAAGGATTTGGAAAATATAAGAAGAATGACTTTTCATTCCTTTCTGAATATTATGACATATTAAAAATTAATTTTATTACTTGAAGCATAATTTTCTGTTTGACAATAATTTTTTTGTGTATTAAATGTAGTGGAAATTGATAATAGAAAAATCAAAGGATTAAATTGTACTTATAAGATATAAATATATCAAGTTCATAAGTTTTTATATTATATCAGTCTATATGGTAAGATAATTCCACAACAATAGGAAATGGACATTGAATAAAAAAATTATCATAATACCATAACTTATATTTAACCGATTTCAATTTAATATATCACTGAATTAGGGAATTATATTCAATTTATTTGCAATATGATTCACTTTATTTTAATCAAAGGTATATATAACAATATAAAATTATTTACTCCTTTTTTCCATGTAAATATCTTGAGATTCTACCAATGTTATATAATTTGGAAACCTTGTATGTGTTATTACATAAGACCCTCATAACTCATATCCTCTCTTATCAAGAGGAATTTTTATCAACACTTTTTATTATTTGGGGTTTCAAGATGTGTATTATCAAATTTAAAACCCTTATTTACCGATATTAAGAACAAATTTTGAGAACACACTTTATGTAATGGGGTAGTATATAAAACCTCGAAGTATTATGTGGTAAACTTCATATGGAATTGCTTATATGACACACAACACCATGGATAGAAGAAAATATAACGTCATGATACATAAATATATATAGATTTTAATTAATCAAGTAATTGTATAAACAAATAATTAAATAAAATAAATGGAATAATAAAAATGAAAAAGGCTCTTAGGAATAAAAATAAATAATTTAAGACTATTATTTGAGAAGATACATAATTTACATGATGATTAAGTGTTATTGCAATGTCCCATAATTTCCATTTATTTTATTAAATTGTATTGTCTAATTTTGAGACTGCACACTCTGATGACACTTGATTCTGAGTCCTATTGATCCCAAAATGGAATTTTGAACTTTTTTAGGTACGTTTAGTAAACATGAGAGCATGGTTTTATATCTTTTGAACTAGTGCTCATATAAAAAAATAGAGGTCACTTTTGAACTCCGAATGCTGGGATTTTCGTAGATAAGACTTAACGGTGGACAACAAGGGAAAAAATAGTTAATTTTCGGATATTTCATAAAAAATAATAAAATAAGTTAAAAAGTTATTTTCACTCTTTTTTCTCACTAAAGAGTGGTGACACGGTGACACTACGGTGTAGTGATGAGGCCATGATGAGGTACATTGATGGAGCTCATTAATGGATCATTAACATGTAACATAATGATTCTTTAATGGTCCATAACAATGAAATTGTTTTATACAAGAAACAACGTAACGATGTTTTGTCGTAGTGTAATAGAAACACTGAGACATATTTCCTTTTTAATAGTTGATGTGTTGGTAGAATGAGGATTAAACAGTGAGGATTCTCTGGTGAACCTCTGACAAATTTTGTCCCCATTAAATAATTACAAGCGTTAGTGGGACATCATCGAATTCGATGCACCTCAAAAAATGACAAAAGTGATCGACCTCTTGGACCCTCACGGAAAAAGTTCTATAGCAACGAACATCAGCGATGTAGGGGGTTTGAATTATTTTATGTTTCATACTACTTTTTCTAAATGATGGATGTGGAATAACCCATGAAAAGGTTAATCTTGGGATCAAGAATTCATGAGGGATGGTTTCGGTCATGGTTCATTCTCAATTCAAGATTGAATTAAACTTTTTTTGATAAAACATCAATCCCTGAGCCTCCCCATGTCTTTAAATTTCTAATGCCGAGGGTGAGGGACAACACAACGAAGGCCAGAGCCCCTCCACCTATTTTTTCTTTTTGACCAAATTCTCATGTCGACGGAATGGAGGAATTGAGGCCATCAAAGTGAAGGGGACATCACCTGGAGGTCATAGGAGCATGCGACATGGATGATAGACCACTAGAGAATGTCTGGTGTTCCGTTGAAGATGACATCTGCATGCCAGAAGCATTGATGTCACTAGACGAAGACCTCCAATGATATTTTCTATAGTAAATACGAAAGCCACATCATTGTCCTTCCCATGCAGAGGAAGCCGCGACTTTTGGACATGGTGCAGCAGGAGGGGGCCGCAGCATCCAAGCTGGCAGCTGGCGGCAAGCCAACATGATATCATGTCTCATCGCACGTGAAGGATCCACGTTCAAAAGACCGTGGATGGGGAATTGACCCATGGATGACACGCAGGTCCAGAGGTGTTAGACATGGCTCTTAGCCATGTCCCGACAGGACGTAGAAAGAGGCGGGTCATACCCCGCCCTAGTGGTCCAGACCACCACCAGCAAGCCGGACCCCGCTCTAGCAGGCTAGACCCACGCCTAACAGGCCGAACCCCACTCTGGCAGGCCAGAACCATGCTTAGTGTGCCTGAACCATGTCGATAGGCTGGACCCATTCCCTTTGGGTCATGGTGGATGAGACCGCATTGTAGGGTGACCCAGTGGGCTGGACCCTCGTCCAAACTAGGCCGGGTCCAGTGTGACCCATTGGGAATGACCCACTAGCCAATCAGAACTGGATCTAACCTTACCCAAACCAGGTCAGGATAGGTAATTCTAATCAAACCTAGGAATTTATGAACCCTGATAGGGGTTGGTTGGGATAATGTGACTAGTCGGACTGGGCCCAGACGTAACCGGCCCCGGGACACTGAAATGTCAATAACTCGCAGACCATGTGCCTGATTAATGAGACGATTTCGTCATGAGAACCCTTGTGACGAGGTATTCCTTCTGAGATACACTCTTGGAATTTCTTGGTGGTAGGCTTATGGCTAGTTTTGATCGGACCAAAATCCAACCTGTCCCTTTTTACTAAAATGCCCATAACTTAGAGACCGAGCGTCCGTTCGACATGTCGTACTTTGTATTAGAACCCTTATGACAAGACATTCCATTGGGTTACAAGATGTGGGACTCCAGGGTATTAAAGGTAAGAGAAATGGCTCAAGAAGAATCTGTGTGGATCCTTACGAGCTCAAACCATGAGCAGTGAATAATCATGGATGTGTACGTCAACAGTACGAAATGTTTTTGACTATAACTGATGAACCATTCCTATAATAGAATAAACATAGTGCGAGATATACATTCATTTTGAACTTTCATTGTGGTTGATTTTTTGGTGTTTCTCCTATTTTTACTGGAGTCCACTGTGAGCACTATGTTACTTCCACCTCCATGGTCTTCGCCCGCATGTGTTGTGTCTTATGCAAACGATTGACATTTTGATGAAGGACATGGTGGCCTAGGAGTTGGCAGGGCCCAAAAGGATCTGGTAGAGAGGAGGTACTACCATTTCTTCTAGTAGCTACACTCCTCTTACCATCAGGTGGGGTGTTTAGTTGATGGATACTTGAGTCCATTTTTACATTATGGTTTTTACTTCTTTTCATTGGGTTTGTATTTTGGCCCACTTCTTTCAGTTGTAATTTTACACATCACTTTTTTTAGTATACTGTTTCCCCTTTCAGATTATGGGACGTGGTTAGGTGTGTGTGCATACAAGTACTCATGAAAATTACTCCCACTTTCCGATTGACTCATTAGGAACTAGTTGCACACCCATGGAAATTAGTAGGTGGGGATGGGGTATGTCATGGAACAAGCCCCAGTGGACGGGTCCTAAAAATGTTGTATCAGAGGAGGTTGGTTCTACAAAAGTGAATGAGAGTATTTTAATTTTTTTGAGAAAAAATTTTACATTATGTGATTACTACTTTCAAATTCAAGGATTGCAGTGTTAGTGTGGCGGCCAACGTATCCACACACCAGAACCATGATTTCGGCTTTTTGGCTCAATGCATAAAAACACTAGTTGAAAAAGTGTCTCTTTTTTTCTTTTGTATAAGAGTCATCTAATAAGGTATAATTTATTGACCATGTCCCATCCGGATCTATTTCAAGATTCGTCCATAAGTTAAAATTTCTAGTATTTTGATACATGGTCAGGAGGACAACCCGCTTATTGATTAGGCATCCGTTTAGGGACCAGTTCTCAAGATGGATGCAACGAGTGGTGTACTAGTGCTACAACCACCTATTGGTCATCATCAAAATCTGACGGTACCAGAAGTGGGTGTGCACAAAATCAATGCATTTCATGAGTCTCAAATTTAGATACCTCCTAGGTTAAGTGTATATATGGGTCCTCAGGTCACTGGGGATTTCACGGAGGATGTGATGTGGGTATTTCTCTTTTGTGAGGAAACCACTTCACCAGATGACGATCATAGTTATGATCCTTAATCATGGATTGATAGGGAGATGGTGGAGACGGACAATTCGTAATAATGATGAGGATACCCTCAAATGGATGAACAATTTGAATGGTTTCATGGGGGATTTCTTCCCCATTACATTGTGGTCAGTGCACATTCAAGAGATTCTTCACCTTTAGTATGGAATCATGATGGTATCTTAGTACTCAAAAAGATTCACTAATAATTATCTCTACTCTAAAAACATGGTTTGATACACTTTTATTAGGGAACATGCCTTCTATCACGGGATATTCTGGGAGATTAGGACGTTTGTGGTGTCTCACAGCATCCCCACGTAGGCTGGAGTGCGGGAGAAAGCTTTACTAGTATAGAGATTCTTTGTGGAGTAGGAACCAAGAGATGGTGCCCCCACCGAGTGACAGGTAGTTGATCCATCAATGGAGAGTAGCTAAAAGATTTTTTCATAGTCCAAGTAGGCCATATAATCTAGTTGATGGCCCCATGACTCTAGATTCATGGTTCATGGCTACGAAGGCAGTGGGAGACAAAAGGGGAAAATGGTATTCTACTGATGCGGTGGACATGGACACAAGGCTCATGACTACCTGACCTGCCATTCAGATGATTGGAAAAAAGTCAAGGGACCACCAAGAAAGAGGAAAAGGTTTGAGTGAGTAGGGGTGCAAGGAGGGGGATGTGGAAGAAGAGTAGACCAAGCAGCAGGTGGTGAACGATGATTCGAGGTACTACTACCACCACCTCCAGGTGTTCCACCCGAACCTTAGGTTGTAGGAAGACATGGACGATCATAACTTCAGGAATTGGTGGATTATGATGACGACACAATATATTTTATTTGAAGAAAAATCTATGCCTTTTCCACCATAACTATAGTTCTTATAGACACAGTTGCAAGTCACTCCTTCATGGCGACAACTCTTGTTCGTAGCTTGAAGTTTCTAGTGGTACCATTGGCTCAATCATTATGGATAGAAACTCTTATGGGGGGGGGGGGGGGGATTTGACAATTACACACTGGTACCAGAATTTTTAGATTAATATAGGGGGAAGTTTTTTTGGCTGTGATCTCCTAGTAGTCGCATCGAGCCCTTATGAAGTCATCTTGTGTATGGACTTGTTATCTATAACCCATGCTCAAATCGACTGTTTTAGGTGAAATGTGTAGTGTGTCTATGAGGATGGGACCAGGTTTTCTTTCAACAGGGAGAAGGAAACCCTTGCAGTATAGGACGATCATTCTTAGAGTAGGGAGCTGCTAATCACACACCAGTTGGCTAGCCTCACCCTCAGTGCAGTGGATGAGAGGAGTCCATGATTTCCTTTATTGGAGGATGAGTATGAGGATGTTTTTCCTAAGGATATTTCGCGACTTGGTCATCATATATATTTAGAATTTTTCATTGACATTTACTCCAAGAAATCACATATATCCACACTAGCATATCGGATGGCTCCCATAAAGCTTCACGAGTTTATGGTAAAACTGGTGTACTTTCTTGAGAGGGGGTTTGTAAGGCCTAGTTTTTTCCCATCAGCAGCCCCAGAGTTGTTTGACAATAAGGAAGACAAGGTCTTTAGGCTATGTGTAGTCCTCCAGTTCCTAAACCAGGTGACAATGAATAACAAGTATATGTTGCTAAGGATTGGTGACCTCATCGATCTGCTGTAGAGAGTTAGGTGGTCCTCAAAGATCAACAATAGTTCAGGCTATCCTCACCTTCTTTTATGGGGTCAAGACAAACCAAAGACAACATTAACATTCCAGTATGGTCACTACGAGTTCTTTCTAAATCCCTTAGGCATTACCAATGCCCTATTAGTGTCCCTGAGACTCATGAATAGGATCTTTCAGCCTAAACTCTATCATTTCATGGTTTTATTTTTTGATGAAATCATGGTTTATTCACCATTGGAGGTGAATAAAACTACACACCCGTAGATATTTCTGGATACACTCATAGAGCACCAGCTTTATTGTAATATTGTAAAGAGACAGTTCTTGATTTGATAGATGCACTTTCTAGGAATCGTCATCTCGTAGGCTGGAGTTGCTGTGGATCTAGCGAAGATAGAGTCAATTGTACCTTGGGAGCCACCCAGGAGAGTGGCTAGGGTGAGGTGCTTCCGGGGATTGGCATGTAACTATTGAAAGATTGTTCTTGATATTTCTAGAGTGGTAGAACCCTTATAGGATTTGACACAGAAGGGAAAACATTCATGTTGATGGAGAAATGCCAACAATGTTTTCAAAATATGAGGTGGGGAATAACTAGTTCCCCCATATTTAGACTACCAGAGGAGGATATTTAGTTCTTAGTGTTTTTCGATGCATCAGGTACTGGTTTAGGTTGTGCCTAGATGTATAACCGAGTGGTGATTGCCTACGGCTCACCATAGTTGAAGAACCTTGAGCAGAACAATGCAACCAATGACTTGGAGTTATCAGTAGTGGACATTTCCATGATGATGTGGTGGTACTACTTGATGGGTGAATGGTTTATAGATTACTCGGAACAGAATATTCTTAGGAATATAGTTTCCCAAAATGACTTAAAATTGAGATATTGGTGATATATAGAGTATCTCCAGTATAATCCCATTGAGATAGCTTATACTCATGGGAAGGGGAATGTGGTAGCATGAGTTCATATTAGGAGGACTAGATTGCAACTTCTATGTGATGCGACAAAGTATCTAGCTATGATGAAGATATCCTTCATGGATGATAATGGATATTCTTAACATCAGTATATTACTATCACACCCCACTCTAATAGTGTGTTAGGTAGGAAGAAATTGTGGATGTTGACTGTGAGGACCTACGTGCTCAGTTATCCTCCAGACAGGCTCCTGATAGATTTTTGATAGGTGGAGAGACCATCTTTCTTTTCAGTAGACACATCATTGTAACAGTGGTGTTGCAAAAGGAGGTGTTTAGGTAGTTCCATGCATCCCCTTAGTAGGTACATCCTTGAGTGGTGAAGATGATTGAGGACTTATGATGTTAGTATCAGTGGCTAGGAATGAAGAATGCAGTGGATGAGTTCATCTAACAATGCCTCCCATGTTAGCAAGTGAAGGTTGGGCATCATGTTCCAGTAAGCTTGGCTCAACCACTAGAGCTATCAGATTGGAAATGGTATGGGATCTCGATGGAAATAGTTATGAGGTTACCACGTACATTAAAAAGACATTATTCTAAATGGGTGACCATTTAATGACTCACCATGTCAACTCACTTCTTTCCCATCAGAGAGTAGGGGAAGATATGGGGGCTTTGGTTGGATGCATCTATGTCCAAGAGATAGTGTGGGTTTATGGGGTTCCATCGATGATCATCTTAGACCATGATGCATTCTTTACATTCCAGTTTTTGAAAGGATTACTGGAGGCATTCCATACTCAACTATACTTGTGAAAAACTTTTTCATCCCCATACAGATGATCAGATTTATCAGATCCTATAGACAATGAAGGATATGCTTTCTGCTTGCATCCTAGATTTTGTTCACATTTGGGGAGACGACCTGCCACTGGTGGAGTTTTTATAAAAATCATATATCACTCCAGAATTGGTATGGCACAATTTGATGGCTTATATGGGCAGCCTTGCAGATCACCTCTATGCTAGATAGACCAAGGGGAGTCAGCACTCATGGGTCCAGAGTTGGTACATGCTACCGCAATGAAGGTGTAGGTCATCTAGGAGTTGGTGAGGACTGCACAGAGCAGACAAAAGTCTTATGTTGACATGAGAATGAGACCCTTGGATTTCTAGGAGGGAGACCATGATTTCGTTCTGGTCACTTACTGATGGGGATTGTGGAGATTTTGTTGGGGAAGCATGTTATCTCTGAGATTCATCAGATTATTCCAAATAATATGCAAGTGTAGAAAGGTGGCATAATACCTAACTCTTCCCCACAGATTCACTAGGTGCACTATGTTTTCCATTTGTCCCAACTAAGGATATACATGCCTGATCCATGGCACGTCATTGACTGGGGTGAGTTAAAAATTGATTATGGGGTGATGTTTGCGGATTTCCTAGTGGATATAGTGGATTGATGGTAGCCAGTTTGCATGGATGGTCAATTTCTCTGGTACACATTTGGTGGAAGCATGAGAATTTCCATGAGATAACATTGGGGATGGAAGCTTATATTCATTCTCAATACCCCCATTTATTGGATTAGACCTTTTTTCTATTTTAGGGACGTAAAGTACTATGGTGAGGAGAATGTAATTTATCATAATTTCTATGATTTGTTTTAAATTATATGGATTTATTATGAATCTACACGCTCTAAAGGAAGGTGATTCTGAGGCCTTGTGAGAATGGAATAGAATTTTGAAAAACAATTAGTGTACGACCAGTAAACGTGTGAGTGGGGCTTTTCAATCTTTTAAACTAGTGATCATATTGAAAATTTGAGGGCACCGTTGAACTTAGAATGCTAGAATTTTCCTAGATTTGACTTAACTTTGGCCGGTAGGGGCAGAATGAAAAATTTAATTTTCATATATTTTGAGAAAAATAATAAAATAACTTAAAAAGTAATTTTATTTCATTTCTCACTAACAATCGGTGACATGGATACACTATGGTTCAGTAATAAGGAAACGATGAGGCGCAGTAATGGAGATCATTAATGGTTCGTTAACATTGAGTGAAAGAACATTTTAATGATGTGTAACAGTGACACTATTTCATAAATAAAACAATGTAATGTCGTGATGTAGCAATGTAACAGAAATGGGGAGACATTTTTTCTATCTAATAGCTGACACGTTGTTGGAAAGAGGATTAAACTATGAGGATTCTATGATGAATCCCCAATGGATTTTCTCCCTAATGAATATTGAAAACACCGGTGGGACGTATTCGACTTCGATGTAGCTCGATGAATGACAAATTACATAAACATCATAGACCCTTAGGGAAAGAGTTATATATAAATGAACATCAACTTGGTAGGGGTTTTGAGTTATTTAATATTTCCATATTCGTTTTCTAAACAATGGGGGTGTATTAACCCATGAAGAGGTTAATACACAGATCATGGGTTCTTGCGGGAGGGTTTCATTCATGGGTATTTCTCTATTCAAGATTGATTTAAAATTTTGTTGATATAAAATCAATCCCCCATCATCCCAATGTATTTAAATTTATATCATAGAGGGAAGATGCTGACATGAACAAGGCTCAAGCCCATATGCTTGTGTGTACTTCATGATTAAATTCTCATGTGGACGACAATGTTGAATCGAGTCCACCGTACGGAAGGTGGAATTCCCTAGAGGTAGTAGGCACATGAATAATTGATGATGGACCACCAGAGAATATCTGATAGGCTAGTCGCGCACCTTACAGGCCTGTGCAGATGAGATTGGGTTGTCGGGCGACCTGGCAGGCTAGATCCTTGACCAAACTTTTTCTGGTCCAGTGAGGCCCATAGGGCATGGCCCACTGGACATGCCAGACTGGGCCTACCCAAACCCGATATAGGTCATGTCTGGTTAGTCGAATCAGACCAGGGAATGTGGGACCCCCTGTGCCAGTTTGGTCTTATCTGTCTGACTGGTCGAACCAAGCCCAGACACAACTACCCCTAGATACTGAAACATCAATAACTGGCAGACTGGGTGTCCGATTGATGTGCATCCTGTGGCATGAGGACCCTGGTGAAGAGGAGGTTATTTTGAGATAATTTTGGAGAGTTTTGGCAGTGTTTGGAATTTTTTCGGGTTGGATCGGACTCAAATCCATTCTGACCCTTTTTACTAAAATACTCATATATTACAGACCAGGCACCAATTCAATGTGTAATCTATTGCGTCGTAACCCTTAGGATGAGAAGGACATTTGGGTTATTCTCTGTGGGACTCTATGTTAGTTTAGGTATGAGAAACAGAATGATAAGCAGTCATGTTGATGCTTAGTGGCCCGACAGAGGAGCAACAACCGTCTTGATGCTTAGTTGCCCGACAGATGAGCAGCAACCATGTCAATCATTAGTGGCCCGGAAAATGACCAGCAACTGGTTGGATTCCAAGTGGTCCAAAAAATGAGCATTGATTCATCGGTTATGAGTCCCTCAATTGTATGAATAATTTTTTCTATAACTAAGGAACCCTTCCTACTCTATAATATACCGTGTGTGATCTGTGACTGCTTTGTGACTTTTCGTTGTGGTTCTTTTTGGTGTTTCCCCTTAGTAGACAGGGGTCCCCTACTGAGTATTGTGTTACTTACCACTACATAGGTGTCTCCTAAATGTGTTGTATCTTTTGCTGATGACAGGTGTTTATAAGGAGGACTTGGTGGCCTATGAGCATACGGGCCCCAGAAGTATCAGGAGGACATGATGTACTACCATATCATCTAGTAGCTACACTACTCTTTCAATCAGGTGGGGTTTTAATCAGATGTATACCAATGTCTGTTTTTACTTTTTTTATTTTAGTTATTTTCATTGGGTTTGTATTTTGTTCCACTTATTTCAGTTGTACTTTTACTCTGCACTTGTTTCAGTGTACTTATTTTCCACTTTTAGATTGTGGGACCCGGTTGGGTGTTTGTGTGTTTGTACGAGTACTCAGGAAACTTCCTCCAAATTATAGGTTGACACCCTCGGTGCTAGTCAGAAACCCCTAACATTCAAGAGGCTAGTATGGGTTGTTTCACAGCATGGGCCCTAGGGGACAGTTTGTGATTGTTATTCCCTAATATTTTAAAATATAAAAAATAAGTTCAATAGTGTAATCAACATGCAACACTAAACCTAAACGTCACAAGGTATATATTACCATTATAAAACTACTATTTAATATGATGGAAGGAATAGTATTAACTACTTTTTGAAATATTTAAAGATATATAAAAATATCATAATCAGTATACATTATTGATTAATTCGTAGTAAATATTCATCCATTTCTTGGGGAAAGTGGTAATATTATTCAAAAATATGTTATCATCATAGTCAAATTTTTATTGATTTTTATGAAAAAATATTAGATTCAATTTTTGTAACATTTATAAAATTTATTTGACAAAATTAAACTCATTTTATTGAATCAAAATATAAGAATTTTCTTTGGGAAGAATTGTAGAACTTTTCGATAAATACTGATTATTCTGAGAATAGTGAAAAATACGTGATAAATAACTTTTAGTCTAAATTATTTAACAAGATAATTATTTTTTATTAGGATTTAATGTTTAATTAGTTAAATTATATATATAATTATCCAACTCGTGTCATTTGAATAAATTTCAATTTGAAACCAGATATAATAATTTTTTAACTATTTTCTCTTCTTTTGAATTAAAAGATCCCTTTCTCATCAAGTTTGTGGGATTAATAATAAATTAATTTTTTCAGCTTAGGTAAATGGAGTCTTTAAAAGTGGATTCCATATTTGGATTAAAAATAATGTATATTTTCTAATAACTCCCAAATAATTTTTTACCGTAAATATTAGTGAAAACAGTTAAAATTACACACATCGAGATATTTTTTTGTGTCAACGGTGTATTCCAGCATTTATATAATACTTTTGAAGAATTATGAACTGATCCTCTTTTTGGTTGGTTAAAATTTATATCTGATGGATCTTAAAGAGGTAATCTAGGGCTTTATGGAAATGGAGTTATTTTTCGAAACCATAGAGCGATGTCATTAGTTGCTTCCATGGTTCATGTGGTCATGCTAGTTCACTCAAGGATGAAATTCTTGGCATTATTGTTGTGGTGGAACAATTTATGAACAAATGATGGAATAATATATGGCATGAGTGTTATTGTACTCTTATTATTTTTTCCATCATGATGTATTTGTCTCACTTGTCATGTAATCTCACCAATTGATGGATCAAATGTCTAAATTACCTTTTTTCCATGAAAATTATTCTCACACATACATATAGGGAATCCAATTTGGTAGAATATGGTCTTACAAAAAAATGTGCCAATTGTGTTGATTATTCATGGTATGGTCAAATAACTATTGAGATTCTTCCCCTACATAAGTGGTATCATGATAAATCTCCCATTTTTAGACTTATGTATGGTTATTTTATTACTCAATTAAGGATCCTTGCATTATGTGAAAGGTCACATTTTACATAAAAAATGACTTTACCAAGGGATTAGATATTGACCATAAGGAGAAAAATGTCTAATAATTGTTTACAACTCCCATTAGATAGAAAAATTTAAACATTTTCCCTTAAATTCATGATAATGGATAATTATTTGAGCCCATTTACCTGAATAAAATGTAGGTGGAATTTACTCTATCATGAAATTATAATTATGCCACTCACCCAAATTATAAAAGGCAACCCACTATATTATCTTATTCACAACTTGAAAACACTTGATTTTTTTCTTGAACATCCCAAATAACTTTCAACATTCACTATTTTCATCATGGATACCATATTTTTTTGTAGAAATCCAACCATGGTGTTCATTTTGAGAATCAAAAAGAGGATACCCAATGAAAATGTAATCTTCTTCAACAATAAATTTTATTTTTATACTCTTTCAACTTCATTTAGTTATTATTAAACAATTACCACATAATAGCCTCTATATATTCCATATACTATGATGTTTTGAACATAATTTAATAACTAATATTGATATCAACATCCATAAAATAGGTTACAAAATCATCATTTGTTTGTATAGAAGACTACCTTATCACGAACTGACATCATTTGTTTTTCTTTTACCAGTACTCACTATCGGGTATAATGATGGATATGAAGTATAAATTTGATATTTATAGCATAATTATACCTCTGGAGTAATTATATCATATATATATTTTATTCCATTCCATATGGTATGTGATAGTGTTACTCGTGTGTATGAAGAACCACCACCACACAATGAAATTTAATTATCTATTTTACATTGTGTGGGTTGGAATGTAACAAGGATAAATATAATGAATATATGTGATATATATAAAATAATTATGATATTAATTACATATTTTTCATTTTTTAAAAATTTTCTATCATTTTATTTATTACATCTTCACTCACAAAAATATTTAAATTTTCATTTGTGTTCATGTGGACTTCTACCATCATAATGTGATGCGATTCTCTTTTCTTCACCACATCAAAAGAATAAAAAAATTATATATAATTAAATAATATGATTTTGAAGATATAAAAAAAATATTATTATTTTAAAGATATAAATAAAATTTCTAAAAATATTACATACATTCTTTCTATAATGATCATCGAAAAATGAAAATGTTACTCATCTGTAAGTATGACCTACCATATCCATGTTCGCAACGTTACATCATTTTATATAACTATGAATCCTAATAATTTTTTAATTTTTAATAGATATGTATAATTTATTATAATTTCATCATTATTATTTTTGATATGATGGAACTATATATTATTTTCATGAACTGGAACATTCATAACAAAAAAATAAAGAAAAGGCAAGGCAATTAACACCCGAAACCATGGTAAAAAACAAAGACTGCTAACGAATGGGTGATAATATGTTATAAAAGGGGAATATATGATATTATAAATTAAAAAAATTATTTTTCACTCAGTTATTCAAATGTTTAAATAAAAAATTTCATAGGTTAAATCATGATCAACCTAAAGGATTCTTGATCTAGGGGTTTTCTTGTCTCACTTATATTACTATGATATATAATTCATATTCACCACTTGTTTATGTTGTGTGGTGTATATAATTTCAATAAAATAATTTAAAGAATCATATAACTAAATTTATTGGGATTTAAATTTCCATTTTCAGATCTCACTGCCATGGGGTATATGGTTCAAATGTTACTAATGTGGTATTGATTTTTTCTTAATTTACCTTCTCTAAGAAGCATATAATGTTATACACCTATCGTATATTATGAGTTGTATGTAATAATCTAAATTTTAAAATCATGAATATAATTATTTTAAATATATTCTATGTTTCACTTAAATTTATTATTTCATGTATATTAAGATTCAATGTTACCAAATTTTTAAATATTTTACGTTACAATCTAATCATTTATTAGGACTATTTATGATTATTCATCCAATGATGAAAGCTTATGATTAATCTCTCAATAAACACTTTAATTTTTATATTATATGGTTATTCATGATATTTTCATATAATAGTATCATTATTATACAAAATGGTAATTGTAATAATTGAAAAAAAGTTTGTTTATAAAATAAGAATTCATTTCTCTCTTTGGATGGAAATCTGTTTTGTTCCAAATTAATGTTTTCTAGATATGTATTTAATTTTTTTAAAACTGTTAAAAATGATTTATAAAATAAATTTTTAACAAATATTATCATTTTGAATTTTTTTTCAAATGAATCATTATTTAATTTTTAAAATAATGGTAATTTGACGTTTATAAAAAAAAATATGAACGGAATAATTAATTTAATTCATACAACATGAATGAATTTTTTTACTGAAAATAAATTTATTTTCGCACAATATTATTTTATTTGTTTTCAATTTTATTTTAAAATAAAATTATATTATAAATGTATAAAAATAATATTTTCTTAAATTGGAAATGATATTTTTTTAATTGATAGTTTTAAAATGATTTTTAAGGAACCATTTATAAGTTTCCATTGTTATATTCAATGAAATTATTTTAATAACGTTTTATGTATTAAAAAGTGTTTTCCCAATTAAAAAGGGTTTTACCTGAATTTTTTAGATATCTCTTAATTTTTTTTTCAATTCATCAATGTCAATATACCTTTTGGTTACCTATGCT
Organism: Viscum album; assembly: GCA_963277665.1. Taxonomy (NCBI): domain Eukaryota; kingdom Viridiplantae; phylum Streptophyta; class Magnoliopsida; order Santalales; family Viscaceae; genus Viscum; species Viscum album. The sequence goes on along the minus strand of OY728157.1, from coordinate 1,187,610,040 downwards.
CTAATGGGTGTATATTGTAATGGTACCATCCTCATTCTTTCTTTTGTTAGATTAAGATTTTTTTCTTATAGAGTTTTTAGAACCCATATCATTTCTCAGATTAAATAATAATTCAATTAGATTATTATGGTACCCATTTATTTTCCACAGGATAAACATGGATCAAAGAGATTATTATGGAACCCATTTCCATTCGAAGAGTTAATTAGGTTTTTAATACATTCACATGAATCCCGTTTCATTTCCATGATTTAATAAATTCATAGTATAAATAATAACTATTAATATGAGTATTATGATGAAATAAATACTATTTTTACATTATTCATGTTATGATTCATGGAAATCATATTTGATGGGGTAGCTCAGAGATAATTGGGTGAGATAGTTTGAACATATACAATGGTGTGTCCTTGATTTTGTTGGTTGATTCCATTCAATATTATACGATAGGGAATCCTAGATTACACTCAGTGAGCCCTTTATAGCTTATATGATGGGTGCGCCCAGGTAAAGCTCCAATACATTGAATGATTATTATGTTTTTTGGAAAATTATATTGAATGTTTTTCATATGGTTATTAAAATTGTATTAGTTCAGTAACGGTTCTCTAAGTGTCTTAGGAAGATGATTTTTGAAGTAACCAATATGTTTTATATATGATTTATGAGAGTGGATGATGTTCCAATTGATTAATATTGGTAACACATGGCTCGTGATTATGGATTCCTATAATCATTCCATCGATAATTCCATATACCATGTTTTCATGTTTGAGGATCTTGGTATTGATCATTATAAATATTATTATGTTATACTCAGGTACTTTTTTATGTCTTCATACCCTTATGCTTATCTTATTATTAATGACGCCATTCATTTGTTAATTATTATGTTTTTCATTACTAAGAATTTGATCTCCCAATTATTATATTTCATTTTCCCCTGGATATATATAATGAGGGAGAATGATTTATGTATATATGTAATTTTATATATATGATGATGGCTACATTATGCGAAATAAAAAAATCTCTATCATGTAGGAGAAATACTCATTTGAAAACATAGGTATTGTTTATGCAGGAGTTCGACTTAATTATGTAAAACTATAATAATAAAATATCATCAAGAATTTAAGTGATCCAATTTACTTTATGATTTTGTGATGTATGGATAGAAAAAATGGATCATAATTATTGACATAAAATAGAAAATGGTAAACATTATTATTTCAGAAACTTAACATGGAGTGTGGGTTATGGGATATTATAGATGATGTCAAAGTAAATTATTGTATAACATTACGAATATGATTTTTTATGTGAAGTTATCTTAATATTTATTGATATAATTATTGGTCTATAATATCATCGTTTTTAATAAGTTCAATGATATTGATAGATCATTTGGGTGTTTTATGTGGTAAATTTTTTTCTCTTATTAATGAATTTTATGGACAAAATTTATTTGGTTGAGGTATTTATAACTCATATTATGAAAATTATGTTTAATTTAGGGAGGAATTATTTTTTCATGTTTAATGAAAAAAAGGATAACCCATTTTCTAGTTGATAACCCATCACATCCCAAACATTGCATGGTATTGAAACCACAACTAATGGAAAATAAGGTATTCACATCTACCACTATCCAACAGGACTGTAAAGACCCGTAAAATTCAAGGGAAATTTTTTCTTAATTTTCTTTGAAATTTACAAGAGCGCGGTTTCTGACGGCACCTGATTCTGAGGCCCGGAGTGCCCGGAATCAATTTCCAAAGTTTGGCTCGGGTACGTTCAGTGAACGAACGAGCGGGAATTCCTAACTTTTGATCCGGTGCTAGGAATTGAAATCCGAGGACACCGATGAACTCGCAGCGTCGATATTCGCTTAAGAAGACCTTTTCCGAAGTTGCGTTTGCCTAAGAGGAGTTGTTAAATTTTTCTGGATGAAATGAAGAGTAAAATAAAATTGTGATACAATATTTATTTTATATCTTTAAAGTGGTTAAAATATTTTGTTGGAAGTTGGGTGGTTTAACCACCTAAGAGAGGATTAAGGTGAGGAGGGGCCCACCCGAGCCCCACCTTTTCAAATTCCCTAACTCCCCTCTCTCCCTCTTTAAAGCTTGATAACTTAACACTTAAATAATTACACAACTCATGTATAATTAATTAAGTGTTTTGTTTTTGAAATTTATGTTTTTGAAATGCTTGGCTTAGTAAATAAAATAAGGAGGGACCTTATTTTATTTGGATTGTTGGGTGAGGTGTGGAAGAGCTTTGGAGAGAAGCTGAAGAAATCCTCCACCTTCTTCATCTCCTTTGTGGAATAACGCGAAGAACGTCCGCCGCCCACGAAGAACACCGACGATGACATCTTGACTCATCTTCTCCTATTGCTTCCTCCTCGACTTCTTCGTCTTCTAACCGACGTCAACGAAACGATGACCGCTTCCCACGACTACGTCAACGTGCGACTATCGAGGTAGGGGTTTACTTCAATATGATTATCACTTTCCATGTTTTCCCCTTCTAAATCTATTGTGGGATTGGGAAAAATGTTTGTTGAGGATTGTAGGGAATTTTATTTAATTTACGTGTGAATCGTTTGAAACAAGGTTCAATTTTTAATTAATTAAAAATTGTGCCATTTGGGTGTTGGTTATTCCCGATTGATAGCATCTAATGCGGAGGGCGCGAGCCGAACGAACACGGCCCGACAACCCTCCATAATTTTGTTTTTGGTGCGTGGATTTGACAGTGATGACGAATCGAATCCGAAATGGGAAAATGAGGTATCTGTTCCGAAGATCTCGATCCAAGAAAATTGCCGGCGAAGACCGCAAGTGGAACGGACCACCGGAGTGCGTCCGGTGGTCCACGGAAGACGGCGGCCACGCGCCGCTCCGGCGCGGCGGCGCTGGCGACCCGCGGCGGAGGCGCGCCGCTGGAGTAACCCACCGCGGCTAAGCCGCGGTGGTCAGTAGGCAGCCGGCAAAGCCGGCCGCGGCGGTCCAAGGGCGGGACCCTTAGGGTCCCACGTTTCGTATTTCGGCTGGCCAAACGGCCGGCCGTTTTCCAGGATTTCCGGGGGCTTAAAACCCCGGATGAAGGTGGAGCGGGCCCCCCACGTGGGGGGTGCCGTTGATTTGCAAAGCACGGGGGGCTGCGCCCCCCCGTTTCCTCGACCAGCGCTCGGCCAACCGGCCGAGCTGAGCGGCCGGGCCGCGCCGCCGGCCGGGCCGGGTTCAGCGGACTGGGTCGGACCGACACGGTTCGGGTCGGCCCGGACCCGGACCCCCCGTTTTCAAGACAGTTTCGGTCATTTGGCCATAACTTGTGCCACGGACCTTCGAATGACGAACCGTCTGAAGCACCGCGATCCTTGGATCGAGACGGTCGTTTCGGTATATTACACTCAGGGTTTCGAAATACTTTGAGTTCGGCCGGGTTGGTTCGTACATGAAACCAACCGGGCCTTCGGAGCGGAAACGCTCATATCTTGAGCTACGGATGTCCGTTTGACGTGCCGTCAGCTTTGTTGAGTTCCTCTTAGTGAGACGGATCTTTTGGCATACTCCGCCCATGGTTTGGACGCAGGTGGAGTACGGTCGGGTTGGTTTTTCCTTAAAAACCAACCGGGCCCCGGGGACGAAAATGCCAATAACTCTCAGACCGGGCGACCGATCGACGCGCCGTCTATTGCGTTGAGTTCCTGTTGACGATACAGAACTTTTGGATACATCAACTCTAGTCTTTGTGACAGTTGATGTATCAGCCTCTCGGCTCGTGGAGCGGACCCTCCGAACGAGCTTGCTGTGTGCGGGAACCCTAGTGCTGGCTGCGACTGTGACTACTACTACTACTGCTACTGCTACTCCTACTGTGACTGCGATGACGACAGTACAGAGATCCTGTGTGGATTCGACGACGACGACTACAGCACTCAGTGATCCTATGCGGATCAGTGCTACAGGTCATGTGTGGGCTCGATCCTGTGTGGGTCCGATCCTGTGTGGGTCTTTGCGCTCAGCGGTCCTGTGTGAACCAGCGCCTACAGGTCCTATGTGGGCCCGATCCTGTGTGGGTCATTTGCGGGGGTTAGTTACCTATCGATCCTTCGTGGGTCCGACGACTAAGATGGATCAGAGATCATCTTTATCATCCTTTGAAGAAGTATACCTGTGTGAGCTGAATCCTGTTACTTTCCTGTGTGGATTGTGTTGTGCTATCCTGTGTGGATTACATTTTGCTTTCCTGTGTGGAATACGTTTACTTTCCTGTGTGGACTGAGTTGTACTTGGGCTCGGAGGTTGGAGCGTATTTGAAATTGATGACTTAGGTATATGTATGGGCATATACCTAAGTAGTGACGGTTGTTACTTCGTGATTGTATCTTTCTTTATGGTTTATCCTTTGTGGATTTTGAGAGACCTTCAGGGGTCTCGGGGTCCCTACTGAGTAGCTTATAATCACCTCTGCACGGGATATGCCCGCACTATGTTGTGTTGGTTGCAGACGACGGACAGCGTTGATCTTGGCTAAGGCTTGCAGAGCAGGACGGTACCTAGAGGTGGACCACTGAGCGGGACGTGTTCGGAGCGGACGACGGGACCCGTGGAGCAGTGGAGCTATCTGTACCCACCCTTCAGGTGGGATCTCCAGTAGACAGCTCGGTGTAGCGGCTTTTACTTACAGTTGTTGTTTTCCCTTTTCGAGTTGTACTTTACTTTCAGTTTTGGTTTGTATACTGGCCCATTTACTTTTCCGCACTTTCAGTTGTACTCTATTTTTACTTAGTGTTTACTTTCCGCTTGCTTACTCTGTGGTGTTTGTTTACTTTACAAAGGCAATGCCTTCCATTTTTACCGGGATTTACGCCTTGGTGCTAGTCGCCAGCCCCTGGCCTATGGAAGGCGGGCTTGGGGTAGTCACGGCACGGGCCCCGAGGACGGGTCGTGACAAATTGGTATCAGAGGAGTTCGGTTCTACCGTGAACTCTGATCTTTTCTATGTGAAGCAATAATGTTTAGCATATTGAGTGTGGTTATCAGTCCAGGGAGTCCAGTGTTGGTGCGGTGGCTGATGTATCTGTACACCAGGACCCTGACTTCTGATTTCCGACTTAATGCATGAAAACATTGATTGCGTGTGTGTTTCAAAGTTTTCTTTGTGATTACTTTATATCAGCTCACCAGGTATACAGTTCTGACCGTGGCGCACCTGTTTCCATTTCAGGATGGCGCCACGACGGCAGCCAACTAGGGTTCTGAGAGTCGAGTGTGACGATAGCCCACCAAGCGACGAGGCCTCGGTGAAGGGCCCTTTTTCAGTAGTGGCACCGGCGGTAGCACTACCTGCCGAGCCCCCGATGCTTCCAGCGCCAGCCGCTGACGATGCACGTCGCCTCAGCGCACTGCATGAGTTTCAGCGCCAGCGACCGCCCAGGTTTCGCGGGGAGACGGATCCCCAGGCAGCCGAGGACTGGCTGGAGGCAGTGGTACGTGTGTTTAGGATAGTGAGGACACCAGCAGACCTCATGGTGATCCTCGCTGCGATCCTACTACACGCAGCAGCAGGACGATGGTGGAGCTTGATGCTCCAGGTGCACGATGAGGCATCTCTACTTTGGACGGACTTTGAGAGCCTCTTCTGCTCGGAGTTCGTCCCAGCCACCCTTCGTGCGGTGCATATCCAGAAGCTTCTTCAGCTGCGGCAGGGCAGCATGACGGTCGCTCAGTACTCGGCGAGATTTACTGATCTCTCGCGCTACTCGACCGACATGGTACGGGACCCATTCTTCCGGGCCCGGACCTTCGAGCAGGGTTTGAGACACGAGATCAGGGCATCGCTGATCTCCCTCATCATACCGACTCAGACAGGAGTACTGGAGCGGGCCCTTCTGATCGAGAGCTTCCTTGCTGAGTCTACACCAGCGCAGCGACCCATCGCAGGGCGGCACGTGGCAGAGTCATCTGCAGCAGGCAGTCGACGAATGACTCAGGGGTCCAGACAGACCAGACCTTCGGGCAGACGACCTCAGGACACTGGCTCAGCAGTGCGGAGCACACAACGCGGAGCCAGTCTTTCGAGAGGCATACAGTGCTACTCGTGCGGCGGGCAGGGCCACATGGCTCGTGACTGCCCGACCCGCCGTGCCGAGGAGCAGCAGACAGTTGAGGGACCCCCGAGGCAGAGGCAGAGGGTCGACCGTGGAGGTCCGCAGGGAGGAGGTGGACGAGGCAGAGGAGCTGGCCGAGCAGTAGGTGGTGGGTGACACTTTGAGGCTCTGCCACCACCACCACCAGGAGGTCCACCCCGACCACAGGGAGCTGGCGGGCAGAGACAGGCACTGCTCTAGGCAGCAGAGGCCTACGACCACGGCGCACCTGAGATGATTCGAGGTACTATCTATGTCTATTCCACCCTTGCTCCAGTTCTTATAGACACAGGAGCGAGTCACTCTTTCATAGCCACTACCCTTGTTCGGAGCTCGGAGATTCCGACAGAGCCGTTGGCTCGATCCTTACAGATAGAGACTCCTATGGGAGAAGACTCGACGATTACGCACTGGTGCCGGCAGTGTGAGCTTACTCTAGGAGGCGAGAGCTTCGGCTGGGATATTCTTGTAGCAGCGTCGAGGCCTTACGACGTCATCTTGGGCATGGATTGGCTATCTACGGTCCATGCACAGATTGACTATTTTAGGCGCAAGGTGCGATGTGTACGCACCGACGGGAGTAGGTTCACCTTCACCATTGAGAAGGGAGCCTTAGCAGCACAGGATGGACTTCCGCGGAGGATAGGACAGCCCATTACTCATCAGTTAGCTAGCCTCATCCTTGGAGAAGTTGACGTGCGGAGTCCTGGTTTTCCTGCAGTGGTGGATCAGTTTGCGGACGTTTTTCCCGACGACGTTCCAGGGCTACCTCCTCGTACAGAGGTAGAATTTTATATTGACTTGTACCCCGGGACAGCCCCGATATCCACTCCAGCATATCGGATGGCCCTCGCCGAACTTCGAGAGCTACGGGTACTGTTGGAGGACTTGGAGGACAAGGGGTTCATCCGACCCAGTGTTTCACCCTGGGCTTCCAAGATATTGTTCGCCAAGAAGGCGGACGAGAGCTTGCGACTTTGTGTTGACTATCGTCGCCTGAACCAGGTGACAGTGAGGAACAAGTATCCGCTACCGAGGATTGATGTCCTCTTTGATCAGCTCAAGGGAGCACGGTGGTTCTCGAAAATAGACCTCAGGTCAGGCTATCATCAGCTCAGAGTCAGAGACGAGGATGTGCAGAAGACGGCCTTCAGATGTCGGTATGGCCACTATGAGTTCTTGGTTATGCCTTTCGGTGTAACCAATGCTCCAGCAGTGTTCATGGCTCTCATGAACAGGATCTTTCAGCCATACCTCGATCGGTTTTTCGTGGTCTTCATCGACGACTTTCTGATTTACTCTACGACTGAGGAGGAGCACGCCTATCACTTGCGAGTTATACTAGACACACTCCGAGAGCACCAACTTTATGGTAATCTCTCGAAGTGCCAGTTCTGGATACGTGAGGTCCACTTCTTGGGACACGTTATCTCTGAGGCGGGAGTTGCAGTGGATCCCGCGAAGATTGAGGCTGTGTTAGCATGGGAGCCACCCAGGAGCGTGACTGAGGTTCGGAGTTTCTTGGGACTAGCTGGATACTATCGGAGATTCGTGCCGGACTTCTCTAGAGTTGCATCACCACTCACAGCTTTGACGAAGAAGGAGAAACCCTTCGTGTGGTCAGACAGATGTCAGTAGAGCTTCCAGGAGCTGAGACAAAGATTGACTAGCGCACCTATCTTGAGGTTTCCTGAGGAGGGAGTAGGGTACGTAGTTTACTGCGATGCATCAGGGACCGGACTCGGATGTGTTCTGATGCAGGAGCGGGCAGTGATCGCCTATGGATCACGTCAGTTGAGGCTGCATGAGCAGAACTACGCTACCCATGACCTGGAGTTAGCAGCAGTGGTCTTCGCTCTGAAGACATGGTGACACTATCTGATGGGCGAGCTCTTTACAGTCTTTTCCGATCATCAGAGTCTCAGGTATATCTTCTCGTAGAAGGACCTGAACCTGAGATAGCAGCAATGGCTCGAGTTCCTCCAGGACTATGACTTTGAGATAGTCTATACTCCTGGGAAGGGGAACGTAGTAGCCGATGCCCTCAGCAGGAGGATGGGCATTTAGCTACTTGAGGAGGCGACAGAGCAGCTAGCCTCTTTGCAGATATCCTTCGTAGATAGATATGGAGCATCCTTCCTTCAGTCTCTCATAGTCACTCCTCCACTACTGCAGCGAGTCAGGGAGGCACAGCGTGGGGAAGCTGACTGTGAGACACGGCGTGCACAGATATCCTCAGGACAGGAACCTGATGGTTTCTCCTTTAGAGAAGAGCACGAAATCCTTTTCAGATGACGTACCATGGTACCAGTCGCTTTGCGAGAGGAAGTGCTGAGAGAGTTTCACACTTCTCCTTTGGCGGTACATCCTGGAGTGGCAAAGATGTACCAGGACCTCAGACGACAGCACTGGTGGCTGGGCATGAAGAAGGTTGTAGCAGAGTTCGTTTCTCGATGCCTCACCAGCCAACAGGTGAAGGCAGAGCATCAGGTACCAGTAGGCTTGGTACAACCCTTGGAGGTTCCGGAGTGGAAGTGGGATGGCATATCTATGGACTTCGTGACTGGACTTCCACGCACTTCCAGAAGTCATGACTCCATCTGGGTGATTGTTGACCGACTATCCAAGTCGGCACACTTCTTACCCATCAGAGAGCAGGGCTCAGTGGAGAGCTTGGGACGTCTCTATGTTCAGGAGATTGTGCGGCTCCACGGCGTGTCATCATCTATCGTCTCCGATCGAGATGCTCGCTTTACTTCCCGGCTTTGGAAGGGGTTACAGGAGGCGTTCGGGACGCAGCTACGTCTGAGCACAGCCTTTCACCCTCAGATGGATGGTCAGACGGAGAGGACCATTCAGACTCTCGAGGACATGCTCCGGGCATGTGTCCTCGACTTTGGTCGTAGCTGGGAGGACCACCTACCCTTGGTGGAGTTTTCGTACAACAACAGCTACCACTCCACCATCGGGATGGCACCGTACGAGGCATTGTATGGCCAACCTTGTAGATCTCCTTTGTGCTGGACAGACCCTGGGGAGTCAGCACTTGTGGGACTGGAGATGGTCCAGGCCACGACAGAGAAGGTCCAGGTCATCCAGGAGCGGATGAGGACAGCTCAGAGCTGGCAGAAGTCATATGCTGACAGGAGGCGGAGGCCACTGGAGTTCGAAGATGGCGACCACGTCTTCTTGCGGGTCTCACCTCGACGTGGTATTCGGAGATTTGGCCGAGGCGGAAAGTTATCTCCGCGCTTCATCGGACCCTTCCAGGTCCTCAGTAGGATTGGTGAGGTGGCTTATCGTCTGGCTCTACCACCTCAGTTGCACCGGGTGCACGACGTCTTCCACGTGTCTCAGCTGAGGAGATACGTGCACAACCCGGCGCACATCATTGACCATGGGGAGCTTGACGTTGACGATGGGGCGGCTTTTACGGAGGTCCCAGTGGACATAGAGGATCGACATGAGCGGGTCCTACGTGGGCGATCGATTCCTCTTGTGCGCATCAGATGGCAGCACGGGAATCTCCAGGAGAGCACATAGGAGCGGGAGGCTCAGATGTGTGCTCAGTACCCTCATTTGTTTCCCTAGTTTTTGATGTATCTTTACGGGGACGTAAAGCCCTGAGGTGGGAGTAATGTAAAGACCCATAAAATTCAAGGGAAATTTTTTCTTAGTTTTCTTTGGAATTTTACAAGAGCGCGGTTTCTGACGGCACCAGATTCCGAGTCCCGGAGTGCCCGGAATCAATTTCCAAAGTTTGGCTCAGGTACTTTCAGTGAACGAACGAGCGGGAATTCCTAACTTTTGATCCGGTGCTCGGAATTGAAATCTGAGGACACCGATGAACTCACAGCGTCGATATTCACTTAAGAAGACCTTTTCCGAAGTTGTGTTTGCCTAAGAGGAGTTGTTAAATTTTTCTGGATGAAATGAAGAGTAAAATAAAATTGTGATACAATATTTATTTTATATCATTAATGTGGTTAAAATCTTTTGTTGGAAGTTGGGTGGTTTAACCACCTAAGAGAGGATTAAGGTGAGGAGGGGTCCACCCGAGCCCCACCTTTTCAAATTCCCAAACTCCCCTCTCTCCCTCTTTAAAGCTTGATAACTTAACACTTAATTAATTACACAACTCATGTATAATTAATTAAGTGTTTTGTTTTTGAAATTTATGTTTTTGAAATGCTTGGCTTAGTAAATAAAATAAGGAGGGACCTTATTTTATTTGGATTGTTGGGTGAGGTGTGGAAGAGATTTGGAGAGAAGCTGAAGAAATCCTCCACCTTCTTCATCTCCTTCGTGGAAGAACGCGAAGAACGTCCGCCGCCCACGAAGAACACCGACGATGACATCTTGACTCGTCTTCTCCTATTGCTTCCTCCTCGACTTCTTCGTCTTCTAACCGACGTCAACGAAACGACGACGGCTTCCCACGACTATGTCAATGTGCGACTATCGAGGTAGGGGTTTACTTCAATATGATTATCACTTTCCATGTTTTCCCCTTCTAAATCTTTTGTGGGATTGGGAAAAATGTTTGTTGAGGATTGTAGGGAATTTTATTTAATTTACGTGTGAAACGTTTGAAACAAGGTTCAATTTTTAATTAATTAAAAATTGTGCCATTTGGGTGTTGGTTATTCCCGATTGTTAGCATCTAATGCGGAGGGCGCGGGCCGAACGAACACGGCCCGACAACCCTCCGTAATTTTGTTTTTGGTGCGTGGATTTGACAGTGATGAGGAATTTAATACGAAATGGGAAAATGAGGTATCAGTTCCGAAGATCTCGATCCGAGAAAATCGCCGGCGAAGACCGCAAGTGGAACGGACCACCGGAGTGCGTCCGGTGGTCTGCGGAAGACGGCGGCCGCGCGACGCTCCTGTGCGGCGGCGCCGGCGACCCGCGGCGGAGGCGCGCCGCCGGAGTAACCCACCGCGGCTTATCCGCGGTGGTCAGCAGGCGGCCGACAAAGCCAGCGGCGACGGTCCAAGGGCGGGACCCTTAGGGTCCCGCGTTTCGTATTTCGGCCGGCCAAACGATCGGCCGTTTTCTAAGATTTCCGGGGGATTAAACCCCCGGATAAAGGTGGAGCGGGCCCCCCACGTGGGGGGGGGGGGGGGCGTTGATTTGCAAAGCACGGGGGCTGCGCCCCCCTGTTTCCTCGACCAGCGCTCGGCCAACCAGCAGAGCTGAGCGGTTGGGCTGCGCCGCCGGCCGGGCCGGGTCCAGCGGACCGGGTCAGATCCGGGTCGGGTCGACCCGGTTCGGGCCGACCCAGGGGGGTCGGCCCGGGTCGGCCCGGACCCGGACCCCCCGTTTTCGAGACAGTTTCGGTCTTTAGGCCATAACATGAGCCACAGACCTCCGAATGATGAACCGTCTGCGGCAAAGCGATCCTTGGATCGAGACGGTCGTTTAGGTATATTACACTCAGGGTTTCAGAATACTTTGAGTTATGCCGGGTTGGTTCGTACACGAAACCAACCGGGCATTCGGAGCGGAAACGCTCATATCTTGAGCTACGGATGTCCGTTTGACGTGCCTTCAACTTTGTTGAGTTCCTCTTAGTGAGACGGATCTTTTGGAATACTCCGCCCGAGGTTTCAACGCAGGTGGAGTACGGTCGGGTTGGTTTTTCCTTAAAAACCAACCGGGCCCCGGGGACGAAAATGCCAATAACTCTCAGACCGGGCGACCGATCGACGCGCCGTCTGTTGCGTTGAGTTCCTGTTGACGATACAAAACTTTTGGATATATCAACTCTAGTCTTTGTGACAGTTGATGTATCAGCCTCTCGGCTCGTGGAGCGGACCCTCCGAACGAGCTTGCTGTGTGCGGGAACCCTAGTGCTGGCTGCGACTGTGACTACTACTACTACTACTACTGCTACTCCTACTGTGACTGCGACGATGACAGTACAGAGATCCTGTGTGGATTCGACGATGACGACTATAGCACTCAGCGATCCTACGTGGATCAGTGCTACAGGTCCTGTGTGGGCCCGATCCTGTGTGGGTCTGATCCTGTGTGGGTCTTTGCGCTCAGCGGTCCTGTATGAACCAACGCCTACAGGTCCTATGTGGGCCCGATCCTGTGTGGGTCTTTTGCGGGGGTTAGTTACCTATCGATCCTTCGTGCGTCTGACGACTTAGATGGATCAGAGATCATCTTTATCGTCCTTTGAAGAAGTATACCTGTGTGAGCTGAATCCTGTTACTTTCCTGTGTGGATTGTGTTGTGCTATCCTGTGTGGATTACGTTTTGCTTTTCTGTGTGGAATACGTTTACTTTCCTGTGTGGACTGTGTTGTACTTGGGCTCGGAGGTTGGAGCGTATTTGAAATTGATGACTTAGGTATATGTATGGGCATATACCTAAGTAGTGACGGTTGTTACTTCGTGATTGTACCTTTCTTTGTGGTTTATCCTTTGTGGATTTTGAGAGACCTTCAGGGGTCTCGGGGTCCCTACTGAGTAGCTTATACTCACCCCTGCACGGGCTATGCCCACACTACGTTGTGTTGGTTGCATACGACGGACAACGTTGATATTTGCTGAGGCTTGTAGAGCAGGACGGTACCTGGAGGTGGACCACTGAGCGGGACGTCTTCGGAGCGGACGACGAGACCCGTGGAGGAGTGGAGCTATCTGTACCCACCCTTCAGGTGGGATCTCTAGTAGACAGCTCGGTGTAGCGGCTTTTACTTACAGTTGTTGTTTTCCCTTTTCGAGTTGTACTTTACTTTCAGTTTGGGTTTGTATACTGGCCCATTTACTTTTCTGCACTTTCAGTTGTACTCTGTTTTTACTTAGTGTTTACTTTCCGCTTTCTTACTCTGTGGTGTTTGTTTACTTTACAAAGGCAATGCCTTCCCTTTTTATCGGGATTTACGCCTTGGTGCTAGTCACCAGCCCCTGGCCTATGGAAGGCGGGCTTGGGGTAGTCACAGCACGGGCCCCGAGGACGGGTCGTGACAAGGATATCCTAGTTAGTATTAACTTTTTATACAAAATGATTAATTTTATTTTATAAACATATGTGATTTTATTTCCGAAATTAGTGTTGATTTGTATTGGATGAATATATGATCAAATCCTTCAAATCATTAGGGTTCGACCAAACTCAAGAAAAGTGTGATGAATTTTAAATCTATTTATTTATGGAATGATTTGGTTTTAGATTTGGGTATTACCGTTTGGAGGTTAACATAAAGTGGTATATTTTATAAATTACCTTACAATGTTCTAATAATTTTTTTTGCTTAATGTATAAATTTAATAGTACTAGCTTTTAATTCTTTTGGGGATTATATGGTCCTTTAAAATTTTATTTTAATTATCTATGAATATAAAATTCACCATTAATACTTATTTTTTGAGAAAAATATTATATTATTGTTGAAATTGATAAAATGATGAAAATATACTCATCATGGCAGTATATTTAAAATTTATTTTTGTCTATATTGTAATTCAGTTACTCAAATCACGGAAAATGATGATAAAAAAATATTATCCAAGAACCTTATATTATGATGAAACAATTGTGTTATTTACCATAATATATTTATGGATTTATGGTCGTGAAATATTAATTTTTCCTTAACTATGTTGAGATAAATGAGCTCAGTCATTCCCTATAATAATATATAATTTTCCAACATTTCAACTAATATTTTCATGTTTGGGAACCAAATTATGTGTTATTACATATTACTTTTGTACATCCATTTTTATGTTTTTAGTAGGATGCTCAATTAACCCTTTTCCATACATGATTTTACAATAAAATGATTTTCAAATGTAAAACCATTTTTATTAAGATAAAGATCAAATTGAGAGGATAATATTTATTAATTGGGAGATGTTGTAACACCTCTATATTAAATAGGAATAAAATGATGTACGATAGTTTATTCAACACAAAACACCGAAGGAAAACGAACCGTACAATATATTACTATTACAACCTAGATATTAAATGAGATATTATTAATTTTATTTAATAATTAATGATATATATATATATATATTCACCATATAATATATTCATAAATGTTTTTTAAATCATCAATATATTTTAGTTTAGGTGATTTTAATCTTCAAAAATATGTTTTCTTCCAAAAATATTTTTCTGGATATTTATATAAAATCTTCTAAAAAAGTCTTTCAAACTTTTGGAATAAAATTTCATAAAATTAAAATAAATTTTTAATAATAATTCCAAATTTAATTTTGGTAATTGATTGTAAATTTTTAGAAATCCTTGATTTTTAGTGAATAGTGAAAAATACTTGAAAACTACATTTTAGTATATTTTATTTAAAGTATTAAATTATAATTTAAATTTGTTTTAGATTATCATTAATTGAGTTATGTTTATATAAAGTCAATATAGGTTATTTTAATAAATTTTATATTGAACTTGGATATCAAAATAATGTTAAATATTTATCGTTTTCACATCAAATATATGTTTTTCATCACTCCTATGTGATTAATAACAAAAAAGTTTTTTATTAATATTTGAATGTAATTTCTATTATTAGATTAAATATTTTGACAATGAATAATTTTTTATTTTTTATTTATAAAACCATGCTTTTTTAAATAATGTTTAGTGAAAACAGTTAATGATTTATTACAGGGATTAAGGTTAAAATGAGTTTACCGAGAGATTAAAAATTAATCATAAGGGGAAAATGACCATGATAATTTTAAAAACACAATTTTATGTCCATATATTCAAATTATCCCTTATAATATCTATAATAAACAATTATTGGGTCCCGATGACATGAAGAAAACATGGTAGGAATTAACTCTTTCATAAAATTATACGTGTGCAACTCACACCACTTATAAAATACATCAACTCTCCTATCATCTTAAAAACCATAAAAATCATGGATTCATCCATTACATGAGTAATTCACTTAATAAATTCTTCATATAGTCGTATATTCTTTAGTTTTAGATGAAATCCCACTTAGGAATACCTCTGATGGAAACCTAATTTGATACCCAAAGAAGAGGAAATGTTCTTCAACTAGTGTTTTCATATTTTTTCTTTCTCCACCTATGTTAATTATTATTAATAAATTATCATATTTTATTATAATTATCTTAAATAACTATTATGTTTTTATGATTTTTTCATTACTGGAAAAAATCTTATTTTTTATCAATTTGGTAATGATATCAGTGTTCGTGTGTATCACAGACTACCACCTCATGAACCGATGTTGTTTATTTTTTTGTTACAACATTTCATGTTTTGGTATGATTATGTTTTAATATATATATATATATGATATAGAAAACATAATTATACAAATATATATAAATTATATATAATATAACGATTTTTACTTTTAATTTCCTAGGGGATATGATAACGTTGCTAATGTGTATGACGGACTACCGCCGCACGAAACGATGTGATTTTTTTGCTAATGAATTACATGGAATGTTACCAGTGTAAATATAATAAATATATTTGATAAAAATGAAATAATTAATATATTAATGAAATTAATATGATTCTTTAAAATTTATATATGATTTTTCTTCTTACCTTTTCAGTAACCAAAAAAGATACAACATTGTTCGTGTATATATGGATTATCACTTTCAGCAAGTAATGTGGATCCCTTTTATTATCCAAACCAAATGAATGATATATATAAGAATAAATAATCAAATAAGATTGTATTTATGGAATAATTATCATTATGTAAAGATAAAACATTACTTACCTTTGTTCCATAATGATCGTTAAAAAATAGTAGCTTTACTCATCTCTGTGTACGACTTACTATCTATACGATTATAATGTTAGTTCATTTTTTATAACCATATTTATTGATTTTTTTAAAGGTATAATTTAAATTTAAATATGATGGTTATTTAATTATTATTATTCATTATATTATGTATATATATAATATATAAATGAACTATAGAATTCATAAAAAATAATGAAAGAGAAAACAATTCAATTAACACTAGAAATAATGAAAAATGTGAAATATTATTAACAAATAGGTTATAAGATTTTATAAAAGGATAATATATGATATTATAAAAATTAATTTTGTTCATTAATAATTTAATCAAATTCATAAAACTATAATAAATTCAGTTCAAGTACGATCAACCAAAAGAAAGCGTTACGTAGGGTTTTCTCATTTGACTTTTATTACATTGAGATAAATGTGATTTTAAAAACTTATTTTCATTGTGTGGTGTATATAATATCCATGATTATTTTTTATGACTCATATAACTACATTTTGGTGTATTTATTTATCCATTTTAGGATCTCACTTTATTGTGGTTTACAATTTCAATGATACCAAAGTAATAAGGGATTTTTTTCTTAATTTTACTTCTTCAATACTTATGCTATGTTATTCTCATATATTATTTTATGAGGTGTATATAATTATCCTTTCAAACATATATAAAAAATTTAATTATTTTAATTATATTCTATGTTTTAGTAAATTTCATTAATTCATGGAGATTACTATTCAATGTTACTAATACGGTAAACATTTTACATTATGATCATCTCATTTACCAAGATTATTTATGATTATTCTTCCAACGATGTGACCAAATGATCCATATTTCATCAAATATATGATCTTTATTCTCCTGTGGTTATTAATGATATTTTAATGTCATATTAACATTTTACTCTCTTTGGTACATAGAATAATTGAGAAAATATTTTCTATAAATTTTGACTTCATTTCACTATTCCTTCAGAAGAATTTTTACTCCCAAAAAAATATTTGCATGAAATATTTTCAAAAAAAATTAAACATTTTCATATGTTTTATAAAATAACATTTTACCCAGATTTTACTTTATAAATTTTTGCAAAGGTATATTTACTTAATTTTTTAAATAATGCTCATTAGGATTTACAATATATATTACAGTAATAATTTCGTAATATGTATGGAATAAATTGAATTATCTGATGTCATGACCATTTTTTATTTGAAAATTTCTTTAAAGGTTTTTATGGTTATTTTAAAATAAACTGATTTTAAATTTTTTTATAGAAACTATTTTGGAAAAATGTAATAGACATATTCTACAAGAATTATTTTAAATGATTTTTTAAATATTCCATTATATGTTTCCATGGTTTTTTCAACTATAATTTATTTTAAAATGAATGATGTTTTAAAATAACTTTTTCAAAGTAAAAATTATATTTTTATCAATATTTATTTATTTATTTTTAATTGTATTTCCAATAATCATTATCAAAAATATTTATTCTTACTTATTATAAAATGGAGATATTTTGTAATGATACCATAATAATTATATATCTATATAGATTAATATTATTTCAATGAGATTGTTATGGATTCCATTTATTTTCCACTTGTTTTCATTTTTCAATGAGATTGTTATGGTACCATCTTCCTTTCATCGGGTTACATTTTTTTAAAAGAAAATTTTTTGTAACCCATTTCTTTATAATGGGATAATTTTTTTAAAAGAGATAGACATGAACCCTATTTCATTCCCACGTGTTAATCATGTTATAAAAGTAACATTTATTTTTCTATGAGTTTTATTATGTAATGAAAACTATATCTACATTAATCATGTTTATGCTCCTATAAATATTATATGATATGGTATATTGTATTATGTCACGTTATCCATTTATAGCCTATATATTGGGGTGGCATTGATAGCTTCATGTGAGCCCATTTCAACTTATATGATTGGGCAGCTCATATAGTTCAAAATTATCAAATTATAGCTTATACAAAGGGTGCACCCAGATAGTAATCCAATTAATTGGGTAATGATTATATTCTCTAGATTATTATAATGGAATTAAGCCAAATGGTAATTCAAATAGCATGTATTCTACAAGTATTATTTATGTGTTCAATGAAGATGATTCTCTTAGTTACCAGTAAGTTTTTTCTACTCATTATATGGGTTTATAATGTTTCATTTGATCAGGATTAGTATCATATAGACCACAAGTATTTATTATTATGACACTTTCCTTTATTAAATATTTATTCTATGTTTTTAAGTTTTATTATCCATGTATTGTGGAGTATAAATATTCTTATGTTATACACATTAAATTTAATTATTTCATCATGTACATATGATAATATTAGTCTCACTAATTATATTCATTTTAAAATTATTATAGTTTTCCATAATGAGAAATGCTTTTTATAATATCGTCATTAAAATATCATCATCATCATCATCATCATCATTCATCCAGATAGAGGGATGGTTTTATAAGTTCATATACAAAAAAATGAAAAAGAAACATCTACATAAGTTGATATTAATGAAAAACTCTTTTAAATGAATATTCAAACCATTCAATTAAAATTGGAAAAAAATATCACATTGTTTTGGTTAAATTTTAAAATAAAATTTTAAATATATTGATTAAATCATTCAATTCTAAAATTAAAGTGGAAAATATTAAATAATGTTTAAAATAAATTAATATTAATGATGGTGGAAAAATTCTTTCATGTCATAAATGGTAGAGGAAAACTATTTTTTAAAACCTATAAAAATTTCAAAATTTTATTTTTAATTTTTTTTAAATATATTCATTTTAGACCGCTGTAGATAAAATAAAAGTTAGTGAATTTTTTTTAAAAAAATATCATGTACAAGTAAAAACATCCATGAAACAATTTTTACAATATGTTTATGGAATAATATGTTTATCGACCAAAAATGAAATGATGTTGGCTTTCCTTTAAAACATTTTATTACATCTTAACAAAAAAATGGAGGAACAAGATCATATACATGAAAAATGTTCAAATAAATTGATAAGAAGAAACTAGATGTGTTTTAATAAATATTAATTATATAATTTACCTTAATGGAATTTAATTTATAAAATCCTGAAAAATATGATATTTTAACATAAGCCCATTCCTCATGTCCCACCTTTCCTAATATGTATTCAAACCAATAGTAGAATAAATACAGATTTGTTACATATATATTATAGAACTATATTCATATATATATATAATACTAAATATCATTCTTCTATAATTTATAATGACTATTTTATTAACAATTCTTCATTAAAATCATTTCCAGGTAAAAACGGTTCTATTTTCAATGCATGTTTTTGATTGAGGATTCTGGTCCAGCACCGTGGACATAGAATAATAATAAATAGAATATTAATATTTTATTAAGTATCATATATATCAATTATATTATATTTTACTACAATTCAAATAAATTGGTTATGAAAAGTGAATTAAATCACTTCATGGACATCTAGTATGTATGTTTGAATTGGTTATTAGTTCACTCTTCGATTGATATAATAAAATATTAGAATATGATAATTTACCTTCATGAAACAAAATTATTTCATAACTATAATATATATATTCATTAAATATATCCTTATTAATATACACAAAAATAGAAAATTAACAACAAATCCCATTACATTGTGTAGGTGACTGTCCGCACGTATGAACAAGCATAGTTATCATTTTCCAAAATATGGTAAATAAATAGAAAATAACTATACCATTATCCTAAAAATAACTCAATTATTTCTGAAAAATTATTAAATCATTTTATTATTTTTACAGAAAATTTAGATGAGGTTATAGAATAAATTTAAATGAAAAATATTAGTAAAAATATATTCTTATTCGTTGAGTATCCACCATTGAAAAGAATCATATGGTATCTAGGATGGGTCTATTGGGAAAATAAAAACTGAAAAGTAATTGGTAAAGATGTTCGAAGATTATATGGGTAGTTATTTTAATGTTAAATGGATCTTGTGGTATAGATAATATATGATTAATGATTTCCTTTTATAAGTGATGTGAGGGGAATAGTTTTAATTTTAACATATATTAAAAAATAATAGAATCACTATCATGGTAATGTTTCTATGAATAGGATAAATTTATAATATTTGGCGAGATACTATTTGAATACATTAATCATAGTTTATTTCCACATTTGTATGTCATTTTAACAAAAAACACTATAATTTCACCACCTTTATCCACTTTAACAATTACCTTAATAACAAGAGTTTTACCTTGGTTAATATTCATTATGATAAATAATTCAGCTAAACATAAAATATATTATTAATTATTGTGAGATAAAATATTGAATACATATGGATGTTTATATTTTCATTATATAGTAGACATTAATTATAAAATCATTCCACAATACAAATGAAACCCATTTTTCGATAAATGCAGTTTACAAAAAAAAAATAGATTGTTTAAATTCCTCGATAGGTTATACAATCTAAATATTATTTAAATATTTAGATATGTATATTATCTAAAAATTACATTATGAAATTAACCAATAGTTAATAATTTAATTTACTAAGTTAATAACATTTTTCATACATAAAATTTTATATTAAATAAAATCACTAGTTCCATACACATGGTCTTATTATCATTCGTAAAAAAATTATGACTATTGATTTAATTTACAAAAATAAAAAAACAACATGATATGATAAAAACATGAAATAATTTATAAATTAAATATATCATGAATAGTGTTTAGGAAAATAATTTTGTAAAGAAAAATTATTTTCATACAAAATGATAAATTAAATTAAATAATTTTTCCTATTTTAAGTAACATATAATGTTACACATTTTATAATGTATAAGAATTTTCCTGATATATTTTTTTCCTCAAAATTAATTTTAAATATTTAATTTATTGAATAAAATTAATATATTAAAAAAAACTAGGTTAAATATTATATTTAATTATATGAATTTAATCCTTGAAATTAAATCTCAAGAGAAAAAAATAATTATACATTTAACTCACCCCATAACAAGGTTACTATTTAGCATCCTCAAATTTACTATTTCACCAGAAAATATTAATTAGTTGATTTTTATTTTTTAGTAACGCATTATCTCTTTGATCCTGAAATTCTAGTGATGGTACCAAAAAATATAGATCAAGATCTAGTGGTTTGAAATCTGAGTTCAATACATGTAAACAATTAGTTATGTCAATATTTAAGAGAGATACATTGAACACAAAATTAACTAGATACCGTTCTTAGAGAAGTAATAAGTGAAACAATATTTTCTTGATAGTATTAATAATACCAAAGGGAATGATATATCTAGTGATTAACATTACATTAATTCCAAATATTATTTCTTAATTAAATGTACATACTTTTTTTCATTACCTAGTAATCATATTAAAACTCTATATCTCACCTATGAGTTCTATAATAACTTTTTATTCGACCCTGATCTACACTGATGTGATACTAAATTACTCTATCATTTTCTTATATATGAAAAACTAACTATGGTCCAAATGGATATTTCATGAAAACAACTTTAGAGAAAATTGTAGTTAAAAAAATCTATCAAAAAATGATGTCATTCCATGATTTTTTATGTTATATTTGTTCTATAAATAAATTGTATATATTTGATATCTTGTATCACATGCAACACAAATTCCATACAAACCATGTTCTATTATGAAATTAATTACCTATTTATGGATTCATAGGTATTGGTAGGATTATAAACATTACAGAATATATATATATATATATATATATATATTTGGTATTTGAAATTTATTGACAATTTCTTTAGAAATGATCTTAAATATTTAAAAAATCATTTCCTAATTAAAAGGAATATTCTATAAATAATAATATTTTTAACATATGATATATTATTTATATATTGATAACTTTTTAAATATTAGTTAAATAAAATTTATTGATAATATACATATAATCATTCACAAAAATGGGGTTATAATTTTTATAAAATAATATGAAATCATTTGAAGGTAAGGCATTTTTTTGTAGAAAATTTTTATTTTCTATGTGCAATGTATTTTATGTTAATAAATTAAATAAATAACTATTGATTAATAATTATATTAATATATATATTTTTTATATTCCATAATTTTTTTACATTAAAATAAATGTTGTTTATAAGAATCGAATGATTGTTTATCATGTATTATGTTTCCAAATTGTTTTTTCTAACAACTATTTTCACTATTTTTTCATTATTATTATTTAAATAATTTTTAACACTTTTTGGAATTCATGTTGGAAAATATGTTTCCATTTTAGGAATCATAATTTAATGTTTTAAAAATTATTCAAATTTCATTTTTATTCAAAATGAGTAGTAAAAAATTAAAAAATTCGTAGAACTGGTAGGGTTAAAATTAGTTTATTAGGGGTTAGACTATGAAATAATGTTAAAAATGACACATAAACATGTATACATATCCTATTATTAGTATATTATGAAAATATATTATCATAAATTATAATTCTAGTACATATTTTTCTAGTTTTTCACAAATGTGATTTGTTATTATTTAAATATATTTAATAATTCCATCTGAGTCGCTCCCAAGAGTTATAAAAGGGAACCACTTATGGTCCATTATTAAAATAATTAACACTCTATATAATATTCAATATAAAATAGAATCCATATTTTCTTCCAAACCTTTATTATCATCTTTATGTTATTACCTTAAGAACATATTGTCAAGGCTAAAGGTGAAATCCAATGGAGGACTCATGACGATGATGATGTTTTCTTACCTGAATTGTCTAATATTTATTTATTTTAATGGATTGTCCTAATATTTTTAATAAATATTAAAATAATAAATAATTTATCTTTAGTAAAATTATATTTTATATGATCAGGGGGAAACTATTTTCAGCCTCCTTTACAGTAAATGTGAAGGTATTATATCCCTCATCCATACGTATTGATCATCACCTTCATGTAGAAATGTGATTCATTTTACATAACCTCATAAAATTGATTAATATATTTATGGATTTCATAAATATAAATGATATTAATTATACTATTTTATTAATAAATGAGGAAAAATATTTTTTATATTCTTTCTTATTTCTATTATAAAATGAAAACAACATTCTCACATACGTATGCACCACCATATTTACGAATGGTGAAATTAATTTTCCAATATCAACCTTTTATAAAAGGTAATATTTATATATTTAATATATATGATATTTATATTGTGATTAACATTATACATATTATATACCCATGATCATGATTCAAAGACTACAACTACTAAATTGAATCATACAAGAAAAATGAAACTTTTACAACCTGAAATGACGAGGATAATGAATTATCACTAATTAATGGTTGATAATATAATATATAAAAAATACATACAATGATAATTATGAATCTTCTTTATTTATAGATGTATAAATAATTTACATTTATTATATTGGTGATTAGAGTGCATTCAGAGAATGTGAATATTTTATTAAGGGGTTTCTCATCACACTTTTGTTTCTATGAGACATATACCATATTCACCACTTATTCATTCATGTAGTGTATATCCTATAAAATTAACATTTTATGCAATAAATATATTTATATTCATGTAATTTAATGTTTCATTTTATTGTTCTTTTTCTTGTTAGGTTATAAATCAAATGATACAAAAGTTGTGTGTTTTGTATGTTACAATCTCACTTTTTTTAATTATTGGTTTTATTTAAACTTCCATCAAATAATATATATGATATATCTATATAAAGTGCATTTATTTTCTTTTCCTCTTCTTATTTATATAAAATAAAAGGTTTCCATTCATTTTCTACTCCCTATGTAATATAAATTCTAAAAGAATGTTTTCATGGAAAACTGCTTTTGTTTATATATTAGGTCAAGTATAATTAAATTCAATGTAGATATTTTAATTTAAATGATATCAATAATTTTTAGTTTATTTCTTAATGATTAATTATTATTTTTACCAATTCATAGTTTCTATAAAAAAATTAAATTTTATATTCTAGATTTTTTCTTAATAAGTTACTTTTTTCAATGATGATAATAACATCATTGTTTTGATGTTTACTGATAGAACAACATTTCACACCATCAAAACAATTAATTTCCTTGAATATTTCTTATAAGTTTTCATTTTTATTTTCAAATATAAAAATATTTTTAATATTCTATAATTATTGGAATTAAAAAAGATTATTTCTAATGCTGGAGGGTATTTTTTCAAAATATGTTCTTTAGCGATATTTAAATGTTATTTTCATCTGTGAAAACATATATTGATGTTAGTTATGATTTATAATGGATATAAAATAATTTTTCGAATTTTTTCATTATAGGGATGTTTTATGTTCATGGTGATGAATTAGTAATGAATCAAAGTTTCATTTACAGAAGTTAATATATGACCAAATGATTAATGCTATTATGATCTTGTGGATAATATATGAATGAATTATGATTATGTGATGAGAGGGTCCAATAAATCATCCAGCTAATTTTTTAATTTTTTATTATTATGATCTCAATGGGCATAAAAAAATTTATTCTAATCCCTAATGGTCGTACACTAGTTAGACCAATACTTAATCATGTACAGTTGTGGTTAGACCATGTGTGGCATGAGAGAAATACCTTGGTAGGTATCCTTGACATTATTTTTCAATGATTATGATTATTCCACACATTTTATTTCATATTATATGTCATGTTAATTTTCATATTATGTGATCTCTTGGTTTAGAATATTTTATTATTGTATAATTTGAGTATTATGATGTACCAAATTCCAATTCAATTAATATGATCTACGAATTTTTGGGAATTATTTTAAAATATTATACACATATTATCATACATAATATGTCTCATTATACTTAAATTTATTCATTGACTTATATTTCCCACTTTTACCATTGATGATTGTTTTAGAAAAAAATTATTATGATTCATTTTACAATGTTATAGATAAAGGTTCTAGTTATGGTATCTATAATAAATATAGCTTCTATGAAGAAATTTCTGGGATATGGTAAAGATCATTCCTTATATTATATGATTATATCTCACGTCTCCAAGGAAACTAAATATATATAGTACTTGGGATTATGTAATTTTGATTTATGTTGAATATTAATATAAAAGGATGAATTTATTATATTTGTTGATATTGGATCACCTTTGTTGGTATCAAAAAATGATTTAGTTCTTTTTTAAATATATAATGATAAATCTAATGTGAGAACACCTAGGATAATACTATGTATATGGGATCATCATATGCCATTGTAAATAAATGAGTGTGGTTTTGAAAAAAAATGCACATATTCCTTGATATAATAAAGTAAAAGACACTATAGAATAGATGAACAAAGGGGTAATGACTCATAAAGTGTAATATTGGAATAAATTTGATCATACCAAAAGTAAGATGAGTTTGACTAAAATTGCAAAACTGTCTAGTCACTCTCCATAGATATTTTTGGGTTAATAAATGTTTTCTTTATGAAACATTATGACAAATGAAAAGACCTAATATACGATAACTGTGGATAATAAATTTTTATATTAAATTATCCTAAAGTTTCTTAGATTGAAAATTATATACAATGATTTAAAAATCCAATGACCAATGTTTCATGATTATATTATTCCTCACTTGTATTTTTTTTCCTAACGTAGTGAATTTTTTGTTATAGTAAATATATATAACTAGGATAAATCATGTTAATGCTATATATGATAAAAATGCATTTATTTTAATCTTTATCATCCAAATTTTATGGTATATGGATGGAGAAAGTATATGATTATACCTAATTAGATATCTCAATGTATAATTAAGAACCTCAATTTAAGAAAATTCATAATGAAAAAATTGAGGAAAAATGGTGTTTTCGGAATGCTAGAGTGATAACGGCCATAGGGGGAAGAAGATTAAGGTTTGTAGATATCAATAATGATCGAATAATAAACTAATGAAATGTGTAAAATAAAAATAATGATGATTTATGTGTGAATAGATGTGTATAGTGAAAATAATGGTTGTTGTAAATAAAGAGAACCGACGAAGGGAAATAATGTATATCCTAGGGGACCATTTATTTCTTTAATGAAATATTTGTGGTGAACATAGGAATTACCAGATACAATGGCCAAATTCAAAGTACAACACCTACACCAATAATGGGTTTATGTAATTCAACTCACTAAATATGTTCATTAAGGTTAAGGAACACATACCCTCAACTCAAGTATAGGGATGTCTGGAAAAACATTTAATAATGCTCCCTATTATGGTATTATAATTCATCGTTTAGTTGAATATGATTTTATTCTAAGAATTACACTTTCTCTAAAAATACCCCGAGTAAGATTCTAGAACAATGAAATAACATTTGATATTTTTAAAAACCTAAAATTGTCTATATGTGAGAGGATTAACAGGAATATCAAATAGGCATTATTTCTATTATATTAGTCTTAAAAATTTTCATGATGGGTTTATGTAAAAAATAACCATTGGAAAACCAAAAAATAATCATATTGCTATTATTATGAAGAATTTATATTGATTTTTTAAAGAGTTTCTTTTAATGGTGGGGGGTCGAGGCCCCCTTTTATTGAATCAAAAGCAAAAAGAGACAAAGATAGTAACAAGTAGTTAAAACAGTTCATCATAGCCCCCATCATTAGGACCCAAGTCTCGTCCTAATCTTCTCAGTGATCCATCATTCTTTATCCTTCAATGCCCCCCAATCAATTCTCTGGAATCAACCAAATTCACATCCTCTGGAGTGAATATCTTCTAAATCCATCACTTCCTGAAGAAGAATTTTAATTTTCATGCCATCCGAGTCTGAGACCTCATATAGCGCCTTATCATTCATTGATGATCGTACAACCATTCTACGTCCCCTCCTGAGACATATTTCATGTCATCGACCCTTCAAATAATTATCATGATACCAAGAATCAGGAAAGACATTATTTTCTGTACCATGGTAGTGGTTTTCCTCCATTGTAGTGATCTATTCTTTTTTATGAAGATCACTAGAATTCATCAATGGAGTGGAGTCCAGTTTGGTATTTTCTTTCGTGGACTCCATGAAACCATTACCAGGTTGTCTTGCACGTCTAATGAGAGGGTCATAGATTCCATGATCAATTTTTACATGATTGGTATCCTTTTCTAGTGTATTTTCATTCCATATAATAGAATATTTTTGAGCCAATGGATCCCCTTGAACAGTAATTTTCACTTACATAGAGGGATGTATATATTGATTTCACGCATGGAAAATATACGGTTCTTTACCAAGGCAGCTTTTACAATCATTAAAAACATTGTTAACAACAATGGAGGAGACAACAACATCCTTACCATCCTCCAAAACATCATAATTCGAAGAGGAACCCAAAGTATAGGAAGGTGATCCCACAACCATACAAGAAGATCATTCAGTTTCCTCTTGGGTATTTCTACCATCAATGAGACTCAAAATCAATTGTTTTAGCATATCAGATAATTGTGGGAGATCATCCCATACCTGATCAATAATATCAATCCATGATTGCATGATACCCTACAAATTTATATTCTCTTGAATTCTAGGTTTAGGGGTGGCATAACATATCTCGAATGATTTCATAGGCTCATGTCTTTACCAGGCTCATCATATTTCTCATGTGTCTGGGAATTAAAGGGTTTTTAATTACCAAAAGAACCAGATATCAGGGACATATTCTATTTAAGGCACTAAATATTATCATGTCTGTGTAATTAAAAAAAATCTAAAATGATTGGCCATCGACAATTTTATGTGTCTGGTCTAATGGCCTTACATTCTAGGCAGAACCGAGGTAGAAACTCAAATTCAATTTTTAGTTTGAGTTCTTCCTCATCAGAAGAAAGGTAAACCTTATCTATTAAAGTGGAACATCAATCAAATTCCACAACAAATATATCATAATTTCCAATTCTAGAAACATTTTATTCGATATTCATTTGGATCAAAACCCCTTTTGATAATGCAATGTCCTGCACTATCTTAGGATTCCAAAGAATCTAGTTTAAACCAAATTATTTAACCCAAGTTATAACTATTGTGTTACTGATTTCCAAAGGATTAAACATCTAATTAAATTCTCGAATGTACAACACTCCAGGGTTGAATTAAATTTAACCATAACCACAGGATGAAATCCATAGTTCTTTATAGGGGAAATGAAACCAAATGAAACCCTTCCCTTAGGAGACTCTCTTCCCGGAGGAAAATACCATTCATCTGCAAATAGCTTGGTATGGTAGTAAATCTACAATGGTGTAGATCCTTTGGGAAAGATAAGACGATCTACGATATAATGGGACCCAATTTCTAGCCCCTTAGAGATCGTAGTCAGGCCAACTTTAGCATCTTTAACTGAACCCTTTTGGACAAATACCAAAATATGAACACTCGAAAAGAGGAAAAGATCGATTGTGCTAACTAACCAAAATTAGGATACATGAGTGGTACTTCAATTAAAAAGTATCAAATACCTCAAACTAGACTCTTGGTGATTTTACGAGTTGAAGTTCCCTTGAACCAAACTATTCAAGAAATCAGTTACAAAATCAATGAATATGAATCTTGAAACCCTAATTGTCCATATAGAGAGATAATAGGATCTCCCAATCACTCACCATATTCCAAGAACTAATATCCCATTTTTATTAGTTTTAAATTATTCTATAGAAGTGTTATGTTTATTTTTTAATATAACTTATTCCTTGTGTTACATCTATCTTAAAGGATCATTATACAATATCCAAAATTGAGTTTCATAAATTTATATAGTCACTCTAGGTGAATCCTAATAAAGGATTCATTTATCTATTTATATCAATATGGGGTGAACCTTTCATTTTTTAAGAATAAATATTGATTAATGAGATTCAATAGTTACTATCAGGAAAATTTCATGATCACAATCAAGAATAATTCTCCTCTACCCCTTAATGATGATTTTTTATGATCAATTATGAGGTTCTCAATAAATTAAAATAATTTACCTTTGTTCTTGATACTATCAATTGAGGTTAAAAAATCAATACATACACAATATATCCATTCATATAAGGTATTAACATTATAATTTTTAGTGATTCCAATTGGACATAAAAATGTTCCGTTGATCAAACTAGAACGAATGAATAGAGTCTGTATTGTTAATAGAAATAAATTGAAGGTATTATTTCTAAAAAATATTCTCATATACTCAAATATACTTTATTAATATTATTATCAAATGATATTTTTGTTAAATAGACTTAAAATTGAGAAACTATAAGCCAAATTAAAAAAATTTGAATTTTTTTTAGAAAAATGTATCATTATTGGGACACATGATCATAAAAGTGGTTATATTAGCAATTCAATAAAAAAATAATTCATTTAAAATAGAAAAAGTGTATGAATTCAAACTATTATGTATATTTTCCTTGTACAAGCTTGATATTATCAATTCCAAATGATAAATTTATAGTTTTTTTCTACTCACCTAACCATGTAAACACTAAACACATTCATGTTCCTTTAAATAGATGAATGTGAATAGAAATTTATGGGATAAAGATGATATTTGTATCTGAATCATTATTAGCACATATATGTAGTGGATAATAGATTCTAATCTATTTTTATGCATTTATAAAGGAATTGTGGCGTGTTCTTATGTAATGGACATGGTGAAAACTTCTTCCACTCATCAATTAAAGTTTTATGATAATAATTACTAAACCTATGAAGTAAATTTAGAAATTGAAACTATTATATTAATGATATGGAGGGTTAATGTAACTCCTCGAGATTTTATGAAATATTTTTTAAAATAAATTTTATTTTTTCAATATCTTGTGTTACAAACAATACATAGTTTTTATGAACATCAATATACCAAAAATATTAATATAAAAAATTACTCTAGAAAATTATAAATTAAATGTGAGTTTATGAATAATAATTACAAAAATTATAAGATTAGTTACAGTTCTATTATATAAATAAATTATATTGATAATAAATTACTTAATTTATTGTTATGTCTTTATATTCTTTGAAAATACATCATTTTAAAAAAGAAATTTTAATCATTTTGTGAACAAATAATAACATTAATTTTATAAAATTATTGAAAGATTATTTGAAATTTTTTAATTCACCATGGGAATAAATATGTCCCAATTATAATATGGTGAACATTTGGGAATTTTCTAATGAGATACAGTATTAATAAATAGTGAAATATTGTGACTATATAGAAATCGGTTTTTCATTTTAATTATTTAAAATGTTACATTTTGACATAAAATTAATTAAATTTAAATTTTTTTAATTTAGGTTATATTTAATATAATTCATTGTAATCCATTTAATTTTAATTTTTATATAAATATTTATTATTATTTTTAAAACTATTTCATTGGATGTATTTTATGGAATATGTGGGTTAAATTTGTAATTTATTTACAAAAATTATATGAATTTAAATTGTAAAAATTTATTCCATATTTTTGATAGTCATAATTTAAATTAAATAATCATTAAATTTTATATTTTAGTCATAATTAGTAGAAAAATCAGTAAATATATATTATCGTTGTTAAGGTTTAAAGTGGTTTATGGGCATTAAATGAAAAATATAATTGCTTGAATGAATAAACATATTTTACAATACCTATTTTATGTACATATTTCGATCATATATCATCTAATTATTTATAATGATCAATTTTTGAGCCTTTTGGAATATAGAAAAGATATGTTTAACATTTTTGTTTCTAATATTCCATGTTTTTCATCTCCCATATTTATAAAAGGAAACCCCCTCAAATATCCTATTCATAGATAAAACCCCATTTTTCTCATCTAATCACATGGAAAATCACCTTAATCATTCAATACAAATGTCTTATAGGCCATATAACTATTAGGAAAACCTCATATAAAATCATTGGGTTCTTACCTAAGGATGTTTACTTAAGAAAATGTATCATTATTAACCAAGAATGTACTTATTTATTATTCGAACTAAATCTAATATTATTCAAATAATATGATATAAAAACATCATTTTATCCAATATATTTTTATTTTATTATATTTGTATAAAAATATACATTCATTTTCACTTCCCTCAAATGGGGAATTGTATTTCTGTTCGTGTTATGGTGGACTAACACCTCATGAACTGATTTAAATCATTTTCCATTACATACTCTTATGGGTAGAAATCTTAGCGTATTCTATGTAAAAATATGATATTTGTGACATAATTAAACATGTATAATATTTAAATAATATATACTTTATTACCATCCTTGTTTTTTGAAAAAGATAATGTTTCTAGTTCATATGTGTGGAATACCACCTCCATGAAGTGATGTGGTTTTTTTCATTTTTTATTAGAATGTATCATACTAAAGATATTTTTAATTAATAAAAATTATATAATAATAATTATTTAAAGATGATATATTAATTACATTTCTTTAGTTCTATCCATCAAGATAATGAAAGCGACATTCATGGGTATATACAGCATACTATCTCAATGAACGATATAATTACTTTTTATCTCTAACATTAATGGATTACAATAAATAAATATATAGTGAATATATATAATACTTATCTCATGATTAAAATTATTTATATTATGACACCATGATCATATTAAAATTATTAAAAATTATAAAACAAAACATATATAAAAAATGATGTAGTTATTTCCCAAAATATGATTTTAACAAGGAATTAATAATAAACTGGTAATACCATTTTGTATGTAAACATTATATAGGGTCATATATATAAGTATGGTGATAAAATATATTTTTAATAAACCAATATATTTATATAGGTGGATTGAAAATGTACAATGAAAGCAAAGACACGTGGTTCTGGATTTCCTCTCACCATTACTTCTGTGATACACACACAATATTCAAAACATATTTCTTTTTGGTTTATATACCATTATTGAGTTTATTCGATGATTATTAATATGATGATTATATTAATTTACATATGAATATAATTTACTTTATGTCGTGGGATA
This sequence comes from Viscum album, assembly GCA_963277665.1. Lineage (NCBI taxonomy): Eukaryota > Viridiplantae > Streptophyta > Magnoliopsida > Santalales > Viscaceae > Viscum > Viscum album. Next base: position 1,187,577,848 of record OY728157.1, on the reverse strand, counting down.
ATGAGTGTATAATTACCATTGTTTTATGGGTTTAATAATACAAACTCATTATTTACTAAAATTATTATTTTTATGTTTCTAATGATGATATATTATGATCTATCTCTCAATAAACCCCTTAATATTTATTTTCATATGGTTATTAATGGAAATTGCATGATTTTAAATATCATTCCATTATTTATGTAATTTTAATATTAAAAGATTATTTTAATGATAATCAACTTTATTTCTCTCTTCAGTCAAAAACCCTATTCTTCAATTTTCATGTTTTATAAGAACATTTGACGAACATTTTTACTATTATATGACATGAATGTTATTTTTTCCCATCATGACCACTAAATGAATTAAAAAACCCTGTACATGTTTCTTATGTTGTTTTCAAATGAAATTTATTCTTTAAGGTTCAGGATTATTATAAATTTTATAAGAATTATTTCAATGTGAGAAGGGTATTTTCCCCATAAATAATCATTGGGATATATCAAAATAATTTCTCAGCTATGATGACATAATATGATGTTACCTAAGCTTTAGTGGGGATAATATCCAATGATACCATCCATTTTATTTCAATATATTTTTTTTATTTATTATGAAAATATTTTTATGAAACTCATTCCTTTTACATGGGTTATTATATGGTTAAATGATGAAATGTTTACGAAACAAATTTATTTTTCATTTGTTGAAAAAGATGAAATGATTATAAAACCCATTTTTTCATATGTTTTGAAATGATGAATGTTTTTTGATCTTGTTTCACCCATATATATGACTATATATATTTAATGTTTTGACCTATATTGATATATCTTTTTAGTTCATTAGGTAATGATGGATATATATTATGATAAATAAGAGTAGAATAGAGAGGGAACCATGTTGATTAAGAGATATTGTACACTGTGATTATCTTCAGAGTGAACCTTGATTATTATTATGTTTTGTTTAGTGAAGCCATTCCACTATGATAGTATTGTAAATGATAGTTCACTACAAAAGAAAATTGATTCTACACATATGTATATACAATTATTCCATGTCTTTTTCCAATGTCATGCATCCATAGAACATATTTTATTATTACGTTGTGATTGATATCTTTTGAACTTAATTATTTTACAAGACTTGTTATTATTATCTTTTATATAAGTTTTATACTTTTAAAATCTTAATCTCATAATATCAAAACATTATTCTCATGATATTATTATGTGACCACTGATACCTCCCCTATTTACACATACTGACCATCTGAGCATGCCATTTATTGTATATTCATTCACAAGTTTATGATAAATGGGATTTTTAGGATATTTCTATGTAGGGTTATAGTTTTAATGAATATGTTGAGAGATGTTTTAGTTAGATTATGAAACAAATGTTTATGTTACCTAGTTTCCAAGGGCCCTAGAAATATATGAATTTATTGTGGAACATTATCATATCAAATTAATATTTATCTATTAATATGTGATATCAATTTATAATATGTGGGGGTTTCTATAGTTGGTATTTGATATTTTTTAGTTAACTATTGTTAGATAGTATGATAAAACATTAGTGAGAACCATAATAATATGCCTAAGAGGAGGAAAATATAAATAATTTTAGTAAATGAAATAGAGAGTGGATTCCTTGAAATTGAATTCCTTCCAATATTCTACATATGGATGTGGATAGAAGAATGTTTAACCAAGAGATAATAACACCTAAATGGGTGCATATTGATTTGAATTGATCTTCACATGGAAGATGACATTTGGACATACAAAAAACCTAATTTAACACACCAGGGGGGGTTTTAATAAATTCAGAATGGTTTTACGAACCATCATGAAGTATTTGAATGGATGGGTATAATTAATGATACAGGTTAAAATTTAGGTGTCATATATTAAAATGAATGTGTCATGAATTAGAAATCTTATAAATTATTTTACAATATTATGTTGTTTCACTGTTGTAATTTTTGTTTCTCACACTAGGATCCCAGTTTTAGTAAATGGATAAAGTATAAAGTAATTGTGTTACAACAAATTATGATGGAAAATGAAATAGTTTTCATCATAATCATTTAAATATATTATTAGATGGAATGAAAAATACCATCTCTATGCTCCTAAAAAATGATAAAGATATTCATCATAATGATACTCCACATGTAGAAAGGGAAAAAATATTGAGTGCTTAATGGTGAATCATCCACATTATTTATGTAGTTTTACTAATCCACTAGTAGTTTTAAAATATAATTCTACAGTCAAAATTATATTTTCTAATATCCAGTGTTCGGAGAGTGAAAAATTAATTTTAATAACCAATCCTACTAAAGGAAAATAATATCGATGGTGTTTGGATATCATGAATATGAGGAAACATTATAAAATTTTCTCCAATGAATTGTATGAGTGACCATATGGGTCACTTGGAGTTAGTTGGTCATCAGGTTTGATCAATTAATTTTCTAGTTTATTTGCACTTTTATTTTCCTGTACAAATAATGTTTAGTTCATTTTTTATGTAAATGTATTTTTGGATGTCCATTTCATTTCGCATTTTGATTGTTTGTTTATATTTGGGAACAATAATTCCCATGTATACTATATTGATTCCCTAGTTTCTTGTCACCATCCCGGGACCACGCGAGTCTCAAAAACCTCCCTAATAATGATAGGGGTGGGGACAACTTGACCCCTTTTGATTTTGGAGGACGAAACGTCTAAACTCCCTCATAAATGAGGGAGAGCCTCTTGACCTTCTCCACCAAAATTATGCCAACACACACACAATTAATTTTACCAACGCACCGCATCATTTCACCTTCGTAAATTAATTTGGTTGACCCTTTTTAAATTAAGTAACAGTATCGTTGGAATTTAGGATGGATTCTAATAAATGAACCTTTATAAATTCTAACAATCATTACCTACCTTCCACCCTCTTCTATATAAATGGAGCATGGGAGGAGGATTTGGGACGACGTCATCAAGCGACGAAGCGCTGGTAAAGTTCTAAGATTCCCAACACTTGTAGGATTATGCTCTCCAATGTAGAATGCACAGAACGTGAAGAACACGAACGATGCTTTTATTCTCTATCCTTCTCTGTCAGACCCCCATAGACGTGGGACGTCATCATCTACCATAGTTTGATGTCCATCCTTCCGCAAAATCAATGAACGAATACAGAAAAATTGAAGGGAGGGGAATTTTTTTGTGTTATTTTAATTATGAGAATAAGCCCTCATTCTTTGTCAATCATGTTATTGTATAAGAATCGATGTTTTCTGTCACTGTAATGAGAATGGTTCGGGCTGCACGAACACGGTCTGACCCTCCCCTTGTTTGTTCTTCTTTAGTGATGATGAAGGCAGTACATGCGGCGATGGCGACGAAGGCAGTGAACAAAGCCCGCACTACCTGCATCTTTCGTGAACCGTACTGCCCTCGCGGCGCCCCGGTGCGCTACCCACAACCCCGCCCCCCTGCCGGCGCCCCGAGCCCCTGTCGGTGCGCTTCCCGGCGTCCCGCGCCCCTACTGGCGTGCTCCCGGCGCCTTTGCCCTTATCGGCGCACTCCTGGTGCCCTAAGACCCTTCTGTCGTGCTCTCAATTCCGCTTTCCCCTTTCGGCATGCTATCATCGCCCCACGCCCTTACCGGCACGCACCCGACACCCCACGACCTTATCGACGCGTTGCCTGCCTTCCCAGCTCCTTCCATGGCCTTCCCGATGCGCCCAGAGCCTGTTGGTGACATAACGTCCGGACCGCGCCCCGCCCGGCCTGCCTGATGGCCTCCCAGCCACTGGGCTCCCGAGCCGACCCGTGGCGTCCACCACGTTCTTGATTGCCGAACCGGCCCGATCTTTCGGGCCGAGTTACCGAGCCACCTACGTGACTACTATCAGACCAAACCGCTCTCGTGGTCCGCTGGGTTGGGCCCAGTGGCCCAGGTCATAACATATCGGGCTGACCCACCCAATGGGTCGGGTCAGACCCAGTGAGTCTGACCAGTTTGACCCAGATCGGGTCGGCCCAGACAAGGTAGGTCCATGTCGTTCCTACCGGGTTGGACTGGACTCGGGCCCATTACTGACCCTTTACCATCTTAGGCCATATCTTGGGCACCAGACGTCCATTTGAAAAACTTTCACCGATGCCAATATTTATAGAGCATAGTCGTCTCTTTGATTATACCCCACTGGAGTTCAGGGTATAGTTTAGTCACGGTCAAGTTGGTTCATACACGAATCTAACCGGGCACCCAGGACTGAAATACTTATAACTCACAGACCGTGCCTCCGATTGACACGTCGTCTATTGCATTGAGACCCCTATAACATGTATGTTCTTTGAGATACTTCCACATGATACCTCGTGACACTTGGAGTATCGATCAGTAGATCATAGAATGGATCCTTGCGGAGACGAGCATACGGAGTGCGGAGACCTTGTAGTGGTAGACCTGACGACTGCTTGAATGATTCTACTAGAAGTAATTCAACTAGCCTAGTGGATGAAGTGCCCAGTTTGGAGGCAGAACCACGACAAACAGAGTGCATAGTTTGGTAGGAGACCCACTATACTCAACAGGAGGAGTACCTCTAATGGCTATTAGGGGGAGCGCCTGGTTTGGCGGCAGACCGATAGTGGACGAAGTGCCCAGTTTGGTAGCAGAAATGTGGTACTTGACATGAGGAGTACCTCAGCATTATAAGGTTAGTGAGTACCACCTCAGAGTCATGACATGGCCACTGTACTTGACAGAGGAGGAGTTGTCCAATATCTGTGGTTTCGATAATGAAAATCCTGGTTTGATCTGAGTAAATGACCCTTTTCTTCCTCATGACTGAGTTTGGTTACTTGATAACATAGGTATATGTATGGGAATATACCTAAGTAATGGCTATCTGTTGATTTCATAATTTTTGGTTTATCCTTATCGGATTTTATAAGACCTTGAGGTTCTCGGGGTCCCTACTAAGTATCGTTATACTCACCCCTACACGGGCTATGCCCGCACCTCATTTTATTGGATGCAGACGATGAATAGCGCTGACCAAGGCAGAGTGTATGAGGACTGGATGGTACCTGTAGGTGGACCTTAAAATGTGTCGGCACCCAGAGGAGATGGACAGACATGGAGCACTGAGGAGTCTAGCTGTACCTACCCTTCAGGTGGGATCTGTGGTAGATGATCCAGGAGATGCTAGACACCTTCTAGCTATTTGACTTTATAGCTGTACCTGTTTGTATTTTTCTTTTACTTTACTGTTGGGCTTATATTTATGTCTCCTTTAATTTCAGCATACATTTCATACCATTTTTCCTTAGTTTTTTCTTCCCCCAGTACTCTTGTTGGGCGTGTTTACAATTTATAAAGACCATGCCTTCCTAGTTTTAGGGAAATTACACCTTTACTGCAAGTCACCAACCCCTGGTCTATAGAAGGTGGGCATGGGGTAGTCATGATACTGGCCCCAGGAGATGGGTTGTGGCCATTGGTATTAGAGGAGTCGGTTCTACTGTAGAACTTAGGACTTTTATATTTTCTTTCCATAAAGAAATAGTGTTAAGGGTACTGAGTGTGGTTTTCACTTTAGGGAGTCCAGTGTTGGTGCGGCGGTTGACGTATCCATACACCAGGACCCAGAATACTGATTTCCGACTTAGTACACGAAAACACTGATTGCATGTGTGTTTTCAAAAGTTTTTCTTTAAGTCAACTAAAACCAGGTTAGCTCACCATATATAATCTTCTGACAGTGTCGCATATTTTCAGGATGCCTCCATGCAGACAGCCAGTTGGAGTTTTGAGAGAGTACCTGATGAAATCCCACTGAGCGACGAGGCTCCAGTGCAGGGCCCTCTTTCTATGTTGGCACCTTCGGGTGCTGTACAAGCAGCACCACCACTTTTTGGGTAGAAAATGCCACTATCCGCACTAGAGGATAGTGTACGTCGACTAAGCGTGTTTTATGAGTTCCAACTATAGAGGCCTTTGAGGTTACAAAGCGAGACTAATTCCCATGCAGTGGACATCTTACTAGAGGGGATTTCTAGAGTTATCCACCTAGTTTAGTCACTAGTAGAGAAGATGATGATCTTAGCTACTAGTGTTTCTAGGTTAGTGACAATGAGGTTGGTCAACATAGTGATGAGGTTTCGGTACTTGGACCATTTTCTGTGATTGTATATTCAGGTAGTGTGTCAGCTATATCACTGCATGTTGGTCAGGTGTTTCAACTGGCGGTACTGGTTGATGACCCATGTAGGCTTAGTGCCTTCCACATGTTTCAGCATCAGATACCCCTCAGGTTCCACGGAGAGCCTGACTTACAGGCGGCTGAGGACTGTCCTGAGGAAGTAGCTAAGAGTTCTCAAAAACATCTACAGCTTCGGCAGGACGACATTCCAGAAGCTGAGTATTCATCGAGGCATACCGATTATTCCTGCTACTCGATGAATAAGTTATTATCAGTTCTTTGGAGATTGGACCTCTGAGTGAGATGTGTTTAGGGACATTCTAGCCATCACTTTTTTTTCTTCTATGCATTCCTACCTATGTTAGGATACAAGAGATAACGATTGTGGATGAATGTTCTTTGGATAAGTGGATATAGCCAGTGAATGTTAGTAGTGGGAAAGAAAGAAACTAGCGCCAGTCATAGATACTTGGCCATGTAAACTATTTCAGAAAGACAATGTAATAGGGACAGATGAATCTACAGGGTAGAAGACGTGGAAGCAGAGCGAGGAGAGCAGCATTAGGTGGTGTACATTTTGACATGTTACATCCACCCACCTTTTTAGTACCCACCAGGCTCAGGGATCTGGTGGACAGAGGAAGATAATAGTTGCATGCGGTCATGGAGTGTGACCCAAGGGCTCTAGGAATGATTCGAGGTACAGACTGTGGCTACTATTAGATACCGTATCAGAAGACATAGGTTCAAATCATTCCTTCCTTCCTCGAATCTTTTCTCAGACCTAGATTTTCTAGTTAAACAGTTGAATTGACCCTCACGTTTGGAGATACTTTTGGGAGGAGATTCAATAATCACACTTACGTTGATACTATGATATGACCCTTGAGGTGAGAGTTTCTGTTGGAAACTCTTGGTGGCAGCATCGAGGCCTTATGACGTTAGTTTGGCTATGGACTGTGAAACCACAGTTCATACACAGATTGACTGTATTAGGAAAAAAATTGTGGTTTATCTACAATGTTGAGATGAGGTTTACCTTAGTTGGAGAAAAAGGAAACCTAGGTAGCACAGGTTAAACTTGTGCATCGGAGAGCGCAGGTGATCACTCTTGAGTTAACCAGCCCTACCCTTGTGGCAGTACGAGTTTTGAGTTTTCAGTTCCTCCAGGACTATGACTTCGAGATAGTCTATACTCCTGGGAAGGGGAACATTATTGTGGATGCACTCAATATGAGGACTGGTATACAGCTTCTAGGCGAGGTGACAAAGTAGCTGGCTACCTTATAAATATCCTTCATGGATAGAGATGGTGAATCCTTTCTACAGTCTCTTATAGTCACTCCCCCACTTCATCAGCGAGTCAGGGAGGCAAAACGTGGAGAAGCTGACTACAGGACACGATGTGCACAGATACCCACAGGGCAGGCACCTGGTAGATTTTCTGTAGGTGGGGAGCATGTCCTCCTCTTTAGAGGATGTACCATGACACCAGTTTCACTTCAGGAGGATGTGTTGAGGGATTTCCACACATCCCCTCTAGCGGTATATCCAGGTGTTGCGAAGATGTACCAGGACCTTCGACGATATCACTAGTTGCCAGGTATGAAGAAGGCAGTATCAGAGTTTGTCTCTCGATGCCTCAATTGTAAACAAGTGAATGTGGAGCATCAGGTACCGGCAGGCATGGTTCAACATTTTGAGATCACAAAGTGGAAGAGGGATGAGATATCCATGGACTTTTTGATGGGTCTTCCACGTACGTCTAGGGGACATGATTTTATTTGGGTGATCATCGACAGACTCACCAAGTCGGCCAAATTCCTACTAACCATAGATGGTACGAACTACCACAGAGAAGGTGCAGGTCATCCAAGAGCAGATGAAGACTCCACAGAAGAGGCAAAAGTCGTATGCTGATAAGAGATATAGACCTCTTGAGTTCGAGGATAGCGACCACGTCTTCCTTCGGGTATCACCTCAACAATATCTATGTAGATTTGGCCGAGGCGGCAAGTTATCTCCGAGATTAATCGGACCTTCCATGTCCTCAGCAGGGTATGCGAGGCGGATTAGCGCTACGTTCTTCTACCTCAATTGCACTGGGTGCATGACATCTTCAACGTATCTCAGTTGTAGAGATACGTGCACGACTCTTCCCACATCATCGACCATGGGGAGTAGGACATCGATGACGAAGCGACTTTAACAGAGGTTCTAGTGGATATTGAGGATCGACTGGAGTGGGTCCAAAGTGGACGGTCGATACCTCTAGTGTGTTTTCGCTGGTAGCATGAGAACCTCCATTTGACCACATGGGAGCGGGAGGCTCGGATGCATGTTCAGTTCCCCCACTTGTTTCTTTAGTTCGAGTTGTAGCATACGAATACATAAAGCCCTGAGGTGGGGAGAATGTAAAGACCTGAAATTTCCATGTAATTTTCTTTAAATATATGAGAATTTTATGAGTCCGTAGTTTCTAACAGCGTGTGATTCCAAGGCTCGGAGTGCTCGGAATGATCCGTCGAAGTTTTTTTAAGAATAAATTAACATGCGTAAGCAGTTTTCTGGAAAAAGCAGAATAAATCTTAAATGGTTACTCGAATCAGAAATCTGAGGGCACAATTGCACTCAGGATTGTAGTTTTACCCTAGGTGTGACATAAGTTTAGTCGGCGTGGGCCTCCTGTGAGAAATCCCAAAAATGTCATAACTGTAAATAAAATAATTAATTAAACTAATTTTATTTTTCAAATGATTATAACTCACAAATGGTATCACAGATTAAAAATAAGAGACCACTGCTGAACTCGTGATGACTTTATTTATTTAAGTAGATATTAATTTGGCCGGCGTGGGCCACCAGAAAGAGTTAGTTTTGGGATGCAAATAAAAAAATTAAGTGATATTTATTTTATTGTAAAATTCATAACATCTCAATGGTAACTCTGATTTAAAATATGAGTGTACCGTTGGGTTTGTTCGGGCGTTTTTCACCAAGGAAGAGCCCAACCATGACCGTAGTGGGTCGAGGGTGATAGATAATAATTTTCTGAACTTTTTTCTAGGTACGTTCAGTAAACGTTTGAGCGGCATTTCATATATTTTGTACAGATGCTCAGAATTAAAATTTGAGGGCACCGTTGAACTCACAGCCCCATTTTTCTCTTAATAAGTCTTTCACCTAGATGGAAGATGGTCGGGAATAATAGTTAGTTTTCAGATTTTTTTATAAAAAATAATAAAATAAAGAATAGCCACACTTTATCTTATTTCAGCCACAATGTGATTGCGGGTAGTTGGAACCTCCACATGGGAGTTGGTGGTGGGACCGCAAAACCCTAACCTCCCATGAGAGGTTATGGTGGTGGGGCCTACCCAAAACCAACCTCCAATGTGAGGTTAATTGAGGTGGGGACCACCCGAGTCGCAAAAAACTTCCTATTAATGATAGGGGTGGGGACCACCCGACCCCTATTGATGGTGGATGAAGAAACCTCTCAACTCATTCATAAATGAGGGAGAGCCTCTTGAACTCCTCCACCATAATTGTGCCAACGCACACACAATTAATTTTTCCAATGCACCGCATCGTTGCGCCAGTGTAAATTAATTAGCTTACCACTTTTTAAATTAAGTAACAGTATCGTTGGAATTTAGGAAGGTTCCTAATAAATGAACCGACATAAATTCCAATGATCGTTACCTACCTTCCCCATCTTCTATATATATGGATCTTTGGAGGAGGATTTGGGATGGATTTACAAAGCAACGTAGAGCTGGTAATGTGTCGCGACATCGAACACGTGGAGGATTACGCTCTCCAACAAAAAACGTGAAGAACGCGAAGAACACCGACGATGCTATTCTTCTAAAACCTTCTTCCTTGGACCCACTTTGACGTGGGACGTCAACATCTACCACGGATTGGAGACCATCCTTCTGCAACATCAACAAATTATTACCGTCAAATCAAAGGTAGGGGAATCATTTTTTGTTATTTTAATTATGAGAAAAAACCCTCGTTCTTCATCAATCATGTTATGGTATGAGAATCACCATTTTCTATCACCATAATGAGGAGGGTTTTGGCTGCACGAACATAGTCCTACCCTCCCCTTGTCTGTTCTTGTTTGGTGATGACGAAGATGGTACACGCGGTGATGGTGACGAAGGTGGTGAACAATGGTCGCGCTACCCATGACTTCCATGAACTGTGGCGCCCCTGCGGCACAATGTTGCGCTACCCACACCCCCACGCCCCATATGGCACGCTGTCGGCACCCCGACCCCTTCCGGATCACTACCTGGCGCCCTGCGCCCCTAATGGAATGCTCTCAGCACCCCGTACCGCTGATGGCATGCACCCGGCACCCCGCTCCCCTGCTGGAATACTCTTAGTGCCCCGCGCCCCTTCTGGTGTGCTCCAGGCGCCCCACAACCCTGTCGATGCGCTCCCAGTTCCCCGCACACCTACCAGAATGCTCCCCATCGCCCCGCACCCCTGCTGGCATGCTACCCGATGCCCCGTTCCCCCTTCTAACGTGCTGCCCGACTGCCCAGCTCCTGCCGCGGCCTACCTATTGCACCCGGATCCTGCCCGTGAACAGTCAGCGGGCCCACACCCTACACGGCCAGACTGCTGGCCTCCCAGCCATTAGCCTCCTGAGCCAACCCATGGCGTCCCCATGATGTCATTGTCCGAACTGACCCAGTCTCCCGGGCTGAGTTACCGAGCCTCCTACGTGGTGACTATCGGGCCGAACCACCCTCGTGGTCCGCTGGGCCGGGCCCAGCAGACTGTGTCAAAAATTAGCAGGCTGACCCACCCAATGGGTTGGGTTAGATCCAGTGAGTCTGACCAGGTTGACCCAATCCGGGTCGGACCAGACCGGGTAGGGCCGAGTCGGTCTGACCGGGTCGGACCGGACCCGATCCCATTACTGACCCTTTACCTTCTTAGGCCACATCTTGGGAACCAGACGTCCGTTTCACAAATCATCAGTGGCGTCAGTATTCTTGGAGCATAACTGTCCCTTTGAGTATACCCCACTGGAGTTCAGGGTATTTTTGTATCACGGTTAGGTTGTTTCATAACCGAATTCAACCGGGCCCCTAAAACTAAAATGATAATAAACCACAGACCGAGCGTCCGATTGACGCACTGTCTATTGTATTGAGACCCCTATGACATGGAGGTTCTTTGATATACTTCCACCTAAGACTTCTTGAAACTTGGAGTATCGATCAGTAGCTCATAGAATGGATCCTCCCAGAGATGATCGTACGTAGTGCGGAGACCTAGTAGCTGTAGACCTGACGACTACTAGACCGATTCCACTCAAAGTGATTCAACTAGAACAGTGGATGGGGTGCCCAGTTTGGCGGAAGACCCACAGCGGACTGAGCGCCTGGTTTGGCAGCAACCCCGCGGTAATTGATAGGAGGAGTACCTCTAATGACTATTTGGGGGATCACCTAGTTTCGCGACAAACCAATAAAGGAAGGAGCACCTGGTTTGGTAGCAGACCTGCGGTACTCAACAAGAGGAGTACCTCAATAGTCTAAGGTTAGTGAGTAGTGCCTCGGAGTCGTGAGAGGGCCACTGTACTCGATAGAGGAGGATTTCTCCAATAGTCATGGTTTCGATAATAAAAATTTGTGTTTGAGCTGTGTCAATGAACCTTTTGTTTTCCTCATTATTGAGATGAGTTACTTGATAACATAGGTATATGTATGGGCATATACCTAAGTAATGGATATCTGTTGATTTCATACTTTTTGGTTTATCCTTGTTGTATTTTTTTAGACCGTGAGGGTCTCAGGGTCCCTATTGAGTATCGTTATACTCACCCCTACACGGGTTATTCCCACACCTCGCTGTGATGGATGTAGAAGATGGACAACGCTAATAGAGGCGGAGTGTATGAGGACTGGACGGTACCCGGAGGTGGACCTCACGACGAGTCGCACCCAGAGGAGACAGATGGACATGGAGAACTAAGGAGGCTATCTATACTTACACTTTAGGTAGGATCCATAGTGGAAAATCCAGGAGCTGCTAGACACCTTCCAGCTGTTTTCCTTTTTTGTTGTACCAGTTTTTCATTTCCTTGTACTTTACTATTGGGCTTGTATTTCTGGCCCCTTTACTTTCAGCATACATTTCATACAGTTTTTACTTAGTGTTTGCTTCCTCTTGTACTCTGGATTTCTGTGTTTACAATTTATAAAGTCAATACCTTCCCATTTTTAGGGAAATTACGCCTTTCGTGCTAGTCGCCAGCCCTTGGCCTATGGAATGCGGGCTTGGGGTAGTCTTGATACGGGCCCCGGGGGATGGGTCATGACATAAATGGTCTTTGAATAACTAGTAGAAAACGTAAACCAAAAAAAAATTTGTTTTACGTTTTTTTTCATAATTTTTAGGAATTCATTTACTACATAGAATAAGAATATAATGAAATATTCTTACCTTCAAGTAGAGTTTCATCATTTAATATGTTTCTACCGAAAACTAATCTTTTCTCCAAACAATGAGAATTAAAAATGAATTGGTCGCATCAAAAGCACCAGATGAATATTCTAGAGAATGACATAATCCTTAAAAGAAGAACTATATATTTATCTTGTCTTTAGTCATTAACCAAAACCAAAATGGATAGTACGAGATCATATAACCCCCAAAAAAAACAATACTTTATTAGAAAATTTCTACTCTTAATCTCAAAAATTCAACAAAAGTACCCAAAGTCCATGAAAGGCCATTCAATAAATAATTTTCCTTAAAATTATTCAAAATAATCTAAACTATGATTGAAACCCGAAACTCAAAAGGATTTAATCTCAATGTTTTCCACAGCAAATCTTAAAATTTATCTCCAAATAGCATCGACTACTGTTAAAGTCTCATACTGAATTCTAATTAACGTAATCATATATTCTCTAGGATAGGTGAGTCATTTCCATAAATAACCCAGATATCCATATTTCAAAAATAAAACATAAATTCTTCCAAAAATAAAATTTCAACCATTACCACACAATTTAAATCCCATAGTATTCTATTTTCCATAGGTATATATTGTTTCCCAAAAGATAGAACGTCTTCCCAAATCACATTTATCACATAATCACCAAATCATTTTATTATACTAAATATATCAATTCGAAAAAACATAAGATCCAAAATCAACTTATTCTGGATCAATAAAATCATTTAACTAAAAATAAAAAGTCATACTAACTAGGGACTTTATGTAGTCTAGTGGTAGGAGATAAATCACAATCACACTTTGGTTGTGGGTTCGATTCCTGCAGCATTGTCTGATGTGACGGGTTGTCACACGGTCTGTATGTTGTCCTTTTTATAAAATTCAGAAATAACCCTATTATGTTTTAACCTCAATGGTTTCCTGATACCTCTCATTTTTAGCCCAAATCATTATGATTTCCACATCTTAATTCTTGATGTCTTATATATATTTTCATTTTTTTTATAATTTCACCACCACATGATAAAATGAAATGTTCCATAGAATAAATAACAACATAACTTGATCATGGTGTCCACTTGGTTTCATCATTATCATATTTATGTAGGTTCAAGGTCCATTAATTGCAAAAATGATTTAAAGATCCTTCAAAATCATTAGCTTCCTTCATCCAAATACACCTTATACAACTTGGGTTGTATGGGTGTTCATATAAAAATAGTTTTGGAAAATAATCATGCATGACGTATAATTTCAAAAAATATAATAAAAAATAATTTCAATGAAATTTTCGGACCAAGTTTGAGTTGAAACATTCAATAAAATGTCCTTTTAAAATGTAGTTAGTATTTTCTGAATGAATGTAATTTAAAAGCAAATATAAATAGGTTGTGCAAGGGTCTCCTTCTTTATCACCTTTTTCAAAATAATAATATTCTTCAAAATCTCGTGATAAGGTAAAATATTTGAATATTCCTTCATAATATTTACCAATCTTGAAAATATTAGAGTATTGTGAAAATAGGATTTTATTAAATTCAACCCATGATCCATGGTGATATTGAGGTATAGTGGAGGTGTTCAATATATATAACAATGTCATGCAAGTTAGTCGTGTTCTAGATAAAGTTTCAAAATCATATTAACATTACTTTGCAATAATTATTCCAAGAAAGTCATCAGGAATAGATAAGAATGTCGTTTGAGATACTCCTCCTTCCATCTGCAAATAAATTTCCTTGATATGAAAAAATTTATAAAACAATGATTTAACTGAAATAATAGACATAACGACTATCCATGTGTGTAACAAAAACTCATAATCCCCAAAGTTGTCTAAACCGACCTATGATACCAACTATAAGGACCTAGCATAAAAAATTACAAAATAATGAATTAAATGAATAATTCACATTGAGTATATTTCAAGGTTTAGAGTTCTAGAGAAGTAGGACATAACTGTAACATCTCAAAAGATAAAAAGTTATACACTTCTACCACGTTTCCACATTTTTCCAAAAAAATATTAACTCTTTGAAAAAATGATTCATATCGAGTTCCATATTTCAGACAGCATGACATTTCCATGATCCCATCCTTGACACTATTCCACTTTATGTCCTGTAAAAAACATTTCAAAAACAAGGGATGAGCACAAAAAGCTCAGTAACAGATACAGAATGAAGGAAAATTGTTAGTTCTTTCAAAACAACAAGTAAACAATGTATAATTTATCATAAGTATTTATTTTTACTTTTATGAAGTAGTAAATACCCTTCAATAAATAAAAGATTATTGCAAACCCCGTTGTAACCAAAAGATTACTAAAAACCCCATAGAAAGAACACATAACATATAAAGGAAAATTGTGACATGAACATACATAAATGAAAAAACCATACGGTAAACTTCCACACATATGACTAAATGGAATCGCCATATGGCCGACTTCCATACCCAATGAATTCGAGGTTATAACGTAACCACCCATCATGGTTTATCACAACACCACCCGTCATTTGGATTATCACGTAACCACTCGTCAAATAAAATCATAACACATAAATTAATGCAAATACATACATTTCACTAATAACATTTCATTTCCAATCACAAGAAATCATTTCAAGATATTTAAAAAAATCATAGCTTTTATCAAACCATTTTCAAAACCATTTAAAATATTAAATAAATAGATTTTTGAATTAATGTGTCCCATACCACTTTGAATCATTTGAATGAAATTTCAATTTCAAAAAAATCAATTCTGTACAAATAAATCCATAATTTTTTTATAAAACATGGAAATTAATGTAAAATATTTAGAAGAATAAACCATGAAAACATTTTAAACGATATTTTAGTTAAAGAGTTTTTAAACAAATGAGAGACCCTAAAATAAAAAAATTGGGGAATAAAATTTAACCATAACTTAATAATTTCTTGAATATAATGGTATTGATGATATAATTTTCCAAAGGATAGTATATGCACCATATAAGAGTGAATTGGTGCATATCAACAATGTATTATCAATGGAAATGTAAATTGAGAATAAATCCCTTATAAAGATTGTATCCTTAGATTAAGGATAAATCAATTACATAATTAGGTGTGAGAAGTATAAATACACACAATATAAGTGGATATTATTGTAAATCAATCCGAAGTTATTCACACATATTCATAGCATGATGTAAACAAGACATAGATGTTTAACCCAAAATTTGAAATTGGGTTAAGAAGTTTTCTTAATGAAATTCGACATCCTAACAATGTCATGTTAAAATTAAAAAAATATGTTTATTAGAGAGAAAAGGATATATCATCACTTGGTCAAACAATTTACATCAATAAAGATATAAAAGAACATATCCCAACATAATAATATGTAAATTAAAAGACAAAATAAAATGAGGTCTTTTAAAAAGAGGAGGGTGAAAGGTTCCCTTAACGATTTGGTAACGTACAAAACATGCACCCCATGAAATAAAGATCACAAAATAAATATGAAAATAACCATAAATTAAATTATTTTAAAAAAATAATTCAATCATGGGAATTAAATCTACTACACAAACGGAAATAGTGGCTAATATAGCATTAATCTCACGAGAATAAAAAGTGAGATGAAAAACCCTTACGACGTTGTAATCAATCGAGTCACATGAGAAAAGTTAATAACCACAAAATGAATCATAGAATACCATGAATATAAATATAATCATGATAATATATATCAAATTTAAGTACACAATACACCACATGAAATATATATGTGTTGAACAATGTAAATCTCACAGAATTAAAAGTGAGATAAGAAATCACATACCTTGTGTCTGACTTGACACGTTCGTTCTTTAATATCCTGAAGAATACTCTCAAGATAATTTATACTTTCTTAAGAACATTTTAAATTTAATTATTCCTTTTATATCACTTATTACCATGTTATAAATATTATGAAACCATTTATGTTAATAACATTCGTTCTGTCAATATTTGGTACTTGAGTCAAAAATAGACTTCTTATAATTACATGATGGTCATGTGGAAAAAATTTCATTACACCCAGAATTATATTCATGATTTAAATATCATATATATCATATATATCTACTATATACAAGTATTTATAATATTACGTAACATTTTGAGGTATGGAATTAAATGCAACATTCATGGAGACGGTAAGACATACGTACGCATGAAAGCGACTTTCATTTCTATTTCATATTTTAATGGAATTAAAACATAATGGAACATATTTATATTATAATTCCATTATATTATCGTATATAATATCATTAAATCTATCCTTTATATGTACCACGTATGGTATGAACATGTCATATCACTTTGAGGGGGCCGTAGTCCGCACTTCCTCAAATTAAATTATCACGTTTACCCATAATGGAAACCATAAATGTATGATATAAATAAAAAATATAGAAGCATAAAGGAAACATAAGAATAAAATATATCATATATAAACATAGTTCCATATTAGTTCCCACCATGAGAGGCGGTATGTGAAAATTGAACAATCATCGTTTCGCGAGGCATTAGTTTGCCATAAAAAACAGTATGTTCTTTACCCATTAGATAGAGGTGTGTGTAAGTGTAGTTCGAATCCATCACATAAAAACATCATAGTATATTGAAGATACTATTGTTGTTACAATAGAAAGGAATAAAAATAGTTTATGGGGTTAGAGAAGTAAAATAATACAAAAGAACTTAAGAGAAGACGTTACCTTTGAATCGGGTAACTCCCTTTAGTTTAAACCAAAATGGTTTCTTTAAGTGCTCTCTACCTAATGTAACACTTCTATTATGAAGAGAGGAATCTAGTGAGATTATTGGAGTATATTTTTTACGATCCAAAGGCTCTAGAAGTGTGAGGAATGAGTTAGAAGTGTGGTCTTTTTATAAGGGTGAGGATGGGCTATTTAGGAAAGTTTGGAACAATTATTTTATATTAAACTCATCTTCAGTTTAAAATGGACAACTAATCATTAATATAAAATTAAATATGACAAATTTTCTAAATAAAATTGTCTAATAAGAATTGGACAGGTTTTTTTATTGTTTTAAATTTTATAATCTTATTTATTTAATTCCTTTATTAATGAGGTAAATATTGCATCATTATTGGGTCATAAATAATTTAATTTATGTCCAAAAATTATAAAACAAATATCATGATGTAGTAAATATTTTTATATTTCTATAGAATATTTATATTCTAAATGATAACTTACATAACCCCATGTAAAAATATATTTACTAAAATATATTTGTTTATGTCATTTTTGTCTTTACTTTAAATTAATTAATATAAAGTGTCATTATTACTCCAATGTGGCTCTATGGGGTCCTAAATTCAACCCATGGATTCCCATGGTCTGCTCTGTATCAACCAATAGGATTAAGACACATGTTAGAAAATTTTAATATTATTATAATATTATGTTTTACTCTTTTTTCTTATTTTTACCTTTTAGGCATGGTAAATAAAATATTTACTGAAGTAAATATTTAAAATGTCTAAAACTAAAAGTTACCAATTTACAAAATTTGGACCTAATGATTCCAAATTTGGAATCCATTTTTAAAAATTCAAAACACATAAGTGAAATAAATTAATTTAAAATTAATTTTTTTTGTTAAAACAAATAGCGTGTTTTTATGAAATACTAACTATCAAAAGAATGACAATTGTTTATGTCCAATTTCAAAATGAAATTACCTACAATGACCAAAATTAGATTAAATGGTAAATATATATTCTAATAACACTTTAAAACCTATTAAAAAGATAATATAACTATATAAATAAATTATATTAAGAGGCACGTTTGAATTAAAATATAGTATTTTTCACTGTTCCTTAAAAAATGAACATTATCAGAAAAATAGAAAAATTTCATCCAAAGTATATTTTTGTGTAATGATTAAAAAGAAGAATTTTATTTTGTCAAACATAATAAATAAAAGAGACAAAAACTAGAGTTAATGAGGGTTCACCATTAAAAGGCAGTAAATTGACCTTTTAGTGAATATTTCAGTATTTATACTTAAAATCGAATTCTTTACTTATTTTAAGCCTCTATATTTTATTAGATAAATGTAAAAATATTCAACTAACATGTATAAAAATAATTTATTTAGTTCTATTTATTCCTATTAATACAATGTCTAGGTTTTAACTACCATTTAAAATAATAATATTATATTTTTATTGCGTAACGTAAGATTTCAAAGAAACCCATTGTTTTTTTATTGGGTACACCATCAAACATAGGGTCCCATTTAAATTAGAATTAATATTTTATTCACAAATTTTAATAAATATGATAAAGTTTCACGTTCATTATTTACCTGGGATGTTAAAAAATCAATTTATTTTTAGAATACACTAGTTTATTATAAAATTTCATATATTCTTGAAAAATAAAATTTATTTGTATCCAAAAATAAATTTACTAAATTCATATTATTTTGAAAAATACATATTGCAAAAAATAATACTAAACATGGCATTGATAAAAATAACCATTTCATTTATGAAAATAAAATTATAGTTTTATGAGGAATATTTATCGGCACATAACACTTTATTAAACTAACATACTCCCAAAAAATAATATGTGTGATTGTTGTAGTTTAATGTGGTGGCTCGGATAATATTAACATTCAGATAATCTCAAGTAACTGAAACTCTTCTCATATTTGAATTCATTTAAGACTAACATGTTGATGCAATACTTGGGATTTTCCAAGGGAAAACCAAATAGTTTTACCACCCTTTTGAGATCATAAAATTTGGATTATAAAGTAATCACTCTACATGTTGAGATAATCATTTCCCCATTCAACCAGAAATTTACATTTATCATTAACCTTCAAAAACAATAATTCTAATGGTAATAATTAATACCTACAGTTGTAATGGTGAATTGTTATATTGATGAATGGACATATCCCAATATTAAATCATTGATTTTATCCTATATATATTCAATCGAACATCATTATTGATTAATTCATTCTTAAGGGATATTTAATAATTTTTTGGACATGTTCTTTTATATTCATAATTTTTTTCCTTTTAATAGTTTTAATGGTGGGTTCAATATTCTCTATAGAGACATAACATATGGGGTATACCATTTCATGGTAGATAATATTTTATTTTTATATCCTTTTACTATTTATAGAAATAATTATTGGAATTATTACTTAAGATGTAATTTTTATAGTAATTTTCTATATTTTAACATACATTGTAAAATTTATTAAAACACTAATTATGAAGAAATAAATTTATATTAATCATAAAAAAATATCTTTCATGCCATTATGTATAGCCATCCTTAATAAATATTTCCTGAAATTGTTTGCCCAACTTCAAAACAGATGGGGGATTATCTCCTTTATTTCATCCTCCAGTTTCCCTCTATACTCCTCAATGATTTTATTTCTCTATAGAACATTTAGAAGACATGTTTTCTTCTTCCTCAAAAAATGTTCCACTATTTCCAAGATCAATACATTTTTTACTATCAAGAAATGTCATCATCTAAATAAAAACATTAGTATTAGTTATAAGTTTTGGTTCAGACATATAATTTCTTAGTAAGGACACATTGAAAACATCTAGGCTTTGGAATAGTTTTTGAGTCATTCAAATTGATAAGAAATAACTCCAATACATTCCAAAATACAAAACGTTCCACTGTTACATAGAAATATTTTTCCTTTATTTTTCAACATCATAACCCCATTGTATAGAAAATACATGAGAAAAAACATGATCCCCAACAAGAAATTATATGTCCTTACTTTGGTTGTTAACATAAAATTTTTTTGAACTCTAGGTAGCCATGATGTTTTTATACATAATGTTTATCTTTTTTATGGTCTCCTTTACAGTGTATTTTCCAAATAGTTTCCCTTCTCCAATTCATTCCCAACATGATGGATTTATAATCCTTTTTTACTATTGTTCTTCAAGTGGTTCATTTTTATTATATGAGTGGAAACTATTTTTATAGGAGAATTCAACATGTGGAATATTGTGATCCCAACACCATTAAAAATCATGATATATTTCTGGTATTTTGTCTTCCAATGTTTTAATAGACCTATTATACTACCCATCATTTTAGGAATGACAGGTTATGCTTATGTGTGATTTTGTATTCATAGCCTTTTGAACGATAATGTAGAACATAAAAGTAAATCTCGCATCTCGATCACAATCCCTAAACTATGGTAGAACATTGAATCTTGAATAATTTTTAATGTAGATGTATGATTGGAATTATTTGGATTATTAATGTCATGGTAATGAAATGAGTTAACTTTTTTAATTTAAAAATGAGTACCCTAATCAAATTTTTACAATATGATGTTATTGGAAGGCAATTGAGAAATACCATGGCGTTGTTATCACATTTAAATATAGGTATGACTAGTTGTTTAATACCAATTTGGGAATTATTCTCTTTGCCTTAACTTTTTTACACAACAAACACATTGTAGTATAACAAGATATTTCCTTTTTCATATTGTCCCACCAGTAATAGTCATGAAGTTCCCTAAAAATCATGGTTTTTCAATGTTGTATTGGAAATTTCGATCTTTAGAGTCATCCATCAACTCCAAATTTTTCATTTGAATTTATCGATCACATATAATTTAAAAAAGAAATTTGTACATCTTATTTATAAATATGGAATTATTGAAATATTCCCATTTTCATAGACATTATCATATTTTTAATAAAATGATATTAACATTAATCATTTTTGGTATTCTATAGTAATGAATGTTGAGAAAATGGTGAAATTAGATTAATTATGGCCATTCCCATAGGATTCCCATGTACAAACATACTAGGCCCTTAATCAATGGATTCATTTTAATCCACATCATTGAAATAATGCCAAGATCATTCTGTCTCAGTGCATTTGGATAGTTGCTTGCTCTTCTAAGAATATAATGAATTGGATAATAATAGTATTCATGAAGCTCCAACTATATCTCTATCTCATGTTAAATTAAGTCTATGTAAATATATACTTAAACCATTTAAGATTTCTGTAAATATCATAATATTAACCATAATGATTGTTTCACCATATCATTATATTAAAAATTACTACAATTAACTCTAACATATGCATAAGATAATTTTTTCCACAATCCCTTAACTGTCAAGATTCATATGCAATCACCATTTCATTTTTCATGTGAATACATCCAATACCATTCAATAATGAAAAAATAGATGTAGAAAAGTCCTCTCTAATATTGGGTTGAGTAATTGTAGGTTCCCTAACCAACCTCTTATTCAGTTCCTGGAAACATTATTCACACACCGTTTTCTTCATAAAATTCACTCCCTTTAAAGATTTCATTGTTATTGAATTAAAAAGTTATTAAATAACTTACCAAACCTTATATAATATCCTTATAGACCATGAATACTATGAATATCTATTATAGTAGTATGATGTTTACATTCCTCAAAGTATTTTATCTTTATAGAATCAACTTATATTCTATTACTTGTCATGATATCCCCTCATAACAAAATATTTATAATAATAACTCATAGATTATTCTTATTTACCATTTTTTTATATTACATTTATTTATTCCTCATGCTCCTAAAGAAAGTTTGGTATTTTATAATATCATCAATAGTGACCACAAAAAACTTATCATGGCAATGGTTAAAGAATGCATTCATTAGATCAATAAATATTTTACTATCAATAGTGAGTTCGAAGGGAATAACAAAAAAAAACATAATTACCATATCATATTCATAATGAAGTCATTATTATTATGTATTTATTCACCCAGACCTAATTATATGGTGATTAATGGTTACTCATGTAAAGTAATTGACCCTCACAAATTTGGTCAAACAGATCCTCATTTCGAGGAAGAGGATATTTTTTATTCAATGTGATACCATTATGTTATCTATTATCGATTCATAGAAACATTTATACATAATTATTTTATAAAAAATTATAGGTGTAAACTATTGTTTATCAAATACAAAAATCCCAAAAAAAACATTAATTTTTTTCATTACATCCTCTAACTTTACATTTTACATTCTACATGGGGTCTTCAATATTGGATTGGATCTAGGTTTGAGTTCAATTGAGAAAACCAAATCTCTTGTTGGGGGAGGTCTAGGTAACCCTTGTAGAAATACATCAATATATTCTTGAACAATGTGTATATCTCTAATCATTATATTTTATCTTTATTCTCATCCATTGCTTTACATTTAAATTAATAAGAAAATATGAAGCTGTCATTACAAAGACAAGGAATGATATATCACTCCTTTGAAAATTTATATGGGTTATTCCTTCAAAAAAATTGTAATATATTTACATATATATTTTATCATGTAATTTTACACTAAAAAATAATTCATCCCATGTGTGAGGTGAAATTCAACCATTAGAAGAACCACGAGGTTCTCATATAGAATTCCCTCACCATTACTAATAGGGGAATCTGTATATACTATTGATTATTCAATTCTTCATCCATAAGTATTATATTAAATCTCTACTTCATATAGTTATAGTTTTTATTATAAATGTTTTTGTATTCTTGGATAAAATAATGTGTGAATAGAACCAAAGTCAAATAATTTACATTCAATCATTGAGATAAAAATGAGTGTACTATCTAACACATCATTTAGATCCCCTACCTCAACCATTGTGATTGAAAATATCTTACCTTTATACCTTGGTCTATAAAAAGGATTTTGGTAGTTACCCTCTATTGGCATCTGATATTGAAATTGATTTTCAATGTTTATACGATTTCTACTATGTAAAAATTTAACATTAGGATTTTCTTTCACTGTATTACATTTTTTATTTTTATTGACATATTAAGGATTAACCACAATATAATAATTTTGAGCTATATGGCCTTCTATTTCAAAATTATATCAATATCCAGTCCCCTGAAATTAGTTCCTTAAATTTTCCTTCACATATTAGTTGCATGTGGGTATTTCCATTTAATTTATCTTTCTCTATAATGATAATTATTTTTTATTCTATAACTAATTATCAATTCATTTGTTTCAACCTATGTTACCAATATTTATTTCTAAACTTTATTTTTTCATCAAATCACTCCACACTATCTCCCTCTGGAATTAATAGTAATGCTTTTATGGATTCCTTCACTAGTGTAGTATCGTCATTCTAAAGATCATATCAACTATTATATTTGGTTCTACATTAGAGAAAGGAGTGTATTAATAATTTTTTATATTGTTCAATTCACATCTTCAAACTAATTCATTTTCATTATACTTCATCTCAAATAGTTCTATCTCTATTTTTAATTCGCATCAAACAATGATTTTTTTTATTGAAAATGATTCTCCATAATTCTTCCCACTTAATTGAATCATTATCAAATCTTGGATTCTTTTTCTTAATTAGTGTCCACCACTAATCATATTTTACATCTATGTTGTATACATCCAAGATTATATTGTATTTATTCTAATAAAGGAATATATAAAATATATTTTCTATTTATGTAGTCCATATTTCATCAATTAATGGATAAAAATATCAACTAACTGATAGTTTTGAATAATGTATAAAGCATTAATCTAATAGTTCTTACTTTAGAGTGGAATCTAGATGATAAAGATTAGTCATGTTATTTTTAATATCATAATATTTTTTATTCATCATCCTCTTAAATTTATCCATTCTGTCTTCTATCTTGGTAGAAAGGTTTTCAGTGTACCACCCATTACACTAATCATTAAAAAGATTCATCCTACTTCATTTTATTTTCCAAATAGAAGAAAACCATAGTGAGAAACAAGTTACTTTTAGTTTAATTATAATTCTAAAAGGAGTTTAAATACAAAAAAACATTCTTGAATATGTTATTCATTAATATCGTCTAATAAACCCTACATTTTCTATATGTCATTGAAAATATTCCATCTATATTTTGATAATAACCGAACATATCCTTTGGTATTGTCAAATTATTTGTGTAGTAGTTATTTCTATTGTAAACTAGGTGATGACTGAGTTAAAGACTAATACCCCCTTTTAGAATTAAATACACATAGGTACAATATTCTCATATCCACGCAAAATTTCAGTATCTAAATATGGATTTATTATATTAGAGGCTACTTATTTAATGATTTACTAAAATTAAATTAATTTTTATTATATTTTGACAAAAGATAAGGATTATTAATAATTTATTAATTTACTTGCTTATATAAATAATTAAAATTCTACTCTTATACATAAAATTAAATTATACCTTATTAATTAATATTATTTAACATAATCTCTTAAATGTTATTACATTACCAACATTTAAGGTTATTCATAGGTCTAGTGTCTTGGAAACATAATATGTAATATATGAATTATAAACCAAACTAATAAAATATAAATTATTTAGTACCTTTTTATAGAAAACATTATTAATCCTTACTAGTTATCCCCACTGCATGTAATTTCCCAGGGGCATACATCAATTGAAAAGAATGAGCGTAAATCCAATTAAGGGATAAAAATGTCTATGAAACATGAAAATTCATCATGGATATTACATGAGGCATGATGTTGTAACGCAGATCTAAATATCCATGATCTGATGTCTTTGTACAATTGCATTGGAATATGATAATTGTAAATTGAATCCCAAAAGACTAAATAGATTAGTAGTGTAGGTAAACATGATACATTCATTAGCCTTGTATTAAAAATTAATAAATATATTACAACACAATTTTTTGTTGAAAACATTATTCCATTTATAATATCCTTGCATGAATTTATTTCCAATCATTAGGTATTCATAGGGAAAGGATGCATAATAAAGGGGGATAAAATACACAGTATGGGTAAGTATAATGGAACCAATAATGAATCAATGTGCATAATCATTATCACTATGTAAGTATCTGAACATACCTTCCATTTAATCATTTAACTGAGAAATTAGTGTGTAACTAATATTGAATGGTAAATAAAAAAACATCCCACATAAATAAATTCATAAGGCATAATCAATATTCAATTGTATGAAAATGAAAACAAATTACTTTAAATGAATAAAATGATAATTAAATTCATCTATAGACATTTTTATAGTGAAAATATCAAGGATAATAAATACTAAATCAAAATAAAGGCTATGATTTGTTATTTGATGTCAGGTCTAATGAAATGGAAAACCTAAAATGTCCAACATTTACCAAGATGGATTAAATATATAGGAATAAAATTTTTAACATAGTGCAATTAATTTGTCTCATGATAACCGATTAAAGCATCAAGGGTATAAATAATATATGGAAATGATATATCACCTCCTATCAAAAGAATTACTCAAATTTAGTTATCGATTAAATTAATAAAAAATATTTCTTATCCAATATTCATATTAAATAATGAATATGGATTTATCAATATTTCCCAGGAAAATTATATGACTATTAAAGTAAACACAATACGTTAAAATGGTATACTTTTTAGGCTATAATAATATCCATTATAAATAATATGGATATTTAGGGGAAATTTAAGGTCAACTAATAATAGAAAAATGATGATTCACATGGACTAAAAGGAATCAAGGATGTTAATATCAATGCAATCCATAGTCAACAAATCATAAACAATATAGAGGAAGAATAAGGATGGAATCAATACATCATATCACAAGTTGTGTAAAAAATACATGCTCATTTTCTTTAAATAATGGAAATAATATATTTTTATCTCCTAAAACAATTTTCAAGGAAAATATATTATTCAATTAAAAATTTCTTTTTAAAATAAATTTATTTGAAAATTATGTTTTTAAAAATATTTCATTAAAATTTACCTTTTTATATTGCAATTTAAGCTTTAAATAAATGACAGTGACTAGTTGCACACATGACAAAAAAGGTTAAAATAGAATACCTAATGAAAGGTAAAAAGGTTATAAATGTTATATCTTTCTAATTTTAGTAGAATATTTTTGGGAAAAATACCTTAAACTAACATCAAATAATTTTTTGGGTTGATTGTGATTGTTGACAATGTGGTTTTATCAGTTGACACAGTGGGTTTTTATGGTTAATTGTTATGTTCCCATGATATTGTAAAAAAATTGATGAAAAATAACCATAATTATGTCATGGATTATATAGACGTTTTACAAAAAGAATAGATACAAGGTGGCTCAATTTTCTAGTGTTTGATAAATTTTTGGGCCTCAAAATCAGAATAATAGAGAAGCGTGTTTTTATCCAAGGAAGATGGGCCCAAAATGGAGGGTAGTATGGAAACATGAGAGAAATAAAATTTTCTGGATTATAACACCAAAAATTGGAAAAGTAATGAAGTTTATTAAATAATGGTAAATGTGTGTGAATCATGAAGTTGCACAAAATAAACTTCCATGTCCAATGCGACATCAAATGGGGTTTTTTGTGCTCGAGGAGGATCTTGTTTGACGTGGGGATTCTTCTACATAGGAGTCAATTATTCTTATAAATAAGAGGTGAACCTGGTCATTATTAAAATCTCAACACTTAGAGAGAACATAAGCTCCAGATCATTCAAAAATTATATAAAAAGGGAGTTGTGTGAATGATTTTGAGTAGCGTGTAAGCTAAGAAAGTTGCATGTAAGATTTGAGTTGAGTTTAAGACTAATATTATGTGTAGTGGTTGTTTTGGGAAAAAGTGAAATATTGAATAAGTGGAATTAAAATTGTGCACCAGACGTAGTAAGTTTAATGAGAAAGAGTTTAGGTTTCCCAAGAAAAATGCGGTAAAGTTTTACTCATGACGGGATTAAAGATGGATGCCAATAGAAAATCAAAAGACAGTGGATGATGAGTTCAATAGAGATAATGAAGGGACATACAAGTCTATAAACTATGAGTGGATCTTATAATAAATCAGCGAGAACACTTCTGTTGGGAGAGAAATGAGCATTAATACAATAAATAGATGTAAACAAGGAGGGACAGATAGTTCCCTTCAAACGTGGTAAACACCCATGCATTTATAGTGGATTTGGTATATCGACACATCGGTTGGTGTCTACTCCTTGGATGTAGGCCAATCATGGTGAACCAATTAAATTTTATGTTTTTGATAAATAATTTATGATTTATTCATACTCTACATTGTTATGGAGAGAGAATATAAATTTTTAACAATGAAACTAGATCAAAATGGGAAATTGATTTAATATTTCAGACTCTAATTCACCTCACTCATTGGGTATCTAGTGTAGTGTAACAAATAATGATCCCACTCAAAAAATATGAAAAATAAAAAATTGTTAAGAATTTATTTAATAAATAATTTTAGAAAGAATAATTACGTTTTTGAAAAACATTTTTGAAATGAGTGTTTCTAGAAGAAAATATTTTCCTTGACTAAAGAGAGAAACACCATTGGGGTTTCATAAAAACATTTTCTAAAACATTTTGAGTACCAATGAGAGGAAAAATAGTATTATCACATGAAAAAGATCATGAATAAATACATTAAAAGAAAATTAAATGGTTTATTTAATATTTATAATATAAATTCCATTATTTTATTTTCAAGAATAATAATTCGTGATTACAATAAGATTATGAAATAAACCCCTAACAAAATTAAAATGTTGAGGTGATAATTAATCAATGAATTGATTATTTTAAAAACATATAATTAAAATAAAATAAATATAAATACATAAATATATATTCAAATTAATTATACACGTAATAAAAAAATATTAATGAAAATGAAGAAGTAATATTACCCATTTAAAATGAATTGAGATATGAAATTTCTCTTAGAAATAGTAAACTTACGTTCAAACCCGCTAGATGAAATAATTGAAATTGAATCTCAAAATACCATGAATAATGAATTATTGATGATATTATATACCAATGAAAGTTTTATAGGCCATATAAAATAAATTAGGTGCACCATAATTATTCAGTCTCAATAGAATGTAAATTGAAATGAAATCCCTTACTACTTGGTAATATTTTAATTATAAAGACCTTGAAATAAATAATCTGAAATGATACTATAAATAAAATAAAGATAAGTGTATTTGTGATATTAATAAATAGGGGAAGTATATATACCATGCATAAGAATAAGTGTGGAAAATGGTGTGTGTCTCGTGGAAATAAAAGTGAGACAAGAATCTCGTTCTTTGTGTTTTTTTTGGGTGGACATTATTTAAACTTCTATATAAGAGTATTAAACATATTAATAAAAAATAAAATAACTTTAATTATATTAATAATATCATATATTATCTTTTTAATTAATATTATTACCCTTTTCTAACAATCTTTCATTATTTTCACTATTTTAGTTGTTAATTACCTAGTTTTTTAAATATCATTTAACTTGTTATTTTTGTTCTTCTTACACAGATCATGATTTCATCATATTTGGAATATAAACAATTATGTAATTACATATATATTTCTAATATATATTTATAATAATTCATAATATATATATATATATATATGGAAAATTAAATTCATCTTTCATGTAGATGGTAGGTCATACGTATGCATGAACACAAATACCATTTTCATTTCATATTCAAAAGAATTAAAATTAAATAATATATTTTTATATAATAATTTCATTATGATTTTTATGTCATATATTTCACATATGTATATTAAACACATTTCTAATACATTCCATGTAGTGTGTTAATTAATCACATCACATTGAGTAAATGGTAGTCCACATGTCCATAAACAATGTTATTGTATTCTAAAAAAAATGAAATCACAAAAAAATGTGTCAAAAAAAATTAAAATTTCATATATAAAATATTAATACTATACATATCATATATAAACTAAAAACACATCACTATTTCTAACCATTAATAGTGAAAAATGGAAGAATTAACAACATCAATTCATGTGGATCTAGTTCACCGTACACATGAATAATGGTTATGTATCCCATTTGGATAGATGTGAATAGAAGTGTAGGTCCAAAAAATAGAATAAAAACATTTTTTTTGAATATATTAATGTTTTATATAATAATAATATGAAACTAATTTATGGGGTGATGATGTATCTAATACTAATATGATTGTTCATGAACATTACCATTTATTTGGGTAACTTTTTTTTGTTAATACGAATAGACATCCTCCAATTAATTTTCGCATATATCATTGATTCTTGGATGAGTTGAGGGATGTTTGAAGCTCATTTTTTAGAGTTTTTATTATCCAAAGGGCTTCATATGTGTGAATAATTGTTAGGGCTGAGTGCCTTTTTATAGTGGAGGTGAAGTGGTATTATAGCGAATTTTTGAAAGAGGGAATTCCACCCTTGATTTTTTCATGTAATGTAGCTCTAATAATGAACCAAATTTGATGAAATATGTTACATAGATTAGTGGTTGTAGTTAACCCTTTTCATCCTTTGTATTATCCTTAAATATTTTTCTTATCACACTTCAAGGAATTTGAGGGAAGGTAAACAATTTAATGGGTTCTTAAATTTTATGTAAGGGTATGTACAGTGGAATAAATAATTAATCAATGAGAATAATTATTGAGGAAAGTTAAATATCTAAACACATGTCCCATGTATCAATAAATTGGGATGAATGTGTTTAAAAAATATTTTAAGGTAAATAAATTAAAAAAACATTACATTTAAATAACTAGATAAGGCTTAATCAGTATGGAATGTTAAGAAACTAAAAAAAAATCTGTGGAATAAATAAAATGGTAATTAAGTGAACCCATATATTATTTCATAGTAAAAATATCATGGATAATAAATAAAAAATTAAAATGAAGTCAAAACCTAATTATTAGATGTCATTTCTAAGGAACATAAAATCTTATAATGTCAATATCATTCAAAATATGGTTTAATACTACAAGTAGAATATAAATTAATGTTCACCACTAATTTGGATCAAGAAAACCAATTGATTCTTCGAAGGGATATAGAATGTTCAGGACCCACCCATCACTACCTATTTAAATCATTACTTATATCGAGTGGTCAGTTTAATTAATAAAAAAATATACCTTTTCAAATAACCATGTTGAATAAAGAATATGAATTAATCAACATTTCACTTTAAGTTCAACTGAAATTCAAATTAAACACCATATGTAAAAAATTTCATTTGATTTAGGAATTTATAATATCTATCATAAATTATAGGGATATTTATGGGGAATTTAATGTCCAATGATCAAATAAACGTAAATATTTCTTGGGGAATAAATGGAATCAAGGAAGTGGATTCCAATAAAATCATTGTTAAATGAAATCAGAAACCATCCAGACAAATAATAAGTATGTTACCAATTCAATATATTCTTAGTAGTGTAAAAAATTAATGGTTATTGTCATTTTTTTTTAAATTCTTTGAAATTATATTTTTAAAACCTTATTTATTTAAATATACTATTCATTATGATTTTTTTAAATCATTTTGTTTAAAAATACAGTTTTAAAATAATTTTATTTTAAAATTATTCTTTTAAAATTGCCAAGTATGATTCAATGAAACTATGGAAAGTAATTTTGTAGATACCATATAATGGAAAAAGTATATTATTTTGGAAGGTATAATGTTCAGAAAGGTGCCATGTACAAAAAATAACAAGAATATTCCTTTTAAAATTTAATAAAATAAAAAAATATTTACAATTTATTGAATAAATTATTTTTAATGGTTAAAAACTATTCATAAATCATTTTTTGAAGACAATATTTATAAATAAAACACGTTTTCCGACTAATGAGAGAAATGATGTTGGTTTTCATAAAATATATTTTCTAATACATTTCCTATACCAAATAGTATGAAAATAGTATTATTACTTGAAAAAGGTCATGAATATCCAAATGAGACTAAAATAATAGGTTTTACTGAAAATATTATCATTTAAATTTTTTTAATGGAATTTAAGGAATAAGCAATCTCTATTAGAATGAGGATGTGAAATAAACCCTTAAATGATCATAACATTTAAGTTATAATTGATAAATAAATTCATTGTGTGTATCAAATTTACATCAATATAAAATAATTGTAAATGCATAAATAAATAGTAAAGGGAATTATAGGCCTATTCATAAAACATTAATGTCAATGGGGAAGTAATATAACCAAATTAAAGGGAATTGAGTAGTCATATTTCTCTAACACCTTGTAAATTTAATTTCATATCTCCATTCATGCAATAATTCCAATTGAAATAGAAAATTCCATTAATAATGAATTATTCATTATATTACATGAAAATTGTAGTATATACATAATACAAAAGAAAATAGGTGCATAACAAAAATTAAGTCTCAATATAATGTAAACTGATAGAAAATCCCTTACATCTTGGTAACATTCGAATTATTGTCATCATAAAAGTAATTATTTTAAATATAAATATAAATACCATTTTGATATTTTTATATATTATATAAAATGAAATAGGGTAATTATATACACCACACAAAAGAAATATGTTTTGAAAATGGTGTATGCATCACAGAACGATAAGTGATACAAGAATCCCTTACCTTGAGTTTAATTTTAGGTACATGTCCATTATAATCATGTATAAGGGTTTTAAAAATGATAATAACTTATATAATTACCATACAAGAATTTATAATATCATATATTATCTTATTATAATATCTCACTACTTATGTTTTAATAATCCCTAATTATTTTCATTGTTTCGGGTGTTAATTCTATGATATTTTTCTTATTTATTGAGTTGTTATTTTTTCTTCTTACATAGATCATGATTTATACAACTATATAATTTATAACATGATGTAATTATAATATATATTCATAATATATATTTTTTTATAATCCATAATATTTGGAGATAGGAAGTGAAATGGGACGTTCATGGAGACGGTAGGCTGTATATAGGCATGAATGATACATTCATTTACATAAGGTATTTAAAAGAATAAATTGTAAATGGTATATATTAATATTATAATTAATGTATCATATTTACATAATATTGGTGATATCAAATTATTATAACCATTCTTAGTACATACCATGTAAATTTTGAATGGATCACATCGCTTTGAGGAGGGAGTAGTCCACGAGTCCACAAACAATGTCATCATATTACAACAAAATGAAAATCATAAAGGTATGTGTTATATAAAAAAGTCTATAAGCATAAATACATTACATATAGTATATTTATTATATATAAACTCTAAATAAATATTTATTTATGACCATGAATGGTGGTAAAAATAAGAATGAACGACATCAGTATGCGAGACGGTTTCCCTCCGTACATACGAACAATGATTTTGTATCCCATTTTGATGGATGTTTTTGAATTTTTTGTTTCAAATTTTAGAATAACAACATCTCAGTACATTTTAGATAATAATTTTATTATATTATCCTGATATAAAATTAAATTAAGTGGTGGGTAAGTAAATTAAACAAAAGTGATTGTCGAAGAATGATACCTCCTATTTGGGTACCTTCTTTATGGATTATAATAAAATAATTCCACATTTTGATTTATTCCCATTGTAAGTATTATAGGATGCGGGCATGGATTTTTGGTGAATATATAGAAACATTTTTTAGAAGACCAATGGATTTACAGGTGTGAATAAGTGGGAGGGTGACTTCCTTTTTATTATGGAGGAGGAGTTGTATTCGTTTAAATTATTAAAGGGTATTCCACCCACATTTTTTTCAGTAAAGTGGATCAAAAAATGAAAAAATAGAAAATGTTTAAATATTTCCATCCAATTAATTTTGGAAAAAATCATAGGTTATTTTGGCCATTAGGTTTATGGATTAATACATTGTTATGATTAGTTTTACCTTATACGATGTATATAAATTATCTACATTCACTAATATATTTGGTCAATATCTAGGATTAACTTTTTAAAATTTATAAAAACCATCTTGTACATGTATGTAATCCATTTTGAAAAATTAAAATCACATATGTGGAAAAAATTATTTGGAATTTAATCACATAGATGGGAGGACAAAGCGGGGTTTTCATGTAAAAATGTTCAAAAGTTTGAAAAGTTTTTATATCAAATTTCAAATTAAAATTGATTTAAATGAAATAAATTGGATTAATTTCATTATAATTGATATGATTTATCATTAAAAAAATTAATAATATAATTTTTTCAGATAAATTATTTAGATGAAAAACCAGTTCTTAGTTTAAATATTGTCTTTTTACTGTTCATTATTAAATGGAACTTCTCAAAAAAATTTAAAAAATATGACCATAAGATAAATTTATTTTTAAAAATTAAAAATTTATGTTTATTATTATATAAATAATTTTGTAAAATTTTGAAAAATATGTTTTAAAAAGGTTGTTCCATTAAAAGACGGAAAACCCACCTTTATAAAAATATAGTTTTTATGCATAATATATGTTTTGTTTTTAAATTATATATAAAATATATATTGGTTGAATGAAAAATGTATTGAGTATGTATCATTTTTATTTCATTAATATAAATAACTAATAGTAATTAATTCAATTTATTATGTTAAAACACCTTTGTGAGCATAAAAATATATACATTATATTCTATTAGTTTATATTATCATTTAAAATTAATTGATAACTAATGAATTCAACTAATATTATTTTTAAACGATATATTTTAAAATTTTATTTATTCATATTAATTATTACTCATTTAATGGATAGGTTATAAATTATAATAATAAATAATAATATATTATTAATATTTTCTTGTTCGGTAAATCATGGTCTTGCTTGTAACACCAGTTATTGAAGAAACTCATTGTTGAGTACGATGAAGGCTGACTCATTATTGTGTTAATTTCAAGCTATAAAATATAAAAAATTTATTTAAATTATTAAATAAATCAATGGGCCTTGAGAGGTTATATGATATCAGATCAATGTTTCTCTTTTAGAATTTTGGGGGTGCTACATAGATCCTAATAAAATAATCATATATACGTGATAAATAACATGGAAATGTGGTTATAACATAACATTTAGATATTTGGGACCATATTATAATTTTTTTTATCAAACGCAATGAGAAATCATAATCAACATGGTTATTCTCCAAGGTATCATAACACATGTCATTTTTTAGATATTCATTATTTACCAATGAAATCAAACACTATACAGATAGAACATTCATATTTCATAAATCTTGAGTTTGACAATTATGACAAAAAAAATAGTCATTAACCCATGTAAAATAAAAATCATGACTTATGTAAAATCGTTGAGTGTATAAGTGCTTAGAGAAATGATCATTCCTTCATTTTTAACCAAAATAATTGGAATTTTGGTTTTATAATAGTAATTCCTTGAACAAATATTTTATGTTTACATCTAGAAGAATATAAATGGATAATTATGGTGTTTGGTTAATCACTATATAATAATATCTCCTGTAAAAGAGGATAAATTCATGAAATAAACATTAGTTTCTCGACAATATACAAAATAGATTAATGAATTTTCATAATGTGAGAGATAGATTGCTTCCAATTGATTAAAAATTATTTTTATTTTAATGGGAAAAATTAAAGTGTATGAGAATAAAGTAATTACAAATTTAAAATTCATACTAAAATGAGGTTCTTTAATGAAAAAGAAAACAAGGACAATCCCATTGAAACTATGTTTTTCATTCTAAAATATTATAATAGCATGATAAATACCAAATTACACTTTATAGGGACTCTTTTTGATGTTAAAAGTAATATTAATTCATGTAATTTGGATTTATAGATGATAAAAATAGGGATGGGTGGGTATATTTAGTAAAACGAGGGGAATCGTTTAATAATATACAAATACAGGTATTATACTTCTATGTTGTGGAAAATGAAATACAGTTTTATTACCCATTTGTTTTTCTCATGGTTTTTGAAATTTGAATCGTGATTTAAAATATATTTTTTTAAATTTGAACCAAAAACCATTTTTTATTATAACATTGGATTTTGGAAAATAAATTATTCACAAAATATAATCATTAAAATTATAATTTCAATTTTTTTGTTTAGAAGGCATTAAAAGTTTTGGAAAGTGATTTAAATAAATTAAAATAAATATTATTAATTAAATAAATTATTAATGTTAATATAAATGATTAATTATTTATTAAATAACTATTTAACATATATGAACTCTCACAACATAAAAAAAGTATTTTTACGATTCAATTAAAACTAAATTATTTTAGAAATTTATGAAAATATCACCCTAACCTAATATCTATGGACTAATTAGAAATATAATGTTTAATTTAAACAAAATATTTCTCTATGTATTATATTTTTAATATTTAGATAACATGAAAATATTTATTTAAAATAATAGTATTCACAATATATTCCCCTTTAAATATTTGACAATATTTTTATAGGAAATTATACATTATATTTTAATTTACATTGAAATATCTTGCTTCTTATAATTATATACATTAAAATAAACAATATATAGAATACATGAAGTTATTATAAAAATGTATAATATATATATAGACTTAAATAAAATTTTGTTACTATCCAAAAAATAAAATAATCATATTCATCTAATTTTGATGAATATTTTATAATAATAATAATAATTATAATAATAATAATGGGGTTTAAAAACATCCATTTCATTTATAAATAAATTAATATTTGTATGATACAAAAATATAGATAGAATTCCCCTTATTACATTAGCATACACCATATGGTTATGGTACGATATGTTAGAAGTTTCATTGGGTGTCTAAAAAATAAATGACCTTATTGTGATCTCCACAAATGTAAAGACCTGGAATTTCCATGTAATTTTTTTAATATATGAGAATTTTACAAGTCTGCTAAAATTGATGGTGCATGATTCTGAGGCCCAATGTGCTCGGAATATATTTTTTGAAGTGTTGTTCCGGTATGTTCAGTAAATGTATGAGTGAGTTTTTATAACTTTTGAACTGGTGCTCAGAATGGAAATATGAGGGCACCGTTGAACTCGTAGCGCTTAAGAAGAGTTTGACCTCGACGACAGTTGGTCATGGGTGAAAGTTAGTTTTTGAGGTTTTCATGGAAATAATAAAATAAAATAAACTCATGTTCTATTTTATTTTATCTATTATAACCACCCATGTGGAAGTTGGATGTGGGGACCACCACACCTTAACCTCCAATGAGAGGTTATGTTGGTAGGTCCCATCAGAACCTAACTTCTCATGAGAGGTTACGATGTGGGGAACACCCACGACGAAACCCCCAATTAATGGTGGGAGAGGAAAACCTCTCAACTCCCCTCATTAATGAGGATGAGCATCATAACCTCCTCTACCATTAATGTTGCCACCCCGCCCTCTTTTAATGGTTTCAACACTTCCACTTTAATTAATTGAGACATCTCATTTAATTAAATGCTACAGTTTGAATTTTAAACCCATCAAACCAAATAATAGATAATCTATTATTTGGAGGTGCTATATATTCATTTGTTGGAAAAAGGTGACAAAGGAGGATTAGAGCGCTTGGGAGAAATAAATATCTCCAATGAAGAACGCTCTCCCGATAAAGAACAACCTCAACTTTGACCTTCTTCCTCGGGAATTCCTCCGACGTAGGACGTCTGAAACTACGACAAGTTGGCACTTCAACCGACGATTGAGGAAAACGCTGATGAAACTAACGTCCATCATTTCCAACAATCTGTCATCTTCCCCATGAATCTGTCAATGAACAAAGACCACATAGGGGGGTTATTATGAAATTCCTGAATCTTTCTGATTATTATCCTCGTTCATGGATAATGATTAATGTAGAACTGCTTGCTACCACTCTAAACGTGATGGTGCGGGCCAAACTAACATGGCCCGACCCCTCCACCGATCTCCTTTTTTGTTCATTGTGATGGAGAAGGACGACAACAAAGGTGGTGGAGTACAAGAATGGTGGTCAACACTTCCGCTGGCCGCGAAAAAGGCGACAGCACACGACAACGCTCCCCGACACCGCCGCCTCGCTGCTCCCTTTCGGCACACCCGGCCAATCCGCCCGCACCCTCGTGGCAGACCCCGACCATGCCACCCACGGTCTCCCTGCCCCCCATACACCCCATGTCTCATCTGTCTGTGTGCCTCACGTGCCCCATGCCTCCGCTGGCCGAACCGGCCGAGCAAGTCTCTGTCGGCCCCTTGTGGCACCCTGGCAGAGCCGACATTCGCGCGCCCCTCACGGCGCCCCAACCATGCCGTCCTCCACCGGCCCCTGGCAGCACCCCGACCGAGTCGGCATCCTATCACACCTTGTGGCGCCCTAGCCGCGCCAGCCCCTCACTGCACCCCGGCCATGCTTTCCTCCGGCCAACCTCGTGCCCACCGGACGAGCTGGCCTCCACACGCCCACGTAGTTCCCCGGTCGAGCCGATCTCCACGTGCCCTCGCAGTGCCCTGGCTGAGTCGGCCTCCGCGCGCGCCCCGTGGCACCACATCCAAACCGGGACACACCCTCGTGGCCCCCTCCGGGCCTGGCTGCATCCCTGCGGAACCCTCCGAGCCGAACCGACATTGCGCCGACCCACCACCGATTCGCGCCCTTGTGGCCGGTCTGCTCCCTCGTGGCCCTCCGTGACACCTTGCAGTCAGCTGGGCTGGGCCCTGTGGTCTGGGGCAAACCTAATGGGCTGGCCCGCCCAATAGGTTGGACCAGACCCAACGGGTCATTCCGGGGTGACCTGAACCATGTTGGTCCGACTGGGTCGGACATGACTCGGCCCACTATGACCCATTTACTATAATTTCACCATATCATTGCCACCGAACATCTATTTGACGAACCTTCAATGGCGCTGGTAATCATAGAGCATGATTGTCCCTTTGAGGATACCCCACTAGAGTTTGTGGTATATTTGAGATATGGTCAGTTTAGATCATGAAAAAAACCATCAAGTCCCCTGGGACTAAAAGGTTAATTACTCACAGACTAGGCATCTGATTGACGTGTCATCAGCTGCGTTGTGACTCCTATGATGTGGAAGACCTTTGATAATTTTTCGTATGACTTCTTGGAAGTTGGAGTATCGACCAATATCTTTTGGAGAGGATCCTTCTGGTGATCAGTGATTAGAGTGTGGAGACCAAGTAGATGGGTGATACTTGATGATTGCTAACTGATTGACTCAGAGTGACTCGACTTTCTCAATGTGGAGTGCCTAGTTGTGGCAGCAGACCCACAATAGAGGAGTGATAGGTTGTGGTGGTAGACCCGTGGTACTCGACATGAAAGGTACCTCTGCAGGCTATGAGGGGGAGTTCCTGGATGTGGCGGCTGACCCACGGTGGGGACTGCCTATGTGTGATGCATCAGACCCACGTTACTCGATAGGAGGAGTACATCAGTAGTCCACGGTTAGTGGGAAGCATGCTTGGTATCGCATAATTCACATTGTACTTGACAGAGGAGGAGTTCTCTAGCAGTCATGGTTTTGATAATGTGAATAAAATCCTGGTTGAGATGAGTTAGTAACTTTTGTGTTTTCTTCATGATTGAGATGGACCACTTGATAACATAGGTATATGTATGGGCATATACCTAAGTAAGGTTATCTGTTGAATTCATACTTTTTGGTTTTTCCTTGTTGGATTTTATGAGACCTTGAGGGTCTCGGGGTCCCATCTAATTATTTTTATACTCACCTCTTCACGGGCTATGCCCGCACGTTGTTGTGTTGGTTGAAGACGATGGACAACACTGACTGAGGCTGAGAGTACTAGGACTGGACGACACCCAGAGGTGGACCTTACGATGAGTCGGTACACTGAGGAGACTGACGAACATGGAGTTATGAGGAGGCTATTTGTACCTACCAATCTATTATGAATCTCAGAGGATGACCCAACATCTTTTTCTCCTTTATTAAGTTGTACTTTTACTTACAGTTCCTTTTACTTTTTAGCTGGGCTTGTATTTTCGGCCACTTATACTTTTCATCACTCTTTTGTTATGCAGTTTAATTAGTGTTTTTCATCCAGCTGTGTGCTCTGATGTGTGTGTTTAAAAGTTTTAAATTCAATTCCTTCCCAATTTAGGGAATTACACCTTTGGTGCTAGTCTTCATCCCCAACCCTATGGAAGGAGAGAATGGGGTTGTCATGACATGAGCCTTGGGGGACGGGTCATGACAAATTGGTATTAGAGGATTCAGTTCTACTACAGAACATAGGACTCTGATATTTTCTATGATGAAATAGTGTTATGTGTAGTGAGTGTGGATTTTAGTTCATGGAGTCCAGGGTTGGTGTGGCGACTGACGTATCCATACACTACGACACAAACTTCTGATTTCCAACTCAGTGCAAGGAAACACTGATTGCGTGTGTGCTTTCAAAATCATTCATTAAGTCGGCCCAACCAGGTCATATCACCATGAATATCGTTTAACCATAGTGAACCTACTTCTTTTCATTATTTCTTCACACAGATGACTAGCTAGAGTCCCAAGAGTTGTACGCACAGATATCCCATCGAGCGATGAGGCCTCAGTGTATGCCCTTTTATAGTAGAGGCAGCAGCGGTACCTTTCCCCGTTGGGCCACTAATTCCACCAGCCCCAGAAGTAGACGATGCATGCTGATTTAGTGCATTACATGAGTTACAACACCAGATGACACCTAGGTTCAGGGGAGAGACAGACCCACATGTGGGTGAGGATTGGATGGAGGTTGTGGTGAGAGTTTTCTGAATGGTAGGGACACCAGCAGACCTCATGATGATACTTATTTCCAGAATACTATAGGTAGTAGTGGGAATATGGTGGTGATTGATGCTCTAGGTCCATGATGAAATGAAGCTTCTCTTGGCCAACTTCGAGAGCCTATTTCGAGCAGATTTTGTCCCAGTTACTCTCTCTACAGTGCGCATATAAGAGCTACTTCATCTGCAACAAAGAAAGCATGACTATGGCTCAGTAATCAGCGAGGTTCACAGAGCTCTCACGCTATTCCACCGATATGGTGGGGACCCATTCTTCAGTGACTGGACCTTCGAGTAGGGACTCAAGCGGGAGATCAGAGCTTCGGTGATCTCACTCAGCATCCCGACGTAGGCAGCGGTGTTGGAGAGAGCCCTCCTAGTGAAGATTTTCTTTGCTGATAAGTCTCCAGCTATGAGATCCCCCACCAGTTGACATGTATTGGGGTCTTCTAAAGATGGAAGTAGACTGATGACACAGAGGTCCAAGCTGACTAGACCTATAGGTGGATGACTACATGACTCATGATCGGTTTTGTGGGGCACTCGAAGTAGAGACAATCCTGCAAGGAGCGGGAAATGTTACTCATGCGGTGGGTGGGGTCACATGGATCATGACTGTCCGACCCACCATTCAGATGATCAGAAAACTATCGAAGGACCACCTAGGTAGAGATAAATATTCGATCGAGGCGGTCCGAAAGGAGAAAGAGGACGTGGGAGAGGAGTTGGTTGTGCGGTTGGCAGTGGGAGACGATTCGAGATATTACCACCACCACCACCACCAGGAGGTCCACCCCGACCACGTGGAGTAGGTGGACAGGGGAGAGATCGACTCCATGCAGGTGAGGCCTATGATCATGGTGCTCTAGATATGATACAAGGTACCATTTGTGTCCATTCCACCTTAGAAACAGTTCTTATAGACCACAGGTTCCATCCATTCATTCATTTCCACTGCCCTCGTTCGGATCTCGGAGATTCTGACAAAGCGGTTGGTTCGATCCTTACATCTAGATACTCCTACGAAAGTAGATTCGATTTTTACGCACTGGTGTTGGCAGTCTAAATTACTCTAGTAAGCAAGAATTTCGGATGGGATCTCCTAGAAGCGGCGTCAAGGCCTTATGATGTCATCTTGGGTATGTATTGGTTATTTATAGTGCATGCTCAGATAGACTGTATTAGGCACAAAGTGCGATGTGATTGCAAGGATTAGACCAAATTTAACTTCACTGGTGAGAAGGGATCCTTTGAAGCATAGGATGGACTTACTCGGAGTAGGGTGAAGCTGATCACTCATCAGTTTGATTGCCTTACCCCCAGAGTAGTTGATGTAGAGAGTTCGATCTATCTAGTAGTGGTGGAACAGTACACAGATGTTTTCCCTAATGATGTCTCAGGTCGACCTCCTCATAGAGTGGTGGACATTTATTTTGACTTATACCCTGAGAAGCCACTGATATCTACTCCAGCATACCAGATGGATCCTGTGTAGCTTTGTGAGTTGTAGGTACAACTTGAGGAATTGATGGGGAAAGGATTCATCTGGCCCAGGGTTTCTCTCTAGGAAGATCTGATTTCGTTCTCCAAGAAAATGGATGGGAGCTTGAGGCTTTGTGTTGACTATCAGCGCATGAACCATGTGACCGTGAAGAACAAGTACCAACTCTTGAGGATTGATGACCTCTTTGACCAGCTGATGGGAGCACGATGGTTCTCAAAGATTGACCCCAGATCAGGCTATCACCAGCTCAAAGTTCGAGATTAGTATGTGTAAAAGGTGACCTTCAGATGTCGGTATGACCACTACGATTTTTTGGTTATTCCATTCAGCATAACCAATGCTCCAATTGTGTTCATAGGAATCATAAGCATGATGTTGCAGCCATACCTTGATCACTTTTTCTTAGTCTTCCTCTAAAGTATTCTGATCTTCTCGACTACTGAGGAGGACAATTCCTATCATTTGTGGGTAGTACTGGCCATGCTCTAAGAGCACCAACTTTATGGTAAGCTCTCTATGTGCTACTTCTAGACCTGAGAGGTTCACTTCCTGGGGCATGTAATATCATAGGCTGGAGTTGCAGTGGATCCAGTGAATATTGAGGCAGTACTTGCTTGGGTGACACCCAAGAGTGTGACAGAGGTACAGAGTTTCCTGCGTTTGGTTGGATATTACTGGAGGTTTGTTCCAGACATCTCCAGAGTTAAAGCACCACTATCAGCCTTGGCGATGAAGGGGAAACACTTTTTTTGGTCGGATAGATCCAACAGAGCTTTCAGAAACTGATGCAGAGGCTGAGGCAGAGGCTGAATAGTTCCCACATCTTGAGGCTTCCATAGGAAGGCGTAGGGTATGTAGTCTACTGTGTCACATCACGGAGCAAACTCAGATGTGTCATGATGCAGGAGCGAGTAGTGATCGGTTATGGATCTCGACAACTGAGACATCATGAGCTGAACTATGTGACCCCTAACCTAGAGTTAGCAGCAATGGTCTTTGCCTTGAAGATGTGGTGGAACTATCTGATGGGATAATGTTTTACCATGTACTCTGTTCACAAGAGTCTCAGGTATATCTTCACACAAAAGGACCTGAACCTGAGACAGTGACGTTGGCTGGAGTTCCTCCATGACTATGACTTCAAGATAGTCTATACTCAAGGGAAGGGAAATGTTGTGGAAGATTCACTAAGCAGGGGATGAAGTATACAGATGCCAGATGAGATGACAGATCAACTGGCTTCTTTACAAATACCCTTTGTGGATAGAGATGGATCAGCCTTCCTTCAGTCTCTTACAGTCACTCCCCCATTACTTCAGCGAGTCAGGGAGGCACAACATTGGGATGCAGACTGTAATACATGATGTGCTTAGGTATCCACAGGGAAACCACCTGATGGATTCTCTAAAGGGGGAGAGCATGTCATCCTCTTTAGAGGACGTACAATGGTACCAGTGTCACTTCAAGAGGAAGTGTTGAGGGAGTTCTACAAAAAACCTCTAGCGGTAAATACAAGAGTGTAAAAGATGTACCAGGACCTCCGATGACATCACTGGTGGCCGGGAATGAAGAAAGCATTTGCAGAGTTTGTTTCTCGATGCCTCACATGTTAGCAAGTGAAGGATGAGTATCAGGTACCAGTAGCCTTGGTTCATCTTTTAGATGTCCTAGAGTTGAAGTGGGAAGTGATATCCATGGACTTTGTGACATGACATCCATGTACATATAGGGGACATGACTCAATTTGTATGATTTTCGACCGACTCACCATGTCGTCGCACTTCCTACTAATTAGAAAGCATGCTTCAGTAGAGAGCATGGGACACCTCTATGTGCAGGAGATTATGGAGTACCCGCAAAGATTGTCTCTGATCTTGATGCAAATTTGACTTCATGGCTATGGAAGGGGTTGAAGGAGGCTTTGGGGATACAGCTTCATTTGAGCACAACCTTTCATCCTTAGATGGATATCCATTCCAAGCCAACCATTCAGACCCTCATGGACTTGTTGTGTGCTTGTGTCCTTGAATACAGTAGTAGCTGGGAGGATCACTTAACTTTAGTATAGTTTTCATAAGACAACAGCTATCACTCCACCATAGGGATGGCACCTTTTTAGGTATTTTATGGGCGACCATTCAGATCACCTTTGTGCTGGACTGACTTAGGGGAGTCAACACTTGTGGGACCAGAGATGGTACAAGCTGCCACGGAGAAGGTGCAGATCATACAAGAGTGGATGAATACTGCACAGAGTAGGTAGAAGTCGTATGCTGATAGGAGACGAAGATCTCTAGAGTTCAAGGATAGAGACCATGTATTTCTACAGTTCTCAACTCGATGAGTTTTGTGGAGATTTGGCAGAGGTGTCAAGTTATCTTCGAGATTCATCGAACCTTTTCAAGTCCTCCGCAGAGTCGGAAAGGTGTCTTACTACCTAGATCTTCCACCTCAGTTGAAATGGGTCAACAACATCTTCCACATATCCCAGCTGATGAGATATGTACACAAACCTTCCCAAATCAACGACCATGGCGAGAAAGATGTTGAAAATGAGGAAACATTTACGGAGGATCTAGTAGAGATTGAAGATCGACAAGAGTGAGTCCTTCATGGAAGGTCGATACCTCTGGTGTGTATTCACTGGCAGCACGGGAACCTCCAGGAGAGCACATAAGAGCTGGAGGCTCAGATGTGTGCTCAGTACCCCTCTGGTTTAACTATTTTGAGTTGTGGCATATG
Organism: Viscum album; assembly: GCA_963277665.1. Classification (NCBI taxonomy): domain Eukaryota; kingdom Viridiplantae; phylum Streptophyta; class Magnoliopsida; order Santalales; family Viscaceae; genus Viscum; species Viscum album. The sequence goes on along the minus strand of OY728157.1, from coordinate 1,187,533,027 downwards.
GGGACGTAATGCTGAAGGTGGGGAGAATGTAAAGGCCAAGAATTTCCAAGTAATTGTTTTTTATATATGGTAATTTTTCGAGTTTGTGAAAATTGACAACGTGTGATCCTGAGGCACGATGTTCCCAGAATAAAAATTTTGAAGTTTTCTCTAGGTATGTTTAGTAAACGTACAAGAAGATTTTTATTCCTTTTGAACTGGTTCACAGAATTGAAATCTGAGGGCATCGTTGAACTCACAGTGCCGATATTCTCTTAAGAATACATTAACCTCGACAGGAGTTGGTCATTGGTGAATGTTTGTTTTTGTGTTTTTTGTGGAAATAAGAAAATAAAATAAATGCATGTTTTATTTTATTTTATCTATTACAACAACACATGTGGATGTTAGTGGTGTGGACCACCACACCTTAACCTCCCATGAGAGGATATGGTGGTGGGCCCACCCAAACCTAACCTCCCACGAGAGGATCCGATGTGGGGACAACCTGAGACTAAACCCCCTAATAATTGTGGAAGAGGAAAAACTCTCGACTCCACTCATTAATGAGGGGGAGCCTCTTGATATCCTTTACCATTAATGGTGCCCCCCTTTTTTAATGCTGTCAACCCTCCCCCGTTAATTAATTGATCCATCTAATTTAATTAAACTCAATAATTGGAATTTTAAACCTATAAAAATAAATAATAGATAATCTATTATTTTGGGGGAATGTCTATTTATTTTTTAGAAAAAGGATGGAAAAGGAAGATTAGAGCACTTGGGAGAAATAATGTTTTCTAGGGATGAATTCCCTCTCGATGAAGAATAATCATGACTTCGACCTTCTTCCTCAGGACTTCCTCCAATATAATACGTCTTTGACTATGATGAGCCGACACATCACCCGACGATCGAGGGAAATGTCGATGACACTGATGTCCATCCTTTCTAACGATATGTCTTCTCCCTTACGACTTCGTCGATGAACAACGAACAAGGTAGGGGTGACAATATAATTCTTCAATCTTTTTGATTTTTATACTCGTTATTGGTTCAAGATTATAATAGAGACACTTAATACCACTATAAACATAGAGGGTTCATGCCATACTAACATGGACCGACCCCTCTACCCATCTCTTTTGGCATTCTTCCCGATGGAGAATGACGACAACCAGCGTGGATGAGTACAATAACGGCGTTTGACAGCTCTACCAGCTGAGACAAAGGAAACAGTGAAAAACACCACTCCATGGCATTGCTACTTCACCGCGTCCTAACAGAAACCCCTGACGAGCCGCCCACACCCTCACAGCAGCCCCCGACCAAGCCACCGGCGGCATCAACGCACACCGCGGTTCCACTGTATGCACGCCCCATGCAGCCCGCGCTGCCACTGGCCGAACCACCAGATCTAGGCTCCACCATCCTCTCACGACACTGCAAAAGAGTCGGCCTCCGCATGACCCTCGTGGTTCCCTAGCTGAGCCGGCCTCCGCCAGCCCCTCGCGGCACCACAACCATGCTGACCTCCACACGCCCCTCGCACAACCCCAACCAAGCCGGCCTCTACTAGCCCCTCGATGCACCTCAACCAAGCCGGCCTCTGCACTCCCTGGTGGCGCCCAAACCGAACCGGTCTCCGCATGCCCTCACGGCACCCCGACCATGTCAGCCTCAGCGCACCCTCATGGAACCCCAGCCGAGCCAACCTCTACGCGCCCTCACGGTGCCCCGACAGAGATGGCCTCTGTGTGCCCTCCCGACGCCACAGCCGAGTTTGCCTCCGCACACACCTCATGGCACCCCAGCTTAACTGGAACGTTCCCTTGTGGTTCCCTATGGGCCGAGTTGCGCCCCTACAGCTCCCTCTGGGCCAAACCGCCCATGCACCGACCCGCGACCGGTCCTTGCACTCACGACCAGTCTGGGCCCTCAGGACCTCTGTGACCCATTGCAGACAACTGGGCTGGGCCCTGCGGTCTATGCCAAACCTAATGGGCCGGCCTGCCCAACGGGCCGGGCCAGACCCAACAGGGCTAGCTTGGTTGACCCGAACACGGTTGGCCTAGACTAGGATGGGCCATGTTATTCTGACAGGGTTGGACCCAACCCGAGTGCACTACAACCCCTTTACTTTATTTTGGCCATATCCTTGGCACCGAACATTCGTTTGACAAACCGTCAATGGAACTATTAGTGTTGGAGAATGATGGTCCCTTGGAGTATACCACACTAGAGTTTCAGGTATATTTGAGATACGGTCTGGTTGGATCGTGCACGAATCCAACTAGGCCCCTGGGACTAAATGGTTAATTTCTAACAAACCGAGCGTCCAATTGATGTGCCGCCAGTTTTTTTCAAACCCCTATGATGTGGATGACCTTTGAGATACTTCTTCATGGGACTTCTTGACAGTTGGAGTATCGACCAATAGCTCGTGGAGTGGATCTTTCCAGTGAAGAGTGAGCAGAGCGTGGAGGCCTAGTTAGTGGCTGAGACATGAAAACTGCTGACTGATTGGCTCAGAGTGACTCAACTAGCCAAGTGGGGAGCGGCTGGTTGTGGTGGCAGACCCATGATGGAGGAGCACCTGGTTGTGGCATCTGACTCGGGGTACTCAATAGGAGGAGTACCTCTGCAGGCTATGAGGGGGAGCGACTAGTTTTGGCAGCAGGCCCAATGTTGGGGAGCGCCTCTGTGTGACGTAGCAGACCTGTGGTACTTGAAAAGAGGAGTACCTCACCAGTACAGGGTTTGTTGAAAGTGCACTTGGTGTCATGGAAGACCCACTACATTTGATAGAGGAGTTCTCCAGTATTCGTGGTTTCGATAATGTGAATAAAATCCTAGTTGAGCTGAGTCGGTAACTTTTTTATTTTCATTATGATTGAGAAGGATCACTTGATAACGTAGTTATATGTATGGGCACGTACCTATGTTTGATTATCTATTGATTTCATACATTGTGGTTTCTTCTTGTTGGATTTTTTGTTACCTTAAGGGTATCGGGGCCCCTAATGAGTATCGTTATACTCATCCCTGCACAAGCTATGCCCACACATTGTTGTGTTGGTTGTAGAGGATGAACTATGCTGAATGAGGCTGAGAGTACTAGGATTGGACGATACCCATAGGTGGACCTTACAACGAGTCATTACGTGGAGGAGACTGACAAACGTAGAGTGCTGAGGAGGCTATCTGTACCTACCCATCAGGTAAGAATCCTGGGGGACAACTAAGCAACTATTTTTCCTTTCATCGGTCCTACTTATACTTCCAGTTCCTTGTACTTTTCAGTTGGGCTTGTATTTCCGACCCATTTTACTTTTCAGCAGTCTTTTGTTATACATTTTACTTAGTGTTTTGTTTCTAGTTGTGTACTATGATGTGTGATTTTATAGGTTATAAAGGCAATTCCTTCCCAGTTTTAGGGAATTACACCTTTGGTGTTTGTCGCCAGTCCCTAGCCTATGTTAGGCGGGCATAGGGGAGTAACGACATGGGCCCCGGGCGACTGGTCATTACAAAAAACATGGAAATGTACGATATTCAATTCTTAACGAGCCATAATTGTTAAATCTCTAATTTTGATTTTTCAATGGTGAACCCCAATGATACTACCTCACCCTAATGTTTTGACTAATGGGCTTCAAAAGGCATGACTCACCAGATTGATACCATGGTTTCTCCTTTTTACATTAATTATCACTTCTCATTTCCATTTATTAATAGTAATTAAAATGGGAATCATTATAATCAATGGTCATATAACTCAACAGTTTTATATACCAATAGTCACATTGAACACCAATCATACAATCTAGTGGTGATATCCCAACAATCACGTTTTTGATTTTATCTTCTTTATATTTTGTCCAACTAAAATTTTTATTATATCATTCGTATGGGTTATTTTAAAACTAAATTAATAATACCTATTATATTATTAAAATATATTTTTAATTTAATAGTTTTCATTGAATATTAAATATTCTTTCATGAGATCGAACATTTTGAGTATACCATTTCATGGCCTAAATTCATTGGTTTTCATATCCATGCAATATCATTAACTATAGTAAATGATGTGAATATATGATATTTGGTTTTTTTGTACTAGTGTTTCTATGTAAATAAATTTGAAAATATAATGTATTCATTATAAAAAAATTAGAGTTCTTTAATTCATCGAAAAATATTTTTCTTATGGCCGTTACACCATGCATTTTTTGGTAATGGATTCAATCCTATTTTGAACCCTTTAAATATCTTTTTATTGTTTCTCCATTAATATTTTATGCAAGTTATTATATTTTAATAAATGAGAATTATTTTATATTTCTATCAAATGATCATATTTTGTATGATAATATAATGCATGGTGTCTCCCTAAATTAAAAAATTTTATCATTATATTCGTTGAATTTTCCGTCCAACATATTGTAATAAAAAAATAAATCCTCAAGGGTCATATTTCAATCATTGTTTTCATTTCTGAATATATTATACATTTGATAATGATATGTAGAGATTCTATATTTTAGCTCATTTTTCCCATAAATCCCATGTTCACCTTATCTGCCTTATCATCCGTAATAGAGTTAGACTCACTTGAACTATCCTTAATAGAACACCATGTCTCTTTTATGGATTTCATTGGAATATTTAATTGGACTCCATTCCATTTATTATATATTAATTTTGTATATTTTTATTAGATATTATGTTTTCCATTATATTCATAATACAACACTTCTCCGAATTTACATTTATTTAGTAACATTCCTCTTCTATAATAAATTAATCCATAATTATCTTTCATGATGAATTTCTTCATCCTTTAGAACATCACAAATCTATTGAATAGAATATCCATGTAACGCCCCGACCCTAGTTGCCTAGAGTCGGTGCATTATTACATAACATTGGCATGATCACAAGAAAGATCAAATCTCGAAAGACCGATTGGTTTAGTAGCCTTGGAAACACTAGATATATTCATAAGTTTTACATTACATCATAAAATGAAAAACTACTACAACAACATAATGTCTCCATAATCCACACTACTATCCCCTCATAATATCCCTGCAGGTCATTCATAATTTACTTCTTCACATCCTGGGGAAAAATAAAACATAGAAAAGGGGTGAGCTCAAATGCCCAGTAAGGATAACAATATAGCGGAAACTTTCATAAATAAGAATAAACATTTAAGGCAATGCATTACTAAAACAAAAGCCTTTTAAAATTGAACTTCAACATGGTATGGCAAAAGTAAAATGAAATAATGCCATTTACTTATTCACATGGATATTCTACTAATCGAATAATCACATGCAAAAATCAATAACCACTTTCATAATGTTGGAATGCATAATGCCAGACTATCATAACCACATAGCCAAGGCCTCGTGCCAAGGCTACAAATAAGATTTTGTCAAGGCCTTGTGCCAAGACACTAGTTTGTCTCATGAGACCTACCGATGCATCGAGGACCTATAGCGGGCTCCACCCGTCACTTATTAAGTCCAATGCATTCCCATATGAAAAGGTTTAAACATAACATAAACATTCGTATTAAAACTAGCATACGAAATGTCAATACTTTCACAATAAACTATGAATGGTATAAAAATAGCACATCCACAGTCAAACATATCACAAAACCTTCAATACAATATAGAAGTTTTGTATCATAATAAATCAACTTCAAATAATCTTAAAATCCATCAAAGGATGTTGACATAGATGAAATCAAAATTCTTTTAAAAGAAATATCTCCTTTTATTTTGAAATCATTTAAGATCCATATAAAATAAAACATTTTCTTTGAAAATATTCTTATAATCTTGTATGGGAAGCTTCGACGATTTTATAACGGCGGAAAATAACCGCACCCGCCGTATAAGTTAAAAAAACATTCTTACCTCAATTCTGTCGAAAAGGTTAAAAAGGACCTTGTTTTGAAAACGACGGAAAGATTCCTTTATAAACCTCTTATAAAAAGTCAAACAAGGGTATAAATGACTTTAACCCATATTCTTGTAAATAGTAAAAATGTTTTGAAATACATTTCGAAGAAACATGGATGTGGATGATAAAGAGATCCCAGTAGATTATTACGTATAATACAACCTCGGATAATGAAGAGATTGTGAAATAACCCTTACCTTGTACTTTTCCTTGGTTGTGGTAGGTTAACCTCCTGTATAATGGTGAAATAATTGTTATTAAATTATACAAGAATCATATACATTAATATGATATCATATATGATCTTTTAATATTGATTTGATAATAATATCTTAGTATTATCGTTGTTTCGGGTGTTAACTTACTTGTTTTCTTTCATATGTTTTGTTACGTAAGACATGTTTGTAAAGGATAGGTTGTATATTATTCATATACAGAATGATATCAAGTCCTTAAACATCATTTTTAAATCATAAAATGATAATTACGCTTTAATGGTTACGATGGAGAATGAATCTCATCGCGTTCGTGGAGACGGTAGTCCGTACGTACGCACGAGCGACAATATCATTCTTTTGATATTAAAATAATATATAAATGGATGGTATATCATATATACAGAATCATTAACATGTTATATTTATTATTTACATGAGTTACACATCATTATTATACCCATCCAAATAATATTATATTGAATAACAATTACACCACGACGTGGAGACGGTAAGCCGTACGTACGCACGTATGGTGACATGTTATTCAAAGGGTGGATAGAATACTGAATATGATTGTACCATATTTATAATAACATCACAGTATATGTGAGATACTGGAGTTATTATTTCAGAATGGTAAGAACAAAGGAAGAAGAAGTGGAAGAAGAAATGAACTTAGAAAAGGGTGGTGAGATCATTACCTCTTCTTCGGGTTCTTCCTTTTGATTTGATCAAAAGGGCTCCTTAGGTTAGCTTTCTGATCAAACTAAGGCCTCTAGGTTGTATTGAGGGATGTTGGGAGAGTATTTGGGCAGAGTTTGGCCGAACCAAAAGGCTTTAGAGGTGTGAAGAAATGAGAAGGAGGAGTGCCCTTTTATAAGAGGGGTGAGGGGCACCTTTGGAAAAGCTAGAAATATTAATTTATAATAAATTCATATTCGGTTTCTAAAGGCTCCAAAGTTGACTATTCAAAGGATGAGGTGGGGATAGGTCGAAAACAACTCATCCAATAGAATTTAGACAGGTTTGGGTACTTATATTAACCTTATCTTTAAGTATTAACTCTAAGTTAATTAGTTTCACTTTTACAATGTCTCTTTGTATTTTTATATAATATGGTTAATAAACTTACTATATACATCCAAGCGACACCCAAGTGGTCCATTAATGATTAACCTATCATAATATAAGTCTCTTGGCCGAACCTTAGATTTTTAGGAATTTAATATCAATTAATAATATAATATTTGTTTTAAGAACTCTTTTATGTCAATTTTGACACTATTCAATAGTGGATTTTTGTGAAACTCATAACAGATTGATTACTTCGAACAAAGTCCATTAAATCAATCCTAATATATCATATTAGCCTAGAAAATTAGTTTAATTCATTAAAAGTTTCATATTATATTTATTTGGGTATTTATAATATCAATTATTTTAATTTTTCACTATTATAGTAATTACTGCATCATCATTGTGTCATAAATAAAATAACATATTTATTGTCTAAAAATTATAAATAAAATATCATTATGTAGGAAATCTTTTTATCTTTCTAATGAATATTTATAATCGAAAATCCAACATGTATAACCCTATGTAAAAATTGTTCTTCTAAAAGATATATGCTTGTGTCATTTTTGTATTCATTTTAACTTAATTAAAATAAAGTGTCATTATCACTTACAAGTGGATCAATGGGGTCCCAAAATTGACACAAAGATGCCCATGGTCGACCATTTATCAACCAATAGGGTTAAGACACGTTTTAGGGTAATTTAGTATTATTATAATATTATTTTTTTTAACCCTTATTTACTGGATTTACCCTTAACCATGGTAAATAAAATATTTACCGCAGTAATTATTCAAAATGTCTAAAAATAAAAGTTACCTATTTACACAATTTGAACATCCTGATTCCAAATATGGAATCCATTTTCCTAAATTATAAACACATAAGTGGCAGAAATTAATTTAAAATTAATTCCCGCTGTCAAAACCAAAAGCGTGTTTTTAAGAGATAATAACTATCAAAAGATTGACACTTGTTTATGTTCGGTTTAATTGTAAAATTATGTCCAATGACCAACATTATATTAAATAGTAAAAGTATATTCTAAATATACTTTAAAACCACTAAAATTCATAATTTATCACTATTAATTATTTTGATTAAAAAAGTTGTTTTTAATTAAAATTTAGTAATTTTCACTATTCATCAAAATATGAAAGTTATCCGAAAAGTACCAAAATTTCACCTTAGGCTAAATTTGATATTCCAAATCCAAAAATGAAGTCCATTTTAAAATATAAAATATATATAACTTCAAAAAGTAGGTATTACTATTCATAACAGCTAGTTTGATTGGTTACGGTGTGTTAGAACTCGAAGTTGCGTACAACACATGCTACTGTTTTATTCAAAGGAAAGCGTACCGTGGAAGCTTGGGATGTTTCATTTTAAATTTATTGATGTCTCCATTTAGTCAAAAAGTTTAAAATATTGTATTTAAAAAGGTTTCACTATTAGAAGTTGATAAAAGTGAAATACTGAAAATGAATCTGTTCTTGCATTATGACTAAGAAACTCATAATAGGGATTCTAAAATTATAAGGATTATATAAAGTTCAAAATGTATTTAATACTATTCATGACCTCTTTTAATGGTGTTATTGAACTCGGTGTTGCGTGTAGTGCAAGTTATTGAATTATTTTTAAGAAATAACACACTATGAAATCTTGGGGTGTTACATTCTCCCCTCCTTCAATAAATTGCGTCCTCGCAATTTGAAATTGTTCTTCAAAAATAAAAGGTTGAAAGTAGAAAATATATTTGTGGGAAAACCCACATCGGAAATTGGGTTACTAAAATTTAGTCTTAATATGAGGAAAAGAGAAATTAAAGGGTCACCACCAAATTATGATCTCGATTAGGAGAACATTGGTGGCAATTAGAGACATATAATTGTAGGAAAAACGTAAATATTTATAGGTAGTGATTGAGGTCATCAATCACAAACAAGTATAAAATTGAGGTCCTTAAACTCATCAATCCATGATGATTTGAAGTACCATCGGTTCAACAAAATATATGGTATTGGGACAACACATTTTTGAAATTTCAAAATATCTTAGTTGAAATCCCACATCGAAAAATGAATTAATGAGGCCTCTATTTAAAATAAAGAGTGGAAAGTATGAAGATTACCGAAAATAACACATACTAGGGTTCCATGTAGGAAAATATGGATATGGAAGAGAAATCTAACCATCAATTATCTGATGGAGAGTGGTAGAGAACATGGCTATGAAAAGGCGAACAATCCCAAAGCCATAAATTTGTGATGATTTAAGGTACCATCTAGGACAACATTTTTGTTCTAAGTTTCTATTATTAATGTTGAGGAATTTATTTATGAGACTGGATAAGATAATAAGGAGATATACTTACTTTATAATTAGAATTTTACCCATTAATAAATTTCTACCACAAACTCATCTTTCATTCTAAAAGATAATAGAACGTAAATTTTTTTTTCTATTTATACTATTCGTACAGGGTTCCAAAATAAATGAATTATAATTCATCTACCAGATCTTTTAAAAAAACTACATTATTTAATTCAGGACATCTCGTGGGACAGTGGTAGGTGATACACCCTTGTCGCCCTTCGGTTGCGGGTTCAAGTCTCACAGCCTTGCCGGACGCGACGGGTTGCCGCCCGACCTCCGGGTTGTCCTTTTATGGAAATCCAAAATAATCCAAACTAGAACTATCCAAAATACTTCTGTCTAAACTCACAGTCCAACATTTATAAGGAAGGTAAACATAATATAGATCCTTTTTACCCCGTAATAGAATATGAATACCTTCATCATGTATTACCATATTCCTTATTGATTACATTCATGCTCCCTTATTCCATATAGAAAGTTGGATATACTTCATTAATCCAAAAATGTTTTAAACCCCAACAATGATGGAATATACAAATCATTAATCAGTTCCAGGGTAGTTAAGAATATCCAATATAATTTATCCAAAACAATCACATATTATTCCAAAATCACTACCTCAGTATCAGAACTATATTATGATTTATCATTCTCTCAACCATATATTTTCCAAAAATTTATCCTGCTATTGAGTCACTTTTCTTTGTTCCACACAATCTCAAGTCCTTAATGAAATAGTACTGCAGTACAATCCTTATATACTCCATAATTATTATAACAAGTACATTGTTGATACAACACTCAATTGACATAATCAACATAAGAACTCTAATCATTCTTCTTCATCTGTGGTAGTATCATAACTTGATTATTATCCAATAGCATCATTTGTGGCATAGTCTGATGACTGGGACATAGGTTCGCGTAGTGTCCAAACTCCTTGAAAATGAAGCATTGTACATTTGAAACCATTGTCTTACCCTTGCAGTCATGTACTTTGTGCCCTTTTCCTCCACACTTATAACAAACTCCCATTCCTTTCAGGCAAGTTCCAGGGTGTTTCTTTCCACAGTTACCACATATGGGAAAATTCTTCTTTTCCCTCTTCCCTTTATCCATCTTTCTCTCTTCTATCCTTTTCTTCTCTTGCTTCCCTTCAAAGCCATAGGACTCAGTAAACTCTTTAATTATCTTATCAACACATGATATTATTTCTTCATATGATGATAATACATGGGAGACTATTTCTCTTATAAATTCTAGCTTAAGACCATGAAAGATATGATCCTTCCTTCTCTTTGAATCATGTGTATTTCTGGAGTTCTCATTCCTTCTACTGGGCTCCATTTCTATACCATGGCATAAACTAGATCAGTTTATGAATCAAAACACATAATCCCATACTTATAAAACACTTAACATAAATTGAACTATTTATGGATATAATCCATAATCATAAGAATGTTTTCTTTGAGGATGTATATACTCATAATCCCTTCAAAATGATATGTATAGAAAATGAGAGTTATCCTAAGCATATCCCCCGGGAGTGTCGTAACCAAGAGTGCAGCAAGGCCCGTTGTCGTGCACCAGTTCCCGTTCGAGTCTAGCTCAAAGCGGTGTTTTCGGGTTTTACCCCTAGGTACATCTGTGCCAGAGCCGCCTCTACCTGCTCGTATCCAGACAGGGATGTATTTCTCAGAAAACTCACAAAATCTCTAAAATACCAAAATTCTAGGAAGTTCTTCTATACTAATCCTCAAAGTTCATCTTAGGTCTACGTGCTCTAATCAGAGTTTATCTAAATCTAGCTTCCAAGGTTTGTACTAAACTTCCTCTGATACCAACTGTAACGCCCCGACCCTAGTTGCCTAGAGTCGGTGCATTATTACATAACATTGGCATGATCACAAGAAAGATCAAATCTCGTAAGACCGATTGGTTTAGTTGCCTTGGAAACACTAGATATATTCATAAGTTTTACATTACATCATAAAATGAAAAACTACTACAACAACATAATGTCTCCATAATCCACACTACTATCCCCTCATAATATCCCTGCAGGTCATTCATAATTTACTTCTTCACATCCTGGGGAAAAATAAAACATAGAAAAGGGGTGAGCTCAAATGCCCAGTAAGGATAACAATATAGCGGAAACTTTCATAAATAAGAATAAACATTTAAGGCAATGCATTACTAAAACAAAAGCCTTTTAAAATTGAACTTCAACATGGTATGGCAAAAGTAAAATGAAATAATTCCATTTACTTATTCACATGGATATTCTACTAATCGAATAATCACATGCAAAAATCAATAACCACTTTCATAATGTTGGAATGCATAATGCCAGACTATCATAACCACATAGCCAAGGCCTCGTGCCAAGGCTACAAATAAGATTTTGTCAAGGCCTTGTGCCAAGACACTAGTTTGTCTCATGAGACCTACCGATGCATCGAGGAGCTATAGCGGGCTCCACCCGTCACTTATTAAGTCCAATGCATTCCCATATGAAAAGGTTTAAACATAACATAAACATTCGTATTAAAACTAGCATACAAAATGTCAATACTTTCACAATAAACTATGAATGGTATAAAAATAGCACATCCACAGTCAAACATATCACAAAACCTTCAATACAATATAGAAGTTTTGTATCATAATAAATCAACTTCAAATAATCTTAAAATCCATCAAAGGACGTTGACATAGATGAAATCAAAATTCTTTTAAAAGAAATATCTCCTTTTATTTTGAAATCATTTAAGATCCATATAAAATAAAACATTTTCTTTGAAAATATTCTTATAAGCTTGTATGGGAAGCTTCGACGATTTTATAACGGCGGAAAATAACCGCACCCGCCGTATAAGTTAAAAAAAACATTCTTACCTCAATTCTGTCGAAAAGGTTAAAAAGGACCTTGTTTTGAAAACGACGGAAAGATTCCTTTATAAACCTCTTATAAAAAGTCAAACAAGGGTATAAATGACTTTAACCCATATTCTTGTAAATAGTAAAAATGTTTTGAAATACATTTCGAAGAAACATGGATGTGGATGATAAAGAGATCCCAGTAGATTATTACGTATAATACAACCTCGGATAATGAAGAGATTGTGAAATAACCCTTACCTTGTACTTTTCCTTGGTTGTGGTAGGTTAACCTCCTGTATAATGGTGAAATAATTGTTATTAAATTATACAATAATCATATACATTAATATGATATCATATATGATCTTTTAATATTGATTTGATAATAATATCTTAGTATTATCGTTGTTTCGGGTGTTAACTTACTTGTTTTCTTTCATATGTTTTGTTACGTAAGACATGTTTGTAAAGGATAGGTTGTATATTATTCATATCCAGAATGATATCAAGTCCTTAAACATCATTTTTAAATCATAAAATGATAATTACGCTTTAATGGTTACGATGGAGAATGAATCTCATCGCGTTCGTGGAGACGGTAGTCCGTACGTACGCACGAGCGACAATATCATTCTTTTGATATTAAAATAATATATAAATGGATGGTATATCATATATACAGAATCATTAACATGTTATATTTATTATTTACATGAGTTACACATCATTATTATACCCATCCAAATAATATTATATTGAATAACAATTACACCACGACGTGGAGACGGTAAGCCGTACGTACGCACGTATGGTGACATGTTATTCAAAGGGTGGATAGAATACTGAATATGATTTTACCAGATTTATAATAACATCACAGTATATGTGAGATACTGGAGTTATTATTTCAGAATGGTAAGAACAAAGGAAGAAGAAGTGGAAGAAGAAATGAACTTAGAAAAGGGTGGTGAGATCATTACCTCTTCTTCGGGTTCTTCCTTTTGATTTGATCAAAAGGGCTCCTTAGGTTGGCTTTCGGATCAACCTAAGGCCTCTAGGTTGTATTGAGGGATGTTGGGAGAGTATTTGGGCAGAGTTTGGCCGAACCAAAAGGCTTTATAGGTGTGAAGAAATGATAAGGAGGAGTGCCCTTTTATAAGAGGGGTGAGGGGCACCTTTGGAAAAGCTATAAATATTAATTTATAATAAATTCATATTCGGTTTCTAAAGGCTCCAAAGTTGACTATTCAAAGGATGAGGTGGGGATAGGTCGAAAACAACTCATCCAATAGAATTTAGACAGGTTTGGGTACTTATATTAACCTTATCTTTAAGTATTAACTCTAAGTTAATTAGTTTCACTTTTACAATGTCTCTTTGTATTTTTATATAATATGGTTAATAAACTTACTATATACATCCAAGCGACACCCAAGTGGTCAATTAATGATTAACCTATCATAATATAAGTCTCTTGGCCGAACCTTAGATTTTTAGGAATTTAATATCAATTAATAATATAATATTTGTTTTAAGAACTCTTTTATGTCAATTTTGACACTATTCAATAGTTGATTTTTGTGAAACTCATAACAGATTGATTACTTCGAACAAAGTCCATTAAATCAATCCTAATATATCATATTAGCCTAGAAAATTAGTTTAATTCATTAAAAGTTTCATATTATATTTATTTGGGTATTTATAATATCAATTATTTTAATTTTTCACTATTATAGTAATTACTGCATCATCATTGTGTCATAAATAAAATAACTTATTTATTGTCTAAAAATTATAAATAAAATATCATTATGTAGGAAATCTTTTTATCTTTCTAATGAATATTTATAATCGAAAATCCAACATGTATAACCCTATGTAAAAATTGTTCTTCTAAAAGATATATGCTTGTGTCATTTTTGTATTCATTTTAACTTAATTAAAATAAAGTGTCATTATCACTTACAAGTGGATCAATGGGGTCCCAAAATTGACACAAAGATGCCCATGGTCGACCGTTTATCAACCAATAGGGTTAAGACACGTTTTAGGGTAATTTAGTATTATTATAATATTATTTTTTTTAACCCTTATTTACTGGATTTACCCTTAACCATGGTAAATAAAATATTTACCGCAGTAATTATTCAAAATGTCTAAAAATAAAAGTTACCTATTTACACAATTTGAACATCCTGATTCCAAATATGGAATCCATTTTCCTAAATTATAAACACATAAGTGGCAGAAATTAATTTAAAATTAATTCCCGCTGTCAAAACCAAAAGCGTGTTTTTAAGAGATAATAACTATCAAAAGATTGACACTTGTTTATGTTCGGTTTAATTGTAAAATTATGTCCAATGACCAACATTATATTAAATAGTAAAAGTATATTCTAAATATACTTTAAAACCACTAAAATTCATAATTTATCACTATTAATTATTTTGATTAAAAAAGTTGTTTTTAATTAAAATTTAGTAATTTTCACTATTCATCAAAATATGAAAGTTATCCGAAAAGTACCAAAATTTCACCTTAGGCTAAATTTGATATTCCAAATCCAAAAATGAAGTCCATTTTAAAATATAAAATATATATAACTTCAAAAAGTAGGTATTACTATTCATAACAGCTAGTTTGATTGGTTACGGTGTGTTAGAACTCGAAGTTGCGTACAACACATGCTACTGTTTTATTCAAAGGAAAGCGTACCGTGGAAGCTTGAGATGTTTCATTTTAAATTTATTGATGTCTCCATTTAGTCAAAAAGTTTAAAATATTGTATTTAAAAAGGTTTCACTATTAGAAGTTGATAAAAGTGAAATACTGAAAATGAATCTGTTCTTGCATTATGACTAAGAAACTCATAATAGGGATTCTAAAATTATAAGGATTATATAAAGTTCAAAATGTATTTAATACTATTCATGACCTCTTTTAATGGTGTGATTGAACTCGGTGTTGCGTGTAGTGCAAGTTATTGAATTATTTTTAAGAAATAACACACTATGAAATCTTGGGGTGTTACAATCCATTTTCTCATCACTATTAGAGTTTGATTCTTCCTCACATTCCATGCCTTCTTTAATTTTTTTCGTTCAGAATTGAATCAAATGTTTTGAATGAAATTTACTTACCTTTGATTGTAAAATTTATTTTTTCTAATTCAATTATTCTTTTTTACATCATGAGTTTATAAATTAGATCATTCACTACATATTTCTTTATATGTCTTGATTACATAATGGATATAGTGGTTCCTCATAATTTTTCTTGTAAGCACAATATAAGTCTCATAACTTTATCGTGGGCATTAATTTTATTTCTATGTGAATGCATTATATTGAAAATATTATTGAACATAAGAAGTATTTCAAAAATAGATTCATCAACTTTAACCTTATAATATTATATTTCACATAGAAATAATTCCATATAATTTATTAATCATATTATGTTACTTCATGAGACAACTAAATTATATCACATATTTTATAATCTGTATAGAAAATAGATTTTCTATTGGACTTGTCTTCTAATACTGATAATTATAGTGAATTCATTTATTTTTTATTATAATAAAATGTTTTTATAGTGTAATCACTTTATATTTCTATAGATTCTCTAGTTTTATCATATTTAAAACCTATTACAATCTAATTGACTAATATCAAACATTTAATATATATTTTCACCTATATTTTCCATTGAGAATAATTTTTGTGACTAAAATTTGAATTTCTATTAGTAAAAGTCCCATGAATTATATTGTTATCAAAATGCTGGTTTGATTGGAAAACTCAAAGGGGATTGAATTAATAAAAATTTAATATTTATATTTTAAAAGTCTTGAATACTGAATCCCAGATTTATTAAACATCATGGTAAAGGAAAGTTGTTAAAATATATAATTATTTTTTTGTAAATATTTTCTCAAATGATTAATTACAACATAGTTAAAGAAATATTAGAATTCTTTTAACTTTTAATATATATTTAATTAAATAAATAATATTAACTTAAAAACGTATTAAATTAACTGTCAAGGAATTGTTATTATATATGGTATTTTAAAAATAATAATGGCTTGGTTTTAAAATATAGTAATAATAATAAGAAAACTCAAGGTGGACGAAAAGAAAAAATGTGTTGTCTCATGTAAAGACATAGTCCACACTACATAGTAATCACTTTTTTTTATGTAGTTTATTAAAAAAATCTATTAAATAACCCAGATCTAGTTATACATATAAAAAATACAAAAAATAATTTTGGGTAGATAAATCCAATTCTACAGTTCTATATGGGATTACAAGAGTAAAATTACTAATGATAGTATCTATTAAAATTATATACAATTAAATATCAAATACTAATTAATAAAAAATTTGATTCATAGACATCAAAAAATGTATTATGTAACTGAGAAATCTATAGATACAAATGGTGAATTTCTATAAAATATCAATCTATTCATCTTCACTTGATAATGTATCATAAAATTAGTTCATGAAATTCCTCAATAGAGTGTTTCACTAATAAGGTCGAAAAACTGTGTGTTGTGGGATCATTCAATAATCTATAATATCAATATATATCTCATGAACATTCATTATTCTAGTTTTTTTGTCCTTAAGTGTATCTTATTTTTAATTAGAGAACCCTCTATAATTTTATATTTGGGGATATGAAAAATTTAATCCCCATAATAATTTGGGTTGTCTAGAAACAATAAATGTACCGAATCTATAATAAATTCATGAAAATATTATCAATGGATATCACAATATATATCACTACATAAGCTAGATATGGTCACTTAGTCTTACCTTATGTATACTCATGGTGGATTTCAGTTACATGGAACAACCACTTTCCACATTTACATTCCATGTTCATTTTTATTTGTATGTATAACCCTTTATGCCTTCACATGATATTGGATTTGTATTCAAGTCATGATAAATTAAATATTTTGTTATCTGAATCATAGTAACATGATTCTTCATGAAGTCACTTGGATCTCAATGTGAGACTACATCAATATAGTAACATGAAATTAAATTTTAGTTGAATATATCCATGTGGGGGATTTCCATTTTCACTTTAGGATATATCCATTTTAATAATTCTATATACAAAATCCATATAAAATTATAAAACATTAAATTCATTGTAATGAAACAAAACATAATTTTGGGGAATTAAATAAAGTGTTTATGGAGGAAGAAAATATAACATACATTCCATCAATAAGAATTTTATTATACATTTATCTATCTTATATAAAATGGATCCCTTCTAAGTCAATATTTTTTTTCAACTTTTTTAAAAATGGGAAATTTCTTACAAACAATCGATAGTATCTAGTAAATCCAAGAAATGTATAGATCTCAGTCACATTAGATTGTCTGCCGCATTTTTCAATGACATCATTAATTCATGTATCCACTTATATAAAATACCTTTAGATTTTAAAACATATAATTTATGAATTCTATATCTGTAATGAAAACATTCGAAAAATATCATATATCTTCTCTTTCCTCAAGTTCATCAACATAATCCTTAAGTGATATCTATGATCATCTTTTCTACTAGAATATAAAATAATAAAATATATAAATAGTACCAGAAACAGATCAATTTAATATATATTGAATTTTTTTAATTAAATCCATGAATGTTTGAGAGAAAATAGTAAGTCCCAAGGGCATCACTATAAATTCCAAATTACCATACTTATTAAAGATTATTTTATTAGGTATAAAATTAGTTGTCACCAGTAAATAAGGATATCTGAGAATATATGTGAACCACTTAATAATTTTTTAATACTAATTATAGATCAAATATATCATTAATAAAAGGAAGAGGAAACATTTTCTTAAATGTTATCTTGTTATATTATTAATTATTTGTGAATTGTTTCATTGACCAATCATCCATCTTAAAAAATAAAAACACTCACCCCATGGTGATGCAAAAGGGAAAATGAAAACCATATAATGATTATCTAAAATTTTCTTCATCAATTAGAATAGTTCAATATGGTATATTATATATATATTATGTTTTATAATATTTACAACATTATGTATGATTTATGTTAAAAAAATAATTTTAATTACTCATGGGGGATTAATACGAATGCCTTTATGAAATCTATGAGAATATTACCAAAAATAATAAAATATTCAATATTGATTTTCTCACAAAACATTTGAGATAAATATAACTCATGAATAGGTAGTGAGACCCATAAAATGGAAGTAGTTTCTACTAGAAGTTAGTATTCAGTCATTCCATAAAATATGATCATATGTGGATTCATAATGTCAAATGTCACATCCCATCAATGAAAATTAATTTGGGATTTTAATAATGAGAGAAAATCCATTCCCAAAATAATATCAAAGAATACTATAATGAAATTAATAATATTATAATGATTTAAAATCCCAAAAAAATATATCATAGAGGATCTAGGAGAAAATATATATTTAACCAATATAAAAAAATTGGAAACTATTTTTATTTAATTTTTTATTAGTAATATATTTTAATTTTTAGCGATTTAGTAATTACATTAAATTATTAGGCAAAACCGACACAATCCTTGTTCAATTACAAGAATAAATCATGTAAATGGTTTTAAAATCATTAAAATTGATTTTTAGAGTGATTTAAGGTGCCCCAGAATTGTTATAGGTAAATATAACATATTATTGATGTTTTAAAGTTTTATATTAAAATATCATTGTAATATTGATAACATTAATCTCAAATTATATGAATACTTTGGAAATGTAAATAATGATATTTTTTATAATTTTTTTTTCTTAAATGATTAAAAAATAAGAAATGGAATATCATCATCCAAGTGAAATTTTTTACAAATGAAAATATCATCCCCATACCATTTATTTTCACCTTTTCATATTTTATAAACCTTTATGGTTCTATTATAATAAAAACATGGATATCAAAAAAATTGTCCAAAAGGATAATAGGGGTTAGAAAGTAACATATAAGGGTGAAAAAATATCCTAAATATTATATGATTATTTTTATACTTATTATATTCAAATATAATGAATATATATATATATATTTCTATTTATATTTTTCCAAAATAATTATTTCATATTAATTTAATAGTTTATATAATTCCATGAGTTCCCCAAACATCTTGTATAAAAGGGAACTTTACCTCCTCTCATCATCAGATATTTTAAAGAATATATATCACGCAAAACCTACTCAAATCCATTATTTAAATACCAATACAAGTAATATATTCCTTGTTTTGATCATAATACACTGAAAGGAATTAGATATGTTATTCTTAAAGTAGTTTTCTAAAGAAGAGGTGTAGTTTTAAATGAAGGTTTTCATATTATTTATTCTTCTATATCCATAAAATATTCTTAGAATAGGGTGAAATAATAAAAAAAATCTTACATATACTAATTTATGATTTAGTTAAGTTAAAAACTTATATAATTCAACTTCTACCATTAAATGGGAAATAAATCTATCATTTCTTTATTCGGTGGGACACTACCTCACGAGCTGATGTAATTCATTTTCCATAAAATCCTCTAACGGATGGTTATAATTATGTATTAAATGAATATATAAAATTATAATTATATATTTTTCATTTAAAATGATAATACAACATCTAATTTCATACCTCTCCAGCCAATAAAAATTTTAATTTTTACTCATGTGTATGTATAGACTACCATCCCCATCTTGTAACATGGTTCATTTTTCATGAACATATTTCATGATTAGTTTTAAAAGTAAAATTAATTTATTTAAATTATAATTATGGAATTATTAATATTTAGAAGATTATGGAATAATTTATACATTAATCATTGTCATCATACCAAATTTATTCTGTACATATGAGCCAAATATGTTAAAAACATCTGACATGAAAAAAATAGATTATGTAATTATATTTAAAAGGGGAATAAATAAAATAAATAGACAAATAAAATAGAAAAATATTCCTTACAAAATAAACAATTAAAATCTATTTCATATTAAGGATTATTAATAATGTTTGTGGTGATTTGGGCTACTGTTTATGGATACTTTACCTTAAAACATTATTCTAAATGTTTTAAAAAGTTATAAATATTTTTATTCCATCTCAATATTGTTAATATTATATTATTGATACAATTATAAGGTTATTAGTAAAATCTAAATGGTATTTTATGTCAATTTAATCAACTTTAAATGTGTTTAAAAAAACTCCTTTTGAATGTTTTATAAAAAATGTTTTTCCATTAAGGTAAAAAGAATCTTCCATTTTAACTTATATGGAGGAAACATCAGTTCTCTCTGAATAAAAATTATATTCTATTAATAATTCATTAAAATATTTAATGACTTATTTAATAAAAATTAATCCTTTATTTTTATTGAGACATTTTATGATAGTGTCATAAATAGAATTAATATTTCAATATCTAGAAATGTTTTACGTTGGGTGAGAATAGAATTTATGTGAGTATGATTATACAAATGAATTATTTCATTAATTATTGTTATTATATGTTTCATGGATATTTTTTAATGATTATGAGAGATCATGATATAGATCATGGTGTTGGGTGAACCAAATATCGCCCTATAATTCATTTTCTAATTGAAATTTTGTAACTAGTTAGATTTATCTAAATACAATATTGGAATTTACTAGATTGGTTATTCAATTTGTATGTATGATTGAATGAGCGATGTGAAAATGAGGTCACATGTTACCAACATTATTTATATATTCTAAACAATATTTTTTATATAAAATATTATAATTTCACATGTAAATGTAACGACATAATGTTACATTATTATACTACTACTTAAGGGTGAAATTTAATTTTTTGTTAGTAATTTTCATTTGTGAAAATAAATCATTTTCATCTTTATTTTCTATTTATTATTTTAAGGAAAAGTTTTATGAATTTTTTTGGCAAGTGATGTTGATTTTGTGGGTATGAAAATGTCTATTTTTCCCTCAATGTTCATTTTCATAATGAAATTTTTTCTGAGTATTCATGGAGTAACCAGATTCGTTCATTATATTTTTTTGTACCATTTTGTGATTTCTTCTAATCAAATATCATAATATTTTTTTAAGAGTTCTTATGTGTGATTAGGGACATGGGTGAGGAAATTATAAAAATTGAGATGAGATTTCATTAAAAGAAAATTTTATATATATTAAATTTTTTGTTTATTTGAGGAAATGGATATTCAATAGAAGTGTACAATTTTTGAGGTGATATTTATTTTAAAAGGGTGGTGACCTAATTATCAAAAAAATATAAAATTAAAATGTCATTAGAAATGAGATAAAATTTATTATTATCTAAGGATTCATTTAATGGATTTTTATGGATGATCATTATAGTTTTTATCATAAGAAATATATAAATAATTATATAGATTATTATCAGGTAAATATCCATAGGAGATTATAATGTATAGTTACAAAGATATACCATTTGAATAACAACCTGTTTGTTAATCTAAACTATGTGTCTATGAAATGGTTTCCCATATAGGAATCAAGGACGAAAAAGTTGGTAAGTAACAAGAGGGAAATATCATTAAAAATTAAAACCATATAAATGGTTGGAATTGAAACTGAGTAGTTTTATGTTCTGTTGGATCAATTGATATAGGTT
The DNA here is from genome assembly GCA_963277665.1 of Viscum album. NCBI lineage: Eukaryota > Viridiplantae > Streptophyta > Magnoliopsida > Santalales > Viscaceae > Viscum > Viscum album. Next base: position 1,187,510,774 of record OY728157.1, on the reverse strand, counting down.
ATAAATAGTGGTGTCATCTGGTCTTGGGATCAACCAGATCTACTGAAATGTAATATGCTGATAATGGAAAATTCTTTGAGATAACACACTAGAAAATAGTGAATCTTCATGACTCAATGGTATATAAGAAGGGAATAATTTTCTAAAAATGATATTTGTAGTCCTAGGTTTTTTGGATCATCCAAATACAAATATTTCTATTTACCATATTAATGGTATCATCGATCAATGGTGGTTAATGGTAATTAATACTAGGGAAGTAGAAAATATTTATCCCATTTAACGGGTCAAATTTAAGAATATGTTACTTGAAGAATATTTTTCTATTTTTGTCTAACTTATGATATAAATTAACTTGTTGGAAATGAAGATCAAAGTGGATCATATAGTGGCCACATATAATGAAAACATCACATGATTGGGATGTTGTGAATTTTTTCCCAGTATATTAATTACAACATTCATTAGTTTTACTCGTGATTTTAGATAATATATAGATGGTAATTGGTTTAGTGTGAAATGAAATGTTAAGAGAAAAATTTTAATTTTCAGAGTAGTTATAAATATATTTTTCTAATGATAAAATAAAGTGATCATTGTATTCATAAGACCAATATTGATAATGATTTAGTAATATGTTGTTAATGTAATGATTGGGTCATTATATAGGTTGATATTCAAAGGAGAGCTTGATTAATTGGAATCTAAAAGACTATAAGAATAAGTATGAGGTGAAATCCATTGGAAATACATTATTTGAATTTGGTACATAAAACATTTTGGTAACATAATCAATAAATTTTTATCCAGATTATGTTAATTTCTTATATAATTTAAGTTCTATACCTTCATTAATTTCTATTTAATTTGTTAGTATAATAAAAAATTCATTATAATCAAATTTGACAAGGCATTTGGTAAAAATTATTAGTTGATTTATGAAAGATATAATAATTGAAATTGATCGTTATATTTTTATATATTTAATGATTTTCCTTGAAAAAAGTTATTTATTTTCCCTTGAAATATTTGGATATTATTATGTGAATAAGTTTTTATTTAACATATCATCCTAAGATAGATTTCAAATAAAAAATTTATATCCAAAAAAATATATCAATTTTTATATAATTTTGAATTCATACATTTTGTATCATATTATATGGATGAGAAACTATTAAAATATTGAATGTATACTTATATTTCTAATTTTTTTTAAAAAATCTGTTATAGATAAAACGATAGTCAAAGAATATATAGATGTTATTGTTGAATATTTTCCATATGTTATTCCTCATAAATATGTTCATTTTTCTATTAACAATATTTTTTATGAGACTTTAATTTAAAAACACAATTATTAGAAAGAATAAGTAGAACTTAGAGAATTTAAAAATTGATGAAATGTATTTACTGAAGGAGGTGTCACTCAACCTAGAACTTTACAATGGGGTTCTACTTTTTATCTATTTAAATGAAATATTGTTCCATGATTCATTTCATTAATTATATATAATTGAATAAAATCTCTATTAATAATAAGTATCTATTTTTATACATGATTTTGTTAATAAACTTTAGTGGGATAAGTAATTTTTAAAGGTTGATATCAGGTATGTGTACCATCAGTTGAAGGTAAAGGGATATGATTCCACTTAGACATGTTTTACTATAAGGTCTAAGAATAATGAGATAGTAGTTATGACGTTTTGGTTTAAAAATGATCTATTTTTACTAATGGACCATATGAATTGATTTTTACATGAGTTCCTTGATACATTTTTATTTGTATTTATCTATTATATACTGATATATTACTTATTTTTTATCATAAGAAACAATTGAGGGATTTATTATAATAATGAATGGAAATAACTTATATTATATATTTATTATATATGAATTTTGGTTGAAAATTATTCACTTTTGTAGGTATATCATAAATAATGATATCATTACAACTAATCCTCCAAAAACCAATATGGTTGATAAGTTGAAAACCCCTATATATGTTACTAATATTCATATATCTATTTTATTATCATGTTACAATAGATTAATTTTTTATCCTTTTTCAATTTTTTCAATCTGTTAAAAAAGGTTAACGTCAAGAAGTGTTAGGGTCATCTTAAAAAATTAATGCAATGAATATTTCAAGTAATTGAAATGATTATTAGGGAATTCATCAATTTATTCCATTCCATATAGAAATGTTGTCTCTATTATTTGTTTTGAGTATACATTGATGGGTATATGTTTTCTATTAATTCAAAATGATTAGGTAATTTTTTTACTTAACATTAATGAAAAGACAATTAAAAAAATTACCATTGAAAATATCCTTAAACATGGAGATGTAGTTTTGAATTTAAAAATAGATATAAATATTTTATATTGATTAATGTATGGAATATATGATATTCATAATATTTAGATGTTTATATTAACACAAAATGATTTTGACATGATTTAAAGTATATTTTTATAATTGATTGAGGATTATGAGTTAAAGATTAATTATCATATAAGTACAAAAAATAGAGTAATTGATGCTTTGAGATAGAAAGCTAATTCTTATTTGAAAACGTTATTTTTAGAACAAGACCCAATGGTTATTGATTTCATGAATTTTGGAATATAAATTTTTTATATAAGAATGACACATATTTTATATTATGTGTTAGTAAAATCTTATTTTTCCTCAGGAAGTAATAAATCTTGAAAGGAGGACCATGGTTTATAAGAAAATTTATAATCTATTATAAAGGGTAAATATCTATTTTTTAATTCTCATGAAAAAGCTATCATCATATTTGGAAATAAGATGTTTTTTCCTTGGGATTTAGAATGGGTGAATGTAATTTTGAGTAAATATGATATGTCTCTTTTTTATATTCATCCACAAAGCACTAATATGCATAGATACCATCAGTTGAATTACTAGAGGTGTGTAATAGAAAGAGATATTAATAATTTTTCCATGAAATTTTATTCATTTCAACATGTTTTAATTTTTATTACGATAGGGGATGCTTAATACATTTTAATTTCCAAAGGGGATATTAAAAAACATATCAATAGATTTTTGGGTGGGTTATTCAAATACATAACAATGTAATAATAAAATTTGTGTTAATATTTATTAACATAAAAAATAAAAACAATTCCTTGAATTCAACATAATATTTCTTTAGATAATTTTTATTAAAAATATATCATAGTGATAATTAGATGAAAAGGAGTTTCTCACTCTATTGTGTCTAACCATGATCCTATGATTACTTTTAAAAATTTGGAATGGTATTCATAATTCATTGGGTAATAAATATAATTTTAGAATCTATTTTTATCTACAATACCATCGAAACCCATTGAGAATGATTTTGACATTACAAGAAATTCTTTGATATTTTCTAATGGATTACATAGAAGCATGGTATTTCTATTTTATATTACATTAATTTTCTTTAAAAATAGTTTCCTTTCTAATATATACGTCATTCCTTTTTGGTGTTATATATAAAGTGGTTTCAGAATGTATCTTGTTGAGATAAATATTAGGAACGAATGTTTATCATAATAAAATATGTAGAAAAATTAGTTGTTATTGTGATTTTTACTCAGAAACATATATTTATAGCTCAAAGAATATAAATTATTTATACATAAAATAAGAGGAATTATTTTTCATTTAGGGTTTGGGATCATGTTTTTTATAATGTATCTATGTTGAAAAGTGGTATGCATTTTGGGGAAGGGAAAGGTAACCTGATTTTCCATTAGAATATATGAAATCATGTATAATTTTGGACTTGGCTCTTACTCAGTAGTCTTGCCTCTATGTTTATATCATACACATGATGTATTTCATGTTTCATTATTAAAAGAATATGTGTTCGAATAATATCTTATTTTAAGGTTTTACATAGTCCTCTTATGAGAAAACTATTCTTAGTAATAACTAAAAGTTCAACTTCATGAAAGAAGATATAAATTCTTTTTTAATAAGATAAGTGATAATGTTATGGTTTCTTCAAAACAAAAATGGTTGAAAACAAAATATGCGAATCTAAAAAACATTGAAATAAAAATTTCAACACTTGTTTATATAATGAATAGAATTTTCAAGATGTAATTTTAAAACGGGGGTAGGATGTTACAACCAAGGTAATTTTAATGAAAAATAAATTCCAAGCCCTATTTATATTAATTAATTATATTTTATATTGTCATATTCATAAAACAATATCATGTATTTTTGTAATCAAAAAATAAATATGTTTGTTTTTTTAAATTCATTTTAATTTGTTATAATATTTTAAATAAAATATTAATATTTATTTTTTAGAGTCTTAAATTTGATGATTTAAATTAATTTTTAAAACCAGCATATAAAAATTAGCACAAGAGGATTTTTTTTATTTTTATGAGAATATTTGCATTTTGTCAATAAAAAAAATAATTTTTATGAAATATTGTATTTTTTATGATATATAGAAGATATGTATATGTTATAAAAATTTATTTAAATTATTCAATGAATTATTAATTATTATATAATAAAAATATTCTATGAAAAAATCTCATAACATATAAATTAGAGTTCATTCCATGATAAATATGAAAATCATTTTTTTGTAGACGCAATGCTTGGGATGGAATGGAAAGATCTAATTTTATATCTTAATGTTAATTCTTTAGGAGTAAGTCTATTCATGACTTTTTTAATAATCATGTGGTATTAAAAAAAATTTATGGATAATTATAAACATTAAATATATATGAAAAGTTATTTTTCTAAATTCTTGTGCAATGATCGCGAAAGACTAGAAAAGTAAAAATAAGACATTAAATTTATTTTCATATAATTGATGTTAGTATATATAAAAATTCCACGAATTTAAACACTATATTAAATTATATTATTTTTTTATAATTTTATTTCATTTAATTCTATGTGATGAAATAATGACCTTATGTTAATGTAACACTGACACAGTAATAATGTAAGAAGTAAAAAAAATTAATTAAAATGATTTTAAGAACTCTAAATATAATTATCTTCATTGATTTATTGTAGCAACCAAATTTAATAGATAAATATATTATAGTCATGTTTTTAATGGTTTATATTTTAATTCTATTTTTATCATGTTCACATTCATGTAAATGTAAATGAATAGTTTAAAAACTAAAATAAATTTTTTTAACAATTAATAAACATTAAGAAAACTATTTAAAATTGGTAAGAGACCTATAATCATATAAGATAATTTTATATTATTAATTATATAGTCCATGAATTACTTATATATCAATTCAACTTTTATGGAATGGTTTATGTCTCCTATAGTGTAAAAAATATTTGATAACATGACATTCATAAAAAGGATTAACATGGTGTAAAGACTAAGAGATAAGGGTAAAAAAACAACTAGACATGCACATATTTTTTTGTATGAGACTATTATAACTACTAATAATATTATATATTTAATATAACATTTCAGTTACATTTATTCTGATTTCTAGTTTATATTATTTTAATTCATTAAGTTTTCTATGAGCGCCCCTCCCCTCAATTCTAAATGATCACCTACAATTTTCTCTTTATATGACATTTTAAGAAATATATTTTATCCAATAACTATCCGAATATATTAATTATATCATTGACCACGTCTTAAATCTAATTTACTAAATAGAAAACCATCCTAAGATGGATTTTGGTATAAACCTATAGATGATTTTGGAAGAAGATGTATAGATCTTGACCGAGATTTTTTTTTTATTTATTCATTTACCTCCTTTAAATGTTCATAAATAATGGACATATTTTCTTCCATAAACATATATGTTTTTATTTTATTTTAGTATTCAATATCCATAACCTTCTTCCATTAAATGTGAAATGAACCCATCATTCTTGTGAATGGTGGACAACCCTCTTGCAAACTAGTTTAATTTATTATCAATAACCACCTATCATAGATGCTTATAATTATTGACTTACTAAATTTATATATATTAAAATATAAAAATATTTATCATTCCATTAAGATAATATATCGTCAACTTTTTTAACATTCCTACCGCTGAAAAATCGATATATTACTCATATGTATGTACAGACTATCATCTCTATGTTATTTGATAATTTATTTTTTTAAATCATATTTCATGGTTTTTTAAAGTATAATTAATATATGAAAATTATAATTTTTTCGGTATTAATAAGATAAGGATTATATAATAACATCCACTTTGACAGTAGTCAACATACCAAATTCATTCTGACGTATGAGGTTAATATCACTAGAACATCTAACATGAACATAATTTATTGAGTAATAATATTTAATAGGAAACTTGTAACATCCCAAGTAAGTAATGAATAATATATATTCTTATATATGTCTATTTATGAATTAGATAGTGTTTTAGAGGCTTAAAATGAGAATAAATCCTATCTTAAGCATGGAATACACTAATATTCTTAAAAGATTGTTTTACTGCCTTTTGATGGAAAACCATTTTTAAATCAAACTTTTGGCAATTTTATAAGTTCTATCTGTCAAAATAAACTTATTATATATCATTGGTACATTGAAATTTACAATGGATAATTTTTTGGTATTTTTATGACAATGATCATTTTTTTAATGAATAGTGAATAATACTGCATTTTACATCAAAACTGATTTTTCATCTAATTTAATTATATGGATAGATTATCTTTTTAATTGGTTTTAATGTGTAAATAGAATATATTTTTACCATGTAATCCAATGGTGGTCATTGGGATTAATTTAACTTTTTAATTGGGCATAAACAAGTGCCAAACTTTTCATAGATATTGTTTCAAAAAACCCGCTATTTGTTTTGACAACAGGAATTATTTTTAAATTAATTATTGCAATTTATATGTTTGGAATTTGGAAAAATGGATTCCATATTTGGAATCAGAAGGTACAAATTATGTAATTAAGACTCTTTTGTTTTTGAGCATTATGAATAGTAACGACGATAATTATCTTTAATTATCTTGATTAATGAGTAATCGAGTAGTTACGGAAAATAAAATAATATCATAATAATACAAAATGACAACAAAATGTGTCCTAATGCTACTGTTTGTCTCAGGTCCGACCATGCGATTCCTTGTGCCAAACTTGGGGACCCCATGGAATCACTTTTGTATGAAAGTGACTTTTTATCCTTTTATTTTTAAAGAAAGTTAAATATAACAAAGAATGTATCACCTGAGTAAATCATTTTTAATTTTGTCTACATAAATGATATTTTGGACTATAAATATTTATTGAAAATATAAAAATATTTCCTACATCATGATATTTTTTTTTTTAATTTTTAGACCTTAAATAAATTAAATTCTTTATGACATCATGATGATGTAGTGATTACCTCATTAATAAAGGATTTTAATAAAATGAAAATATAATGTTAAAACTATAACTAACACTTGTCAAATACATATTGGATGAGTATATTTCGATTTATTATCACCTTATATTATAAATACATCAATGTGGGACCTTTTAAATCCGAAACTCATTTGCAAATAAAGTAACCTTTTATACCATTCCAAGAGTGCCCCTTCTCTCCTCTTATAAAAGGCCCCCACCTCTACCTCCTTATCCACACCTCTCAAGCCTTTGGCTCAGCCACACCCTATCCATTTTGTCTATACACATCCCTCTATAACTCAAAGAAGCCTCACATTGGGCATAAGTCTTCCCAAGGTAGCCTTTGATCTCAAATCAAAAAGTGTTACCCGATTTAAAGGTAGTGTCTTCTCTTGTGTTCTTATGTGTTATTGTGCTTCTCCAACCCCCTGAAATATTTTTATTAATTTATTTTGTAATAAATCCAGTATCTTCAATATACTAGGATGTTGTTATAAGAAGGATTCTAGCTACACTTACACACACCTACATCTAATGGTTAAAGAACATACTGTTTCTATGGATGGTGAATTTCTGCCTCACAAAACGATGATTGTTCAACACTAATATAACACCTTCAAAGGTGGAAATTAAGATGTCACTATATTTATATATGATATATAATATGTTTATGTTTTACTTAAGCTTCTGTACTTTTCATTTATGGCATACCTTTATGGTTTCCATTATTGGTAAACGTGATATCTTCATTTTAGGAAGTGCGGACTACCGCCCCCTCAATGTGATTTGATTCGTTAATGACATATGTGGGACGTATAAAGGATGTAATTAAAGATATTATATATGATATTATACTGGAATTATAATATACCTTTATATCATTATGATTCCATTCCATAAAATACAAAATATAAATGAAAGTAGTGTTCATGCGTACGTACAACTTTTTATCTCCACGAACGGTGCATTTCATTTATTACCTCTAAATGTTATGTAATATTGTAAATTCATATATATACTGGAGATATATGATATATATGATATATAAATCATGAGTATAACTCTGGATATAATGGATACCTGAACAACTTGTAATTATAAAGATCATATTTTTGACTCAAGTACTAATGATCGTTAAAACGACCGTTATTAACTTAAATAATTACATAGTGTTAATGACATGGTAATAAGTGATATAAAAGGAATAATGAACTTGAAAAAGGTTCTTAAGCAAGTATAAATTAACTCATGTTTATTATTCAGAACATTAAAGAACGATCGAGTCAAGTCGGACCCGAGGTATGGGACTTCGTCTCAATCTCCTTTCATTGATTCATATTATGTTTTATACACAACATTCTTTTATACGGTGTATAAAACCCTTTGAATTTTACATTTATCCAAAAGGAATCATTTTTATACGAATCGTTTTACTAAACGACAACAGGGAATGTTTTTGTCGTACACATGCGGCAACAACGACTTCTCCGCCACCGTGACCATTATTTGAGTTTCGGCTTCCTCTAGAAGCCATACTTTTTTTAAATGAAAAATAAATACCATGTTTTAATTTTCGATTATTTTTGTATTGAAAATGGTTTTCATAATGTTTCTATTATGTCAATGTGTTGTATTGATGTCTTGTAATTGAAATGTGGAAATGTTATGTTTCCTTTATGTATGTTTTATGTGATACGATTATGTTATGGTTCTTGGGCATTGTTATGAAGATGGGTGGTTCCGTGATAAACTAAGGGCGGGTGAGCCCGATATAGCTCTCCAATGCATTGGTTAACGTGGAGGATTTAAACTTTGAGGTTTCTCCAAAGAGATTTAGGGAATATACTGTGATGGGTATTCCAAATGTAACCAAGAGGGTTACTCCATACGTAAATATCTTATGAATGCCTAAAGTTACCTTTATGTCATATGATTTCTATGATTTATTCATTATATGATGAGGTATGTTAAGTGCTTACGTTTTATGAGTAGAGTATGATTTCATTGATTCTTATGTATACATGTACTCATGTTTCCTTTCCATATTTTTATATCCCTTACTGAGCTTTTTATGCTCATCCCATGTTTTTTAAATGTTTTTCAAAGGTCATGGGAAGGGTACACGATATGATGATAGTGTCAAAGAAGTGTCAAGAAAGAATCCATGTTTTATTTTAAATATGATTCCTTTGATGGGAAAAAATGAATATTATCTTTTATTGTAACCACTCTGTTTAAATGTGGGATGTAATGAATGTTTTATGATCTAATTATATAAAACTCTAAACCTGAAAATATCCTCAATGTGTAATCTTGTAATAACTAAAGATTATGCAAGGTTTAAGGCTAGGGCCATATAGTTGGTATCAGAGGTCGGTTTAGATAACTTTAGGAGTTATAATTCTATTAAATGATTATCCAAAAATATTTTTTTTGTTAAACGGAAATGATATAGAATTTGAAGGTTACCATGTTGCTTCATCTAAGACATGTTTGTTCAGAATGGTTTTCCATAGAGGAAACATGGAAGCAGTGCTAGGAAGGCATACAAAAGGAAATAACCCTCAGAATCAGCATCCTGAGATGGTCGAAATTGGAACTGAACATTTTGTTGTAGTAATGGAACAGTTGACTCAAGCGATAAATGGTGGCGGTATCCATGCACGAGATCAGCCAGATCAACTGCAGAGGAACATGTCAGTGGTGGAACATTTCATGAGGCAACATCCCCCATCATTCAGAGGATCATCTGACCCTGTGCTAGCTGAAAGGTGGATTAAAGCAGTGGAGAAGATTTTTTATGTCATGGGGTGTTCAAACAATCAAAAGGGTAGTATTGTTATTTACCATTTGGAGGACGAGGCAGATCAGTGGTGGTCTATGGTTAAAAATATCAAGGACGCTGATGAGATTGATGCTCTCGACTGGGATGAATTCAAAGGTATGTTTCTTGAGAAGTATTTTCCTAAGGTTGTTTGACTTAGGATGGAAATAAAATTCTTGGAATTGAGGCAAGTGGAAGACTCATTGGCTGCCTATGAATAAAGGTTCACTCGATTGGAAAGGTATGCACCAAATTTTATCCGAGACCTTGATAGTAAAATCAATTGTTTTTACTTAGGATTGAAGCCAAAATATCGAAGGGAATTGGCTTCTTGTGAGATTAAAAGTTATGAAAATCTTGTTCGATGTGATGAGAAGGTGGAAATGGAGTTTTTTGATGATCGGGTGTTCTATAACAACCAGCAGAAGAAGAGACCGAGGTGGCAGGAGAAAGGAAAGAATTCTTCAAAAAGGTTTGACGGTAAGAAAACTAAGTTTCCAGTTTGTGATAAATGTGGTAAAAGGCATGCAGGGGAATGTTTTCTGAATTCAGGAAAGTGCTACCGATGTGGTAAGATGGGACATAAGGCTCGTTATTGCACTGAAAAAGATCAAGCTGATGGTAAATCCAAATTTGATTTACAGTTAGTGAAATGTTTTAAGTGTAATGAGATGGGTCACTATGCAAACTAGTGTCTGATAAAGAGCTTGAGTGATGGGAAGCAGTTAGGCTATAAGCAGAAAGGGGTGGTGAAATCCTTTGCAACTACTTTAGCAGATGTCGGGCCATCAAATGAAGTTGTATCAGGTACATTTTTTGTTTTTTCAGATTATGCCAGTGTGTTGTTTGATTCGGGGTCTACATATTCTTTCATCTCTAAAACCTTTTCTAGTAAAATGGGAATACCATCTCAAGAAATGACTGCTGAACATGTGGTAAAAACACCTGGGGGAAATGTTGAGGCAAATAGAATTTATAAGAATCTTTCTATCCTTATCCGTGGAAAGAACCTACTTGAAAACATAATTTTTCTACATATAGTATAGTTTGATGTTATCTTAGGTATGGATTTGATCTCTATTTACCATGCTAAGATTGACTGTAGAGCTAAAGAAGTTTCTTTTCAGAAATACTTTCAGTTGGTGTTAAAGAATGAACCCTTACTGTTGATAACATATCAAGAGGCCTAGAAACTTGTAAAAGTTGGAAATGAATGTTACCTTGCACACATTGTTGAAAACAAGGGAACTATTAAGATTAATGATGTGCTAGTGGTAATTGAGTATCCTGATGTTTTTCATGATGAGTTTCCTGGAATAATACCAGATCGGGAAGTTGAGTTTACTATTTACTTAGTTTCTAATGCTAAGACAATTTCAAAAACCCCTTATCGAATGGCTTAAATTGAACTTTTAGAGTTGAAGGAGAAATTTCATGACTTATTAGAGAAAGGATTCATTCGACCAAGCACATCACCATGGGGTGTTGCTATTTTACTTGATAAAAATAAATATGGTTCTATGAGAGTTTGCGTTGATGATAGAGCCTTGAATAATATCACTTTTAAGAACAAGTATCCTTTGCCTCATATCGATGATTTGTTTGATCAGCTCCAGGGAGGTCAGTATTTTTCAAAGATTGACCTGAGATAGGGGTACCATCAACTGAAGGTAAAGGAAACCGATATTCCGAAGACCATGTTCCTTAGAAGATATGTCCATTATGAATTTTTAGTAATGCCTTTTGGGATAACCAATGCACCTGCTGTATTCATGGACTTAATGAATAGAATTTTCCCTGAGTTCGTGGATAAGTTTTTGGTGGTTTTCTTTTATGATATTTTGGTGTTTTCTAAAAGTAAATAGGAGCATGAAAGACATTTAACGGTTATTTTGGAAACATTAAATGAAAATATATTGTATGGGAAATTCAGCATGTGTGAGTTTTGGTTGCAACAAATTTCATTCCTTGGTCACATTGTTTCTAAAGATGGGATAACCGTTGATCCTTCAAAAACAAAGGTTGTTAAAGAATGGAAAAGACCCACAAATGTAACTGAGATTCGTAGCTTCCTTGGTTTCGCAGGCTATTACTGAAGGTTTGTTAGAAATTTTTCCCGGTTATCTAGTTCAATGACTAAGCTAACTTGGAAGGTTTTTATGTTTATCTGGACAAAAGAATGCGATGATTGTTTTCAGGAGCTGAAAATAATATTGGTGAATGCTCCAGTTTTGGCACTACCTTCCCGGAATGGGGAGTTTTTCATCTACATCGATGCTTCATTGAAAGGACATGGTTGCGTCCTAATGCACAATGATCAGGTAATTTCTTATTCTTCACGATAGCTGAAAACTGATGAAGTAAATTACCCTACACATGATTTGGAATTAGCTGCTGTTGTTTTCACTTTAAAATTTTGGAGGAATCATTTGTATGGAGTAAAGTGTGATATATATACCGCTCACAAAAGTTTAAAGTATATATTCACTCAAGAAATAATTGAACATGAGACAGAAGAGATGGCTAGAATTAATCAAGGATTATGATTGTACAATTCATTACCATCCGAGGAAAGCAAATAAAGTGGCTGATGCTTTGAGTCGAAAAAGTAATGATTCATTAACGATGTCACATTTGGAACGTGATACTTTGGTTAAGGGTTTGATGAACTTTGGCATAGAAGTTGTTGGTACAGGATTTTCTTCTGTTTTGTTTCAGGTATCAGTGAAATCTTCTCTATCAGACAGAATTAAGCAAGCATAGAAGCAAGACAGCGGGTTTCAGAAAAAGGTAGAGCTTGTTTAGAAGGGTAAGTTGCATGAATTCAATATTGATAATGATTGTGTTTTGAGATTTGAAAAGATATTGAGTGTGGATTTTGATTCACAGTTGAAGAGAGACTTGTTATGTGAAGCTCATAGTTCCCCGTTTTCAGTTCATCCTGGCAGTACTAAGATGTAAAGAGATCTGCGGGATTATTACTGGTGGGAGGGAATGAAATGAGATATTGCTGATTTTATACTGAAGTGTTTGACTTGTCAACAGGTTAAAGCAGAGCGGCAGTTACCGAAAGGGATGCTTTAGCCTTTACCAGTACCATAATCGAAATGGGAAAATATATCCATGGACTTCGTTGTGGGATTGCCGAAAACACCTCAAGGTAATAATGCAATCTGGGTTATTGTTGATCGCTTGACTAAATCTTCTCAATTCCTTGCCATACGAGATACTTTTTCCCTAGATCAACTTTCCCGTTTGTATCTTAAAGAGATACTCAGGTTACATAGAGTTCCTCTCTCCATTGTATCTGATTGTGATCCTAGGTTCACTTATATCTTTTGGAAAGGCCTTCAAAAGTCGTTGGGTACTGAATTAAATTTTAGTACAGCATTTCATCCTCAATCAGATGGGAAATCAGAACGAACAATTCAGAATTTGGAAGATATTCTACGTGCTTATTCGATGGATTATCAGGGAAGATGGGACCAACATCTTTCTTTGGTTGAGTTTTACATATAATAACAGTTTTCATTCCAGTATACAGATGGCACTATTTGAGGCGTTATATGGGAAGCGGTGTCAAACTCCAGCTTTCTAGGATGAAGTGGGTAAAAGGAAGTTGATGGGACCAGAATTGGTAGAAGAGTTGGCAGAAAATGTTCAGCTGATACATAAAAAAATGAGAAAAACTCAGAGTAAGCAGAATAGTTATGTGGATAACCGGAGGAAGGATCTATCTTTTGATGTAGGTGATTGTGTTTTTCTCAATGTCTCACCATAGAAAAGTGTGATGCAATTTGGTAAGAAAGGAAAGCTGAGTACAAGGATCATTGGACCGCATGAAATTCTTGAGAGAGTTGGATCAGTTTCTTACCGAGGGTCTTTGCCTATGAGTTTATCTCAGGTACACAATGTTTTTCATGTTTCGATGTTAAGGAAGTATATGCCAGATCCATCTCATTTTTTCAGTCCAGAGGTAGTTCAGCTGGAAGAGAACCTATCTTATGAGGAACAATCGGTCCAGATTCTTGACCACTGGGAGCAGGTGTTATGGAATAAGGTGATTCATTTGGTAAAGGTTTTTTTGGAAAAACAACATGATTGAAGAGGCAACATGGGAGTCTGAAAATGCAATGAGGGCTAAATACCCCCACTTATTCGATAAGTAAATAAATTGTGGGGAAGAAATTTTCTAAAGGGAGGAAGGATGTAACATCCCAAGTAAGTAATGAATAATAGATATTTTTATCTATGTCTATTTATGAATTAGATAGTGTTTTAGAGGCTTAAAATGGGAATAAATCCAATCTTAAGCATGGAATACACTAATATTCTTAAAAGATTGTTTTACTGCCTTTTGATGGCAAACCATTTTTAAATCAAACTTTTGACAATTTTATAAGCTCTATTTGTCAAAATAAACTTATTATTTATTATTTGAACATTGAAATTTAAAATGGATAATTTTTTGGTATTTTTCTGACAATGTTCATTTTTTTAATGAATAGTGAAAAATACTGCATTTTACATCAAAACTGATTTTTCATATAATTTAATTATATAGTTAGATTATCTTTTTAATTGGTTTTAAAGTTTAAATAGAATATATTTTTACCATTTAATCCAATGGTGGTCATTGGGATTAATTTCACTTTGTAATTGGGCATAAACAAGTGCCAAACTTTTCATAGATATTGTATAAAAAAAACCCGCTATTTGTTATGATAATGGGAAATATTTTTAAATTAATTATTGCAATTTATATGTTTGGAATTTATTAAAATGGATTCCATATTTTGAATAAGAAGGTCCAAATTATGTAATTAATACTATTTTGTTTTTTGACATTATGAATAGTAACGACGGTAATTTTCTTTAATTATCTTGATTAATAAGTAATCGGGTAGTTAAGGAAAATAAAATAATATCATAATAATACAAAAGGACACCAACATGTGTCCTAATCCTACTGGTTGTCTCATTGCCGACCATGGGATGCCTTGTGCCAAACATGGGGACTCCATGGAATCACTTTTGTATGAAAGTGACTTTTTATCTTTTTATTTTAAAAGAAAGTTAAATATAACAAAGAATGTATCACCTGAGTAAAACATTTTTAATTTTCTCTACATAAATGATATTTTGGACTATAAATATTCATTGGAAAGATAAAAATATTTCCTACATCATGAAGCTTTTTTAGACATTAAATAAATTAAATTCTTTATGACATCACGATGATGCATCGATTACCTCATTACTGAAGGATTTAAATAAAATGAAATGTTAATGTTAAAACTATAAAATACACTTTTCAAAGACCTATTAGATGAGTATATTTCGAACCCTTGTCACCTTATACTCAAAATACATCAGTTTGGGACCTTTTAAATCCGAAAATCATTTGAAAATAAAGTAACGTTTTATACCTTTCCAAGAGTGCCCCTCCTCTCCTCTTATAAAAGGCCCCCACCTCTACCTCCATACCCACACCTCTCAAGCCTTTGGCTCTGCCAAACCCTGTCAATTTTGTCTCTCTACATCCCTATCTAGCTCTTAGAAGCCTCACTTTGCGCAGAAGACTTCCCAAGGAAGCCTTTGAGCTCAAATCAAAAAGAGTTACCCGATTTAAAGGTAGTGTCTTCTCTTATGTTCTTTTGTTTTATTTTCCTTCTCCAACCCCCTAAAATCTTTTTATTCATTTATTTTGTAACAAATACAGTATATTCAATATACTATGATGTTTTTTTAATAAGTATTCGAGCTACACTTACACACACCTACATGTAATGGTTAAAGAACACACTGTTTCTGTGGATGGAGAATTTCTGCCTCACGAAACGATGATTGTTCAACACTCATATAACACCTTAAAAGGTGGCCATTAAGATGTCACTATATTTATATATGATATATAATATGTTTATGATTTACTTAAGCTTCTGTATTTTTCATTTATGGCATACCTTTATGGTTTCCATTATGGGTAAACGCGATATCTTCATTTTAGGAAGTGCGGACTACCACCCCCTCAAAGTTAGTTGATTTTTTAATGCCATATGTGGGACGTATAAAGGATGTAAATAAAGATATTATATATGATATTATACTGGAATTATAATATACCTTTATATCATTATGATTCCATTCCATAAAATACAAAATAGATATGAAAGTAGCGTTCATGCGTACGTACGGCTTACCGTCTCCATGAACGGTGCATTTCATTTCTTACCTATAAATGTTATGTAATATTGTAAATTCATATATATACTGGATATATATGATATATATGATATATAAAACATGATTATAACTCTGGATATAATGGATACATGAACAACCTGTAATTATAAATAGCATATTTTTGACTCAAGTACCAATGATCGTTAAAACGACTGTTATTAACTTAAATAATTACATAGTGTTCATGACATGGTAATAAGTGATATAAAAGGAATAATGAATTTGAAAAAGGTTCTTAATAAATAATAAATTAACTCAAGTTTATTATTCATGAAATTAAAGAGCGATCGAGTCAAGTCGGACCCGAGGTATGGGACTTCGTTTCAATCTCCATTCATTGAGGCATATTATGTTTTATACACAACTTTCTTTTATACGGTGTATAAACCCCTTTGAATTTTAAGTTTATTACAAAAGGAATATTTTTTATAAGAATCATTTTACTAAACGAAAAAAGGGAATGTTTTTGTCGTACACATGCGACGACAGCGTCTTCTCCGCCGCTGTGACAATTATTTGAGTTTCGGCTTCCTCTACAAGCCATACTGTTTTTAATAGAAAAATATATACCATGTTTTAATTTTCATTTATTTTGGTATTGAAAATGGTTTTTATAATGTTTCTATTATATAAATGTGTTGTATTGATATCTTGTGATTGAAATTTGGAAATGTTATGTTTCCTTTATGTATGTTTTATGTGATACGATTATGTTATGGTTCTTGGGAATTATTATGAAGATGGGTGGTTCTGTGATAAACTAAGGGTGGGTGAGCCCGATATAGCTCTCCAATGCATTGGGTAACGTGAAGGAGTTAAACTTTGAGGTTTCTTCGAAGAGATTTAGGGAATATACTGTGATGGGTATTCCAAACGTAACCAAGAGGGTTACTCCCTACGTAAGAATGTTATGAATGCCTCATGTTACTTTTATGTCTTATGATTTCTTTGATTTATTCATGATTTTATGAGGTATGTTTAGTGCTTATGTTTTATGACTAGAGTATGATTTCATTGATTCTTATGTATACATGTACTGATGTTTCTTTTCCATTTTTTTATATCCCTTACTGAGCTTTTTATGCTCATCCCATGTTTTTGAAATGTTTTTCACAGGTCAAGGGAAGGGTACATGATATCATGATAGTGTCAAGGAAGTGTCAAGAAAGAATCCATGTTTTATTTCAAATATTATTCCATTGATGGGAAAAAATGAATAATATATTTTATTGTAAGCACTTTTTTTAAGTGTGGGATGTAATGCATGTTATGTGATCTAATTCTCTAAAACTCTAAACCTAAAAAGATCCTCAATGTGTAATCTTGTAATAACTCAAGATTAAGAAAGGTTTAAGGTCGGGTCCTTGTAAAAATAAATAAAATAAAATGACTAATAAACTTTGAAAATGTTTTATAGTAACTAAACAATTTTTATATATTTATTATTCAGGATGGTAAAGGAATTATGTGATGAGTCACTCTCAAGTTAAGGGGAACATTACATTAGAAACAATTATTTATATGTTTTAATGAATTATTTTCTAAATTATTTTCTCCCATGAACATTTTGTAAAAACAATTTTATTTATTTTCTTATAAATAAATGAATTAATTATAAAATAAATTTTATATCACTTTTTTCGTTCATTCAATATTTTTCAAAAGGAATATTTTTATGCATTTTATAAAGAATGTTTCGAGGATGAGGAAGGTTGAATGTTCGATTTTTTCATAAACAACGTCGATAAATTTTATCATTTTTTAATACATTAATTGATAAATGGACTCCATTAAATGATTTTTTAATCTTATCAATGAAAAAACATCATTCCCTTTGATCAATGTGTCTTTAAAATGGGTTTTAAATGTTATTTTTATTTCAATATCTATAAATATTTTTATGTGTTTGAAAATATTTTTATTATAATAATGATAGAAATGAAATATTTCATATATTATGATTATTTTTTGGTAAATGTTCATTTTTAGGAGGATGGGTGATCTAGTTAAAGAATACTGGGATTTTTTATCCTAAAGTATCTCATCTTGATTAGTAAGCCTGATATTTTACTCTAATGAATTAGAAAAATGGGTGGATTTGACTAGTTCTGTTTCACCTATTATAACTTCATAATTTATAGGGTTTTTTAATCCAATTTTTTTGGGTGATATGAAAATTAATCCCATTGTTACCAACTTGATTTATCTATATTTTTTATCTTTACATAAAATCTTGTGATTTCAAGAGGTAATATAACGATATTATGTTTTTAGGGACATTTATTCTAATTCTTGTGGGTGAAATGATTAACATTGTGAAAAAATAGTTTCATTAGTCAAAATAACATTAATGAGTTTAATTATGCCTTTAATACTTCTTATGATATATTTTATGAAATAAATTGGGCATTGAATTTTATTTTTTATGTACAAAAGTTATTATTATGAGACTGATGTTAATTTTGAAAAAGGACAATTTTTAGAGTTTTAATGGAATAATTGGATTCAATAATTTATTTTATATATCCCCTATTGTCCTTTTTGTTCTTATAATAATTTTTAAAATGAGGTTGAGATAAATATTCTAAATATATATCATGAAAATAAAACATGTTATAACAAAAAAAATACTATTTATAAAATGGATACTGAGCAGAAGTGTCCACATTAAGATGTTATATTTTCTTATAGGTTTGATGACCTAATTATCAATAAATATAGAATTAAGATATAATTATGAATAAAATGTAATTAAATATTATATAGGAATTATATTTATTAAATTTTTATGGTTGTTTCCTTATACAATGAAAATATTTTTCACTTGAATACTCTGAAATATATTAAGAAATTATATGTTGTTCCCTTATAGTCGATATAGAGATTTGGAATTCCTAGATTCTCGAAATGATAAATAGAAATTTTTTGTGCATGAGTTTAATTTTAGAGTAATAATAGATAAATAACATGGATGACATAAAACCTAACAATCCATGATTCTTGAGTGTGTGATTAATCATCCAATACATTTTTTCAAAGGAATGGGGAGATATATTAATTATTTAAAAATGGGAATGTGAATTATCAATGTAGAAGAGAGATGAATATGCCTAAAAAATTTATAAAAGAGAGGATGGTTATAATAAAAACTCATCATGTAGTTTAGTGTTTCAACTATAAAGAACATGTATATAACGCAATCCAATTATATAACACAATATTTGTCAGTGATAATCGACAATAATATCCTCTAAGGCCAAGTGAGAATGTAAAGGTTTATGTTAATGTTTCTACTGAGATAGACCATGATAATGAAGTGATGTTAGGTAACCTAGTTTTTCATTTAATATTAGTAAACTTATTATTATATTTTGTTATTATATATTCTTTTGTATGATTCTTGTTTTATAGAATGACACAATCACCACCTCTAATATTGGTGGTTGAGGTAACTCTGAGAAAAATTAATGGGGTAATAATTGTACCCATAGAATATAAATGATCCCTTGTAGATTTTATGGACTATAACAATATTCAATTCACATTCTACTATCTTTATTTTAATTTTATCTCATACTAGTAATTAATTGGTTGTCTCTATTTAAATGTGACATCAATTATCGTGTGATGGAAATCAAACTTCCAATCTCAAATTACCATACTATTATTTAATATTGTAATAAGTATGATGATTATCCATTGAAATATTCTTCTCAAGAATATATATTAGTTTCTTATAATTAATAATATCATTCATAAAATATTGAGATAAAGGAGATAACCATTATTAAAGGTATACCAATTCCAAGGGACAATATTGTGGTATTCTCTTAAGAGATTCAAGTTCTTCTTCCTAAAATAGAGGATGAGTTATCAATTGGAATTATACCTCTTTCAAGGACCTTATCCATGACCCCCTTTTTAATGAACAACATAAAATTAGAAAAACCAAAAAAATTGGTTATACGAGAATAATGGCATGGGATTTATTCAACTGAGAGCTCTATTATAGAAACCATCAGTCATAATCGCCACAAATAATGATGTCTTAATGCACCTTACTACTGATTGTAATGAACCCAATTAAATTAATATATAGAACATATATCACCAATAAATAATTAATTACTTGATCAATAAGCTATGTGGGGACCAATAATATTCTAATGTGGGCCTCTTGTAGAGATTTCACTAATTAAATGAGAAAAAGATAGATATTCATGTGATTTCCATGTAAACTTATGGTGGAAACTACTATTTGGTAGTTATTACATTATGGATATCCAATTCTCCATTAATCATAATGTACTTAATTATAAGTGTATTTAGGAATTAACTCACCAAATTTGTGGTAGACATAATATATTATATTATGATATACTCTAAATATGAGGAAGAATATTAATAGTATTTGAGTAATGATTAAGATATATTAAAAATAAGAATAATTATGTATGGAATAATAAATTTATGTTTTTGTTGATTAATTAACATTCATAAACCATATTTTAACTATAAAAGGAATAATTTTTTATCATTCAAAGAAAATGAAGATTAAAATGTGCTTAAGATATTCATATGTAATAGATGTCCATAGTTTTCATAGACTAGATTGATATTTTATATTATTTATATAGATCCTATCCATATTATCAAACCCATGTAGCATTCAAACATTGATGTGAGTGATTTTATATATTAAAAATGTATATGAATACGTATTTATAGAATTAAAAATGTTATTTATCCCTTAACCATTACATACACTACCCTAAAGTGGGAATAATTTCATTCGATATAATGATTCATCAATGAATTGATCATGTTGTGTAATGATGAAAAATGAAAAAGTCATATAAAATGACTCATGGTATATGAATTAATATGATAATAACTATGAAAAAAATTACCTATTGTTATAATTATTGGTTTTTACATTGAGGATTTGGAATTATTATCTCTTCGGAAAAATGGGTAAAATATTTACATATCAAATGATCCAAAAAATATATTTATACAAATATATATTAATATATGATAGTAAATATTCATAAATATTATCAAGGACTATAATTTTCAAAAATATTATAATACTAGAAAAGAGAAAATTTTGAAAGATGTTCCATATAGAAATGATCCTACCAATATTTCAATGATTAATGTTGAAAAGGATCCACTAGTCTTAGAAATCTAATAAATGGAAATTAAAGACATAAATGTTGTAAAAAACTTCTACCCAACTCATATAATATATCAACCAACCATTTTCGAGAAGATAAATGATTCTCAATGTGATTTTGTGAAAAAAAAAGTATGTGAAGCTATAAGAAAAGGTAATGCCTCATAAATAATAATTATTGATGGTGTTGAAAGATTTAGGTCACAATAATGTGTATAATAAAATATTGAGGTAAATTAGGAAATATTAAATGATGAACATAAATGAACATTAAACATCTACTTGGGGACAATAATTTTTCATCTGGATCACTAAGAGTACTATTAGTGGGGAAAATAGGATGAATGAAATCAAAACATGTACATAAATGTTTTTTGTATTTGAGAGAGTTAATTTAGAAATAAAATAATCCAAGGGGATCATTAAACCATTTCCCATGGCTATGTGGAAATATGAAAACATCATAATGGATTTTACATTGGCCTAAAAAATATACCTATAGAATGTAATTCTATATTGGTTTTAGGGTATATACATACTATAAATATCCATTTCATTTCAAATTTGGTGGACATATCACTTTCTAAACATGCATTGATACAATGTAGAGAATTGAGGATTCTACAATGAACCCCATTATCAATTAAATGAAATAAAGATCTAATATTTATCTAAACATTACGCTGTTGTTTCTAGAATTATTTGAAGACTATGTTGAACCTCAATATGACCAATCAACCTATCTATAATAACTAATATTACTAAAACATATTTAAAAGTAATGATATTTTGGGATCTAACTCGATGGACTTAAAATAACGATGGGATTAAAAAATTATTTTATTGAGTTCTTATAAAAAAAATTGTATTCACTAAAGAAACTAAATGGATCTACATGAATCCCTATATGATAATCGATTAATGAAACATATTTGTTAAGATGATATTGGTGAAATAAATATGTTTGGAGCTAAAATGGTCAATGATGAACTCTTCGTGCGCTAATTATATTAATAATCACAAATCATTGTTGTTTTCTTTTATAAGTCAATTTAGTAAATTATTCAATCTATTCTAAATGTGCTTATATATGTTTAATAATGTCTACATATGTTTATCTATGATTATTTATGGTATACTTTTGACATGGAAGTATTCTGGATTAAATAGACACTCTGTGAGAAATTTATATTTTTAAATCACCATTAGTTATTTTCTTGAGTCACCGATAGTTAATGGAATGAGACCCCGATGTGACAAATTGATGGATGAGTCACCAATGTGACAAACCGATGACAATGGTTGCACTGATGACAATAGTCGCATCGATGACAACGGTCGCACCGATTATAATGGTCCCACTGATGACAACTATCACACTGATGACAGCGGTTGCACAAATGATACAAATGACCCACCGAAGCCGATGTTGATCACATGACCCACCGAATCTGATACTGATCACATGACCCACTGAAGCTGATGATGATCACATGACCTACTGATGCCGATACTGATCACATGACATACCGAAGCTGATGCTAATCACATGACATAAAGAAGTCAATGTTGATCACATGACCTACCGATACAGATGGAAATTCAAATGACCTACTGATCTCATAACTCGCCAATAGTCATGAAAACTGTTTAATTTTTTATTAACTCTCATTTAATTCCAATGGTCTTATTTACATAATTTAGTGCACTTGTTATTAATTAATATTAGTTTTTGGATATCAAGGAACCGTAACTCGTACCTATAAAAAAGTAATTATTCTTTTTACTGGATCTCAAGGAATAAAATGTAAGTTCTACCTTTAGTGAAAGACGACACAAAAAATACACAGCCAGATACAAACAAGAAGACGAGATCATACGTGTGTTTGA
The DNA here is from genome assembly GCA_963277665.1 of Viscum album. Taxonomy (NCBI): domain Eukaryota; kingdom Viridiplantae; phylum Streptophyta; class Magnoliopsida; order Santalales; family Viscaceae; genus Viscum; species Viscum album. The sequence goes on along the minus strand of OY728157.1, from coordinate 1,187,487,208 downwards.
AGGCCCCCATGAATCAAAAGAAGAACTTGAAGAACACCTATGAAAACTAGAGAACTTCAAGAAGATCATTCTCCTGGAACAAACACTTACGCCGAGTTGATGTGCCTTACTAAACATCAGATGCACAAGGCTGAATAACTACTGCTTGGAAGAACAAATACACTCTGTTTTGTGTCATCCTCACTAAAAAAGACTCAAATAACATCTGCAACATCCAAATGAGTCCAGACATCATCCGAATTCTATCAGAGCATTCTAAACTCATTATCCATTTATTTCCTTTGTAGTATAACTTTCATTAATATTTTGACCAGTATGTGTGGATATGTCTATTTAGACACACACTGACTCCTGGCCTGAACTGGAGGATAATAAATCCTCACACCAAACTTTTTACACCTTATTGTATCCCACTGTGAACTGTAGAAGAGGTCATGTGTGACCTGGATAGCCTGAGTGCTATTGTTGTTGTTTACCCATGTAGAATTGTGGTACAGGTCTGAGGACCTAAACAGTCTGAGTACTGTTGTTAAACCTCAATTCGGGATTTGAATCGTAGTTTATATAAAATGTTTAAGAGGACTAAGTCTCATCTTGAGACTGAACCTCTTGTTTAAAATTTGTTGTTCATTTTCCTTTGTTAAAACTATTTTGAACTTTTCAACGCTAAGTAATTTAAATATAAATATGTTTTAAAGTAACTCTGATAGTTAAACTAGAAAGAATTTGTAATTATTGTGAACCTGTAAGTTAGAATCAAAAGCTAATCTAATCTTCATATTAGATTAACTGAGGTTTACTCAATATCTTGAGAACCTAACTGAACCTTTACTATATTACAAATTCACAAAAGTTTAACTTTTTTTATAAAGTGGGAGATTTTAGTACAAATCTTTTAAACATAAATTTTCAAGTGGAACTCAATTCACCCCCCCCCACACTTGTGTATCCACTCCGTACAACAACCAATGAAATGGTACAAATGGTCAATACCATTCAAAAAGACAACATGATATCTTTGATTCAATAAATTATTTATGATGATAACTATCAGAGAGAGATAAATTTTGAGGTTGGAGATAAAGTCCTCCTCTTTTTATCATCACAGACTAGATTCCTATGATTTGGGGAGATGATAATCCTATTTCAATGATACGTTTGTCCATTTTAGATTTTGAATTGTATAGAAGTTGTGTCCTATGAAATAATATTCTCATCATCACTATCAAATATATATTACATCAACTAAAAGATACCTCTTGAAAAGTATATATCAAATCAATAACTTGTACAAAATCTGAAGGTTGTATAGTTAGATCATGATTTATCTTATCTGTATAAACTGGTGATGATATTGGATTATAGAAACAATGATTTATAAATAAGGCTACTCCCAATGAAAATTTACTATATAGGAATAGATTTTATAGAGAGGTAATATGGGAACTGACATAAAGAATGAAATAGAGATATAATAATCTGTTTTCCCCTTAGTGACTAAAATTATATTTTAAGTGTGAAATTTTTCAAGGGGGGGTAATGTAATGACTTAAAATTTAATCAATGGAATTCCCTACCAAAAATATATGTGTGTGTCATAATTTATAATGTAGTACAATAATAAATTAATAAAACACATGATAGATACAACATTATATTATTATATTGATATGAAAATTACATTTAGAGTAAAACATTAGTCAATAATGTGTTAATCCTTAAATTGGGACCCAAAAAATAAGATTACCATAATAAAAAAATTCTTATCTTCATGATACCACAAAGTGATGCCATTCACAACCAATTCTTTTAAATCAAAAATAATATTAGTATTTCAATATATATTTTGAAAATTAAAATATATATAACCACGAGAGAAAAAAATAGTGAATGAGAAATTAATGAAATATGAAGTATTTATAGAATATAGTGAAAATTTATGATGATTACCAATCTGATCAATGAAATAGTAAGTTGAGCATTGCATTAATAATCATTCACTTTGGAAAAGTATCATGTCCAATAAAATAGTGACATCATTATTTAGGTATAATGTAATATTTATTTGTCTTATAAAATGAAAATTTTTCATATTAAAAACATGATACCATTTATAATTTTTTAAATGATAAAATAATTGTTAGTATTATAATTTAATTTATAGATTTTTATATACATTTTTATTATAAATATAAAAAATTTAAAAAAAATTATTTTCAGAAATGGGTTTAAAAAATAAATCTATCCTTAATTATAATGATAATATATTTTTATAATACCATTTAAAAAAATCTAGTGGGGTAAAAAATTGTTTATATTTTAAATATTTTTATTTTTCTAGTGTATACGTATTTTATTTAAAAATAAAATTTCCCTTATTATAAAATTTATATTAAAAATATGTATTTATTATTTGGAATCATCAAATAAATAAATTCTTAGGGTAAGTTTTTTGTAAAATTTTTAAAATAGTTGATTTATTAGTCAATAATCATATATAAAAAATTATGTAAATTTATATAATATGATAAATATATGAATGACGGAGCCATGTATTATTTAATAACACATTAAATATAAATCACATTTATAAAATAATATTTATAGTCTAATTATTCATGATACATGGTTTATAACAAAAAATATTATCCAATTAATCTTATATTCCAAAGACACATCTCGCCTCCCATATAAATAACATTCATCTCCACCACTTCTCCATAAACCATATAATCCTTGTATAATTAAATATTTTTCCCAAGTTCTCTGACCAATCCAATCCCATAATTTTTTATAATTTTAGTTTCAGTAAATTTCAAAACCAAGGATTCTTATTGTGTATTCCAAGAGACCCCATTCAAATTAATAAGATTCTAAATCTATATCTTTGAAATTATTTTTTTACTACCTCCACCATATATTCCCCTTAATATATTATATAATAACTCATTTATAATTAATATTATTTTCTTTTCTTTTTTTAATGTAATATCTTTTATGAAAACTTTTCCTAGATCATTATACAAGGAATATAGTGTTCATGTTGTGGTTGGTATTCTACCACGATGAACAATGTACATTGATTTTCACCATAGATTTCAAGGATTTAATGCATTTATTTTATTAAAATTATATATATATAATTATGTTATATATATATTTATATTATGAAGTTTTTTATTATAAATATTTCAAATTAAAACCAAGTACATTCTCAATGTTCAGAAAAAATCATATCTTAACTACTCGTAAATTGATAATATTTAAACTATATAAACAACTATTATTTTAATACTATCATATATATTCAACATTTTAAATTTCTTTGAATAAAATTTGAAAGAATTTAATACCCTTTATAGAGTGTTTGAACGATAACATAAGAACTCTCATAATTTAAAATAAATTAGTCTATCCTTGGTTCTTTGAAATGAAAGACCCTAGGATAGTGAATATAGACTCGATATCTAAATAAAATAACTATAAAATAAAATAAAAGTTAAATAATAAATAGAATATAATTTAGTTAGTTTTTCAATAAATTTTTTAACTAATCTATTATTGTTTTAGGATGTTAATTGGATGTGAAAATTTAATTCTGGAGATGATGTAAGGGAACTTCTTGAACAACCCAATATTATTTTGGGTCATGAAATTTCCTTCTAAAAATAAGGTAATCACCCTATTTTTCTATTTTATTACATTTAAATTTTGAAAATGTGTTTCTATAACATCTATACGAAAAGAAATTATTTCTATATTTTCTTGGGAGATGCTCATTTTTATTTTTTCCTTCCCAATTTCATGCATTATAAAATCCTATTTAATGGAATATTCTCTATTTTCTTACCTCATTTCAAGTACCACTCATAAAGTTTTTAAAAAATATGTGGTTTTAATAATTGTTAATTTAATTATGGAAATCTATTTTTTGTTCATTTACTATTTTATGTAAATTATTATTCTCTTTCACATAATTACGAACTCTTTAGAATTTTTCCTCAAGACTAGAATAAGATGTATATTTCCAAAGTAAATTATCTTACTAATTTCATGTATTTAAATAATTTGGATATAATTTTCATTTAATATGTTTAATTTTCATATATATAAATCCAAAAATGTAAAAATACCATCATTCATGGAAACCACTTTGATATTGCATTTTGTTATACGATTTGACTCGGTGAACAATTTTGTTTCATAAGTAATTATTATGCTAATGAATTATGATTAATTTCCGTCTATGGAACCTATATGTATATTAACGTTTTTATGGGAACACCAAAATAGTTCAAAAATTCATTGGGTATGGTTTATATCACATGAGATGATATGTATAAGATTAGGGTGGAAACATAATCCATTATGGGACTCTTCTCACCGGGTTTTGATGTCTCTATAATGAACCTTCACTTATTCCTATCATGTGTGAATTTTGTTTTCAAAATATTCCTATTATTACATGATTAAAAGATTAAATATTATTTGTAACATGGATAAATGTGATCATTCATTAAACTTGTCCATTATGATATCATTTTATGTTATTTGACTCCGATGTTAAGCTCCATTATCATGATTCATTCCCTACAAGGTGTAATAGCTCACTAATTTTTTTACTCTATAGTTAATATAATGTAGTATTTTATACATAAATACATTTTGGATCTCACTATGGTGATTAAAATAAATATACTTTATTTTTTATTTCATATATATTTTTTATGTACTATGTTTTCCAATGATGCTGTGCATTTATGTCATTGGGTTTTTGTTTATTGTATATTTAAATAAAAAATAATATAATAATTTTTATTTGAGTATTATGTTTCTATATTGTGAACAATATTGGACTAGAATAATACCAAAACCTATATAATCATACTATCATGTAGAAATTCTCTTATTGTTTCTTGAGTTCCTCCCATGAATTTTATAAGGAATCATGTAGAGTCATCAAAACCTGATATTTCCGTATAGCCCTTATTCCCAATATCATTGTTGAATAAATATTTATTTTTTGTTATTTATGAATAATGATGACTAGAATGTTCTACTAAACCTATTTAATTTATATACAATTAAAATATTTATGCTATTTTAATTCCGGACTCTCTTAATACCCAACTATATTTCTTAGTTCGATCTTCATTATTTTATCAATAAATCTTAACAACTCAATTATTAATATTCTATCATAATTGATTTTTAATTATTTATAAAAATAATATATTTCCTATTAATTAAATCAAATTACTCTATATTATACTTGAAAACTAATTGATTCTCTTCTCCTTTATTAGGAATCTCTTTTTCTTCACCATATTCAAGATCAAACAATGAACATGGAAAATCATTAAAACATGATGCTTATAACATTATAAAAAACATGAATATACCTAAACTAATTTACAGTAATCATAATTTTTGCAAGGTCTATTTTTATATATTTTATAAATTTAACAAAAAAATATATCTAAAATATCATATAATGATACGAAGATATATACAAACAAAAATTTTTACTTGTAATGAAAAAATGTATCACATGCATAAAAAATATTATTCCCAACTAAATGTCTTATGTATAGAGTAAAACATCACAATCATAATATAAAATCCTTACGTGGTTAAAAAAATGTCACAAACCTTTCATAAAATGTAATGTCCTTCTGCTAGATTCCCACTATTTTTCCTATCTCATAAACAAACATTGATATTATCATTTAAAACAAATTAATCATTTATAAAAAAAGGAACAACATTATTATTTTGGTTAATTATTATATAAATGAATATGAAGATGAAATTAAATTATTGAAATAAAAAATGGAAATTTTGATATCTAAAAATTTTAGAATTCCATAATTGATTATTGAAAAAAGCTAAATAAATTACAATAATGTATTATTGATGGGATAATGCCTAGAGGTAATATATATAATAAATTGATTTGTTTCCATAAATTTAGTGTCATAGAAGAAATAATAAATCTTAACAAAAATCATAATCCTCATATCTAAATTATTTAAAATATTTACAACCATATCAGATGAAAATGAATTGGATAAGATTATGGATCATAGTTTAAAATAAAAAATTTACTTCAAAAATAAGATTTTATTTTGATATAAATTCGTTGATAGATATTAATGAATAAGTACTAAATTATAACATTGTGTTATAAAGTCAGTTATAGAAAAAAGGGAATAAAGTTATTTTTTTCGCCCTATGTTTTTTTAAAAGTCAACAAAATATCTATAAATAATTAATAAATATTAACATATTATTATTGTGATCATTTTTATCATAAATATTATTTTATTTATATTCAAAATACTGATATCCTAAAAAAATACTTTTTGACGTTAATTATTCAAAAATAATACAATGTTTAAGAAAACTATATAGGGACAGCAAAATTAAAATGAAATTAAAAAAAGTAAAATAACATATAGAACACATTCAACCATGTTGATATAACTGTATCAAAACATTAATAATTTAACTAGACCTATGAAAGACCATAAAATTCATTTACATGCAAGTGACATTATATTTTCATTTGGATCATTAATGAAATGACTATCTATTATAACAATATTATTGTCCTTAAAAATAATTTGATCATCAAAAATGATCTTTAAAATGTTAAATAATAAAATAATCATGATCAAAATTATTAATATTTTCCAAATTTAGCTTAAATATATCAGTCTAAATATTTTTATAATTTTAGAGAAAATTATACTCTTTATATTGTAAAAATTCATTTCTTACCTAGATATTTTCCAGTTTAATAACTATTGTATTTATATCCATTCACCATAATGGGTGAAACATATCTCTATTGTATGTTACATATAATTTATTAATCATTTTAAACTTATAATATAAATTAGAATAATTTAGCGTTCCAGGGAATAGTAAAATAAATGAGCGATATCGCAACACTTTTTATCTAATTATAAAATAGTATTTGATGTCCATAATGAATAAAACTAGGTATTTTATAAAATAGATCTTAGATATTGAATTACTAATTATTCTATTTTTGATCTCTGATATTATTGATGAAAATTAATAAGTTCATTTTGAAAATAATCTCTACTTGTTAAAATAATGTCTTGTTTTCTCTAGGTTATCGCGAGATGTGTAAAAATTGAATACACATTATAGAATGATAGAATAATAAAATAATATTGGTTTTCATTAATACATTATATAAAATTTTAAAATCATTTTAGAATATATAATTTATAAAAAAGATTACAATTTCATAATTTCCTAAATTTTTTTACATAATTTATTTCATACCCAATTTTTTTATTAAGAATCCAATTATAATAAAATTATTATTATTTTACATGGAATGTTATTTTTCAAATACTACTTCTTAATAAAATATAAAAATATAATTTAAAATGATATTATATAAAAAATATTATATTTATTATATCATTAAACATCAACCATATAGTCTATTAAAATTTATTGATTGTTGAATAAAAAATATATTAGTTTACTAAAATAAATTAAATGTAAAATTAAATTAACATATGAATAAATTATTATTGTAATGTATTCTCACAACATGAAGGAAATATTTCACTTCCAAAATTCACAAAAATATTGAAAAAATTAAAGTAACATTTAATAAAAAATATAACATATAAATAACTGATGAAATTCAACTCAATTAATTTATAAACCTTTATATTCTGAATAATTTTTTTGGATCCACATATCTTTATTAAATATTATTCCACTTCATAGGATTGTATTTATTCTTATATATAAATTCAATATAATTTAATAATCTATAAGATAAAATTATATCGACACCCTCAATGCCATATTATAAAAAAATGAGAGCATTTACGTAATAGCTATGATTTTTAAAATATAGATATGGCATGGTATCCCTATAAAATATGTTACTATTGTAACTAAAATAACCTTAAAATTGTGGCTATTATGTTATATTTTTTATTGTTCTATTAATATCACGTTAATCAGGATGTATACATTTGTCATCACCCAATGTGGATGATTTTTGGTTCATCACCATTCAATAATATGTAATATTAGATTACCATCCCTATACAATATTTTCAAAATATTATATCTAAAAAATCCATTGAGATATATTATTACATTTACTCAAGAGAGAAAAACTCATTCATGACCATGCAGTTAGTTCCATATATCTTTTAAAATAATTAATAAACTGATCTTCTTTGAGAAAATATTTAATCACTTTTACCACAATCACATCAAATTACATGATAAATTGCACACTTTATCAATTATTTCATCTCAAAGTACAGATACATATTCTTGAAAATAGTAAAATACAATGAAACATAAAAATGATGGAATTAAAATTTATAGGTATATTCTCATGACCTCACTTATAATAAATTGTTAATGTGGACATAATTGGATGAAGCCTAAATTATTCCATTACCCAAACACAAGATAGTCAAATATAAATGTTGTCCCTTCATATTTATATATCTATATCATATAAAAAATTTCTATAATGGTGTTGTTTTATAATCTTCATATTCCCATTATAGAAATGATATTTTATAAATCATTGATAAAACTATACACATTAATGTTATATATAGGAATAATTAATATGTGATATTAATGTAAATATCAAATTGTATACCCAATGAGGCCATAAAAAGAAAAAATATTAATTTATTCTAGGGATCCAAGTTTAATAGACACCAAATTTTACTAGCTACAAAATCCAAAATATTTAAACCCCCCCCCCTCGCATGGCATTCACGTTTCCATTTTGATATGGATATAGTTAATTAATTTTTCACATTTTCTTATATGAAAACTTTTGTAAATAAAATACAACTTTTTTGTGTAAAATCCTTCATGAGATGATACTCCCAATGTATATGATTCATATATTAATGTGTAATTTGTACTAGAACTAGAGAAAATATTACAAAATTACCATATTATTTTGTTATGTGTGATGTAATACTGTATAAAACACAAATATTAGAGAAAACATTTACATATCCATACTACTCCCTTAGGTAAATCAAAATCTATAACACAATATTATTTTTATATACAATTAGTGTTACCAAAGTTTTTTTAACTCCTCCCAATCATCATGCCTAAAAAAATGTATCCATTTTTTTATTTCAAGTCATACTTTTTTTTGGTAAATTTTTTTTATATGATTATATCTTGTTTATACTCAGTTTTGTATATGCAAAAAATATCCATAATATTACTCAAGTACATTAAGATTATTTTAATTTCATACCAATGAAAATATCATCTATCAACATGATGGATTTTAATCATACTCAATGAATAAGAAATTTAAATATATAATATAGAATATTATAAATGTCAAATAAAATTGATAAATAAAAATAATTATATAAATTCATTCACATTCATATTTTGTCGGTGGACACATATTCTTAGAGAGTTTAATTTCTGGTGATAATGGTAGCACTCCTCTATTGTATTTATAATTTATTTTATCAATATGAAATAAATATATGTGCATTTTTTTAATCCTAAATACGTCATTGATTGATAATTATTTATCATAATCAATAATATATGACATGCTTCACTAATTCCCTTTACAAATAACCAATAATTTAATATAACCTTAACTAATTACTATAAATAATTTCTCATTTCTTAATAATAAAAGATCATTAACTTATATAATTATGAAAATAATTAAATGTCCAATAATGATCTTGTAGACACATCTCTCATATTCACTATGAAGCCCAATTTTATTACTACATAATCAAATAAAATATCACTTAATCATTATGATTTCTGTAATCCATAAATGGATCTCTATATCATTCATAATTTATATTCATTATTTGTTTTCATAAACCCTTATTTTCCTAATAAATACATATTCCCAAATATTTCCAATTATAAAATGTATGAGGACATGAATATACCCAATTTTATACTAATCGTTAAATACATAGTCCAGTTGAATTGTAATAGATTTTAGTATTACAATTTGGGAACAAATTAACATAATAAATTCTGTAACATTTCTTAAAACATGTATATGTTAATAACACCTTTTAGAAACTAAAATTAAAATACATTTCATGTTTCTTCTTGATATTAATTAATAAATAATATGACACACATCATGTAGGGATCTACAAAAATCCCATAGTGATTATCAAACATTGAATCTATTTTCCAATAATTATCTTATATTTAACAAACATTACTTATATTATATAAAAAGAATTTGTTGTAAATGTGTTCATTTTTATCAAGTAATAATATAACCCAAATATAGAACAACTAGGTCAGAGAAGGAGAGAAAAAAAATCTCATGGGAACCTTCCTATATAAAAGAGTTTATCAACAAGCAGTGGGTGTTTGAGTTCCCTGAGAATGGATACTATACCCTCTATATACATAATGTCAAGAAAGAGATAATTGAGTGAAATAAATCAGAGAATAATAAATATTTTAGTAATAAAATTCAAAGTAGTTATCTCAATTCATAGATGAAAAATTAAAAGTTAATCTCCAAATGTGGTAGGTCATGAAAAATATAAAAACAATGAATGAAAAATATGTGGAAAAAATAGTACATATTATCACTTGACATTTCCTCTAACATTAAGGATTTATCTCCTTAAATCCTCACCATACTGCCTTTTCCCTTCACTGGATCACAATTCATGAAATATGAACATGTATCATGATTCCCATAGAGAGTGAGAGTAATTGACCTAGAAGTACATGATCAACATGTCCTTATCAAAGGTACACAAAAATACACAATAGTTTATTTCATGAAATAAGGAAAAATATATAACATTCATACATACACACTCATATATATCCATCTTTCACTGACCAATCCTCCATGTACCTCATCCCAGCCAACTTTAGTAATGTATTAGTAAGGATTTCAATGTTAGTCACCACATGTCACAATATATTCGAAAATACGTGTCACTAGTTGGAACAATACACATGACATCCCATATTCAAACTTAAAGGAAATAATATATAACAATGAATGTTTGCCCATTATAAACTCCTCTGTAAAAAGAAAAAAATATTATATTCTATAATAAGAAGTCCTCAATATGATATATATATATACTAACATTCCTGGAAATATCCACTGTTAATGAATGAGATTTTTCCAGGAAAAGGGACATCGTTGACATGTGGAATTATACATTAGTATACCAATGAACATTAACCCCACCTTAGATCATGAAAGAGAACAAATATCCTTCAAAATGATTGTTGTTCAATCATCAATCCACCATTACTAATATCACAAGGATGAAAATCCATAACCACATACCTCTGAGATGTTCATAGTAGAAGGTTGATCAATATCAATAAAGATAAGTTTTTTTATTTTATAAATATTAAAAAACAAATTATGGATGATAGAATTATTCATTACATAAGAATATAAATACAAGATAAATCATATTTACATGCATATCTCTTATATAGAAAAAGGATTTTGATTTACATCTGGAAGAAAAATTCAATTCTCGTGTCACCAAATTGATCCAACTGTGAAGAACCAATGGGCAATGAATAAGGGATCTCAAAAATCATGGGATATGGTACCTAGTTTAGAATTGGGATTATAGGTGGTATTTTGGTATTTAAAAAGGTGGAAAAGTTATTGGAATTCAAATTTATTGGGTAAATTTAATGAAGAACTGGTCTGGTGGAATCAGTTAGTCAGTGATAGTCTGTGGTGGTACATTGTAGAAGTTAAAACCACTTTGGTATTGTTAGAACCACCAATTGGCCAATGGAACACCACTGGCTAGCTTGTATATTCATCATAAAACATTTGGCCTATAATATATCATCTAATGAGATTGTTGAGTTTGTATACTGACTGGTTTATGTTTCTTTCCACCCCAATTTCATTCATCCACATAACTCTCTAGCCACAAATCATGAAACACATTATACATTAAACTGACAAATAGAAACCCATAATAGTGAATAATCGTAAATTATAAAAATGTTTTGTATTCTTAAATAAAATCATAAATTGAATTTTTCTAGGATGTTAAAAATATCCCCCTTTATAATTTTACCATACTTGAGATGTACCTTCAATGGATCTACTAGAAAAACTTGGGACAGTAATCCTAAACAACGGCCACCCTCTCCAATGTATTATCTTGGATCTATCCATGATTCCATGGAATTTATAATTTTTTCACCATATTCTCTCATATTAATTTCTTTATCAAATATAAAATATTCAATGGGTATTCCACATATGATGTATCCAGAACCATATCAACATATTTATAGTCGATGACATGTTTATGATCATGAAAATATCTCCAGATCTAAGACAATTGAAACATAATATTCATACCACTATAATGAAAAATAAGATATATATTATACCACATCTATCCAATCACTGAGGTTATATGAAATGGTCTAACATAATACAGTTTCATATTCACATTATTCCTCAATTTTTAGGTGCCTAATAGGGGAGTCACTCTTAAGAAACCAAGATCACATATAGAATACTCCAAAGGAATCATCCTATGATTGGAATGAGAATTATTCCTACTCCGATATATGATCAATATGTTAAATATATGTTTCAATATATAAAAGTACACATGTAAAATATTAGTCCCGAAAATCTCTTCCTCACTAGAATCATTCTATTAAAAGAGGTGAAAATATGGAAAACCATAACGACTCACATAGGGGATCTTATTAATCAAATTCTAGTAAATAATATTTTAGGTCAACACAAAAAAGATATTTTATCATTCCATTTACAATAAAATATTTTATGCAAACATGATGAATCTTATGATATAAGAATCATCTGCTCTAATTATATTTATGTCTATGAATGGTTCACTTTTCTCAATCTCATTTACCACCCTATATCCTTCAACAAGATCTAAAAAATTTATCTATGCGGTGAATCACTACAATATAAAATTATTAATAGAAATAAATTTATGTATAAAATTTCATGGATTTACAACTTTCCTAGATCATATACTATGTGAGTCTAATGGACTAATACCAAAAGAGAATCTTTCATTAGTTGGTCAAAAATCACCTAGACATTATCATGACAACTTGGTGTCCTGGATATCCCCATAACAACGTCCATTATCATTTTTTACCAATTCCACTAGTTAATAGGAAGTGGATGGATTAAGAAAATAAGATTTTTTGCATGAACATTATCCTCTCGCTAGTAAAGCATCATGAAAAAAATCAAGTAATATCACTCCTTATCCATCACCATAAGAACTGCTGCCTAAATTCTTGATACCTCATTCCCAATATAGGATGAAGAAATAAAATAAGGGTATAAATTCCTATCATTATTTCTTAGCTAATGGAAATAGGGGATTAAATCCCAACACGTACTAGGATGACATCATATGAATTCAATGACCACCTGAGTATTAGGTCACCATGTCTTAGATCCCCCAAAATCACTCCACACTCTAGCTCATATTCATCACCATCATGTACCCAGTCTACCAAGAATGTTGTGACTACTAATAAGGAATGATATATTAATCCATGGTTACTAGAAGAATACATCCTCCAATTATACAACAACATCATGTGGTTTTATTGTTCCCCCATTGTCATTCACCATGATCTTGAGGAATGTGCATCTTAAAACTATGATAATATGCAGCGCTGCCGACTTTACAAGAAGAAATTGATATCTCAAAGTAAAATTTATATTGTTATTTTACCCAAAAAGTATAAATCAAATCCTAATCACATTTTGTATAACATTACTTCATTATCTTTTTTCTTATGAAGATAATAATCCTTTCATGAAATATATACTTTCATGAAAACCCAAATCAGACACCAAAACCTCAATATCCATGTGATGTGTGTGATAGTTTCACTCTTGTGGTTGTATATGAAATCACTAATAAACTACTATGATATCCCTTTACCTAAATAATTTTCCCAAACAAACAACTAATTCATCATGATATATGACAAATCAAATTTCATTCAAAAGAAGAATCACTAATACATATATATACAACCTCCTCTGCATCTTGTGAAAATCTGTATTACATAAGTCCAACAACTAAAACATCACCAAATTATTCATCAATGTAGTAATGGGGGTTGAAAAAATGTGATAATTATTAGATTAAATATTTATTTTATACTATTAAACACAAAAAAATCATAAAATAGAAAATTATTTTTTGACATGTCCCTGACATCATTGCCTATACTTTTTCTAGGTCCACTGATATAGTAGTCTCAAAAACCACAAGACCAAATAATGAAACCCATTTAATATAAAAGTTACACATAGATAGATTCTCATAAGGCTGATATTATCAATGTATACTCATAAATATCTCAAATTGTTTGGATGTATGCTCTAGGTATAGTGATGAAATCTGTATTCTACTTAAAAACCCCTAAAACATGTCAATGTGTAGGGGTAAAATCTTGTTCATGGGATCCATTAACATTACTGTTATATTCATTTTTCCAAAAGGCCTAACCATCTACTCGTATAAGACATACCTACTCCTAAATCAAATTTTTGGAATTTCATACTCTCTAAAAAGGAAAGGGTGGTAGCTTGATTAAAGTTCATTCATGGGGAACCACAAGAATCCAAACAAGTGATCAATGTGATCACTAATCCATGGAAATGTGTATAAATTATTCATCATCACCTATTTTGGATTTTGGTAATAAATTTAGAATCAAATAATACCATCCACTTTCCTGAAAAATAATAAATTGAAGCTATGGTGATGAACTTAGTCTGATAAAGCACTTCTATTCCAAGGCCTCGAGGTATATTTAGATATCCTTCAACTAATTCTATGTCATAAGATAAAGGGGTATAAAAATGGTTTGAACCCTCTAATGGAGTTCTATCTAAAAATCATCCCCTATATCATGGTTATGAAATTTCAATTTTTCTAAGAATAATTCACAATAAAGATTCCTAACTAGAGGAAAAGATAATATGGATACAGACCGATCCTACTAAATGAGCCATGGCTGTAATCATTTCCATAATATTCTAATTTTGGATTATGTCTAGACCCACTCATCCTTTTCCAAACTCCAATTTACATATCATCATGAACTTATAGAAAATTTCTTATTTAAATGATACATTTCTCGAATAGAAATTACTGTGGGATAAAAAATGTTTCTCCATGATAAGAATCACATCCGGGATTCTCATATTGGGAATAATAATGTCACATAAATGTCTATAAATTAAAATTACTATAAGTCTATCTGATAATTATTTAATATTCTCCACTTTTATTCCCAATGGATCATCCAAGGAAATAAACTCATAAGATAACATGACAAATAATTCATGTCCTGTAACTACCATTGCAAATAGAATTTAATGGAATGCACATATATTAAAAAAGAAGTAAATATTATATAAGTGATCATGTACATGCATTGAATAATAGACTTCCACTCCAATCCATATGTTGGATCCGAATCCACATAAAAACATAGGATTTAGTAGCCGTATATCCTTTACCTTGGTTTATTAATCAATGATATGTTTGTATCCACTATGGACGTCCACCACTCCCATCATAAAATGATCACCGAACATTCCACAATGAATACCTTGAGATAAAATAATTAAGATGAAAAACACTACAATAATGGTAAAACTCTAGAAAAACTATCCAACATTCATTTTTATGATTCCCCCATTCCCATAATTTTAGTACACCCATGAATTATCTCTCATACAATTCACTAAGGAAGTACTTATCAGACCCATATACCAAGTCACATGATTCTCTTAGTTAAATAGCTTATTCATTCTACCATAAGTATCATCTAAATTAGTGAGAGGATGTTTAATCACTAGCCATTCATGGAATACTTGTAAGACTCCTATATTTTTAACCACTAGCCCATTCCCAAAATTTAAGACCTTTCTAGGATCCTATGAGATTTCCTTTATGTCAAATCCCCAAACCTAATGTCGAGGATCCCGAGGAATTCTTTTCTCATGATTTTTATCATTCTACACCCCATTTCTAGTTGATATAAGAGAAAAAATAGAGAACATCATTAATTGAGAATAAAAAACAAAAAAAATATATCCCCCTCATATAACTCCATAAACTATTGGGTGTGTTACAACTTCATTATGTTTGGAAAATATTTATCAAGAAACTCATCTTTAATGGTATCCCATTTCAGACCATATCATCATCCATTGTAATTCATGGACCTCCATTATATCCCATTATGTCCTCAAAATAAGAAGGAATCTATAATCAGTCACCCATACCTATGACTCTGGACCAGATCAAAAATTATATTCAAAATTTTAAAAATATCTTCCACATTATATGGGTCACCAATGTATTAAAAGTCATGTGGATTCCTGATTTAGATGTCCTATTATTTATTATTAAATAACAATTTAATGTTTTTACCTTGATTAAGCATAATTAGAATGATTCTTACCTAGAATGTCTCTACAAGAAAAATAATTGTTGTTAGTACTGGAGAATGATTGGGTACAACCTTCTATACAATGGGCAGTGACAAAGAGTCTTCCTCTTTATTGAGATAATAAGGTTTTTCTATATTCTTCACTACTATCAAATATATTAACAGTGGAATTTTTGAAATAAAAAAATAAAATTTAAAACATATTATTTCATTATCTCATTATAGACCCCAATCAGTCTATGGAATGATAGGTTGATTCTCCTAGGAGGTGAACCATATCTAAAGGTAAATCATTATTTGAATAATATAAGGATCATAATCCCTATACATTATTCGTATTCACATTTATAAATAAATGATAACATCATGTACATGTTCGAATAACTAATGGAAGCATAGATATATCTCAATAACTATGGAAATATATATATTGTACTCAATAGATAATACATGTATATCACTAATAGATAGATTAATTCATGTAATTAAATTAAATAGGTATTAAGTTTCATAAAATAAGTATACACACTACTTGCAATACTATGTTCCAACGAATGATGCATCAACACGCCGTAATTCCCATAAAACTATAATATTAGTACATTAAATGGTAATTTAGAGGTCCTTTAAACATGTTATCACTAGTAAAAAAGTAAATACCCTTACCTATGTCCCAAATAGACAATCTTCATTCTACAATGTTCCATGTTATCCACAAATTTAATAATATAAACTCAGCTTTGATACCACATAAATACCCCCTAACCAGAACTGCTAGATATGAGCTAGAGAAAAATAAGCCCTTATGAACTCTTACCTATGCACGTGGTTTTTAATATTCAATGAGGTTTGGAGTTCCATAATTTTTGAAATAAAACCCACATAATTAGTAATGACAAGAATAAATAATAAATCAAAAGAATTCAGTGTCAAAAAAATAAACATTGTTTTAACAAAATACATAGTTGGTATCTCATGCCACAAAAGAATAATAAAGTATGGAACCAAAAATGTTGAAGGTAAAAAAAATAATAAGATATAAAAAAATAAATTTATTATAAATAATCTAGGATATGTATTAACATCTTGTCAAACACCAATTCATTGTCTCCTCAACCCCCTTCATATGGCATTTTCCCATCACCGGATCCTTGGTCAGATAAAATGTTTCTGCATCAATTTTCTTTTACAATTTGCATAGTTTAAACCCTATAGAAAACAACTAATGTGTTTTCACACTGTTTCATGTAAATATATAAAATTTTATGAAATTAAATAAATTAAATTCACAAAAAAATAAAATAACAAAAAATTAACTAAGCCATCACGCGCTGACCAGTAATCTAGGACCCTCTACCCCTTTTTCTTTAGAAAAATGTCATTAAGGATTTCAAAATCCCTCACCACACATCACATGATGTTCCAGAATTCCTAATGTTATATGGAACCATATAGATACCAATAAATGATATAACATTAATAAATACCACACACCCCACCCTAATTGTTGTTGTTATCCATGACATCACACGTTCTATGAAAAACAATTCATTATACATGGATTATATTATATCCCACCTAATATAGTTCACATAATTTGATAACAAATCACTAATGTATTGAAATATTCATTATTGGCCTATGGATGAAGAATTATTAGATCCCATGTATAGATTACTCCACACTCATAAGAAAAATCTATTATCTATCAAATACCAAACGAAACAATCCATTTTCTATAGAAATTATCATGTCATCATTCTACCCCAAAAAATATTCATGTAACCTAAAATGTGTCTCATGAAAATCCTAATACCTAATTTAAGATTCTATATGATATATAGTTACACAAAAAATACATATCATAACAAAAATCATTTATTCATATTGGGAACAATTCAACAATGTCTACACAAAAAACATATAAACAAAAATCAACCATGAGTCTTAGGGGACTCTCACACCAGACTGCATCCTCAAATAAGCATTATTATACAGAATAAAATTTAACTTCCAAAAAATTACATTTAAAAGGAACAATATAGTACGTAATATACTCCCCAATATCATTTTGAGGTAATCCAAATCTCATCGACGAATCATATCCCAAATAACATTGACCACCCTTGAAAAACATGTTTGAATATCAAGGATGCATATCTTGGGTTCCAGGTAAATAAGAATGAAGATTATAAAAGAGACCCTAGGAGATCCTATATTAATATGTATAAATTCTAGAAACACATACCTCATAAATTCCATCAATAAACTCATTTTTAGATATATCTTCTAGAGAATTGTAATTCACATGTTACATTTTAAATGTAAGAGAAGATCATTAATTCTTCATCAATCCTAGAATTGATCCTTCGGTTGAGTAACAGAACATAGATCCTCCATAAACCCATAATAATAATAGAAATATTGTATGGAATTCATAAATATGGTATCAAGATGGTGGGTCTATAATAACATACCAAACAATAACTATAATTCACGAATGATCTATCTCTCGTCGAAGGGATGAAATTGACACAAAAAACAAACCATCAATCAACCAAAGGGTAACCAACATCACATTATATCATAAAGGATCATAAATATAATTCCAATGTATTATAATTCTTTCATTAATACCCAATGAAAATTTTTTCTATGAAGAGGAATCATAACCTCCAGCCCATGAGATTAGAATAGTTGATGTATGATAATATTTCATCAAGAGACATCATCAAATCAATAAATATATGATAGGTATATGAAGGGTAGAAGAATTAATAATTATATTATTATAGGTACCACAAATTAGTCATATATCTATGCCAATATATAAAATAAACAGTGGAATTTAGTATTTTTTTTGTTAAAAATGACTATTTTAGCATCACTGGATTGATCCAACCGTAAAGAACTATGTGGATGAGAATTGGAGTACTCAATTGAAAAGGGAAGAGGATCCTTGTCGGGATCATGGGATTTTATTCATATTTTCTTTTATAACTAAGTGGCATAATAAGTGTAGTACCCCTAGTTTCTGGTATGTAACCCTTTCTTGATGATTTGAAAGTTTTTAAAGTTATGGGTGATTAATGGGAGAGTTGGGAGAACTTTAAATAATGTTTTGAGGAAAAGGGGAGGTCGCATGGGCGGCGCATGGGTTGTCTAAACCGTGCGGAGATACCATGTGTATTTGTCCATTGGGAAGTATATTCCACATAGGCAGTGCACCGTTTTTCTAACTGTGCAACCAAAACATGTGTGGAGTGTCTGTCCAGGTAGTGACTAATGCACAATTACCACATGGTTTGTCTAATCGTGCGAGAAAACACTTCGGCCACTTAAATGGGATCCTATAAAGGTGGATCTCATGTGTTTTCCCCTCTAAGTAGATTATTTTCCCTCCAAAGTGGCTCTAACGTGGGATTTTCCTTCTCTTAAGGTCAGAGAAGAATCTCCCATCGTTACGGAGGTGATTCGAAATCTTCTTTAGGTGAATCGATGCCAGATTCTTGAGATATGTGGTCATTCTTCATCGTTATTGATCGATTTTATAGATCTACATAGATCTACTTCTCCTCTTCTATCAGTTTCATATATCTACACCATTTATGGGTTGATCTAAGTGTTTGGATCTAAATATGATGATATTTGGTCTTGATCTTTCTAGAAGAAGAGATCTAAGGGGATTTTTTGAAGAACCAACTCTGTTTTCTTGTGTGTTCTTCGTTTGTTGGGTTTTTCATCAAAACCTTTGAGGAAAGGAGATTCTATATCAACACCACTTAGTAGAACTGATTGGCATGCTTTCAGATTCAGTGTGTGGTGTGGAATTGATTTTTAAAAGCATAGAATAAATCTTCTTTAGTAATGATTTATGGATTTAGTGGAATTGTATAATCTTGGTGAAATGTTTTGCAATTTGAATTGTCTTCTTGAATTTAAAATGTTGATTTTAATTTATGGAACTACTGAAATTGTAAATGGTTTGATGAAAAATGGGGTTTCAATAAAAAGTGTCTTTTATTGAAATGGTTTGAGATTGAAATGACTTTGATGGAATTGGTTTTCAATAAAAATGAGTTTTATTGAAAAGGTTTGATATTGAAATGGTTTGGCATTGAAATGGTTTTTATGGAAATGGTTTTCAATAAAAAGTTGTTTTTATTGAAAGGGTGTTTTGGCAGGATTGATGGGAAGATGTGTTATGTGTTCATATTACATTCGGAACAGACAAGGGTTAGGAGTCTCCCCCATAAGTGATGGAATGGATAAGGGTTAGGGATCTCCCCCGTCAAACATTCATATTCCATTCGAGGCAGATAAGGGTTTAGGGTCTCACCCATTGGTGTTGGGAAGGATAAAGGTTAGGGATCTCCCCCATCAAACATTCATGTGTATTTGGTTTGGATAAGGGTATGAAGTCTCCCCCATCATTGTTTGGATGGATAAGGGTTATGGATTTCCCCCTCTTCCAGGTAGCATGCATGGTTGGTTTCATGGGTAGTGTAATGGTTGGGTATGCCAAAAAGGGATCATGTGAAATTGTTCTAAAGCTTGTTTGGTTATTTTTCTGGAAAAATAACTTTCTAGAAAATTGGATTAAATTTCCCTTGGAATGACTTTGTTTATGAATGGTTTTGGGAAACTCCTTTATATTTAGTTATAAACTAATTTTGAGAAAATGTTTTATATAAACTGTTTTTATATAAATGTTTCTAACCTTTATATCCTTGTGGGGTGAGTAGGGAATTCATTGGGGAAACCTATTGAGTTTTATACTCACCCCTGCTTTGGCACATTGGTGCTTTTGAAGATGTTGTATTCCGAGACAAAGGTAATGGTAAAGAATATTACTTCTAGTGGCTCATGGTGATACTTAGGAGATGTTGTGGAGCTTAGAGCTTGTGGAGCATGAAGTCGTGGTGTTGTTTTGAGAGTTTTGAGTTGTTCATCTGGTACACCATGATGCTTAGTTTGGCCTTCCTCTGTTGTGTACTTGATTTGGTTTGATATTAATGAAGTTGTTTAGTGGTTATTAATTTTTTCATGCATCATTTAAGTAATTTTATTATTATTCTTGGTTTGTTTATGGATTATATACTAAATGATAAATCTTCCCCCAACTTGTATTTGAAACCCTTCAGCATTTATATCCATCCTTTGGTGTCTTGGGGATGTAGCTTAAGTCCTAGTAATGACTTATTGATCTCCCAAGCCAATGATAATTGGAAGGTCATTACAAATGGTATCAGCTTGTTCGGTCATTGCCTAACAAGTCGTCATCGATGTTCTTGGCCTTGGAGTTGAAATTTATTCTTGTCTATTCCTTGGGTCAATATCTTAGACAGGGTTAGGATTGTTAAAACATGAATTGTATAGCATAAAATGACGTAGCTATCCCGTTTATGCTGAACATCAAGTTACTGGGGTGTTCGGTACATAAGTATTTTGGATACACTTCCAGAATTTTTTAAATCCCATTGTCATGGGTTTAGCCAATGATACGAGAATGACATGCATTGCAGAGGAATGGCTTCCCACTAGGATTTCATATGTCATTGTGATGAATGATTTGTGATTTGGTGGAAGTTGTGAATTTTCAGAGAAAATGCAGAAATTAATATCAATGAATGATTTTAAAAATAGGATATTCAGTTTATTTTGAAAATGGGTTGATTTTAAAAATGCATAAGGAATGTTTTCAAATATTTTTTAACATGGGAAAATGGTTGTTCTGAAAACAATGATGTGATAGTTGATGTCATTGAATTTGAAATGCTAATACATTAGTTGATAGATAGTGAGATTGATGGAGGATGTTGTTGGTTTAGAAAATGGCACCCAGTAGGCGTCCTTAAAACCAACCCGAACAAGATGCAGAGAATGTGGTCGCACCTGAGCCACAGGTGAACCAATAGCTAGTTTAGAGTATTGTCCAAGCTTTTCAAGCCGTGGATATGGGGAAATGGAGGAATTAACCAAGGCATGTGGATCATACCATCCAGTTCATGAAGTAGAATCCCCCGAACATTTGGGGTGATGTTGATCCCAAAAAGGAGTATGTGTGGCTAAGTAGGATGAATCATATCTTTGATTTCATCATCACACCATCAGAGATCATGGTCAAGTTGGATACGTATATGCTTGAGGATCTGCACGTCAATGGTGGGATTTCACGGGGCATGATAAATTGGATAAATCCTAAACATGGGAGGATTTTGAAGAATTGTTCAACAAAAAATTCTACCATCACATGTTCAAGATCCAGAAAACAACGGACATATTTAGCATGAAGAAGGAGAGACTCTCTGTCAAAGAGTTTGTGACTAAGTTCATGAACTTAGTCCATTTTGCACCAGAGGCTGCAGCAAGTGCATCTTTGAAGGCACACATCTTCGAATCGAGGCTACGGAAAGAGATTCGATCAATGATTATGGTGCTCTGTATTACGGATTATATAGTAATGGTAAATAGAGAGACTATTTTTGATTGTGATATCTCAGCATCGATAGGATGAGGTATGATGTTACCGATGGGAAATAGTGGGAAATCAAACTCTAGGAATAAGAGGAAAAGGGACACTTATTTCAATGGTGCATGAGGTAATTAGTATCAGATAGAGGGAGCAGTGAACCTTCCTCCATGACCCCAAAGAAAACAAGGTTAATTTCAGTGTGGTTCCCCTGACCACAATGAAAATATTATATTGCACAACCTAGAGCATGTCACTATTGCAAGCAGATGTGGCATTTACAACACTATTGTAGGAATGCACCGAGGTCTGGTTCGTATGACACCCCTCTTGTGTCACATGCATCATATGATTCGACAGGACATGGACAGCAGAATCAGTCTCTTCAACATAACAAAGCTAGAAATGGTGATTCTCAAAATACCATGAATTCTAAACTAGGGAAATCTCAGGAAGGAAACAAGGAGAATAGTGCAACAATGAAGCAATTGTATGAAGTTGAGAAGATGGTGGTCGATGATCAGGATAGACCATCTTTGGTGAGAGTTACAATTCTTTTGAATTCTACCCTTGGGTAAGGGCTCTTCGAAACCAGTGCATCACATTCATTCATTTCCTCTCGTTCTATTGACATGCTATGTCTAAAACTAGAAATTATGCCTTCTGTTTTGAAACTGAAAACTCTTCTCAGTGAAAGAGAATTTCAGGACTTTCTGTGTGGAGCATGTGCGACAAATGTTCATGGAGCTGAGTTAAAATGGGACTTCGCGATGTTGGACATGGATATCTATGACGTAATCCTAGTTATGAATTGGTTGAAAATGTTTAACTCTCACATCGACTATTATAGGAGAATGGTTAGTTTCACGACTAGGGACGGCATCATCCATCTCTTTAGAGGAGAGAGGATAGTAATGAATGGTGAAAAGAGATTTTTGGCACCAATGGTGGGAACAATCTCTTAATAATTGGTAGCATTGACTCTGGAATCAATGGTATAGATTGACGAAAATAGTTTTCCTGCTGTTGTGGATCAATTTCTAGATGTCTTTCCCAAGAACTTCTTAGGGTTACCACCTCTACGAGAATTGGAGTTAATGATTTATCTACATCCAGGGACCAATCCTATTATCATTCTGTCATATAGGATGTCACCAATAAATTAATGAAAATTGAAAGTGCAGTTAGAGGGGTGGGAAAGAAAGGGTTTCATTCAACCAAGTACTTCGCAATGTCCAGCACAGGTGTTGTTATTGAAGAAGGTATATGTAACTCTTCAGTTGTGTGTTTATTATCATAAACATAACCATGTTACGATGAAGAATAGATATCCACTTCCAAGCATTGAGGATCTATTCAATAAATTAAGGGGATCTCAGTGGTTCTCTTATATTGTCTTGCGATTAGGATATCACCAATTGCGAGTTTGAAAGGATGGTATTCCAAAGACAGCTTTTAGAAGCAGATATGGCCATTAGGAATTTGTATTCATGCCTTTCGGTATAACAAATGCACCAACGGTCATGATGCCTTTGAAGACTCAGATATTCCAATGATATTTGGATTCTTTTGTTTTGTTTTTTTTTCGACGATATCTTGGTGAATTCAAATACATGGGTTGAGCATTAGGTGAACCTGGAAACAGTTTTACAAATCTTGAGAGATCATCACTTGTATTCCAAATTATCAAAGTTTGATTTTTGGATACATGAAGTATATTTCCATGGCCATGGAATTTATAAGAAGGGAATTTCTATTGAACCTGAAAAGAAAGAATCTGTTATCTCGTGGAAACAACTGATGAATGGGTTCGAGATACGAAGTTCTCATGGACTAGCTGATTACTACTAACGCGTTGTGTGTGATTTCTCACGACTAGCATCACCAATGATAGATCTGACTAAGAAGAATTCTCTCTTCCAATGGATTGAAAAATGTCATAAATACTTTCAGAAACTGAATGTTCGGCTTACATCAGCACCTATCATGATCTTTCCAGAATCAGGAAAGGGGAATTTGGTGTATTGTGATGCTTCAGGATCAGGGTTGGGTTGTTTTATCATGCAATGAGATCATGTTGTTTATTATGTCTTAAGGAAGTTGAGGGTGTACGAGAAGAATTACCCAACACATGATTTGGAGTTAGCTGCGGTTGCCTATGCATTGAAAACATGGTGACATTATCTATTTGATGAGAAATTCACTGTGTTTACGGATCAAAAAAGCATGAAACACATTTTATCACAGCGTGATATGAACTTAAGGTAAAGGAGGTGGATGGAGTACCTCTAAATGTATGACTTTGACTTGATGTACACACCGTGGAAAAGAAATTCGGTGGCAAATTCATTGAGTAGAAAGTCATATGCTTAGTTAGCGAAAGAAGCATCAGATGAATGGCAATTTATGTTGGTCTTAGATGACATGAATGTGGAATGTGAAGACCGAGGTGATGTTGCTTTTTTCTTTTCAGCTACACTTCTTCATGATTTTGTAATGATGATCAAAGAATCACAATCATCTGATGCATAATTTATGGTTGTAAGTTCAAAACTCAATGATGGGGATAACATTGATAGCTGGAAATTATATGGGGGTTCAGTTTTGTGTTTTAGAGATCAGATGGTTGTACCAATGTTTTTTCAGGAACAACTCCTTCATGCTTACCACCATTAAATATGGGTTGTACACCCATATACACAGAAGATGTATAAGGCTTTGAAGGTGCAGTTTTATTGGAGTAGCATGAAAAGTAAGGTGGCCAAGTTCGTCTCAAGGTGCCTAACTTGTCAGTAGGTTAAATTAGAGCATCATAGACCATCTAGTATGTTAAAATATTTTCCCTTCCCAGTGTGGAAATGGGATCAAATAGCAATGGATTTTTTTATAGGTCTTCTAAGAACGGTTCAGAAACATGATGCCATTTGGGTGATAGTGGGTCTTCTAACCAAGTCGGCCCATTTCATCCCTTTTCATGAAACTCATATGGTGGAAGATCTTTAAAAATTCTATATCTGAGTAGTGGTAAATATGCATGATGTACCAGTGTCTATAGTCTCATATAGAGATCCGGGGTTCACATTTCGTTTCTAGAAATCATTACAGCAAGCCCTTGGAACTCAGGTGACTATGAGCATGACGTATCATCCTCAGACCGATGGGAAATCCGAGCAAACGATAAAAACATTGGTAGACATGTTATGTGATTGTGTAATGGATTTAGGTTTCTCATGGGAGGATCATATATCCTTAATGGATTTCTCATACAATAACATCTATCAAGCCTCGATACGCATGGCTCTGTTTGAAGCATTGTATGGGAGTTTTTGTCGTTCTCCACTATGCTGGGTGGAAATGGGTGAAACATCAATAGTCGGGCCAAGCCTTGTCCAAGAAACAATAGAGATGATTCGGTTGATTAGATAATGGATGGAGATAGCTAATAGTCATAAAAAATCTTATGCAGATGACCGTCGAAGATCGTTGTCATTCATAGTCCATGATCATGTCATCTTGAAGTTCTCCCCTAGCCTTTGTCATCTTCTTTTTGGGATGTAGGGAAAGTTATCTCCATGATAAATTTCCACTTTTTAGATACTATAATGAGTTGGAGGGGTTGAATATCTATCGGTATTTCCACCATGGTTCAGTTTGGTGCATAATGTGTTCCATTGATACATATCCCAATACAGATGGCAATCCATATACTTCATTGATACATATCCCAGTACAGTTTATGGATAGGCAAGAGAAATCATTGTGTAGAAAAAGAATCGGTCTAGTGCGGGTTTTATGGAAGCATGGTCGGATTCTGAAAGAGACTTGGGAATGTGAAAAGAAAATAAAAGAGCAGTGGCCGGAACTCTTTCAATTGCATGAAGTTTTTCTACTTTTTGAGGATAGAAAGTCCAATGCTGGGGAGAATGTAGAACCCCCAGTTTCTAGTATGTAACCCTTTTTTGATGATTTTAATGTTTTTAATGTTAAGGGTGATGAATAAGAGAGTTAGTAGAACTTTAATTTAGGTTTTGAGGAAAAGGAGAGGTCACACGGGAAGCGCATGGGTTGTCTAAATCGTGCAGCCAAACTGTGTGTATTTGGCCCTTGAGGCAGTAGCTTCCACATGGGCGGTGCACAGTTTGTCTAACTTTGCGGCCAGACC
Source organism: Viscum album (assembly GCA_963277665.1). Lineage (NCBI taxonomy): Eukaryota > Viridiplantae > Streptophyta > Magnoliopsida > Santalales > Viscaceae > Viscum > Viscum album. The sequence continues at coordinate 1,187,460,032 of OY728157.1, read as the reverse complement.
ATGCGAGGAGTGTCTTCCGAGGCAGTGCCTAAAGCACGGTTAGCGCATGGGTTGTCTAACCATGCGAGCAAACCATGCAGCTACTTAAACGAGATCCTATAAAGGTGTATCTCACACATTTTTGTCTCTATGTTGCTTGTTTTTCCTTAAAAGAGGTCCAAACTCCGGATTTTGCTTCTTCTATAGTCAGAGAAGGTTCTCCGATCATTTTGGAGTTGACCTGAAGGATTCTCTTGGCAAATTGAAGCTGGATTATTGAGGAATGTGATCGTTGTTCATCATTCTTGAACGATTACTTAGATCTACTTAGACCTACTCCTCTTCTATCGATTTCAAATATCTAAACCCATTATGGGTAGATCTAAGTGTGTGGAAGCCATATATGATGATATTTTTTCTTGATCTTGCTAGGAGAAGAGATCTACGGTTGGTTTTTCAAGAACCACCTCGGTTTTCTTGTGAGTTCTCTGTTTGTTGGGTTATTCGTCTAAACCATTGAGGTAGGTGAATTCTTTCTTGACTCCACTTAGTAGAACTAATTGTAAAGCATTCAAATTGATTGTGTGGTGTAGAATTGATTGTGAAATTCAATTAATAACTCTTTTTAGTGAAGATTAATGGTTTTATAGAAATTATGATATTTTGGTGAATTCTTTTTCAATGTGATTTTGCTTCTTGAATTTAAAATGTTGCTTTTAAATTATGTATTTTCTGAAATTGTATATTGGTTAATGAAAAATGGGTTTTCAATAAAAAAGGGTTTTTATTAAAATGGTTTGATATTGAAATGTGTTTGATGGAAATGGTTTTCAAGAAAAATGGAGTTTTATTGAAATGGTATGGAACTGAAACGGTTTGGCATTGAAATGGTTTTGATGGAAATGGTTTTCAATAAAAATGTGTTTTTATTAAAACGGTGTTTTGGCATGATTGATGGCAAGATGTTGTGTGTTTTCATATTGCATTTGGGACAGAAAAAGGTTAAGAGTCTCCCCCATTAGTGTTGGGATGGATAATGGTTAGGGATCTCCCCCATCAAACATTCACATTGCATTCGGGATGGATAATGGTTAGGGGTCTCCCCCATCAATGTTGGGAAGGATAAGTGTTTAGGCTCTCCCCCGTCAAACATGCATGTTCATTTTGGTTGGATAAGGGTATGTAGTCACCACCATCATTGTTGGGATGGATAAGGGTCAGAGCTTTCCCCCACTTCTAAGTTTCATTCATGGTTGGTTGCATGTGTTGTGGAATGGTTGGGTATGCCAAAAAGGGATCCCGTGAAATTATTCTAAATCTTGTTTAGTTTTTTTTTTGGAAAAATAACTTACTAGAAAATTGGTTTAAATTGCTCTTAGAATGCCTTTGGTTATGACTGGTTTTGGGAAACTCATTTATATTTAGTTATAAACTGATTTTGAGAAAACATTTTTTTAAAATGCTCTTTATATAAATGTTCCTAACCTTTATATCCTAGTGGCATGAGTAGGGAAGTCATGGGGGAAACCTACGGAGTTTTATACTCAACCCTACTTTGGCACTTTGGTGCTTTTGCAGATGTTGTATTCCGGGACAAAGGTAAAGGTAAAACATATTATTTCTAGTGGCTTGTGCTGATGCTTAGGAGAGGTTGTGGTGCTTGGAGCTTGTGGAGAACAGAGTCATGGTGTCTTTTGAGATTTGTGAGTTTTTTATTTGGTGTACCTTGATGCTCAGTTTGGTCTTCTGATGTTGTGTACTTGATGTGGTTTGACAGAAATGAAGTTCTTTAGTGGTCATTAATTTGTTCATGCATCATTTACTGAATGTTTTGTTGTTCTTGGTTGGTTTATGGGTTATTTCAAAATGGTAAAATCGTCCCCCAACTTGTATTTGAAATTCTTCGGCATTTATTTCCAGCCTTTGGTGTCTTTGGAATGTCACTTAAGGCATAGTAATGACTCATTGAGCTCTCAAGCCAATGAGAATTGGCGGGTCATTATAATAAGGGTAATTAAAATTCATGGGGTAAATTTAATGTAGACCTAGCCTATCTACACCATTGATATGGTGGGACTCATAATATTTATATTTCTTGGACCCTAGAATATTGGGGTTAAAGGTAGAACAACCTAGGATTCAATAGCACCATTATCTAGAGAGTGTGGTATGAAGATAACTACAGACCTACAGTAACCCCACCATCTAGCTGGGGGTGTCCATCGATTGTTTCATGGTTTTTTACAACAATTACAACTGAAAGCATTCACACAACACCCCATACACTAGTTTTATAAACCATTATACATAAAAACATACAAACAAATACCATTGAAGGTGAGTAATAAATAGAGAACATTTATATTTTCAAATATAAATTATCTTATAAATCGAATTATGGGAGGATTTTATAAATCATTTGTGACATTCAATAATTAAATGGAAACTAAATCATTATACTTCTCTAACATCCTTATTATTATTATATAGTTTTGTGACTCTAGAAAAAATTTATCCACATGATATTATGAAATATTTATCCATCTTAACCCATCTGTTTTTTTATCCATAAAATAATCAATTTTAATTTTCACCCCATGAAATAATTTTGAGTACTTTTACCATTCTAGGAACATTGCATATCATTCCATAACTACATTTTTATTTGAGTTATCATAGAGAAATTTTCCTCCTATCTCTTTAAGATATCATATAATGATATTCTCTATGATTTATGAATATAATTTATATAATGTATTATCCTGAAAAAAATTACTCATAACCCAATACCCTAATACGATAAAAAATATCTAGTATAATAAGTCAAATGGGATAAAATTAATCAAATTAATTTTAACACCTTTAATAATATATGTCCATATTTTAATTTATATGCCTAAAATTGTACAGGTATTATTTAATGATTCATCATCAATATAATAATGTTTAATAAGGATTGGTTATACCATTCACTAATAACAATATATTAAATAGTATAAGGAGTTGGGACATTAGATAATATATAAAAAAAATTATTTACTCAATAAAGCCCTGACTTATATACTCTATACCACTATCATATTAACATTTCATTATCATCATACTCATTTGATTAAATACTTCACTATCTCATTCATTAACATTCTCAAATGAATATGACTTACAACTTATGAAGTTGACATATCGTTTTCAACTAAAATTAAGAGTTGAAGTGTAACGCCCCGACCCCAGCTGCCCAGAGTCGGTGCATTACTTCGTAACATTGGCATGATCACAAGAAAGATCAAATCTCGAAAGACCGATTGGTTTAGTAGCCTTGGAAACACTAGATATATTCATAAGTTTTACATTACATCATAAAATGAAAAACTACTACAACAACATAATGTTTCCATAGTCCACACTATAATACCCTCATAATATCCCTGCAGGTCATTCATAACTTACATCTTCACATCCTGGGAAAAATAAAACATGGAAAAGGGGTGAGCTCAAATGCCCAGTAAGGATAACAATATAGCGGAAACTTTCATAAATAAGAATAAACTTTTAAGGCAATGTATAACTAAAACAAAAGCCTTTCAAACAGGAACTTTCAACATGGTATGGCATAAATAAAATGAAATAATGCCATTTACTTATTCACATGGATATTCTACTAATTGAATAATCACATGCAAAAATCAATAACCACTTTCATAATGTTGGAATGCATAATGCTAAACGTTAATTTCTTTGTCTAGGCCTCATCCCAAGACCTAGGGGTTACTTCTAACCGGAACCCAACCCGGAGTGCCTCTAATAACCGGACACCAACCCGTAGTGCCTCTAATAACCGGACACCAACCCGGAGGGCATACTTTTACCAGTCCCTAACCTGGAGGGCTTACTTTAACCAGTCCCCAACTTGGAGGGCTTACTTTTACCAGTCCCCAACCTGGAGGGCTTACTTTTACCGGTCCCCAACCCGGAACATACTTGTTTATCACATTCATCTGAAGAAAAGTTTGAAATATAACATAAACATTCGGATTAAAACTAGCATACGAAATGTCAATAGTTTCACCATAAACTATGAATGGTATAAAATAGCACATCCACAGTCAAACATATCACAAAACCTTCAATACAATATAGAAGTTTTGTATTATAATAAATCAACTTCAAATAAGCGTAAAATCCATTAAAGGATGTTGACATAGATGAAATCAAAATTCTTTTTAAAGAAGTATCTCCTTTTATTTTGAAATCATTTAAGATCCATATAAAATAAAACATTTTCTTTGAAAATATTCTTATAAGCTTGTATGGAAAGCTTCGACGATTTTATAACGGCGGAAAATAACCGCACCCGCCGTATAAGTTAAAAAAAACATTCTTACCTCAATTCTGTCGAAAAGGTTAAAAAGGACATTGTTTTGAAAACGACGGAAGGATTCCTTTATAAACCTCTTATAAAAATTCAAAAAAGGGTATAAATGACTTTAACCCATATTCTTGTAAATAGTAAAAATGTTTTGAAAAACATTTTTAAGAAAACATGGATGTGGATGATAAAGAGATCCCAGTAGATTATTACGTATATACAACCTCGGATAATGAAGAGATTGTGAAATAACCCTTACCTTGTACTTTTTCCTTGGTTGGGGTAGGTTAACCTCCTGTATAATGGTGAAATAATTGTTACTAAATTATACAAGAATCATATACATTAATATGATATCATATATGATCTTTTAATATCGATTTATAATAATATCTTAGTATTATCGTTGTTTCGGGTGTTAACTTACTTGTTTTCTTTTATATGTTTTGTTACGTAAGACCTTTTTGTAAAGGATAGGTTGTATATTATTCATATCCAGAATGATATCAAGTCCTTAAACATCATTTTTAAATCATCAAATGATAATTATACTTGAATGGATACGATGGAGAATGAATCTCATCGCGTTCGTGGAGACGGTAGTCCGTACGTACGCACGAGCGACAATATCATTATTTGATATTAAAATAATATATAAATGGATGGTATATCATATATAAAGAATCATTAACATGTTATATTTATTATTTACATGAGTTACACATCATTATTATACCCATCCAAATAATAATATATTGAATAACAATTACACCACGACGTGGAGACGGTAAGCCGTACGTACGCACGTATGGTGACATGTTATTCAAAGGGTGGATAGAATACTGAATATGGTTGTACCATATTTATAATAACATCACAGTATATGTGAGATACTGGAGTTATTACTTTAGAATGGTAACAACAAAGGAAGAAGAAGTGGAAGAAGAAATGAACTTAGAAAAGGGTGGTGAAATCATTACCTCTTCTTCGGGTTCTTCCTTTGGATTTGATCAAAAGGGCTCCTTAGGTTGGCTTTCTGATCAAACTAAGGCCTCTAGGTTGTAGTGAGGGATGTTGGGAGATTATTTGGGCAGAGTTTGGCCGAACCAAAAGGCTTTGAAGGTGTGAAGAAATGAGAAGGAGGAGTGCCCTTTTATAAGAGGGGTGAGGGGCACCTTTGGAAAAGCTAGAAATATTAATTTATAATAAATTCATATTCGGTTTCCAAAGGCTCCAAAGTTGACTATTCAAAGGATGAGGTAGGGATAGGTCGAAAACAACTCATCCAATAGAATTTAGACAGGTTTGGGTACTTATATTAACCTTATCTTTAAGTATTAACTCTAAGTTAATTAGTTTCACTTTTACAATGTCTATTTGTATTTTTATATAATATGGTTAATAAACTTACTATATACATACAAGCGACCCCCAAGTGGTCCATTAATGATTAACCTATCATAATATAAGTCTCTTGGCCGAACCTTAGATTTTTAGGAATTTAATATCAATTAATAATATAATATTTGTTTTAAGAACTCTTTTATGTCAATTTTGACACTATTCAATAGTTGATTTTTGTGAAACTCATAACAGATTGATTACTTCAAAAAACGTCAATTAAATCAATCCTAATATATCATATTATCCTTGAAAATTAGTTTAATTCATTAAAAGTTTCATATTATATTTTTTTGGGTATTTATAATATCAATTATTTTAATTTTTCACTATTATAGTAATTACTGCATCATCATTGTGTCATATATAAAATAAATTATTTAATGTCTAAAAATTATAAATAAAATATAATTATGTAGGAAATCTTTTTATCTTTCTAATGAATATTTATAATCTAAAATCCAACTTATATAACTCTATGTAACAATTGTTTTACTAAAAGATATATGCTTGTGTCATTTTTGTATTCATTTTGACTTAATTAAAATAAAGTGTCATTATCACTTACACGTGGATCCATGGGGTCCCAAAATTGACACAAAGATGCCCATGGTCGACCATTTATCAACCAATAGGGTTAAGACACGTTTTAGGGTAATTTAGTATTATTATAATATTATTTTTTTAACCCTTATTTACCGGATTTACTCTTAACCATGGTAAATAAAATATTTACCGTAGTAATTATTCAAAATGACTAAAAATAAAAGTTACCTATTTACACAATTTGAACATCCTGATTCCAAATATGGAATCCATTTTCCTAAATTATAAACATAGAAGTGGCAGAAATTAATTTAAAATTAATTCCCGCTGTCAAAACAAAAAGCGTGTTTTTAAGAGATAATAACTATCAAAAGATTGACACTTGTTTATGTTCGGTTTAATTGTAAAATTATGTCCAATGAACAAAATTATATTAAATAGTAAAAATATATTATAAATATACTTTAAAACCACTCAAATTCATAATTTATCACTATTAATTATTTTGATTAAAAAAGTTGTTTTTAATTAAAATTTAGTAATTTTCACTATTCATCAAAATATGAAAGTTATCCGAAAAGTACCAAAATTTCACCTTAGGATAAATTTGATATTCCGAATCCAAAAATGAAGTCCATTTTAAAATATAAAATATATATAACTTCAAAAAGTAGGTATTACTATTCATAACAGCTAGTTTGATTGGTTACGGTGTGTTAGAACTCGAAGTTGCGTACAACACACGCTACTGTTTTATTCAAAGGAAATCGTACCGTGGAAGCTTGGGATGTTTCATTTTAAATTTTTTGATGTCTCCATTTAGTAAAAAAGTTTAAAATATTGTATTTAAAAAGGTTTCACTATCAAAAGTTGATAAAAGTGCAATACTGAAAATGAATCTGTTCTTGCATTATGACTAAGAAACTCATAATATGGATTCTAAAATTATAAGGATTATATAAAGTTTAAAATTTAGTTAATACTATTCATGACCTATTTTAATGGTTTTTTTTGGGTAAGTCATGGTGCAATTGAACTCAGTGTTGCGTGTAGTGCAAGTTATTGAATTATGAAATCTTGGGGTGTTACATGAAGTAATGAAAGTTGTGATTCTATCTAAATTCGTCACATGAATTCTTCTCATACATCCATGTGAAATTATTAACAAATAACTATTTCCCTTTTCGAGTTATTCATTAAATTTTTCTCAAGTCATTATAAAATAAGAAAAATTATATATATAATGATTTTAGCTCAAAAAATTAAAATTCACTACAACTAACAAAATCAATTATTTCTTATTTACGATTCCATATTGTTGATCTGATAACATTGTGTATGAAGATTTATGTTCATGTTATTTATTATCAATTACCTTTTTGAGGTTTCTAAATAATTTTCAGTAAATTATAATAATTAAATGTGATATACAATAAAATATGTTATCTTCCTAATAGAATAAAATAATTTTTTCATAAATCAAATCAGATCCATCTATGACTAATCATAAAAAATAAATATTGTGTTTAATTACACATGGATTAAATGAAAAATTCAATAAAAAAATCAATAAAATCGATAATATGAAATGGCATCCTCTTATATGTAACTCATATATCCTTAATACATTTATGTCTTGATTATCTACTTCACATTCTTTAATATTCAACCAAAATAATTATTACATTTTTATATACATATATTATCCAAAAGATTAATCTAATATAGAATTTGTATAAATAGAAAAATAATATTTGATAATAAATATACATAATTCTTCCTTTTGTTTATTCAAAAATGTACACTTAATTTTTCTAATAGATATTCTATATATAGGAGAAAAATACTCATTAGAATACCTCTAGATATTATGTATCATTAAAGTGTAATTAAAAGGTGTATTTGTGATTGATTCTGAATTGGGACTTTTTCTATGTCCATTAATTTTGTTCACTACATGGAATAATTTTTTATCCATCATTATATCAACTTTTTCTTCATAAATCATTATGAATTGGACTATAAGTGACATATACAATTTATTAATATGGAAATAATAATAAAACTTGACCTTCATGAAAAATGGGGGAGAGATGATATCATTAGATATCACAATTTCAATATCAAATCCCTATGTTTTCAAACACTGAATTCAATCGATCATCATGAGTATATATTCTATAGTAGAGGCTCACTCAGCCAACATGCATATATAGAGGTTATTTTTGATAGATAATATTCTTTTTTCATCTATATCTTTGTATAGTTCTTTGATATTATATATCATTAGTAATGAATCCTTTTATCCATGCTATAATTACTTCTCTCTATACATTTATGAAACTATAATTCATTATACTTGTAAATTATTTTCTAAATTTATATTGTTTAAATAAATTTCATCCTCTCTCATTTCCAGAGTGGGTTTAATTGGTAAGTGGGATTATAGTACATACTACATCTTCTAATATCATTTCAAAATGTTATAACAACTACAACGCTCTTGAAATAATTCACTAGTAAATAATTTTTTTATCTGAAGTCAATCACAATGGTAGTGAGAGAATTATATTTCTAACCGTTATGTATAACAAATAAAATAAGTTTTTTGTTCCTTATAATTATTATCATTTATAAAAGAAATAATTAATTACTTTTTACATCCCTAAATATTTTTTTACCCCTTACAGTTCTTGTGATTTGTTTTTAAATATCCATTTGCGATGATATTCTTGGGGAATGACCCATTATTCCCCTCAGTAAAGTATGATTGATTCCTTTACAAATTATGTGAAGGTATTTATGCATGCTTTTATCATTAAAACTATATTAATACATTGTTATAGTATATATTTAGTGGACTCCCAAAACCAAAAATTCAATTCTCCTATTCTCTAAAAATTTTCCCTTAAATTACACCATGCATGTGAGGGTAACTTCTCAAGATGCAACTTTGGATATTTAAACTATAGACATCAATTTGAACTACCCTATAATTACAATTTTTTAATAATTTACAAACAAATATATTGGTTTATATTGATATTACAAATGAAGTGATATAATATATTTAATTATATTATATATTATTTTAATAACTTTTTTACCGAATGTATAATTTACCATAATTTATTATTTTAAACATTTTTTAATATTTTATTTCATACATATGTTATTAATTTACCACATGTGATAAAATTACATATTCATTTTCGTAAAATTTACATGATTAAGATTATTTTATTGCACACTTTCTATAATTATTAACTCTATTAAATAATAAAAGTCATAAATAGTTACCTTTATCTTATAAAATAAAATCATATCCTTCTTATTCATATTTATTATTGAATGAATATTAATTTTATTATAATAATTTATTTAATTTAATTAATAAATTAAATAAACCTTTCATTATAAAAAAATGTAAATAACCATGTCACAAATACATCTAATGATCATGAGGATTATTTACTGGTTAGTTTAAAATAGAGCAATAAAACAACATAGGACCAAGAATAAATTACTCCATGATCTATAAATTACTTGAGTCAAAATATATACTTTTTTATTATATATCACCTTATTTTTGTAAGTCGGACTAGGGTAAAATCAAAATAGGGGGTTAATATCCCTTTAAAAACAAGGAAACCATTGAAGAAAATAATGAATAATTTCTTATTTTTTATGTCTCGAGATAATGAATTTTATTGGAAGAAATTTTAGATTACAATTAAAACAAAAAAAATTGAATGAGAAACTATATAACTATATATGTTTATAAAATTGGATGAATAAAATAAAGATTGATTCTTAAGTTAAATAACTAAATGTATTCATGGATTAAATAATTTAAAAACAAATGAAAGAATGTGATTAGTAAGTAAAAATTTGGAAATTAAATAGGGAATTAAATTTTCTAAGGTTTTCCAATAATATATAAAATAGAGACTCAGTGACTAAAAACTCTATAGAATGATGATTTAATGTATTACTCTTTTGTATTTTATTTTAGCCAATAAAAAAAGAACACCTTTTATCATTTGGTTTTAGTAATAAACAAGAATTACAATCCAACCTATATTTTTAATGTTTTTTTCTATATACCTAAAAGATAAATATAATAATTTACTTTTATTCCTTATGCTCAAGTATATATCTTTAATGGTAGGGAGAACGAATATTTTTATAATAAATAATAAAATGGGACTGAAAAAAGGAAATCACATTTTATCTCGGTATTAATTATCTAAAAATAATAGAAAAAAAATATTGGGGATCATGAAAACAATGATGGAAATTAGGATTAATACTATAACATTGTCACACATTATATTTTAGATTGAAATACATTTGAATTGGGATCACGTTTTTAAAATTTTGTGATCGTAGTATGTTGGCATGGGAGAATTGATTACATGGTGAATTTTCAATTCTCTGAAGGGTCTATTTGTATCCATACAAATAATAATCATCTTATAAACATTCTAATGGGAACTAAAGTCATGGAAGACAATTATTATGAATTTTTTTATTATTAAATTCTATCTCAGAGCTTCTATCTCAGCCCCATATGATATATGGTAGCCTTTATAGAGTAGCTGCTAAACCACCTAGAACTCAAGACACATAGCCTTCTCCCACTTGGTATTGGGTGATCATCCAACAATAGGCATTTGGACACATAGAGCATGTAATGCATCTACAATACTACATTAGTTAGTTGTTTCTCTTTCTCCTGTGTTCTTGTGAAATTATTCTACAAGGGGAGGTTACTTCCTTTACCATAAAAGGCTGACGGAAATGCACCATCTTACTAGTGTTACATTTTTTAGACTAGTCACCTTCATAACAACTTATATTCTATATGTACATTTGATATTTTTGAGAAAATTACTCCATGAGTTAAAAAAAATCATGAATTCTCCAAGGATCCTTCAACATTATTTAAGACTCCTAACACAGTGGATTTTTGTTTATATAATATGATTATTAAATGAAATTGTTAGATATATTAAGAAGTTTTCACGATCATTAAAACTTAATAAGATGATAAGAATGATAATATGTTCTTTTTATTATAAAAACACATGAAAATTAAGAGAATAATAATGTATTATAGAATGTATATCAAGATAATAATGATAAGCGATTGAAATTATTTTATGATTTTTCTCCATATATAAAAACAACCTCATTTCTATCCCAAAATAACTTATCAAATTTCTACCTATAATTAATTGACAATGAGGAAAACAGTTACTAGATATTTCTAAAAATACCAATATTTATCACCCTTTAAATAAAAATAAGAAAAAAATTACACCATTTATATTATCAATAATGAGTCATAATTAGAGTTATATTATTTGAAAATATAATATTTAAAACTATAGTAATAATCAATACTTTAATTTTGAGAGATATTAAAATAATGCTTCCAAAAATGTAGAAAACTAAAAAATTTAAAAGAAATATTTTCAATAATTTCCATGAAAAAAAACAAATTTAAATTAAAAAATAAATAATACAATACAAAGAAAATAATTAATAAATAATATCAATGATGCTCACAAGTAAAATAATTTTTTAAAAAAATTATTAAAAAGTGCCTCTTATATATTATTTCCTTATAAATAATTATCTCCCATATTTCCTTTGAATGTTTTGTGACTCGATGATTGATTGTGGGGGGATTGAATGTGCTATTCAGCTATTCACATTGGGTTTTCCATTTTTATCATTCATATAATCTCCCAATGATACCCACATGTATAAAAATGTTCTGAATTCTTTCCAAAGGCATATAGTAATTCAGTATTCAATATTCAAAGACACTTAAGAACTCACATTGGTTAAGAAGATGTCATGTTTGGATCATAAAACTAAATTTGGAAAAATTATTACATACTCCATATCTCTTGTAAATTTGTGAGATATGTTGTTGAATCTAATCCTAATGTTGATAGATAACTGGTTACCCTATCCACATGTTTATTTATTGAATCCTTTTATTTATAAGGGGGTTATATTAATGATTCGATCTATATGTATATGAGGTTCATAAACTATTTCATGAAATTTCATAAATTGGGAAGGTTTTTATACTGTTAAGTAATGTGCGTTAGAACTCGAGAGTTTACTATTATCCAAGATGAATAATGATATCATGGGGATGATATAGATTTTTTATGATGCGTCCTCATATCATTTTTATGATAAGAATAAAAACCCATGTATTTTTTTTGATTCATGATATTTAATGTCATGAATGTAATAAATATAAAACGAACATAGGATATGGATATCAAGATCAATCCATAGGAATGTCTCCAATGTATCATGATTATAATAGGAATTAGATTCATCATAGTTCAATGTGTCATTAGAATATACCTTGTGGTAGATGATTTATAAAGGGGCTATCATATCATGCTTAGGATTGGGGATCACATAATGAGGACTCCCAGGAAGGGGGATAATTCATGAAATGATTTATTTTATTGATAAAAATACCCATGCACATGTGATCTATGATCTGTTTGAGAAACGTGTGATTAATACTGATGAGTCTCATCACAAATTTACATAGGGTTTTTACAATGAGGCTTCCATGACGGGGTGTTTGACATGGGATCTGAGCCTTAGGAAGGTGTCCTATGTATCCTATATATAGTAAAAATTTGAGTATCTATAGTACATTTTACTTCTCAATCTATTTACATTTGAGTAATAATGACAACCCAATAAGAGAGATTGGGTCCCATGGGTTAGAGTGTCTGAGCCATAGTGGTACATACACTAGGGTAGATTCCCTATTGAATATTTGTTCTTAGAAATTCATTATAAATATCCATTTAATTATAGTAATAAATGTTCTCAATGTTCAATTAGTGGAATTCCTGAATATGTCTAATTGAAAAAGTTATCATGTCCCTGGATATATAATATACATGTCTTTATTTCCTACCAAACATGTTTGAGAATGATTTGATAGGTCTTATTTATTTAGAAGAAATTTCAAAAGGCAATCACATGATCTAATTAACTTTTACAATGTATGTATCATATCTTGGATGACATTTATGAAGGATTTCACATGACTAGGATAACATGTGTGAAGGGTGTCACTGGACATGGGTGACATATCCTGATGATACCATAGGACTTTATCAAACATGTCTATAGGACATCAAAATACATTTTTGACATGATTTTATGGTGTTGTAGGATTTTTTAGACACATCTAGGGGACTTTGTGCTATCCAGAAGGAATGTCCTAAGGGTGTCACATGACTTGGGAAACATATCATCATGTGGTCTCTTGATCTGGTTAGGAAATCTAAATCAAATAAATATTAGTGTATACATCTTCATGTAAGTATTCATTATTTATTCAATAATTTTCATTATTTAATTTCATATTTGATTAATGTCTTTTCAAGAATTAGCTTATTTAGGTTTCACATGACCTAATAAACATGTGAAACAACCTTCTCATGATCTGTTTGGTTTTTTATATGTTCTTTTCATTATCGATATGGCGATCATGAAGATTATATATTCTTGCTAGGGTGATTAACTAGATTTACCTAGTGGAATACCCTTGTGATCTCCTGAACATCCTCTCCGAGAAATCTACTCTCAAACTACCATGAAACATTTTTGAGTTCAATGTCCATGCATAATACTTTTTGCTGACATGGAGGGATTTATAAGCATCCCTACCCTGGTTATATGCCACCTTTCCTAGTGTATATCCATGAAATTTGGGCTTTTGTAAGTGGATGGATATTTTTCAAATAATTATTTCTATGATCCTTATACTGGTCATCTCAATCGTCGCATGATATTCAACAACAAAAATATCACCATGTCATCCAAATATTCACTAAACCATAGATTATCAATGATATATCCAATAATATTGTTGACATGTAAATAATACATCAAAGTATTAGTCTAACAAGCCTATGAGTTTTTGTGAGATACGGAAACCCATCTAAAGGTATTATCTTAATCATATATGACTTTTCTGGGGTCCTTTCTGTGACTAAGGTGACTCATCAGAGGCCTTTCATGAGATCCATATGAAATATCAAATGTGGCCTCCACAGGATCAAATTGATAAATTAACTAGTCCCCTTGTGATTTAGAGTGCATCAATGTTTCCTCCCACCATGAGATTATTCTTTTTTTACCATTTTATTTTCGTCTTTATTATAAGAGAATAATAGACCTCATGATGGAATGTGAGTATTGTCATAGGGATCTACTATGCTTGTCTATGGTGCATCATGTGATCAATGTTGGGTCGTGTGATAGTGTGAGATCATTTCATGGTATAATACCCATGTTTATATATATATATAAATGTGTACCGCATAATAGAATAGGAATTTACATGGTATTTCACATGATGATTTTGACATGACAATATGCTCTCACGGAACAAAGTGGACTTGTTTCCAAGGACTTCATGCAGTCATGTGAATGGAATGATCATTTCATATGAATATAAATGTAACTAATAGTCATAATATCCTTCCTCCTTATTTGAAATTTAGTTAAAAATGGTATTTGGATGATTTTCAAGAATTCATCATTTGACATGTTTCAAGATCAGAATAGCTTGTATAGCAGCCTTTGCATGGTCATTAGTTCTTGTGAGTATTCCTTCACTGAAAATTGGGGGTTTTTCAGTGGGGAATCCCATAATCATATAAAGATAATTTAATGTTCATTATTCATTAACATGTACCTGAAAATGTCATTAAATCACATTTACATCTCTAATTTATGTAATTTTCATTATTCAAATGCCTTATCTTACTTTCTTTTGGACATAAAATAATACCCCTGATTTGGGTATGTCATCAATTATAGAATTTTTGGTGCCAATTAGTGGGTTTTAACAACTTCTCCACTATAGGAGTGATGTCCTATATAAAAGGACCTAATTAAATTTAAATTTAATTCATATATCATCTCTTGGGGATACTACTGATCGGTTTCTTTGGTGACGTTTTGTGTTCCAGGTGACCATTTGTATTCAGTGGATCACTATATTAATATAGGGTTAATGGGAAACTCAATTCACTAGTGAATTTGAATATCTAGATCTCTCAAAAAAAATTCACATGATTTATTTTAAATACCTCATCATAATATCCCGTTGGCAAGACCTATCTACGATAAATGATCAAAATATTTGTTTCTCAAGACTTCCTCAAAACAAAATTTCATGTATTTTCACCTTATGGATTCCTTGTAATAAACTTTTTAAAAAAAATCATGAATCAATTATCAGTAATTTCATGAAACATAAATCATGTATGTTTCTATATATCTGCATTATAGGCTCTGTATGATCTGTTGTCTTGGTTTTGTGATCACTCAATCATCATGTGGTTCTGTTTACTATCTCAGGGACATATGATCATAAGTCTAATAATATATCATATTATAGCAACATAATCTATTGGTTATATTATTTTCATGATATATATGTTTATGAGATCAAGAGACCTATATCATGTTTTTATAACTGATTTATTTTATGGTTAGTGAGATTCTCTTATTCTTGTTAGATTCATACACCTATTTTGAAAGGATCATTTTGTATGTTCAACATGTCTTCATTTTTTAATATATGGCTTCTAGTTCATGTATAGCACTAAGAATGGATTTATTGAGGGATATAATTATAGATAATAAAAATATAAACCCTCAGTAACATGTGTTATCAAACAATGAGTAATTAAAATGGATTCTCTTGTACGAAATTGAAGGTTGACCCTTGTTTCACTAGATTCCTTTTTATGGATTCAGTCTACTGAATAATGTTGTAATTCCCTCAAATGAATAAACTATTCAATCTTTCTAGTTTTATTCTTCCCTATATTATATTCAAACAATGATCTTCAATGATATTCAATTGGTTGTAGCATGGTCCCATAGGTTATTCTATTTGTCATAAAACTCTCCTTGTGGTACAGATGGTTGTGATTTTACCCACTAACTAGCTGGTCAAATTTATTCAAGAATACTCATCACTTGCATTAATAACACAAAGATCATATACATATCTAGGTGGAACATATGATACGGTAATACTTTTTTAATTGAATGGGAACTTTCATTATAGGTTAGGCAGAGATGCTAATAATTTTACAACCAGCTCCACGTCATTTTCCTTTAAGAGGATACATGCATTTCATAGTTCATCATCCTTAATCAGTAAAAACTTCTCAATTAACTAATTATCCATTGGGTTACTAACAATAATTCACTCCATTTATCCCACAGAAAAGTGGGAAACATTCTATGGGATATGTACTGGCTAGGTGGGAAATCTCATCTTAGGGATATGTATGATCAGTCTATCCTCGTGTGAATGTCTCGCACAACACCAAAAGAAAATCAATAATGGAAATATTGATGAATAATTTTTTTCTTGCATTTTTTATGGAAGGAGTTGAATCTACGCTAACATTTTTTTATAAGGATTAGATCACCTATTTAAGTACCATAGTGGGACTCAACCAACCATTATCCACCCACATCAATTCCGTTCCTGACAGGTACATGATAGTGCATGCTCGTATTGGATAATTTATGAGGATAGAGGGTTTGCCACATGGGATTAACTAGTGAGATTGTTGGTATCCTCAAGTAATCATATTTCATGGTTTTTATCAATGTTTCTAAGTAATGTATTTTATTGGTTGGGGACGAATGCTTAGGTATCTTAGTTGGAACGTTGGTGATGGAAGCTCGATCGGAAGACAGTTGACCAATTATTCTTGCTATACTGACTCCTCCTCACCTGTACCAGCCCTCTATTCATATACAATAAGTAAAAGAACAAATAGTATTGGAATCCCTTTCCAATTACTATTCGTATGGATAAGAGAAAAAAATTTCTATTTGAAATACCATAACACTTCCAAAAACCCGGATGCCTCATTCCATCGAAGGATGGTGATTATTTCCTACTTTGAGGTAATGTCTTTGGTCCCCAATGATATCATTTCCATATTGATCTTATGTATTTATTTTATAATTTTTCATTATCCTTCATAGACCAGGCCAATTGTTGATAAAAACATTATATCTCTAATGAAGGGTAAGCCAAAATCTCTCTTCTGGATGGGTTTCTTATAGACATTGTAAACAAGTTGATTAATTGTGGTCCATATATGCATTATAGTATAATCATTATTTTAATTTCATCTATAGGATTTTTTCACTACCATATGTTAGTATATATGGATAAGAAAATATCATTTAGATCATCCAATTTTGGCTTATATTACCAGGTGAAGACAAAAAAATTGAGATTATTCTTCCATCGATTGGAACCCAAATCTTCTTCTCTTATGATTCTGCCTATGATTTGGTTGAATCATACCTTGGAGGTGTGATGAATAGATTAGTACATCCGGTGGTTAATACATGTTATTCACCAACCCCATAATCTATAGAAAATATATTTCTGATTCAAGACATGGGGTATCATTTGAGAAGCCATTCTCGGCCTATAAAAGACCATATCATTAGTGGGGAATAATTTGATGGAGAGTATTCTCATTAAATACGAGAACCAGATGATGCATCATTTTAGAGAAGGGAACGTATAATTTAAACTATTTTTTCTTCTTTATATAACCAAATTATCTCTAATTCTGATGTACCATTCCTAGATATCATAGAGGTCCATGCATTATATTGGATAATATGGAAATACGTTCAAACAGTGGTAACTGAGACCCCTGGAAGCATTTCCTAACCAGGAGGAATTACATCTCCAAATATTTAATGACATGGGGGTAGGATACATTTACCACCAGCAATTACATGACATAATTCTAAAAAATATCTTAATTCGACAATAATTGAATTTTATTAGAGAGTATTTTAACTATTTTTTAGAATAGTATCTTTGACCCAGTTGATGAGGGAGGTGTCAGAGGTGATAAAATGAAGACATCCGATAATCTATCAGTTCTTCTTCTAGATGGATGAAATGACCATAAATATTGAAAAAGAGGATGAGAATATATATTTTATAATATATCACATTTTGGGGTCATCATTCTTATGGTTGACTACTCAAAAAGAATTTTCAAAGATGTCACCATTCATCGTGATTTTTCATCCTCGGGTAGCATTAAAATAATTTGGGCAGACATCACTTCAGTGCCCAATCGATAATACTCACCATAATCTAAAACATTTGGCTAATTCATATGATCAAATTTTTTTATAGTCTTATCAAAGAATGATTTTTATGGAATTTTTGTAGTAGCTCCAAAATGTTGATAATCCTCATTTTACATGATATCAATGAGAAAATATTTATAACATTACACACTATTATCCTCCTTTTATTAATTAATGAATCTTGATTAAACTATGGATGTGTGAATCATAAAAATTACTCATACTTTGAATAATACTGTGTAAATCCAAATACATGGATTATAGCTCTTAAATAATGGTAGGTTTCACTTGATATATTATCTTAAATTCCCAAAAATATGAGATTCATCGTTGATATGCATGCCATAATTTTTTTGATATCTCCCAATTTAAAAGGAAAATTTGGGTAAAATGTTAATGTACTAGAGGATGAATTATCTAATTTTTACATAGTCAGGGGACTTAGAGAGAGTAGATTTATTTTTTTCAAGGGAAAAATGATATTCCCTACCATCTTTTGACCTGTTTCTTTATAATTACCATAATTTTCTAAAAATTCATAGATGGGAATTCTTAGCATCTGTGGACATGGATTTTTCATAGGATTCCTTTCTAAGGATATTAGGATGGAAAAGTTTTATACAATTTCCATTTATGAGTTATTTGTACCACTTAGATAACACAATGTGTGTGTATAGTTAACGAAGACTAGAATTTTCCCCTGGATTCCATTATGTAGTTTTCTACCTAGAAAATACAACATCTATTTCCATTGTCGGATTCATAGTAATTTATAATAGACCATTATTGTGTAGTATTTTAGTGTCTTTCATCCTGAACATTCTATTTCTATAGTTTATAGTTCTACTTCTCAAACAATATGTTTCTTGTAATATAGCTTATACGAGTAGAATTCTCTGTGAAATTTAATTCAATGTGTTGACGATTTATGTTGTTTAATTTTAATTTCATGAAAACGAATGTATTCTATGAAGCTTAACATCAGGTTGTATGGTTTCTTCTTTGTAGTTTAACATCATGTGATAAGGATGTGAAAAACTATGAAGGATCAATTCATTCTTCTAGAACTTGATTGAGGAATATAGAATGAAGAAGACATCCTACAGATGACGAGAAACATCCTATGGTGCTGATTTTAGCCGCAACGTTGTCAAGGATTATGAGGATTATAGTTAATTTCATATAAATAGGATATGCCTCTAGTTATTAGGTCAAAATAACTTTTTCATGATCACATAGGGATTACTTTCATGGTCAAGAAAAGAGGGTCCTCTCCCTTATCTATGGGTTATTAGTGATTTATAAGGATAGTAATATTTGAAGGTATGTTATTTGGGAATACGAGACATCATGGATCGTTAGAATATTGGTGGTGTAATTAAAAACTCAAATGTTTCAAACCATGAAAATGGAATGGAATACACATATCTTGGATGACCCAAAATACGCGATGGTGATGTTTTTCAACACTGTTTTATCAGGGCTCATGAGGATTGGAATTATTTTCTTGAAAATAGGAGAATCCTATAATTGGTTTGTCATAATACCTTACAAATTATTCCATATTGATTACTTTTATGGTCATTATAAGAGTATCCCCACTATCTTATAGGGTCTTTGAAATATTTTTTATGACCCAAAAATTTGGGTGATAAAGATGGGAATGAAGAGAAATATATCTAGGAAGGGTTCTAAAAACAAAGGGTAAAATATCTATTTAGTTTAGAATCATGATACCTAAGCCAAGTTTTCTTGATTTAGGTCATGTGTTCTATAAAAATGGTAGGGAGTGAATTGTAAAATTATTTCATTGAGAATGGGTACAATACATGGTGACGTATCATCGAGGATTTCTAATCCTATTAAATATTCTCATTATGGGGGCTGTAAATCATGGTTTAATGTTCTGAGGTCCTGAGTAATGATATAGGACAAATGTTCTAACGATGACACAAAACACTCTATGGTGTCGAGAAATTCAATTGTGAGGCTAAGGATTAAATGAATCATAAATCCATTTTCTATGATTTAAAAATGATAGTTAACAACTAGAGTATTATTTAATAGAACCATGGAAAATAATTAATAGTAAACAAGGGTCCCTTCAAGACAAGTTTGTTTTTCCAAGGACCATAGAATTTTTCGGTGACCTGAGGCACTCATATAACTAAAACTAATTTATGAATAAATTAATAATCAAGAATTTTTTGAGAACCATAAAAGTTTTTTTCCACCTATTGGACATGTTATCAGGTCGAGGATTTGTAGAAATCCATTACTCTAACTTTTTTCTTGGACTAGGGGGTACGGTGTGCATAGTTTATCTTTTACTATGTCCGCAATGTGGGTCATATGAGATTCCTGAATTGTTTATTTATGTTCTAAACATTTCCTAAACTATATATATAATGGGTTTATAATGAAGAGACACAAATTTTTCTCATTTCATCACTTGTTGGTTTTCATCCTGAAATGTTTTTAATTCTATTTCACTAGCATTTTTACGGTCTTGAGATTTGAACTATAAAAGGATAATTATTAATGTCATGAAGCAGTGACCAAAGTGTGTGCAGTTTATGGTCATGATGCACATAGACCTAATATAAAGGGAATTTTATAAAACAACCTAACTGGGATTCCCATGGTCAAGAGTGTAACATCCCATGTTTTAATAATTAAACACTAAGTTCGATAACATACATGATATGCAATGCCGAGATTAAACTAACTACTAAATATTGGTATTTAATTATTACTATTAAAACTTAGTTTTTAGGAAAACAAAAATTAATAGTATTAATTGAATTATAAAAGTAGGGGTTACAAATTTTTATATAATCATTCAATGGTTAACAAAGTAATTTGAAATGAATATAAAAAACAATTGAATATAAAGTAAATGTTTTTTATAAAAACATATTTAAGTGAGAATGATTGTATTCATAAAGTAATAAAAACACAATTTTAGGTTATATTAATTAAATAAAAATGTAATCTAACTTTTAACATTTTTCACATATTTTTTCGAGACATTATATAAGAAAAAATTCATTTTTACTGAAAAATGTATATTTTTAAAAAATTGAATTTTCACAACCATTTGATGCAGAACCCATTTAAAATCAAGTTTTTGTCAAATTTATATATTCTATAAGACAATATATAAATATTATTTGGATTTTGGACATTAATATGTAATGTGGGAAAACAATTGGTAATTTTTTGATAAATTTCAGCTTCTAATGAATAGTGAAAAATACTACATTTTAGTACAAAACTTATTTTTAGTCTAATTTATTTATATAGTTATATTATAATTTTAATTTTTTGTAAAGTATAATTAGTTTATTATTTATCATTTAATCCAATTTAGGTCATTTGAATCAATTTATATTTTAAATTGGATATAAAAACATTATGATCTTTTGAACTTTTTTACTTCAAAAAACCCATTTTCTCGATCCATCAACAACATTATCATTAAATTAATTATTTCACTTATTTGAAATGAATTTTAAAAAATAAAAATACACGGTTGTAATAATTATTAATATTTTTATCTAAATGATCAACATAATTTTGGGTGAATAATAACTTTTGTATTTTATTTACCTTGGTAAAAGGGTAAATGTGGTAAATAATGGTAAAATTAATATTATAATATTATAAAACGACCCTAAAACTTTTCATAATATTATTTAATGAGTTATCCTAGATTTATAAAAACCTTATACAGAAATTGTGGCCTTTAATTATCACTTGAGTGTGATTATGACATTTATATCATTTTATTAATGTAAAGACAAAGAAGTCATAATCATGTCTCTCATAAATCTAAAAATATAAATATGAGGTTATATAAGTGATATATTCGACTATAAATGACCCATAGATCACTAAAAATATTATCTAAATCATGATAATTTATTTATAATTTTTAGACATTAAATAATTAATTTTAATTAAGACACAATGTTGAAGAAGTGATATATTTAATAACAGAACAATAAAATAAATGATATGAATAACATTAAAATAAATATAAATAAAAATATTTGATTCCATACATGATTTTTATTGATGATATTGTCATGTTATTGATATATTAAATATGTTCTTTCAATGGAATCAACTGGTTATTAATTTTTAAAAAGTCACCTACTTAATAGTGTCAAAATTGAGATTATTGGTAAATCAAAATATAAAATATTTTATTAATGGATAGAAAATTTCTAAAAATACACTTTTTAGTAAAATAGTTGTAAAAAGTAGTAATATTTAATAAATTACTATATTATTGGATGTTTGGAATTTAATGGTAATTATATTAACCCACATATTATAAACAACATGATATCATGGTATGATTAAAACTGGAAAAATAGGGGTTAAAACAAAAAGATAAGGATTAAAAATATATTAAAATCATCATTAATTTTAATTGGATGAATGGATTTAGGACTATATGCATACTACCTGTGAAATAAATTAATTTGGTACCATTGGGAATAGATAATTAATTTATCTTAATTTAATATTTTAAGGGTTTCTAGTAGTTCCCTTCCCCTCTCCAATAAAAGGGAACCCATTCCACTCAATTCCTTACACTTCAGAAACATTTTTATTTGGCCATGATATTTCCAAGAACCTTAATAGAAAACATATACATATTATAGATGCCTTATTTCAGTAATAAAACCCTTCTTATAGGTGTTTAGGTGTTAAAAATGGTTATCATCTGAAGGAAAGGTAATGTTTTTCTTTAAGTGTTTCAATGTTATTTATTCTTAAAATTCCCTAAAATATCCTCCAACCATTATGATATAATAACTCTAGTATCTCCAATATTTTTATATGTTATTATAATAATATAAACACCTATATCTATGTCCACATTCATCAAGTGTTAATGGAATTAGTCGTAATGTGTATGTCTGAACAATCACCTCCACGAATCGATAAAAATTATTTTCTATAACTTTCTATCATGAATGGTTATAATGAAGTAATTATTGTACAAATTTAATATTAATGAAATATTAATAATTATATGATAATAATATACCATTTTTTTATACTGTGCACACACATAAAAATGATAACATCATTCGTGCGTACGTGTGAACTATCACCTCTACAAAGTGATGTGATTCATTTTTATTCACTACATAACATTATGATATATATAAGAATATTTAATTTATTAATATGATATTAATTATGATATTATATTTCTATAAATATAAAATATTAATTAACTTATTTTCATAATGATCAATGTAAAATTAAAACACTACTCATGCATTCAAAAGGCCTACTTTCTCTATGATTTTAACATTGTTCATTTTTCATAACCATAATGAATGTGTAGATTTAAATTTATAATTAATGCATAAAATTTATCATTACATTAGGAATATTTTTCTATATATGAGGTACCTATGACCACATGGAAAATTTACATCAGACCATGTTCATTTTTTAACTAAAGTACTGAATATTGACAAAACATCCGATAGGAACATAAATACTGAATTAATTGTTATAACAATATAAATAAGTTACATATAGTGAATATTAATCATCAAAAAGGTTCTCAAGACACTGAATATTATCCAATATAAATTATTGTGTAATATAAATATTTTACACGAACAGTCATGATCAAGGTAAGGGACTTTGTCTCAATCTCCTTTCAATGTGGCATATTTTGATAATATACAGCACATTATTTTATAAATTGTGTAATTAATCCCTTTGACTTTTAATTTGATTCAATTATTTTCAAAATGAGTTTTTTTATATGATTCATTTTATAATACGATAAAACAAATGTTTTTTAACACATGCGGTGACAATGACTTTTCCACCGCTATAAACCTTATTTGATATTTGGAATCCTCTATAAGAGTTAATGTTTTTAAAAGAAAACAAATCCCACATTCCCATTTTGGGGTATTTTGAAACTGAAATAGGATTTGAAAATGGTCTTATAGTTTTAATATCTTGAAATAATTTCTTGTGATTCGAAGTAAAATTTGATGATTGAAATGTTGATAATTCCAATATTTTTTTTGTTATAATAATATAATGGTACTTGAACATTTGAAGGGTGGTTATGTGATAAACATAATATGGGTGGTTTCGTGATAACCCATGGATGGGTGGTTATGTTATATCCTCCAATATATTGAGTATTGAATTTAGTTGTATGGATATTCTGTTTATACGAGTGATACATATAGATGTTGACCGCATGGTTATTCCATTTAATTATTATTATCTCCCACATTACCATTATGTGTAATATCTTCTTTAAATGAGAGTTAATGTATTATTATGATTACAAAAAAGGGTAATAAATTTTTTTAATTAATGTATTTACTACTCCTTAGTGGTAAAAATATTACTTTATGCAAAAGTATTCATGTTTTACATATTATTACCAGACAAATAGTTTACTTTATTTCTATAACCCTTATTGATATTTTTCACTCATTCCATGTTTTAATATGTTTTTCCCTAGATATATTAGAAAATAATGATAGGGATGGGATCATGGGAGTATTTTTCAAGAAATAACATGAAATGAAACCATATTTCATTTTAATGGTTTTATATTTTGTGAAAAAGTGGATAATTATTAGAATTGTTTACCTTGTAATAATTGAGTTCTTATGTATGGTTTTTGGACTAATTATCTAAATTTCTAAACCTAAAAATTTCATAGATGTGAAATAAAGTACTTTTCTTTACTAAACTGTTGATTATTTAATTTTTAAGGCATGGTCCTTATA
This sequence comes from Viscum album, assembly GCA_963277665.1. Taxonomy (NCBI): domain Eukaryota; kingdom Viridiplantae; phylum Streptophyta; class Magnoliopsida; order Santalales; family Viscaceae; genus Viscum; species Viscum album. The sequence goes on along the minus strand of OY728157.1, from coordinate 1,187,434,718 downwards.
TTTGGTATTATAGGAATGGTTTAGATAACTTCAAAGGATAGGATGTAATATATGTGTTGGTTAAAGATCACATCTAACTAAGAGGGTTATTATCATTTGGAAATTTCTCAATACTATGCTAAATTAGGTAGACTAGATAAATACCTAAACGATGAAAACATAAGGTGATTTATGGATGATTTTATTTTTATGTCATCTTTACCCTATAATGGTTTTTTCCTTTAATATTTCATTTCACGTGTAAGTGATCTTTCTTTCAATAGGATAAGGATCATTTGTAAATATGGAAGGAAATAAAAATCTCACAACCTTCTTATCCCTCCCCTGTGATTTGATCATCACTATTATAACAAAATCTTGTTTGAATGATTTTGATAGCTTATAGGGTATTCAAATCACCTGAAAGAAATTGTTTGAGTTATCCAACACCTACCATTTTATAATACAAATTTTTGGGTCATGGTTAATTTTTCGTATGATTTCAACATCCCAGCTCATCCAACCCTTTCTAAAGGTGAAATGAGATAATTGGTGTGAAACAGTAATTTTTTAAAGTAGGATAAAAAGATTAAATAGGAAAGAAACTTCACAAATATACAAAAATTTGGATTCAATATACGAATTATCTTCTTACCCTAATATACGAAAAAAATTGATTGATATTTCCGAATCATAAGAAAATAATCCATATATTTTTTTAGGAATGAGGTATTAATAGATAATGTTTAAATTAAATTTTTATAGATTGTAAATAATGTTAAAATATAAATATGTCTTCTTATTAAGGATTTAATATATATGGTATACTTAAGGACATGGAAATGTTTAAAGGTATTAAAAATATTTTGATTATTTGGGTACTTCTGAAGACTTTTTTTAATTTTATAATATGTATCCCGAAAGTAGTTACATGAAAATTTTATTTGATAAGAATTATCTTTTTTGTACATTATTATAAAATAATGGATAAACTTCATATGATATTTTGTTTTGAGGTAATTAATGTTTATTTAATATTTTAATGAAAATGAAAGTTATGAGATAACCTATAATGGTAAAAAATGTTATGGTTAATTTTTAGAAAATTATCAAATTTTTATAATCTTATTAGAATGATATAGTTTTAGAAAAAGAATATCCCATAGGATGTGTAAAAACCCATTGTGTTTGGAATGGCCGTGGGAATTGAACCAACAACTAAAGGGTGATAAGGGGGAATTGCTGAACACTTGCCTATGAGAAGTATGGGTTAGTATGACTTTCTCTATTTAGTTACACGAGTTGATGGATAATGAATATATATATGTTGGGAAAATATATTTTATTAAATAGATAACCATTGTTTGGAAAATGAATTCGTGATTAAGTGATCAACGTTATTTTTCAAGACATTTTCTATTTTTTGGAATTAAATATATGGTCAAGGTAAATAGAATAATATGGTATTTTAGTTGAATAATAAATATTGAATTATATTTTTAATGAATTAATGATGTAATTATGGTGATTCAAGTAATTTATGGAAATAAATTGAGTATCTAGAATATTATTATGACAACTACTTTTTAATGTGAGGACTCAAGAGTAATTAAATTCCATTATTGAAAAATATTTAACAAATTCTGTGAAGATTTTGTCATCAAGTCATTTTTTAGTTGAAATCATACTGTGGAATATTCTTTTACGAATCTTAATAGTAGTTATTTGTTGAATATTCCATGTTGAATGTTGGGTATTACTATTCAATTTTAGATATTGAAGTAGTTTTTTAGTTAAGGATTTTTATTTTTTAGATTTGTCTTATATAGTGCTAACCATTTGGTTTTTGGTTAATGTCTCGACACATGATAAATAGATAATCAATATTTTATGGATTATATAATTCTCTATAAGTTGATTTTAGTGGTTCAGTTATGAAAGAAATCCTCTTAAATACACATGATTTGGATAAAAATATGATTTTGTGATGGAATTATATTTATGGATGAAAATATACAATTAAATTATGTATATATATTTATTTTCTTAGTTTAGGTAGTAAAATAATTCCTCAACAGTATGAAAAGGATCTAAAAAAAATGTTTTCCATTTACTTTTCCTGTTATGCCGAAGACCTATTAACCAATCAGAATAATTTGGTTTGTTATTTTTATCTTTCTCCTAATATTGTTTTATATCACCATATATCAGAACAAGATGGTAAATTTTTCTCTCATATCCATGTTTTACTAAATAGAACCCTCGTACGTGATGTCTCAGGTAATCTCCATATGACCCTTTCTTTCTTTTAATGTTGATGTTTTATAAATATTTTTTTTGATGTGGGAATCGAATAAAGGTATTTTGAAAATTCATAACTTAGATACAAACCCCAAATTAAAATTTTGAGGATTAAATTTTCAAATGGGTGGATAATGTTACATCATATGTTTTTTTGAAATAAATAATAAGTTCGATAATGGAGATGATACAACACATCGAGCTTAAACTAACTACTAAATATTTTTATTAATATATTATCAAGAAACCCCATCCATAAGAATAATGGGAATGAATATTATTAATTGATTATGAAAATAGGTTTTACACAAATTTATATAGTCATTCATTGGTTAAAAATTGTATTAGAAATGAGAATAAAAACAATTGAATATAAACGATATATTTAAAAAACTATTTTAGTGTCAATGATTATGTTTATAAAATATTAAAATCACTATTTTTGAATTATATAAGTTAAATATAAATATAATATAATTTTTAACATTAATATTATATGTTTTTATACAATATATAAGCACAAATCTAAATTTACTCATAAAAGGAGTATTTTTCTAAAATGGTATTTTTTCACCATTCGGTGGAGATACCATTTTAATTCTCATTTTTTTAACATTGATATTTTATAATATGAAATAGTAAAACTATTATATGAAAGTGAGAAATCATAATTTACTATGGATTAATTTTTTGTTTCTTTTGATAAATATGAAATTTCATTGATTAGTGAAAAATACAGCATTTAATTCAAAACTACTTTTTTATCTAATTTATTTTTATAGTTAGATAATAATTTTAATTTTCAAAAAATGTATAATTATAATATTTTATTGTCATTTAATACCATTTAGTTAATTTAAATAAAATTCACATTGAAATTATATATAAATTCTTTAGGAACTTTGTAGTGTTTTTAAATCAAAAACATGTTTACTTGATCTGTCAATGGGATTAACCTTTAATTAATTTTACCACATCTATGAATTTAATTATACAAAATAGGGATACATGGTAATAATATGCATAAAAATTTTATCTAATAGGAATAAATTAATTATTGGTGAATGGTTACTTTTGTCATTTATTATCCACGGTAAAAGGATAAATGGAGTAAATATGGGTAAAATTAGTATTATAATATTACAAAACTACCCAAAAACTTGTCTTAATAATATTTTATGAGTTATTTTATAACAATATAATCCTAAAGGACTAATTTTTCCTCATTTTATTCCACATGGATTGGATTTTGACACTTATAATATTTTATTAGAAGTAAAGACAAAGTTTTCAAAATCATGTCTCTCATAATAATATCAATTTTAATATGGAGTAATTAAATGTTGTATTAGACTATAAATATACCTTAAGAAGGTAAATTTATTATCTAAATTGTTATAATTTTTTATAATTTTTATACATTAAATAATTAAATTTAATTATGACACAATGATGATACAATAATATATATTTTAAAGGAAGAATCAAATAATTGATATTAAAAATATTAAAATAAAGATAAATTAAATTTTTTTATATCATCCACCAATATTTTAGATTAAATTGAAATTTTATTGGTAATATAAAATATCATTCTTGGAGTAATAAAAATTATATGACTTATTGAAAAGTCAACAGGGGAATAGTGTCAAAACTGACAATATCTGTGTTGTAAAATATAAAATATTTTATTGAATGTTATAAAATTTATTAAAATTATATTTTATTCCAAATATTTCATAAATGTATTAATATTTAATAAATGACTCATTTATTAGTATTTTCACATGTTATGGTAATTATATTAATCTATAATGCGTAAATAACACCATATCCCAGTATGATTAAGAAGTGTAAAATAAGGGTTCAAACAAGAAGATAAGATTTAAAAATTAATAAAAACATGTATGATTTTATTTTTATTAAAGTAATTTTGTCCATAATAATCCTATATTAAAACTAAATCAATTTCTTCCAATTCATTATATAAAATTAATTTATATTAATTTAATATTTTAAGGGCATCTGAGAGTGCCCCTCCACTATCCTATAAAAGGGCACTCATTACTCTCTATTCTTTCCAACTAAAAACATTTTTTTCTAAAAATATATTCCCAAAACCCTTAATAGAATATATACCCACAATATAGAGGGCTTATTTTAGGAATAACACCTTTCTTAGAGGTATTGAGTTGTTAAAAAACGTGATCATATGAAGGAAACATAATATTTTTATGTGTTTCTATTTTATTTCTTCATCCATGTCCATAAAATCTCTTACAACAATTATAATACAATAAATACAATATTATAAATATAATAAGATTATGTAATTATAATATAATCACCCAAATCCATTTCTACTTCCCTCAAAATGGAATGGAATTAATAGTTTGTGTGTACGTGTGAACAATCAACTCCACAAACTTATATTCTTCGTTTTCCATAACCGCCTCCCATGAGTAGTTATAATGATGGAATTAATATTAATATGTGATAATTAATTAAATATTAGTAATTATAATATAATTATATAATAATCATTTTCTTACTCTCCATGCACATAAAAATGATAACATCTTTCGTGTGTACGTATGTACAATCACTTCCATGAAGCAATGTGATACATTTTTATTGACTAAATCACCTCTATTAAATATGTATGTATATGTATATTATTATTATTATATTAATAATTATATTATAATTCTGGAAATATAAATAATAATGTCCCTATTTACAAAAATGATCTATGACAAATGAAAATGTTCCTCACTCGTAATTATGACCTACCATCTCTAGGATTATAACATTGTTCAATTTTCATAAACATAATTAATGGGTTGATTTCAATGGAAAATTAGTTTATAAATATTATCATTAATTCTTTAATTTTATTCTAGAGATTATGGACTTATGACCACATGGGAAATTTACATCATTTCATGCTCAGTTTTGAACATAAGTACCGATTATTGACAAAATGTACAACATGAAATTAAATAATTACGTAATGGATATAAAATTAAAAATAAGTGATGTAAGGGGAATAAAAAAAATTATCTCTAGAAATTTAAAATTAAACTATTATTATTATTCATGAATATAAATATAGTATGTGATTAGTGGGACTCAATGTAAGGGACATCGTCTCAATGTCATTTCATTGAGGCATATTTCAATAATATACAGCACCTAATTTTAGGGTGTATAATAAAAAAATTTGACGTTTAATAAAATTAAATGTTTTTAAAAGGAATGTTTTAGTATAATTAATTTTACTTAACTCTAAATTAATTTTTTTAATCATATGTGACAACAATGACTTTTCCCTGTCATAACTGTTATTTGATATTTCACTTTCCCTATAAGACATAATGTTTTTAAAAGTAAATAAGATAAAAATTGGTTTTAAAATGGATTGAATATATACATATCTTGAAAATTTTTCATGCCATTAAAAATGATATTTTATGAGTAAAATGATGAAAATTTAAATCTCTTATATGTTATAATTGTATAATGGTACATAGACATTTCATGGGTGGTTACGTGATAAACCTAATAAGGTTAGTTCTATGATAAAAAAATGATGGGTGGTTACATTATAACCTCTAACATATTGGGTTTAGAAGTTGGTCATATGAATATTCCTTTTGTAAAAGTGATATGTATGGAAGTCGGACCCACAATTATATTATTTAATTATGATTATGTAAAAAGTTATCATTATGTGTTATATTTTAATTCTATTCATTTTATGTTAATATTATGATAAAAAACGGTAAAAATTTTTGTTAATAAAATTATTCACTACTCTTTAGAGGTGAAAAATGTTAATTTATGGTAAAGTATTCATGTTTTACATGTTTTCTCAACACTAGTAGTTTTCCTTCTTTGTGTAAATCTTACTGATCTTTTTGTGATCATCCCATGTTTTAAAAAAAATTTAATAGGACTTATGGTATAATAAAGACAAGGATGTGGTCAAGGGAGTATTTGTGATGAATGTGCAGGAAAGGAAAACATGTTTCATTTTAATGGTTTTTGTTTTGTGAAAAATTTATTACCAGTAGAAGTGTATGCCTTGTAATATATGAGTTCATACGTATGATTTATATACTAATTTACTAAATCTATAAACTTGAAAAGATCCTTAATGTTAAATAAACTATATTTTTTTACTCAACAGAATATAATGTGATGTTTCAGGCTGGGTCCTTATAGTTGGTATTTGATCAAAGGTTTAGAAAACAATATAAGTTAGGATGTTATCTTGGTTTAGGGTAGAGATCACATATAAAAAAGATGGTTATTATTATATTTAATTGTTTTTATGGTTATGGTAAATTATTTTAATTGTATAAAAACATAAACAACTATGATATAAGATGTTGATGGATTAAATTATTTTTTTATATAATCATTACCATATTGGGGATTCTTCTTTTAATAATTCACATCATGTTTAAGTGATTTTATTTTCAACCGATTAAGGATATTTTTTAAATATTCAACAAAATATATCATTCACAACCTTATTATCTATCACTAATTATTTTATGATCACTATAATCACAAAATATTGTTCGAATGAATTTGAAAGCTTCTAGGGTATACAAATCACTTGCAAGAAATTTTTTGAGTTATCCAACAACAACTTTTTTCTTATACAGTTTTATGGGTTATGCTAACTTTCTTATATGATTTCATGATCTCAACTCATCCAACTATTTATAAAGGTGAAATACCATAAGTGGTTTTAAATTTTACTTTTTTAATGTTGGACAACAAGCTCAAAGATAAAAAGAACATAAAAAATACCATAAAATTTGGATTCAAGGTATCTTCTTATCCATAAAAAATGAAACATAATATTATTTATATGTATGAATCATGAAGATATAATCCATATTTTTTATTTTTAGGCATGATATATTAATAGATATGGTTGAAATTCAAAGTTAATGGATTCTAAAGAATGTTAAAATATTATGATTTCTATATATAAATGATTTAATATTTTTGGAAGACTTACAGATATGGAATTGTTTAAATATATTAATACTATTTTTATTATTGGGGTAATTTTGATGACTTTTTTTAATCTGTAACCCAGATGTATTTATGTGAAAATTTAATTTTTGGAATAATTCTTTTTTTTGACATAATAATATAGTAATGGATAACCTTCATTTCAAATTTATTATTTGAGGTAATTAAGGGATATATCATTTTGAGATGAAAAATGAAAGTTATGAGAAAACCATTAATGTGAAAAAATGTAGTGGATATTTTGAGATACATTATAATATATTGATAATTTTATAAGAATTATATAGTTTTATATAAAAATATAACCCATAGGATGGGTGAAAACCCATCGTGTCTGGCAAGGACATAATAATCAAACCCATAGCCAAAGGGTTATAAGGGTGAATCACCTACCACTTTCCTACGGGACATCCTGAGTTATTATGAATTATTTTTAGTTAAATTAGTTTTTGTATAAATAATAATAATATTTTTATAATATATGTTTTATCTGATAGATAACCATGGGATTGGAAGATGATTTTGTGATTAAGTGATTAATGTTATTTTACATGATGTTGACAACTTTTGAAATCCTATGTATTATCAAGTTAAATAGAATAAAATGGTATTTTATTTGAGGAATAATGATTGAATTATATTTTGGTGGAATCAATGATTGACTTATGGTGATTTTAGTTTTTAATGGATATAATTAGCATATCTGGAATATTATTATGATAATTACTCTTTTTGTGAGACCTAAAGAGTAATTGAATTAATTGGGAGATAAATATTGTAATTTATCCTTGATTATTATGTTATCAAGTTAATTTGGGTTTTCAATCATGATGTATAATATTTTTGAGGAATGTTATGGATTGATATTTATTGAAAGGTCTATGTTGAACGTTGTGTATTGCTGTTGAATTTTGGAGATTAAAGTATTTTTTCATATATTTCTTATTCTATTTAGATAATTGAGTTATATTGAACTAAAAATTTCTATTTTGGTTAATGACTAAATATAAAATAAATAGATAATTAATATTTTTTGTGTAATTTGATTCTATATATATCGGTGCTAGTGTTTTATACATTAAAAAGAATATTATAAAAAACTCATTGTTTGGATAAAAAGATGAGTATGTGGTGGAATTAAATTAATGGATGAATCTATACTTTTCAAATGAGTATATTTCTTTATATTCATAGTCTATATTTTAAATAATTCCTCAACTCTAAGAATATTTTCTTAAAAATGTTTTCTATTTACTTTTCCTATTATGTAAAATACCTTTTAAGAAACTAAATACTTATGGTTTTGTGATTGTTAATAATCTTCTAATCATGTTTTTTATCAATTTCCATTAGAACAATGTTGTTAGTTTTTATCTCATATCAATGTTTTCCTTCATTGAACCCGAGTATATATCCTTATTAATATAAATATTCATTAATTTTCAGTATTTTTAGTCTTTTATTTTCTATATACGTCATTATTTGTCAATAATTAGCTTATTTTGGTTTTTTATAATGCAGTTGACAAGTAGAAACTTCTTCACATGATCTGGTGGGGCCATTTGATGTCCTTTTTCTGATCTATATGGATATCACAAGAATCACATATTTATTTTTCATGAACCATTATTTCATTACATAGATTAATCTGGTGGAATACCCTTACAATAGTGAGTCTTTATTCTCTTAGAATTATGCACTTCTAATCCCATAAAATAGTCTGTATCATTTCTATGTATTTTTTTGTGTGTAAAAGGAGGTATATATAGTCCTCTCAACCATTTGTATAATTTAATTTCATAGCATGTATCTCAAAAATATGAGTTGGTGTTGGTGGAGGGTCTATTGCATCACGCGATTAACATAATCCTGTTATGGGTAATCTATGGTGTAACATGATATTCGTTGAATGTAATAACACCTAGTCATCATAATATCAAATGGAACCTAGAATGTTTGAGGAACTATTTTTAATCATTTTGAAACTTAAAAGAGCTTCACAAGGTCATGTAAACGAGTCTGGGAGTCAATGCGAGAACAGAATTCACATAGAAAGGATCTCATTTGATCGAAGTTAACTTGTTTTCGGTACTTAATAAGGCAAATGAATCATGTTAGTTGCATCTCGTGAGATCAGTACTTATTTTCAATGTTGTCCTATATAGGATTAAGCTGAAAAATTAAAGGACCCTCATCTGATTTAAGGAATATTAATGTATCCTCCCTCTATGAGAGTATTCCCACATTTAAGAATTTTATTTTCTTCCATATTTTACATTTATATGGGATCTCACACTAGATTATGAGTTTTTTAATTGAGTTCTACTCCTATTTTCTGTGGATCATCACATGATAAATGATTTGTCACACAAAACTTTGTGAGAAATTTCATGGATGATCCCTATATTTTTCATGGATTCGATGGTGTATTGCATAATAAAATGGGTATTTATGCGGTATTTTTCATGATGAATATAAAAAAACATTCCCTCATACAACAATGTGTATATTTCACTAGAATTTTTGTGAGTTCTTATGAATATCATGAGAATTTTGCATGAATATAAATCTTACACTACATTTCATGAGGCTTCTACAAATCCCCCTTTATTTGAAAAGTTTATTATCATGATTTTTAGGTGTAGGTCAACTGGCATGTCGCGTGATTAGAATATCCTGTCAGGAAGCCTTCACATGACCATGGGAGTTTGTCATGATTCCTTTACCAGGAGTGGAATTATTATGATAGGGGATTCAAATGATCATATCCAAATCATGAAAATTTTAAGATAAATTAACATGGACCGTATAAGGTAATGAATTCATATTTCCTTATAGCATTTATGTGAATTTCATGATTCACTTATATTCCCTTAAATTGTTTTGAGGATAAAATAATAGATATTTTCAGGGTATTTATTCAATTCTATAATTTTTAATGCTCATTTCATGAGTGTCGACGCCCCCTAAAATAATGCATCATAAATATTAGTGGTCCAAAAAAATGATATATAAAGAAATTATTTTTTTTAAAAGAAAAGTTTTTCAATGATTAATGTTTAGCATTGATTATTTTAATATACCATAGTAAATTTTACGGGAATGTCACATTGGTTGTGTAGTAAATATCTAATACATTTTTGAAGGGTGATGATCAAATTTAAAATCAAAAAAATCCCTTTTATAATTAATTACCTATAGATACATCTACACTAAAACACGTCCACTGTTTTATCTCTAGTCATATACGTTTTTCATGATGTATTACACTCTCTTAAGGGTTCCAAAATTATGAGAAACTTAAAATATTATTTATTTTGAAAAAATAGTTATAAAATAATATTTATTAAATAATATAACTGAAGAGAATATTTATTTTTTTCAATATTTACAACGTAAATATATTTTCATCACAAGTTAATCTCACACATATCACCATTAATAATGTCTATGTGAACAAGTTTAAGGGGTAAAGTGTAAAACCCATTGAATTTAAAATAAAATAACTTTTTTTGATATCAAATATTGAACGAAACAATAAGAAAATAAGAGAATTTAAAACCCCAATACACAATGATATAAATTTTTTATGTTAATATAATCTCCTGAATATATTTACGTACACGCAAAAAATATTATTTTTGTGACTGATATAATCTACAACAGACACCATCGAGTTTAAATGATCTTACAAATATATAACACTTACAAACCAGCCAATAAATTATAGATTATTAATTTTATTCAGTAATTTTAGAAATTTAAATATATATATACATTACTCAATATATGTTATTCATAAATTTTGAATAAATAATAAATCAATTTTTAGTGATATAATTTTCTTCTTTAAAAATATGTTTTCTTCCAAACTGATGATTTTATACTCTCATGAAAGAATATTATAATAAATTTATTGATCTTTTAGAAAATATATATCATAATTTTAAATTAATCTTATATATTTTAATTTAAAAATTCACTTTGGGTATAATTTTTTCAATTTCAAGCACTATTGATTTCTCTGTGAATAGTGAAAATAATGATTTTTCTAAAATTGACACGTATTATCAATATATTAAGGAATTTAAAAGTAAAATTTTGGTTGGAATATGATTTCAACAATAATAATAATTATTTAGTTATAATTTACAATATAATTCCTTTATAATCAACATAATATTCCATTTTAGTATAAGTTTAAGTCAATGTTTAAAACTGTATTTTCCATAAAATATTATAATGTGCATAATGTTTCACCTTATCAATTAATTAAACAACCAATAATGGTTAATTATTTAAATGAAATTTATATATTATATACCCATAAATGTTAATTAGTATTTTAACAATTATATGTATTAGCCATATATTTTATATAAAATCATATTTTACACGGAAAATGCCCTTATTGAAAACCCACTCATTATTCAGGTTTGTGTGTTTAATTTTAAATTTAATTTTTTCACTTAAATAAACTTATTTTTATAAATGGGACTAAATATTTGGTATAATCATAATATAATTATAATATAAGGTAAAAATAATTTTTACCATTTTTAATTCCAAAAACACTAAAAATTAATTACCAGGGTTATGGGAAAAATAATTTTTACAGAGGGTTAAACTAAAATGATAATGTTTTCAATTATCGAATATCTTGTATAAATACAACTTAATGTATATACAATGAATTTATAATGTAGTATTATCATTTGAAATCCATTTTTTAACATTTTGTAATCATATAAATAGTGGTGTAACATTTTCATTGAAATAATTTCAATTGTTCGACTCACCTCACTTATAAAAGGTCACCCCTTCTCATCTCTTCTACATAATTTCAAAGCCAACATTATTGTAAAATACCAATGGAAATTTATTAAAAAATTAAAAACATACATTATATAGCCCTTATTTTGAACATAAATCCATTGTATAATTTATTTTTTTTACAAAAGGAGGGTTTTTTTAATAGATTTATCGTGCTTAAATAAGAGTTATATTTTTAATTTATTCATACACCTCTTTATAATAATGATAATTTTTTTATTTAAGAATATTATTATATTAAATATAATAATATTCCATTATGTAAATTAAACAACCTCACTCCCTCTCATCTTCCATCAAATGGGATATCAAATCCTCATTCGTGTGTATCGAGGGATACCACCTCACGAACTAATGTCATATTTTTTTACCTCACCAACAAAAAAGGATTGATATTATGATGTAATAAAGTTATATATATTATATTTTTAACATCAGTATTTTTATTTATATATTATATCACATATAACCCTTTAATTTTTATTCTTCTAGAGATATGATAACATTTCTCTTATGATTGGAGACTATAGCCTCATGATGCTAGGGGATTTAATTTTCACTAATGCATTACATTGAATGTAATAAAAATAACTGTAAATAATATATGTAATATAATTTGAATATTTATGATATTAATTAAATATTTATCATTGTTAAAAAATATATTATTTTATTTATTACACTTAAATATGATAGTGTCGTTCGTGTGCCTTTGTGGACTACTAGCTCTACAAAGTGATGTGATACATTTTCCATCACCATAACACATGGATGATATATATAATTATATAAAATAAAATAATATAGAGTTTATGATATTACTATAATTATTTAATGATAATATATTACTTTCCTAGTTTTGATAATGATTGTTAAAAAATAGAAATGTTACTCATGTGTACGTGCAACCTGTCATCTACATGACTATAACATTGTTCATTTTTCATTACCATCTATGAAGAATGTATATAAAATAATAAATAATTAAAATATGATAAATATATCATTATAATTATTATGTATATGTATAAATAATGACCTCTTTCACCATAGTTATCACACCATAGTTGATTTAAAATAATGAACAAAACATACTCAAAACACCCAACATAGTCATAAGTGAATAAATAATTAAATATTTAATTAAAAATGAATAAAATAAATTATTAAAATTATTTGGTATAAAACCATTAAAATAATATTAATAAAGAAGATAATTTATACAATCTAATTATAGATTTTTTAATGTAAAAAAACAAGGAATGTCTAGACTCAATGAAAGGGTTTTATTATCTAACATTCTATTTCAGTGAGAAATATTTCATATTAACAACTTATTATTATTTTTATGGTGTATAAGCTTCCCCATATATATGTGAGATAGTTAATCATTCACACTTCACTTTATTATAATGAACATTATTTCTATTTTAGTCTTTCAAAATAGACCATTATTGTGCTATATTTTATGATATTTTAGCTAAAATATTCTTCTTCAATAGTTTAACAAATTTTAACTCAGAAATTTTATTTTTTCATTTTATGGTCATCCGAATCATTCTTTTTATTGGTTTATATTGAGTTTTTTTTACTCGGGCCTCCTGTTATTTTAGATTAGGTTCATCTATCATGGAACATATATTTTATTATTATTGGTTTTTTTGACTCATAATTTCGATTTTTATAGTTTAGTTTCTTCAAGATCGATCCTTCTATTTCTCTATTTTCAGACATTTTAGATCATAAATTCTATTATTGTAGTTTACGTTCTTTTAATTTTGGGCTTCTATTTTTTTGTTTGGGGTCTTATTGCAAGGATCATTGAGATGAAATGTAGTTTAAGATATTCCTTATAGGACCTAAATGATGAATATGGAATATGAGGAGGAAATTTTAGGGATTAACCAAGACCCCCGATGGTTTTTATTTCCACTGTGGTATTGTCAGGACTCACAAATATTGGATTTCCATTTTTTACTTGGAGGATATACGTATGGTAGAATGTTTAAATCCCTTAATAATCAATATCATTTTCAATCTTAGGTGTCTCCACTCTTATACATGGTTCATGTATGATTCTTTGACATGGTATTGGTAGAAGGTCAAAATCTATGAAATATGGTGTCCAACTGATTATTTGGAATATTGGATTTGAAAATCATGTTTCTATGAGGAATAATCGATGAATCGTGGAATGAGGCATACTTATTGTGGGAGACTAGGAACTCCTTTTGTTTCAATGTTCCTCCATGGTGTCACCGAGGATCACAAGGATTGATATTTCATTCCTAAAATGAAGGCATGATTCTAATATTTTGGCCAAATCCCTTATTCATGAGTCCATATGTCTTACATGGATTCCAATTTTAGTTAATCCGCACTCTCTTCCAAGGGAAATGAAAGGTGTGTGAATAGTCAAAAATCATGATGATGAATTTGGGGATGGAAGAAAATCTATTCAATATGGTTTTTGTTACCATGGTGAAATTCATATTTATTGTTCGGAGTCTCGATCCCTACACAATGTGGTTTCAAGTCACAAGTTTTAAGCCATTAAAATGTTCAGGAATGGTGTGTCGCATTACTTCATTGAGAAAGGGTAAATAACACATTTAAGTAACATCAATGATATCGAATCTGATTGAATATTATGTGTATAGGGATAGTTTATCTTTTCATAAGAATATATGAGTTAACTAGAGGTGGGAACTAGTTGGTACATGTCAACTATGGCTAATGGTGTGAGCCTCTAATGTACCATCTTGTCATGAAAATAACTCCTATGTTTAAGGGGGGCCTTCTTCATATTTTATAGTCCGTTCAGTGGATCCAGTCACTAATACTAATCAGATTAAGGGAAGATCCAAGTGTAAAGACGATTAAAGACCATGGGATTCCAAGGTATGGATATCAACTCAATGAACTGGTTGTGTAAGCTCATAATTCAAATTCATAAACATGTTTTATGAAAATAGTAATATTCAATAAAATTTCATGTACATTAAAATATTATTTATTTCTTAGAGAAAACATGTTCATATTGAGGATATTTGAAAAATCATTACTCAATAATTTAAATAGGTTAGGTCCCTTAACATGTATAGCATTAATTTTATTAAGGATATAAAGTAGGATTTATGATCTATATGCCTTAATTTCTTAGGATCCAAATTATTCACAATCATAGGAGATGGAGAGTTTAGTGAGAAGAGACATTACATTTTATTAGGTCTACCTTTGTGGTTTTTCAATATGATATGTTTTGTGTCTCTTTCACTAGTAGTTTAGAGCATTGTGATTTCGATAGATCGTGGTTAGAGTTTAAATGGTGTACATCATTGATGAGAGTGTAGGCAGTTTAATATATTGGCTCACATGGACCTAAAATAAGGGAAATGTTACCTAAGATCCTTCTTTGGATACCTTGGGTAAATACCACTCCACCAGACTTCTAAGAATGGAATGAAAAATATTTTCAATCATGGATCGAGTTTATGAAGTAATGATAAATGATATGGGACCAACGTGTTAGAAATTTCCCAGAACCCCTTTAGGTGCTGAGTCTAACCCCAGTGATTTCAGAATCATATGGATCTAAAATCCCTTCATATAGGTCTCGGACATCTATTTTTTCATGTTTAATCCATTTTGAATCTATTGAAAGGTCAAATAGTGAGATATATTTTCTATTCCAACGGAATTTAATGGTTTTTTGAAACATGAAGAGCTATATAAATGAAGAGTGGATTATAGAATTAGAGTATTAAAATATGATTGAAGCTCCCCAATATAAGGTTGACTCGGTTATGGAATTTGTAGTACATTACTAATGAATGATAATGGGTGATGGTATGAACCCATTAAAATTATATATTGGTAATTCATTATTCTTTTAATTTTAATGTCTTGAGACCAGGTAATTTTCCTTATAGTTTAACATCATGTGGTAAGGGTGTATCTTTTTACTTGCAGTTTAACATACTATGGTAAGGTCATAGAAATTGAATGGAAAATTTTGAAAGATTTAATTCGATACTCTTTTAACAATTTAGGGGAATTCAAATTCAGTGGGAATATTTTATCCATGCGCAATATTATCGTCGAGTAACCATAATCTGGGTCCCTTGTGGTTAAATTTTTTAACGTGTTCATGCCATCAATATATAGATATGACTCCTAAGCTTGAAATTTTTTCATGTATGCATAATCCCCTTATTGAAAAGAGGCAGGTGAATATTTTTCTTTTTTTCATAATATCATGATGCTAGGACTATTACTACATGGGGTTGGTCTATATATTGTTTTAGTTTTATTTTCATAATTTCATATGTTTTGGAAGAACCCTGTATTGGGGATTTGGAAGACCATACGTTTCTGATGATTAAAGGAATCAAGTGATATATAGTTCTTATAAATATGTTCTCTAAAAAGGTCTAACCCATATGTAGGGATTGGGGAATATTTTTTTTTTATCATTGCAAGACCAAGGGATTACAGATCTAGGCATCGCTACTTATCCAATGATGATAGGAATAAAACAAAACATAGTTGTTGAATGGATAACTCTCTACGTAGTTTTAAACCGTATTCAATGGAGGTAATTGTTATCATTAATTTTTGAATCTAGATATGTGGTTGGAGACCCAAGCGTTATTACATATCCAATGATGACAAGAATCATGTCACATGTAATTCCTGAGAATCCATGCAATTTGACATCACGTTGAAAGGACTTATGGTCCTTATCTTGAAAATGGAATGTTGTAGAAGGGCGTAACAATGGAGGTTTTGTTGACACTACATATCTGGTGATGGATGGAATCAATCCACACATAGTTCTAGAATTGATGTGTGGTCGGAGACCAATGCCAAGGATTTTGGTCCTCCCAGACGAGGCCCACAATAATGCATTTTTCTACATCATGAAAGTGACATCAATCCTAAATTTTAAAATCATACAGCAAGGACATATGGTTTGAATTTTAATGTATTATATCCAGGACTATGAAAACCCTATGGTGAACTGATATTTCTTGGTGATACATGGACGACCATAGAAAAATTCATAAGTTCACATGATATATTCATGATGTCAAAAACAAGGAATGGAAAAGGTTCCTCCCACACTGTATAGTAAATTAATGAGTGGAATGAGGAATATTGTTTAATTAAATGGATGGGACAAGATATATTATTGATGTATTACTACATATATCATTGTAATGAGAATAAATACATACATAGTTCTAGAGTACTGTGTTGTTTAGTTTCATGTGGAGATGACATAAGACATGCAGGTTAACATCATGTGTTGAGGAATATGATGAATCTATGTGAAATAAGATAAATTTTTGGTACATTATATATTTTATGTCATGGGGAAAGTGAATTTTCCACACTATTTAACATAATGATATAAGGACATGTTCCATACAGATCAATATGACATGATCATTATGTCTTCTATACTGTTTATTATCATGCGTTCAAGAAAAGTTTGTGCAGTTTATCTTCATGAAACTAGGATTTGATTATGTGTTTTAGTGTCATAAAACTAGATGTGTTTTATCATTTTAATGTCTTGAAACAAGGATGTGTTTGAACATTTTAACATCATGAAATCAAGATGTGTTTTTCTAATGTAATGTCATGAAAATAGGATGGTTTGTGTTGCTTAATGTAATGTAACTAGGACGTGTTTTTTGTATTTAAAAATCATGCCCCCAGAAAGTGTTTTGGAGTCTAACATCATATGACCAAGGCATGTTTGTGCAGTTTAACAACTTGCACAATGAATAAATATATGCAGTTTAATGTGAGTAATCTAGGACTTGTGACTCTTGATGGAATCTATGAAACAAAATTCTTAAGAAACATCGTTTTTGGGGTGTGGCATGTTCTTTTTCCACTATATCTATTGAGTGAGATTATTTGTGATAGCCCATATATATTATATTACACCCTTCCCATTTCAGTAATGGATTTATAAGTTTATATCATGGAATTATTGGGGTTCTAATATCAAATACCAATTATCCATGAATGAATGACAGGAGGTGAATGTTTTTTTGAAGGCCCATGATATCCATTTCTAATGGAAATCATAGTTTTGAATTGTACACTATCTATATCCATCAAGATGATCTAATTCATCCAATCAATATTTCAATTTTTACTCATGTGATGCTTCTCTACATATATCTATTCCAATTAGGGGAATATGGAATTATATATGTCATATTTCCTTGCTTCCATATACTATTGAATATGTAGTTTATTTTGTATCAGTATGTGTGGTGGTATGGTATTTCTATAGAGCCTAGTAGAGCTTCTTTGGCCATGAATTCCCATGCTTGTCCATCATATTATATAGTATATTTGACAGATTCTTTTTGAAGGCCACTATTTTTTCACTTACGACTTCATGATAGTGGGATAAATGATTGGACTCAGTTTTGTAGTCATAGATCAATTTGATCTACATTATTGAATATATGAGGTTGTTATTATTCATTAGTATCATATTAGGGACTCCAAACCTGGTTATTATATGAGACGTCATGATATTTATTATATTATTCATCTCAAATTTATTGAGTGGTATTACCTCAACCCATATGGGAAATAAGTTGATAAAATTTAGGATGTACATAACCTTCATGATTGTGGCTTGGGGATATAGCTCTGTAAAATCTGTTCCCCATATGGAGAATAGTTGGGAATGTTTAGTTGTATGTATAAATTTCATGGATGATGAATGACGTTTGATAGAATATATAATGAATTTCATTATCTGGTGAATTAGTCATAATCTTGTATCAGGTGTTTCCATTAATAAATCATCCCCCTAATTTGGTGTAAGAGCATGGTCCCTGATAGATGTGTGCCATAGGATCCTTCATGGGAATCATCCATGTTAGTAAGAATCACTCTATATTCTATGAATCTGTGGTGGATTCCATAAAATATTCTCTTATATTGGTATTTTCATCATGTACACCATCCCATTGGATGATGTTTGTTGCTTGGAAAAAAAACTTTTCCCTCCCAACTTGATTTGGTGGGAGATTCACATTATAGATATAATCAATTATCACCACTATCTATCCATGGGTGGATACAAGTTCATCCCGCTCTGGTATGGTTTTGACCTGATTGATTTCCTCCATGTCATAGATTATTATCGATGTGACCATTCATTGGTGTGTGATGTGGAATATTGCTTTATACTGATTAGGATCTACTATAGATGTGGATACATTATCCAATGAATCATCACATACATTCAATGATTGGAAGTAATGATGTAATATGGGATTAAAATATAAGTTTTCATTATTCCTTTGACATATCCAGTAAGAGGATAGTTTTCTTCCTTTTTCATGTTATATTTTACACAAATCTTCTTTTCCACTAGCACTGAATCCCTATTGATGTTCAGGTAGGATACATGTAACTATATGGTTACTTCCATACCATATATGAGGGAATTTTATTTACCCTCGTTATTTTTTTAGCTTCTATATAGTGGGAATGAGTATGGGATTTTTTTTCTAGAGACACAAATAAATTCTATAAGCCATCCTACATGAGTTTCAAGTTTTCCAATTTAATGTCAATAATATTTTTTGAGGATCTGTCCAAATACCTCTCCCATTTCTAGGGAATTTCATTAGTGTAGAAAACTTTCTCATATGGATGTTTAATTTCCAATGGTGTACATTCTGGATCATGGTGTCCGTGTGGAAATCATCCTTGGAGTTTCCTTTCACTAAATTCTATGATACAAACTAAATTTCATATTTTTTCTGATTAACCTCCCATCAGGTAAAATTTCTATTCAACATATGACATCAAATGATGTACATGATAAGGTTAATGTAGTAACACCCCATGATTCCATGGTACTTTTCCCTTTGAATAATTAAATATCTTGTGTTTTACGCAACATGGGGTTTTACCACACCATGACTAATCAAACTAGCCATTATGAATAGTAATACCCACTTTTTGAAAGTTTATAAATTTTATCTTTCAAAATGGACTTCATTTTTAGATTCAGAATATCAAAAATAGCTTAGGGTGAAGTTTTTTTTGTTTTGAAATTTTTTGATTTTTGATGAATAGTGAAAAACATTGTGTTATGGTTTAAAACCCACTTTTTTTTAAATAAATAGTTATTTTATATAAATATATTTTAGGTAAAAATAGATACATAATACCATTATATTTTCAATGTAATTCATTGGATTCATTTTACGATAATATTAGTTATATAAAATTATATTGAACATTTTTCCTTCTTTTACCCACCTTCTAGGTGCATTTGCAAATTTGCATAAAATGTAATTCTACTAATTCTATGAATTGAATTTCAAAAATTTGAGATACATGGTAGACATTAGTAAGTAAAATTTGGCTCAATAATATGAAAATCATTTTTGTGAATAGTAACTTTTGACTTTTATTTACCACCGTTAAAAGTATATTGGGTAATTAAATGTAAAAAATGATATCATAATTACCCTAACACATATCCAAATTCTATTGGATAAGTGTATGTTGACCAAAATCAATAATTGTATTAAAATATGATCCTTTTGGTTCACGTGGATTAGATTACTACATTTGTTATTATTTTATTTAACGAAGTGTTAAAAGTGTTAAATTCAATGTTTAACAACTAAAATATTTATAATGAAGGGTTATGCATAAGATAAATTAGACTATAAATATTCATTAAAATGAAAAAAGATTACTTCCTATCTAATGGTATTTAATTAAATTTTTTTAATAATTAAATAATTAAATTTATTTATGTTAAAATGACGATGAAATAATTACCTTATTAGTGAATGATTAATAAAATCGATATTATAAATATCCAAATAAAGGTTACATGTGGATTCTCAAGAATTACACTAATTTTCTTGGATAATATGAAAATTTAAGGTTGATTAAATAAATTTTGTTCAAAGTGACAAAGTTGTTATGAATTTTAAAAAAAAAAATACCCAATGGTGTCGAATTTGACATAAATGATATTTTATAGTGAGTTTATTAACCATTTATTATAATAATACAAGAATAAAAAATAAGAGATAAACTAGTTAACTAATATTTAAATCTAAAATATATGGTTAATATGGTGACATAAACCTATCTAAAACCTAGTGTATCAGAGGGTTTCGACCCATACCCACCTTATCTTTGAAATAAATCATTTTGTAACCATTATAAACATAATATGATTGTATAATGAAATAATATTTCATGATATTCCTAATGTGAACCTCACCTCTCTTATAAAAGGGTACATCCCCTTCTCTCAAAATCACACGTCCAAATTCATTTTCCTTAGCCAACCCCTATAAAAATATTCTACCAACTACCCTCACTTCAACCTAGAGGCCATACTTTGATCAGAAATCCAACCTAAGGATCCCTTTTGATCAACCTAAAAGGAAACACCTGAAGAAGTGCTAATAATTTCACCACCCCTTTTAATGTTATTATCTTCTTCCACTTCCTATTTCTATATTTTTTCCATAAATAAATAATAACTACATTAAATTATACATACCATGATGTTTTTATAAATATGCTACAAACATATTCATTATTCTATCCATCCTATATATGACAAGTCACCATACGTGCGTACGTACGGCTTACCATCTCCACGTCGTGGTGTAGTTTGATATTCACACACATCATTATTAGGATGGGTATAGTAATGGTTACAACTTATGTAAATAATAAATATAACATGTTAAGGATTTGTAATATATTATATGCCGTCTAATTACATATGATTTTCCCATCAATAGATTGATATTGTCGCTCGTGCTTACATACGGATTACCGTCTCCACGAATGTGTTGAAATTCATTCCCCATCATAACCATTCAAGAATAATATCTATTTTATGAATTAATATAATGTTTTAAAAAATAATATCATTTTGGATATAAATTAAATACATCATATCTATATCAAACAGGGCTTCTGTAATCATTCACATAAAGTAAAAAGAATCAGTTAACACCTGAAATGATGATTCTACTGAAATATTATAATCAAAGAAATATTAGAAGATCATATATGATATCATATTTATGTATATAGTTATTATATAATTTAATAACAATGATTTAACTATTATAAAATTGGTTAATTTACCCACTATCAAGGAAAATTTCAAGGTAAGGGTTAATTCTACAATCTCTTCATTATATGAGGTTGTTTATAAGTGAGTATCTTCTTGGACATCATTGTCATCAACACCTGTGTTTCTTAAAAATGTATTTCAAAAAGTTTATAATATTTTATAGACTATGGTTGAAAGACATTTATACCATTTTTTGACTTTTTATGAGATGTTTAAAAATTAATCATTCCATCATTTTCCAAACAAGGTTCTATATGAACTTTTCGACAAAATTAAGGAAATAATGTTTTTTAACTTATAAGGTATGTGCGTTTATTTTCTATCATCGTAAAACCTTCAAAACATCCCTTACAATCTTATAAGAACATTTTCAAAATAAATTTTTTATTTTAAAATTACAGGACTTTTATATTATTTCAAAACCGAAATATATATTTCTCTCAAATAGTTTTCATTTCATCAATGTCAACATCCTTTGTTGGATTTTACGCTTGTTGGAAGTTGATTCATTATGATAAAATCTTCCATATTCTATTGAAATTTTTGAGATATGTTGACTGTGTATGTTATATTTAAATAACATTCATGTTTTATGGTTAAATTATTGACATTTCGTATGATTTTTTTAATACAAATGTTTTTGTTATGATTCAAACTTTTAATATGAGGAACGAAAAGGACTTATTATGTGACGGGGGGAGCACGCTATAGCTCCTCGATGCATCATAGGGTCTCATGAGAATAACAAGTTTCTTGGAAAAAGGCCTTGTCAAAATATAATTTGTTGTCTTGGTTGGAGGCCTTGACTATGTGGTTATAATGTCTGGCATTCTGCATACCATCATTATGAAATTGACTATTCATATTACATGTGATTATTTTACTTGTAGAATTTCCACGTGGATAAGTAAATGGAATTATTTGATTTGTTATATATATATTAGGCTTAATTTTATGTTTAAAAGGCTTGGGGTTTAGATTTATACACTCCCATAAATGTTTATGCTTATTTATGAAAGTTTCGGCTATATTGTTATCATTACTGAGCACTTGAGCTCCCCCCTTTCTATGTTCTATTTTCCCAGGATGTGAAGATATATATTATAAATGACCTATAATATATTATAGGAGAGATGAATGTATTAAAAGGAGACATAATGTTTTTTTTTATTTCATAATGTAATGTAAAACATAGGTTTGTATCTCTTACTTCTAAGGCTACTAAACTGATTGGTCTTTCATGACTTTATCCCTTGTGATCTTGCCAATGTAATGTAATAATGCACCGACTCTAGGTAACTAGGGTCGGTGTGCTATAGTTGGAATTAGAGGATGTTTATTAAAAACCATAGAAGCTAGATTTAGAGAAATTGTGATTAGAGAACATTACTATAAGATAGACATTGAGAATTAGTATAGAAGAACTTCCTATAATTTTATTAATATTGATATTTTATGAGTTTTCCAAGAAATAAATCCCTATCGGGATACGATCTGGTAGAGTTAGCTTTGGAACAGATGTACCTAGGAGTGAAAACTCCAACAAAGAGTTTCAGGCATGACTCGGGGTATCCTGGTACATGACATTGGGACTTACTTCACTCTTGATTACGACACTCCCAGGTGACATGCTTAAGATAATTCACATATTTTATACAAACCATTCTGAAGGATTTATGTGTATATACCTCCTCATGGAATACATTTTTATGATTATGGATTATATCCATAAACTGTATCATATTTTTAAGTGTTTCACAAGTATGGAATAATATATTACAATTCATAAACTAATCTATTGTATGTCATTGTTTATAAATGGTTCATAGTGGAATGATTGGAAACTGTATCAATACATGGAATCCTTGTAGGGATGTCCCTCTTAATCAGGATAATTTTAGTGGATCTGGTGACGCAACTGGTGCTGATAAGCTTATCACCATATTGGGACAACTCACTTATGTTATGAATAATAACCTTACTTGTATGGAGCACCTTTATCCACAATACATAGGATCATTGTTAGACCGCTTCGTTACACAACAACCACCAATATTAAATGGGACTACAAATCCATTTTTAGCTGATTAATGGATATGTTCCTTGGAGAAAACCTTTCATGTATGGAGAGTAGCAAAAGGGAAAACGTTTTCATGGTAGTTTATCGCCTCACAAGAGATACATATCAATGGTGGTCATTAATTTAAATCAAAAAGTAAGATTAAGTATTATCAAATATATACTTGAGGGAGTTTAAACATCATTTATTATAAAAATACTTCCTTGTGACCATCGAGTGGATATGGAAAGTCAATTTCTGAGTCTGAGGGAAAATGATGATGAGAATATCGTAATGGATGAGGTTAACATTACATGGATATCAAGGCATGTAACCGATTATATACCTAAACCAATGTGTAAGATTGATCGATTCTGCTATTGGTTAAAACCATTTCTCCGTCTACCATTAGTCTCACAATCCTTCTCATCATACGAAGATATTGTCTCATGTTTCATCAAGATAGAAAAGAAATTCTCTAAGTATTACGACTTTAAAGAAAGGAAAAGGAAAAAATATATCTTCTGAATACTCTAGAAATGGAAATAAGGGGAATAAGGGAATAGTTTATTTTTATACTTTGGTAAATGTGGGATGAAACACATTTGTTCTTTCATGAAGGGAATGAGAGTCTGTTACAAGTGTGGTGAGAAAGTCCACCAAGCTCATTATAGTAAGGTAAAGAAAGAGGCTGTCAATTTTGAATTCTAAAATTGTAGATAAATGGGGCATTATTAAAATGCATGTCCTAAGCGCTAAATAATCTTACCTCAGAAAAGGACCAGGGAGCATGTCCAACATTATGTGATCTCTAATGCTAAGGTTAAAGATCTAAATGATGTGGTGGAATGTAATTTAATGGTTTCATCCAATTTAGCCAATGTATTATTTGATTTTGGATCATCGTATTGTTTCATATCATCATAGTTTGCTATGAAAATTATATATTTCTAATTTTATTTAATAAGGAAGTTTCCAGTCAAATCTTCTATGTAAAGATTCATTGCAATAATGTTTTCTGAATCAGTCCCCATTAAGGAATATAAATGTCCATTATCTACAGATCTCATCATCACACACATGATTTAATTTAATATAATCCTCAATATGTAATGGATTTGAAACCATGATCTATAAATATATTATAAGAAAAAGGAGGTTACAATTTTTGATGATGATAAGTAGTAACTTATCTTTATTGCCGAAACGTCCCCACCAGATTCTAATCTAGATCCACCCTCAATAGCTCAACTAAATTCAATAATTTTGGGGAAAGAGAATGAAATAACTATGGGTGAGGAAATGAATGTTCAAATGTAGTATTCACCTATTGTGTGAGAATATGATGATGTATTTCTAGAGGATTTACTGATAAATCCTCTAGAATGAGAAATTGAGTTTTCCATTGATTTAATTGTAGGTTCAAGGCCTATATCGAAGACCCCTTATATAATGGACACTGTGGAATTAGTGGAACTAAAGAATCAACTAGAGGAATTGAGTAATAAATTATTTATTTTCCCTATTGGTTCCCCATGGGGAGCCCCTGATCTTTTTCTTAATAATATAGATGAATCTATGAGATTGTGCATTGACTACAGGGAGATCAATGTTATAACAACAAAGAAAAAGTATCCCATACCTCACATTGATGATTTACTTGATCAAATTAAAGGAGATAACTATTTTTCAATTATTTAAATTCAATATAAATATCATCAGTAGTGTGTGAAGAAGGAAAACATTATAAAAACAGTTTTTTGTACCAGGTTCGAGCATTTCAAGATTACAGTTATGCCTTTTAAACTGACTAATTCACCCTCAATCTTCATAGATATAATGAATAGTGTTTTCACAAATATAGTGATTAATTTTTTGTGGTATTTATTGATGATATATAGGTATACTCAAAAAGCTACTAAGATCATGAAAATCACTTGTGTACTATTCTAAAACCACTCCGAAGAAATGAATTATATGGGAAGATTAGAAAGTGTGAATTATTGCTTCATGAAATTTCATTTCTTGGCCATATTATATCTAAGTAAGGAATATATATCGGTCCTTCAAAGACCATGGAAATCCAAGAATGGCCAGCAACAATGAGTATAACATAGGTACACAGTTTTATCGGTTTAGTAGGTTATTATCGGTGTTTCATCTATAATTCTTCCTTATTGGAAAACCCATTAATTAAGATCACACATAATGGGGTTAAATTAGTATGGAAAAAGTGTGTGAAGAATTTTTTGAAAAAATGAAGAGAATATTAGTCAATGCTCCTATCTTGACTCTACCATCAGGGAATGATGGGTTGTTTACTAATGTGATGCATCAAAGAAAGTACTTGGTAGTGTCCTTAAGCCGAATGATAGGGTTATTTCCTATGCATAATGAGAGCTAAAAATTCATGAACAAAACCATCACACTCATGATATTGAGTTATCAACTATAATCATTACTCAGAATATATAGAGACACTATCTCTATATAGAAAAATGTGATATTTATACTGATCACAAGAGTTTGAAGTATACTTTCTCACAGAATGAACTCAACATGATGCAATGAATATGGCTCTAACTACTCAAGGATTATGATTTTACCATCCACTACCACCTAAGGACGAAAAATATGGTGGAAGATGATTTGAGAAAAAGGATCAAGGTTTTTTGAAGAAGATGAGAGATGAAAGAGAACTAATTCTCATGAATCTAGTTAAGATGGATATGGGAATAACCATGTAAGGTGAAACATAAATACTATTTTAGATGGTTTCCAAACAATCATTACTAGAAAAGATAAAGTGTTCTCAGACTGATGATGTGGAGTTTTAAAATGAAGATTAATGATGTGAATGATGGGATATTGAGTGCTTCATATATGATGATGGAATTTTGAAATTTGGGAAGAGACTTTTTGTTCCTGATATACATGATCTAAAAAGGAAATTGTTGGATGATTCTTATAGCTCAAATTTCTCTATTCACGCTAGTAGCACTAAGATGTATAGAGATTTGAAGGAACATTTTTTTGTTGGAAATCCTGAAGGGGGATATTTTTTATTATGTGTCAAGTTGTATGGTTTGTCAACAGGTGATGACTAGAAGAAAACATATTAGAGGATTCATGCATCCTCTTCCCATACCTGAGTGGAAATATGATGATTTTACGATGGAATTTGTCATGGGGAAACCAATGAATCCAAGAAAGAATGATGCAATATTGGAAATTATTGATCGTCTCACCAAGTTATCACATTTTCATGTTATAATAGATGATTTACCACATGAATTCTTAGAATGAATATATTTTAATAAAGTTTTAATATATCATGTATTAACCCTATCGATTGTTTCTGATCATGATCCCTATATTACATCACGTTTCTGGAAAAGTCTTTAGAAGGCCCTAGATACTGAACTTATTTTGAGAATCGCCTACCACCCTCAAACTAATCGAAAATCAGAACGAAATATTAAAACCTTAAATACATGTTTAGATCGTGCTCACACGACTTCCATGGTATGTGGGATCAGTATTTACCTCTAGAATAATTTTCCAATAACAATAGCTATTATTAATGTTTTTAAATGCAACCATATATATAATTATATGGAAAGAGATGTTGCACACCAACTTCCTGGGATGATGTATGTGAATGAAAACATGTAGGCCCAAAAATTGTTAAGGAAACAATGGAAAAGTTAATGATTATCCAAACCCACACTAAAGAAGATCAAAGTAGGCAAAAGCACTATGCCTATAACTGAAGGAAGGATTTATAATTTCAAGTTGGTGACCATGTTTTCATGATGGTATCACCATGGAATGGTGTTATATGATTCGTTAATAAAGGAAAATTAAGTCCTAGGTACATTGGAACTTTTTAAATTCTAGAACGAATTGTAGTTTTAGCTTACCATTTGGCAATGTCGCCATGTCTCTCCAAAGTTCATTATGTGTTCCACATGTCACTATTGAGAAAATACATGCCAGACCCATCACATGTACTCCACTATAAGGAAATTGAACTAGAACCTGATTTGTCTTATTGTGAAGATCATATCAAGATTCTTGATGTAAGAGAACAAGTGTAAAGAAATCAGACGACTCGTCTGGTAAATGTTTTAGGGATAAATCATAAGATGTAAGAGGCAACGTAGGAACCCAAGGATATTATGATGATGAACCACCCAAATAATTTTATGTAGTAATATTCTAGAAAATTCTAGGATGAAATTATTTGAAGTATAGGAGAATGTAACACCCCAATCTTCCATAGTATATTTCACTTTAAATAATGAAATAGCTTGCGTTGTACGTAACTTGGAGTTTTAACACACCACGACCCATCGAGCTAGCAGTTATGAATAGTAATACACACTTTTTGAAAATTTATAAAATCTATTTTAAAAAATTGACTTCATTTTTAGATTTGGAATATCAAAATAATATTAATGTAAATTTTTTGTATTTTCGGAAATCATTAAATTTTTGATGAATAGTGAAAAACACTGTGTTATTGTTTAAAACTGACTTTTTATTTAAATAATAAGTTATATTATTTGAATTTATATTAAGTAAAAATAGATACATAATACCTATATATTTTCAATGTAATTCATTGGATTCATATTATAATAATAGTAGATATATAAAATTTTATTGAACTTGTTACCGTCTTTTACCCACCTTCTAGGAGCATTTGAAAATTTTCGTAAAACATAATTTTACCACATCTGGGAATTAAATTTCAAAAATCCAAAACACACTGTTTACATCAGTATGTAAAATGTGGTTCAATATGGTAAAAATATTTTTTTGGAAAATATTAACTTTTGACTTTTATTTACCATAGTTAAAAGTAAATAGTGTAATTAAATGTAAAAATGATATTATAATTACCCTAAAACATGTCCTAATTTACTTGGATAAGTGTTTCCAACCAAAATCAACATTATGAATAAAATATTATCCTTTTGGTCTACATGGAATAGATTAGGACATTTATTATTATTTTATATAAAAAATAGTTAAAAGTGTTAAATTCAAAGTTTAATAACTAAAACATCTTTAAGAAAGGGTTATACATAAGATAAATTATATTATGAATATTCATTATAAATATAAAAATATTTCCTTCCTAAATTTATTTTATTTATAATTTTTAGAAAATATATAATTAAATTTCTTTATGATACAATAATGATGTAGTAATTACATTATTAATTAATGATTAAAATAATTGATATTATAAATATCCAAATAAATGTAAATAGATACTACTGATGAATTCCACAAATTATCTAGGTTAACATGAAATTTTAGCGTTGATTAAATAACTTTTTTTTGAGGTTATAATGTTTTTATGACTTTCAAAAAAAATACCAAATAGTGTCAAAATTGATATATATGAGTTTTTAAAAAAAATACTATATTATTAATTTATATAATATTACTAAAAATATTAGGTTATGCCAAAATAAATAAATAATGATATATATATTAATAATGAACCACTTGGGGTTCTATTGGCTTTCTATTGTATGTTTACTATACATTTTTTATAATAATACTAGAATACATGGTAAGAGTTAATCAATTTAACTAAGAGTTAAATCTAAAATATAAGGTTTATATGGTGACCTAAACCTATCTAAACCCTATTGGTTGAGAGGTTTTCAAACCATCCCCACCTTATCCTTGAAATAAATCATTATATAGAAATTATAAAATCAATATGAATGTATAATAAAATAATATTTCACGATATTCCTAAAGTGACCATCACCCCTCTTAAAAAAGGGTACATACCCTTCTCTCAAAATAACACATCCAACACCATTTGGCTTGTCCAGAACCTATTCAAATACCCACCCAACTACCCTATGTTTTTCTTAGAGGCCTTATGTTGATGATAAATCCAACCTAAGGATCCCTTTTGATCAACTCAAAAAGAAATACCTGAAGAAGATGTAATAATTTAACCACATCTGTCAATGTTCTTTTCTTCTTCAACATCCTATTTCTTTGTTGTTTCCATGCCAAAAATAATTACTCCAGTACCTTACACATACTATGATGATATTATTAATATGGTACAACCATATTAATTATTCTATATATTCTATGAATGAAAATTCACCACACAGGCATACGTACGGCTTACCGTCTCAACGTCGTGGTGTAGTTTGTTATTCAAAAACATCATTATTTGGATGGGTATAATTATGGGTTTAAATTATATAGATAATAAATATAACACGTTATGGATTATGTATATATGAAATACCAACTAATTACATATTATTTAACCATCAATATAATGATATTGTCGCTCGTGCGTACGTACAGATTTCCATCTCCATGAACGTGATGAAATTCATTCCCCATCATAACCATTAAAGAAAAATTTTCATTCTATGATTAAAAATAATATTTAAGAACTGAATATCATTATGGATACGAATCAAATAAATCCAATTCATAACAAACATGGCTTATGTAATCAAGCATATAAAGGAAAACAAATCAGCTAACACCCGAAACGATGATACAACTGAAATATTAATAACAAAGAAATAGTATAAGATCATATATAATATCATATTTATGTTTATTGTACATTAATAATTTAATAAAAATTATTTAACTATTATATATGAGGTAAAATTACCCTCGATGAAGGAAAAATAAAAGTTAATGGTTAATTCTATAATCTCCTCATTATCCAAAGTTATTTATAAGTGAGTATCTATATTGGGCCTCTTTATCATCCATATATGTGTTTCTTAAAAATGTATTTCAGAACATTTTTAAAATTTCATGGAAAATGTGCTAAATTCATTTTTTCCCTTGTTTGAATTTTTATGAGATTTTTATAAAGTAATCTTTCCATCTTTTTCCAAACAATGGCCTTTTGGACAAAACTAAGGAAAGAATGTTTGTTTAACTTATACGGAAAGTGCAGCTATTTCCAACATTGTAACACCTTTGAAGCTTCCCTAAAAATATTATATGAATATTTTCTATTTAAATTATAAGACATTTATATTATTTCGAAATATAATAAAATATTTCTCTCAAATATTTTTTTTCATCTATGTCAACATCCTTTGTCAGATTTTATGCTTTTTTGAGGATGATTTATTATGATACAATATTCCATATTCTATTGAGGGTTTTGTGATATGTTGACTGTGGATGTGAAATTTTTATACCATTCATGGTTTATGGTTAAATTATTGACATTTAATATGATAGTTTTAATACGAATGTTTATGTTATGTTTCAACCTTTTAATATAATGATTGAATTGGAATATGTAGGTGACGGGAGGAGCCCGTTATACCTCCTCAAAACATCAGTAGGTATCATGAGACAAACTAGTGTCTTGGAACATGGCCTTGAAAAAATCATATTGGTTGTCTTTACATGAGGCCTTTACTATGTGGTTATGATGACTAGAATTATGAATTCTATCATTATGAAATTGGATATTGATATTACATGTGATTATTCGACTAGTACAATATCCATGTGAATAAGTAAATGGAATTATTTGATTTTTATTTGACATATTATGCTGATGTTTAAGTTTAAAAGTAAATTTGTGTAGTCTTATACATTTCCTTAAATGTTTATTCTTATTTATAAATGTTTCTTCTATATTGTTATCCATACCGAGCACCTGATCTCACGCATTTCTATGTTTCGTTTCCCCTGGATGCGAAGAAGTATATTCTGTCTAACCTGTAGGGATAGTATAAGGGAGACTAATGTTTTAAAAGAGACATAATGTTTTTGTTTTTCATTTCATAATGTAATGTAAAACTTATGTTTGTATATAGTACTTTAAAATATATTAAACTGAGCAGTCTTTTGGGATTTTATCCCTTGTTATCATGTCAATGTTATATAATATTGCACCAACTCTAGGTAACTAGGGTCACAGTGTTACAAATATTAGAAACAAGGTGGAATTCATGGTGCAATAAGTAATGCCTAATATTTTTCACTACAAAAATGGGTGATAGTAAATTATTCATGACATTATAATATTCATTCTCTATTCCAATCATATTTTTGATAATTTATTATAGACTATTTTCACTCTCCCGTCATCATTTTTCATGTTAGGAGGGTGTCAAGTGATCACTACATGGAATCCAAATATATGATGAGTGGATTTCCTTCCCCCAGTGACATTAGAACTGGTGGGTGAAGTATATACTACATGAGACTCTCAAAGGCTTCTTGGCAGTCCACATACCATCGATGGAAAATTTCATTCCTCATAATCTTGGTGAAAGTGATATATTTATTAACCTGGTTGGCTATAAAACCCTGAATGTTAGAGAGGTTACCTTATATCCCAATCAATTAATTGATATTCCGGGGGAGAAAATGATATGTTATAACTAATTTTTTTAGGGTTAACCTCAATTCCATGATGGCATACCAAAATTCCAAGGGTCTTCAAGGATGTTGACCCCAAAAAATGTTGGTATAATTCGGACTCTATTATTGTAACTTCTCAAAGGATGTTTGAAGGTCCATGAAGTTACAAAATCACTGTCAATATTTTACAATTAGTTCATCAATGTAAAATATGGCTATTATAACCAAGAAGATATTAAATGTATGATTCATGTAAAGTTGATGAGTAGCACCAGTGTTCATTAATATAATTTAAAATATATGATAAAAAAGAGACCCTAGGGTGCTCTCAAAGTGGTTCCTTCTTCATCATCAATGGATAACTTTATCTGATTGTAACCTTAGAAACCATCCATGAAATAAATGACTTAGAATCATGCAGTTCAAATGATCAAGAGTTATGTGATTAGAAATGGGAATTCATCCTTTTCGTAGTGTTAATTAAAGTATATAAAATATATATAGACAACAATTTGTCAATAATAATCCTGATAAGGATGATGTTGGACATCCATCTAAGGTATTGAACTGACAAGAAAAAAATTCCTTTGATCAATTTGTCAACATCTACCTATAAAAAAAGTATCATGAGAGGGGTGCATCCACTTAGTTTTTTTCATGAAACCTTAATGGTTTTTCGGTAATCTAAGATGGTGTGTAGCAAAATATGGATTCATCTAAGGAATTTATAATAATTATAAGAAGAAAACATATATTTATTTCATCATAAATTAAATATACATATCTTATTCCAAGTGAGGTTTGTTGGAACAAAACAATGTAGAATGTGATTATTTTATGTTCCTAGATTTACTTATCAAAGATCACCAATGGCGGTCATGATAACTTCACCAAAAGTGGGGTGAAATTCATGAGGATTTATTCTCTGTCATCCACCTATATGTATTTTTAGGAATTCATGGATGAATTAGGATGAAAATGGGAATCACTATAAATGTATTGATGGGAGAGGCTGTGAAAAGCAATGTTATCATCCCCTACTACAAGATTCATTTCGAAAAGATCCAGGATATGATTTTATTTTTGATTTTGCTATAGATAAAATGGTCTTGGATATCTGGGATCATGTATGCTGCCTTAATCTAATTTATGGGTAGTACATAGTCATTATTGATAATTATCCATGTTTTTTGGGTTGTGGATCCCAATCCATTATGGTATGAAACCTATATATTTTCATCAACCAATGGTTTTTGACATACCATTCATAGAAACCTACCTCCAAATATGTTGCATCAATGTGCTTGATGTGGGTATTTTCATAATTTAGTATGCCAACTATCCCTTCAATGGTGTATTTATGAAATTGTGGATTGTTAAAGGTACATCTGTGTGTCTTTGGAACCATTTTCTTTTGTGGTGGACATTTTATATGGGGCCTCTTGGGATATCCATAAACACAAAATTAGAATGGAGATCCACAAACTGGGTTTTTATCTTGATATTCATGAGACATCTTATCTCATACTTATCATAACCATTATTGGTCAACTTTGTGAGAGATATATTACCTTAAATATATCCCAAATGTTGTAGGGTGTGAAACAAAATGTGGTTCATCCCATAAAGATTTTCAATAAGTAACATTTAGAAGTTAACAATATTGAGTCTATGAAAAAAATGTGTCTAATATGTCCATGGATAACCACTTTCGTATCTCGCACTATGAATGCGATGGTGACATATGACTATAATTTAACTGAATCCACTCAATAAACCTCTTCGACAAAATTTTTTTTATGGAACTCATGAGTTCTCTAGATGTATTTAATGAGTTCCTCCATTCATTATTTTTAAATATTGACGGCATCTATAATTGAGAGCTTCGTGGGAAAATAACCATCTTTTTTATAATTTCATACTTTTTTCCAAATGATGGAACATAAAATGTGGGGTTTTTCCATATCATGAGACTCATGATTTGAGGAATTTGAGGTGGATGATCTTGATTCATGTGAAAAGGTCAAGGAATAATCTTCTACTAGTGGAGAGTTTGTTTAGGACTTCACCATTTTATATAATTATTTGATAATCACACCCCATCTAGGTGGTCCACTATGAAAATTGGGTGTGTATGACCATTGGAGGGTTCTAAAATTCATCCATCTCTCTATTAGGCTGGCTGATGCACATTCCCATGTTTTTAATTAATATACATGTACTCTGTGGTGTGTGAATAAAATATTCTATCTTACCACTCAATCTTTATCCCATGATTCATTAATTCAAATGAATTAGGACGCATATTCCCTGGTTTGGTATGTCGACCTCAAACTCAGAGACATACACAGCATTAGGGAAGGGGTCTTCCAAGTTTGTGACAATCAAAAAACTAAATATCATCTCTTCATTAGATGAAGGATCCATTTTTTGGGGAAGTTTCTATCCTTAACATGTCATTCGGGGGAAATATGTACGAGTGAGGGCTTGCATCAAAGCATAATTATACTATTCTATTCTTATCATTATATGTATGATGGTTATGTCCTCCTTCAAGTGGAATATTTTACATAACATCACCAGGTGGAAACAATGTTATGGGGTTTGTGAATCTATAATCACTAGGTGGAATGAACATGGTCAACTGTTTTTAGTGCCATCAAGGTGTCAAAATTGTACCCACACATGGCCGATTTTTTTTGGAATCACATTATTCTTCAGAATATGAAATTATTGTGCAGATCACCTATACTGGGGTGTTTTCCAACATCACTTGTCCATAATCAACCATTTTTTCGAGGATATATTGGAATGGAATGAAATAATGGATATTATGACCTACCCTTCAATGGAGAGGGTTGTGTTTGAGATGGTTAGTGAGGTTGACATCATTAGGACTCCTGGTCAGTGTTAGATTGGGCAGGTTATTGTCCATTGATACAATGAAATAACCAGGTACTTTTTCATTTTTCATGGAGTATGTCTTATTCATCCATTCCTCAAATCTTGGGTGACCCTAATCTCTTTTTTCTTCTAGATGAGGGTCATTTTGTTCTCATTTCTCCTCGACAGGGGATGAAAAATTCTAAACCTTTATAGGGTCCTGAATAGGCACCAATACTTGTTTGAGAGTAATAACAATAGTCTCTCACATTTCAATCCTTTTCCCATAAGATAATATAATGGGGAAAGATTTACCATGGGTCAACTGATTAGAGTATTCCATGTATTGTGATGCCTTTGAGAACTCACAAAACCCACCTAGATACTTCATCTTGGTTAGGGTTTTTTTCAACATATCATGAATATTTTCAGCGCATTGTTCATAAAACTTTCTCCTTTGAAAGAAGGATTATTAGTGAATATGTAAATACATTCCATCTATATATTAATTGAGACACCCTTTAACATTTTCACTACTTTTAATTATTGAGGTTGAATTTTTTTTTTCTTCTATGTGGAGATGAACTATTAAAGGAATTGATGAAAATTGTCCTCCCTTCTGGCAACATATTTTACTAGAATAGTGTTATACTATACAAATTCTAACCCTAAAAGGATCTATACAACACAACCCATCTTAGTGACATGCTACCAATATCAGGGGGTGTCCTTCATTGGACCTCATTAGGACACAAATTATGTGGGATGTTGTTTGGGGACTCTTCTTCTGCTAAAGATAGAGAAGTTTTGTTTTTTGAAATTTTGAGGGGGAAATTTTCCATCCAATAATTTTTATATATATTTTTATATTCATAAAAAGTAGTTACTCTTCCATCCATGGATTCTATTATATTATATTGGTACTTGATATAGATGATTAGTTTTGGAGGTGTTGTTTTTTGAGTGCTTACCTGTTTTCCCGGAGTTGTTAACGTTCGAATGTGGTGGTAACATTTTCATTTTATAATATATTATTATTGATAAAGACGCTAAATTAATTCCATAGAAAGGGATATACTATCTTAGAAATTGTTGGATTTCATGATCATCTTCATCTTCTGCAGTTTTTTAGAATGTCTCCTTAAATTTGGAGTTAGTCTGATGAAGAAATGTCACTCTTATAAGTGGATTGACTCTTTATTGATGTTTGAGATGAATGATATTTGTCTCAATCTAACTATGATATCATTTCAGATTTTTTACTAATGAAATAAACATATTAATTTTTCATATATTCAGAATCACATTCTCATTATTTGCTAGCAACACGTCCTAGTATGGAATTTATGTTCTTCTGGGTGTTGACTGGGATATGACCACTTCATTCCCTTTATCCTCAGTATTTTTCCACCAAAGATATGGTAGCTCAGTATTTTTAGGCTCTATTTTTGGGATTCTACTTTGATTACATATACATTAAACCTTGGTGGGCGTATCCAAATCACCTTTCTCTCAGGGTATATTTTCCATATTGTGGCCCTTTGTATTTGTGCCTTTATCTAATGTATCTGTTTGTGTTGACAGTTATGAAATTCATAGTAATCTATTAGGAAATGGTGGTTGTCCAATTACTCATATAGAAATAATTTGATTCACCAATTTGATCATTATGTCCTTTTCTTGAATACTTTTCCATTTTTTGCGAATTGGGATTGCGACCATGGAGGGGTTCGATTGCCTTCGCTATACATTCCTTATATCACAACCTATGAACATTGACCATGAGAAAGTTTTTAGTAATTTTTTTAAAAAATGGATCACAAATATTAGAGGTTTGTCTTGTGGTTGGGGGACCATATTGGATGTCGACCAGCGATATTTAAGTCTTAGCCTTGAAAATAATAATTTCCTCTATAATAGTGACGATTATGAATATATCATCAACCGTATAGGTTTTGACCTATTCAGGGATATAATTGGAATTTTTATCCTATTTTGAGGGATTCAATTATTCTAGTTTAGCATTTTATGATTCCTCGGAAGGATATTGAGATATAAATTCCCCCAACACCGTATGATAGGGTTGACCTAAAACATCCATTGATTTACCTAAGACCCTCTTGGGGGATAATGAACATGCTTATGATGATTGAGATATAAATTCTCCTTTCCCAGTGGGATGTGGTAAATGTGGAACCTTTATTGATTTTACGAAGACCCTCTTAGGTAATGATGAACTCGGTTATGGTGATTGGGGTTTAAATTTCCTTATTCTAGTTGGATGGGGTTTGTTTGCTGTTATTACCAATATTTCACTACTAGGAATAGGGCCTATAACAAAAGTTTGGAAAAAACCATTGATATATTTCACTAATTTGGACCTATACCAATATTTTTTACAACTCCATTGGTATAGATCACTTATATGGACCTATACCAACAGTTTTGGCCAAAATCATTGGTATAGGATCCTCCATATGCCAACGGTTTCACCAAAACCATTGGTATGGCTCAAAAAATCAACAAACCTATACCAATGGTTCTCAAGAACCATTTGTATAGGCACACATGTTTTTAATGGAATCATTTATCAAATAAAATTAAATAAATCAAAAGATAAAATACATATAAATATAAAAAAATAAATTTATGAAATTATGTTCACAAATGTCATGTTTGGTTTTTGGTTTGGTCATTAGATTATAAACGGAAGGTATTGGGATCAAAACCAAGCCTAGGTTGTTTTGAATGTACTATAACAATGAATTAATGAAACCATTGGTATAGGTGTATACCAATGGTTTCCCCAGAACCATTGGTATAGACCTATCTTGGCATAAAACCAACCAACGGTCATCCAAAACCTTGTTATAGGCTATACCAATGGTTTGGAGACCTATCCCAATTGTTCCAAACTATTGGTATATAGTATTTTTCTATTAGTGTGTCATATTTCCTCTCTGGGATTTATGATCTGATAGGTAGAGGTAGAAGTAGATATTCTCCTTGCTCAATGGGTGGGGTTATTTATTGGGTTGTTACTATGGAAGCTTCTATTAAGGTATGTTTGATCTAGAGAAAATGTACTTGTTTGGGATCTAGGTGCAATGGTAGCCCATTATGTGAGTCAATCGATATGGGGAGTTATTGGGTGGATCGCAACGTTGAACTCTCTTTAATAAATGTTTTGTTCTAGGGTCCCAGTTCAATGACTAGTTGATAGTCCACTCCCGTT
Source organism: Viscum album (assembly GCA_963277665.1). Lineage (NCBI taxonomy): Eukaryota > Viridiplantae > Streptophyta > Magnoliopsida > Santalales > Viscaceae > Viscum > Viscum album. The sequence continues at coordinate 1,187,395,799 of OY728157.1, read as the reverse complement.
TTCTATGATGTCATGGAACAATTGAAGCTATGGAATTCTATTGTAGTAACCATCTTGCTCATGCGTTTTATAGTCCCCAGATTTTTTTATGGGTATTTCACTATAGAAATTTATATCTAATGGTATCCTATATTCCAGGGGTGTGGTAATGTGAAATTTTTTATATTTTCATCATCCTCAAATGCTGATACATGACATGGTTTTTTCATTCAATTGTTGATGATTTTTGATGAAATAGTTTCATTCATTTTGTAGATTTGTGATGTGATTTTCCATTGTAGGGTACCAAGACATGATGTGTAACGTCCGGACCCAGATGCCACTAACTGGGCTCTGAGCCGGTTCTCCACAAGGCCTCAATCACATTTCTCCAAACGCTAGAGGCTTCCGACTAGCAACTAGGGCATTGGGTGTGATAGTAGGGAAACTATGCCCTCATTGGTAGAGTACACAACGGAAATAATAAACATGCAATAGCAGAAGCAGTATGTAACCAACAATAATAAACAACGGATGACTAAATCAACAAACTAGAGCACATCTGTATATATATAGAATGATGCAAGATACATATCTAGGAAAGCATCCAAACAAGTCACAATGCTAAAAAACACCACAATACCAAAACATGTACAAAAGAAAAGTAAACAACCCCTCAGAATCGCAAGCCAATGCTTGGTCCCTTGCTCTCCTGCTCTAAGCAACCAAGTACCAGAAATTTAAGGGTGTTTTCCATTGTCTATACATGAAACAACATAGTCTGTTTAGGCCCAAGAGCATGACCCAAATAGGGTGCGAGACGAAATCCCAATAGGCATTCACCTGAAGATATTTGCCTAACAGTTAGTGAGTATATGGAAGGTAAAAGAACAATAAGCAGTAAACAGAAACGGAAAAGAAGTAGGCAGTAAATAGTAAGCAGTAATGTAGGATGATACACAATAGTAATCAATCCACAACCAACAATAGCAGTGATGAAAATAGATAACAAGCCAGAAACCCTCTGGGTCGTACTCGCAGCTATCCCCTCTAGTCCTATCCAAGAAGTACCACAACCCTCTGGGCAGTGCACTCAGCCTAACCCCTCTGGTTTGGTCATACGAATTTATGAGACTCTCTGGGGAAGCACACTCGGTCAATTCCCCTTATATTCTAGGGTAGTCATGGACTCTCTGAGGAAGATCACACAGTCTAACCCTCTTATCCCCAAGGTCTAGAGACTCTCTGAGGAATCTATCTCGGTCAATTCATCCTACAGCCTCATGTATAGCACATACTCTCTGAGAAAACTCACTCAGTCAATTCCTCCACTAGAATGGGAAGGTTCTTAATCATAAATAACATAAGGTATGAATCTCTGAGGAATCAAACTCGGTCTACCCTCATGTTGTCTATAAAATATACGACTCTCTAGGAAGCTCACTCGGTCTATCCCTTATAGTCTATATAACCAGGTTATCTTAGTCCCATGCTGGTCAGTGCATAATAATTATATAAGGCCAAAGAACACCTATAGAGCTACTTGGCTAACCAAAGTACAATTATAGAGCTACTTGGCTATATAGTCTACAGGGAAACAAGCATGTCATACAAAACACTCCATCATATAGACACAAGGCATGGAAACAGGTGTAATAGCCAAAGGCAAACGAAACTTGAAGGTCGTAACCAGAACAATGCTTGGAAAATCATCCAAGCCCAACAAAATATCCCCTAACATGATTAATTTACCCCTACACAAGCATACAAGCAAGGAAAGAAAACAACAAGGGAAAAAAAGTAAACACACAAGACCCCGTTCACGGGTAATGGTGTAATTTTCACCTAAAACTCAGGGACATTGAATGGTAAGGCACAAACCACCTACCTCGATCCTAGGAGATCGATATACTTGAACCACGATGAAAGATTCTCCAATGAACATCGTAGATCTAAGAAAACACCCAAAACACTCAACCCACGATATCTTGAGAAGGAGGGGAATTGGAAAACAAGGCTCAAGCATAAGGGAGAACTCACCACTGTGATTCCAACTCAATCAACAGTGCTCGAATTAGAGAACGGATGGAGAAACGGTGGCTTGTCGAAGATCATTGGATTCCCGACACTCTCAGATGAACAAGACCTAGAAGAAGACATTTATGGTGATCAGGCGCATCCCCGATCCGTTTAATGAAAACAAAATTACACTCCGTGTACTTTTTAGAGTACACAAAATGTAATAAGTCTTTCCATACTCTTCCAAAATCGGCCTCCACATCACCCCTTCACACCGTGTGTGTGGCCCGGACACAGCCAGAACACAGCTTCGAGCGGGAAAGGAGTACACAGCGTGTACTCAGAATGTACATGGTGTGTACTTCAAATTTTTTTAGAAACCCACTTTTTCTCAAAAACTCTAGAAAAAGGAAAGACATACCTGAAACAAAGATTCGCGTTATTACAAACTTCCCCCCTTAAAAACATTTGTCCCCGAATTTCCTAGCGAGGCGTATAAGAAGAAAACCCAAACAGCTCCGGCCACTGCGATCGTACATCGGCCTTCCTCTCCCAGGTCTCATCCTATACTCTCCCATGCTGCCATAGAACCCGTACTAGAGGAACAGACCGCCCAAGAAGAACATTCGTACTGCCATAGACAATCTAGATAGGATGCTCCTAAAATAGTGCATCCACATCGAGCTCAACCACCTCAGGCTAAAAGACATGAGAAGAGTCTGAAAATTAATGTCGAAGCTGAGAGACGTGGAAGACATCATGCATGGGCTGGTACATCTGAGGTAACAGCAACCAATAGGAAACCAGCTCAAATCTTTCCAAAACCTCAAATGGCCAGACGTACCGCGGTGAATGTTTACAATGTCTCTGAATCCTCTTGTTTCCCAACCTCGGTGCAACATGCAGGAAAACCTGATCCCCGAACACGAAATACAAAGGTTGTCTCTGCTGATCAGCATAAGAATTCTGTCTAGACTTTTCTGTAGCCATCCTCTTCTGAATCAACTCTATCTGCTTAGAGGTCTCCTGAACAAGACGAGGTCCCACCAAAGCTTCCTCTCCTACCTCCAGCCACCATAATTGTGATCCGCATGGCCTACCGTACACAGTCTCGTATGGTGCCATATGATTGGTCCCTTGAAATATAGTGTTGTAGGCGAACTCCAAAAGAGGTATATGATTCTCCCAGGAACCGATAAAGTCTATAATGCAAGCTCGAAACATATCCTCAAGAACCTGGATCGTGCGCTCGGACTAGCCATCTGTTTTGGGATGGTATGTTGTACTCCAAAGTACCTTTGTACCCAAATACTTTTGATGTCCCTGCCAGAACTGAGAAGTAAAGTGCGCATCCCTGTTTGAAACAATGGATTGTGGAACTCCATGTAGATGTATGATCTCCTAGATGTACAACCGCCCTAGATCATTGGCACTGAAGGACTCCTTGATCAGCAAGAATTGTGTGACCTTCGTGAGTCTGTCGACGACATCCCAAACAACATCCTTCCCCTGAGGCGACCTCGGCAACCCAATCATGAATTCCATCGCGACATCATTCCCCTTCCACTCGGGAATGGCTAACTGCTGTAAAAGCCCTGCTGGTCGCTGATTCTATGCTTTCACCTACTGACAAGTATAAAATGACATGACAAAACCATCAACATCTTTCTTCATACCAGGCCACCAGTACTGGTGGTGTAGATCACGATACACCTTGGTGACGCCAGGATGAACTGTCCAAATTGAGGAATTAAAATCCCGCATCAGATCCTTGAATATGTCTTCTGGAACTTATACGCGTCCCTGGAAATGCAAGATCTCTTCCTCTCCCACTATCCATCCAGGAAGAGGGTCCCTTCCTGACATATTCTCCCGTAGGACTAAGGCTTTCGAATATGATAGTTGCCTCATTTGTACCCGATCAAGAAGTGTAGAGGTAACAACTACAAAAGATAGGACATTATGTCCCTTCCTATTGTGCACTTCTAAGTGCATCTTAGAGAACAAAGCCATAAGATTCCACTCACTACTGGCCTGATGAACTGCCTGAATTTCAGTTGTTCTGCTCAACGCATATGCCACTGCATTGCCCTATCTTGGAATATAGTCGAGCTCAATGTCAAAGGATTGAAGAAACTCAACACACCTACACTATCTCAGATTCAGATCATGCTGAGTGAAGAAATAATTGACACTCTTGTGGTCGGTGAAAACCACAAAGTGCTCTTCCAGAAGGTAGTGTCCCCAATAGCGTAAGGCAGGAACAACAGCTGCCAACTCCTGATCGTGCGTAGGGTAATTCCTCTCATGTGGACTCAACTACTGAGACCCATACGCAATGACTCCATGTCCCTACTTAAGCACAACTCCCAGCCCAATACTTGAAGATTCACAGTAAACATTGTAGCCCTTGCTCAGCTCTGGCAAGACTTGTATCGATGCTAACGTCAACCTCCCCTTCAACTCTTGAAAGGCTGACTCATAATAATCTGACCAAAAAAACTTTACCCCTTTCTTGGTCAGAACTGTCAATGGTGTCGATAGTCATGAGAAGTCCTGAATAAAGCGTCTGTAGTATCCCGCCATCACTTGGAAACTCTGTACCTCAAAGCCGTTCTTCGGCTCCTCCCAGGAAACTACAACTCTCATTTTCTCCGGGTCCACAGATACTCCAGCCTCTAAGGTGAAGTGACCTAAGAAGTGAATCTGATATATCCAAACGTGGCACTTCGAGAGTTTAGCAGACATCCAATGCTCTCTCAGTGTACTCAGAACGATCTCAAGATGTGTGGTATAGTCTTGTAAAGGGTGAGAGTACACCAAGATAGCGTCCACGAAGACCATGACGAAGGAGTCCAAATAAGGATGGAACACTTGGTTCATCAGTGACCTGAAAACTTCCGGCATGTTTCTGAGACCGAACGGCATGACTGTATACTCTTATATACCATACCTACTTCTGAAGACTTTCAGAGGTATATCTGATGGTTTAATGTGCAACTGATGATAAACGAATCTCAAGTCGATCTTCGAGAACACTTGAGCTCCTCGATGTGGATCAATGAGGTCATCAATCCTCAGCAAGGGATATCGGTTCTTGAAAGTCAACTGGTTCAGTTTCTAATAATCCACGCAAAGCTGAAGGGTGCCATCTGGCTTTTTTGCAAACAGAACCGGTGAAACCCATGGAGAATTACTGGGTTGGATGAAACCCATTACCTGCAACTCCTCCAACTGCTTCTTGAGATCCTGCAATTCAGGTGTAGCCATCATATAAAGAGGAATAGACAACAGTTCCTCTCTTGGTACGATATCAATCGATAATTCTACCTCACGCAACAGAGGAAAACCTGAAATGTCCTTTGGAAAGACATCCCTGAAATGATCCACCACTGGGGGAATGTCTAACATTGAAGTACAATGGTCATCCAGATTAAGACTGGAAATATAGGTTATAACTCCTCCTATCACATGATGCTCGAATCCAGCTCTACTCGCCTGGACATCCCACTCGCCTCTATGAAGAAAAGATCTTCCCTATGGTGATAAAAAACTCACCCTGCAGCGATAGAAATCGACGACTGCCTAGAAAGGAACCAACCAGTCCATCCCGAGAATGACTTCATAACCCGACATCTCTAGGACATAGAGGTCCCATAAGAAGTGACACCCTGCAACGTCAATAGGGAACTCTCTGCACTGACGTACGCTAGATGTCCCCGTTCCCAACGGCGTGTCTAGTGTCAACGTATCAGCATAAGAAAAGATACATAGCCCAAGGATCTCCACAACAACAAAAGAGGTAAAACTATGCGAAGCACCAGTATCGAAAAGAGCTGAAGATAAAATTAATGCTACTATGATTGTACCTCAAAACATTAAAAGGGCCGAGATCCTGCTCGTGATAGGTCTGATCCACAGCAAAAGACTGGCCTGCACCACCGCCCTGCGCCTATAGCTGACCGCTCTGAGCTGATTCACTCTGCTATCACTGATGACCTGATGACTAACCACCACCATCATGACCTCCACCTCGGCCCGAACAGCCGGAAGAACTCCAATTCATGGACTGGTGGGAAACTGGTGAAGCATATCCAAAATGTGGGGTCATATAAGAACCCCTACCACCAGCTGAAGGTGAGAAGATCTGACAAAAGCAATGAAGATGGCTCATCTTGCTGCAAGACCGACACTCCACTGAATCCTTATGGATATGAGGCCTAGTATGCCCACTACTACCGCACTGGTAGTATACAACCTGGCTACCAGAAGACGCACCCCACGAACCTCGATCTCCTCAATAAGACTCTCTATGACGCTTTCTACTATCCATAGGAGGAACACCGACTCTAGATGATGAACCACCATGGCTCACTGCTCTGGAATCCCTCAGATTGTGCTCAATGATCAGTGCCTGGTTGATGATAAAAGATATAGAAATCAACTGGAAGATATTCACATGGGAAAGGATCTCCTACCTAAGACCATCCTCAAACATCCTAGAAAGGAACAACTCATCACCTGCTGGGATTGGTGTCAAATGATGCAGCTCAGTAAAAAGGGACGAGTAATCCCTGAAGAAAGAGTACCCCGCTACAGGCTCATAAACTCCTAGGCTCGATTTTCCTTCAGGGTCTCCAGATATAATTAGTCATAGAAAGTACATCGAAACTCATCCCATGACATAGCCCGATGGCACCCTGACATTGAGATCACCTCCCACCACCTCTTGGCGGTGTCCTGGGGCATATATGTAGCCAGCTTTACCCCTTTCTCCAAAGGTATCTCTAGGTGATCAAAGATAGCCAGGGTTGCCTCAAACCACAACTATGCAACTTGGGGTCCTCCATCCCTCGAGAATGTAGGAGGATGTTGCTACTAAAAAACACTCATCAACTCAGCCATCGATGGGGCAGGAGGCGGAGATCCAGGAAAAGTTTGCATCATACTAAGGAAATCCTCCCTGAACTGTGCATCAGTGGCTATGACGAGTATAACTGCTGGTGCCAAGGAAGGCACGACATGAGGATCAACATGAGGTCCCTGATCAGCCAGATCCGGTGTCTGATCACCGTCTTGAAACTGACGTACAACTAGAGGACGTCTCGGATGCATAGCTCTGAAAGATCAAAATAACACCATAGATCAAAATCAATAAGGATTGAAAACACAGGTTTACAAAATGGGAACCGGGGAAATAAATTTTCATGTTTTAGAAAACATGACTACACGACGTGTAAAAAAACTCCATGGAATGTTATCTTTAGCCATTAACATGGGCGTGTACTCCTAACACTACTGGTCATGTAACACCCCAAACTACATAGCGTGTCGTCCCCACACACGGCGTGTTCTTGAACTCTAAACACATAACCAAGTTTCCTAACATGACTAACACACACATTCCAAACTAACCCCAGACTACACGGTGTGTTCCCTAGGGACACATCAAGTACTAGACAAGGTCTCAGTGGCCAATGTTGTTAGTTACATGGACTTCTACACAGATGACCCTTACACGGCGTGTTTCCAACAAACACGACATGTATAAAAGAAGTTATCACCAACCTGTGTTGTTTGCGACACGGCCTGATGCCTGGGACAAAACTACATGGAGTGTTATTTACACACACGACGTGTATGGAAGAAGGTGACACCAACCCGTGTTGTTCGTGACACGGCCGGGTACCTGAACAAAACTACAAAGCGTGCTCCTCACCAAGACTGCATATTCTACTCGAGCTTCCCGTCCCCTATTGTTAATGAAACAGCCGGGTACACGGCTTAAAACTACATGGCATGTACCTACCATACACAGTGTGTTCCTGAAATCATTTCTACAATAGCGTGTCCCTGCTCATACGGTCTAAAAACAACACGGAATTTAGTCAACAAGTACACACCATGTATTCTGGGATTTTCTGGGCAGTATCTCAGAAACTACGCAGAAGCCTAGAGAACATAGAAAACAAGTTAAAGAGGTGCCAATTTCCGATCCGTGGGGGCCCGTACTCCCCGCGAATCAATGCTTGGCATCTCCTACAGTAGTAGACCAGAGAAAATAGGATCATGATTTACCAATTTCTGATTCAAGAGGTCCCATAACACCTAAAGAATCAAAATTTGGCATTCATTTAATCAAAGTACAATACAAAAAATCCTCTAACAATATAGCAGAGATTCTATCAAGAATCTATCACAACATCATGCATAATCTACACAAAGTCTATCACAACAGCATGCAGTCGCTAATGCATGGCATGTGATCTCTACATGTTCTTATATGATGAATGAGATGGAATTCCCTCATTTCTTAGGGTTGCAACAGAAATAGAACCACAATAGCCAAAACAATAACAACACAAAGAATGTGAATCACTATAGGTGAAATCATATCAACCATAAAATCTCAAAACCTGAAAACTGCAATAAATGAGGTAGTATGGATTTTCCCTGTAAACGGGTTAGGTACTCCTGAGAATAGCTTAATATCATGTACCGAATCCATAATATCCCTAGATAAAGGCTCCAAACAGTAAATCAAGAGAAAAGAATCCCTTTTATACCACTTTGTAACGTCCTGACCTAGATGCCACTAACCGAGCTCCGAGACGGTTCTCCACAAGGCCTGAAGAGCATTTACTCAAATGTCAGAGGCTGCTGACTAGCAGTGAGGGTCTTGGGTGTGATAGTGGATAAAATATGCCCTCATTGGCAGAGTACATAGCAGAAATAATAAACATGCAATAACGGAAGTAGTAAGTAACTAACAATAATAAACAGCGGAAGACTAAATCATCAAACTAGATCACATATGTATATATATGGAATGTTGAAAGATACATATCTAGGAAAGCATCCAAACAAGTCGCAATGATGAAAAACACCATAGTACCAAAACAAGTACAAAAGAAAAGTAAACATCTCCTCATCATCGCAAGCCAAAGCATGGTCCCTTGCTCTCCTTCTGCAAGCAGTCAAGTACTAGAAGTCAAAGGGCGCATGCCCTTGTCTATACCTGCAACAACATAATTTGTTTTGGCCAAAGAGCATGACCCAAAAAGGGTGTGAGACGAAATCCCAGTAGACATTTATCCGAAGATCTGTGCCTAACAGTCAGTGAGTATATGGCAGGTAAAATTACAATAAGTAGTAAACAGCAACAGTAAAGCAGCATGCAGTAAATAGTAAGAAGTAAAGCAAGATGATACAAAACAATAATCAATCCACAACCAACAATAGCAATGAAGAAAATAGCTAACAACCAGGAAACCCTCTAATAAGTACTCACATCCATCCTCTCTTGTTCTATCCAAGAAGTACCACAACCCTCTGGGCATTGCACTCAGCCTAAACACTATGGTTTGGTCATACGAATTTATGAGACTCTCTGGGGAAGCACACTCGGTCATTTCCCATTATAGTCTAGGGTATTCAAGGACTCTCTAAGGAAGATCACGCGGTCTAACCCTCTTAGCCCGAAGGTATAGAGACTCTCTGAGGAAGCTATCTCAGTCAATTCTTCCTATACCCTCAGGTATACCAAAGACTCTCTGAGGAAGCTCACTCGGTCAATTCCTACTCTATCCTGGGAAGGTTCATGAAGAGAAATAAAACAAGGTAAGACTCTCTTAGGAAGCGCACTCAGTCAACCCTCATGTAGTCTATAAGATAAAATACTCTCTGGGAAGCTCACTCGGTCTATCCCTTATAGTCTATAGCACCAGGTTCTCTCTGTCTCATGCCAGTCAGTGCATAATAATTCTATAAGGCCAAATTAAACCTATAGAGCTACTTGGCTAACCAAAGTACACCTATAGATATACTTGTCTAATTATTCTATAGGGAAACAAGCATGTTATACAAAAACACTCCATCCTATAGACACAAGGCATGGAAACAGGTGTAATAGCCAAAGGCAAACAAAACCCGAAGGTCATAACCAGAATAAAGCTTGGAAAAACATCCAAGAACAAAAAAATATCCTCTAACATGATTAATTTACCCCTACACAAGCATACAAGCAATGCAGGAAAAAAACAAGGGTAAAAAGGTAAAAACACAATACCCAGTTCACGAGTAATGGTGGAATTTGCACATAAAACTAAAGGAATTTGAACGCTAAGGCACAAACCTCTACCTCGTTCCTATGAGATTGATATACATGAACCTCGATGACAGATTCTCCCCTAAACATTGTAGATCTAAGAAAACACCAAAAATTCTCAACCCATGATATCTTGAGAAGGAGGAGGAATTGGAAAACAAGGCTCAAACATAAGGGAGAACTCACCGCGATGATTAAAATGCAATTGACAGTGCTCGGATCAGAGAACGGATGGAGAAATAGTGGCTCATCGAACATCCGCGGATTCCCGACGCTCTCAGACGAACATGACAAAGAAGAATAAGTTTATGGCGATCAGGCGCGACCCTCGGTCCGTTTAATGAAAACAAATAAAGTACATGGTGTGTACTTTTTAGAGTACACGACGTGTACTTGGTCTTTCTGTACTCCGCCAAAATCAGCCTCCACATCACCACTACACACCATGTGTGTGGCCCGGACATGGCCAGAGCACGACTTCGAGTGGGAAAAGAGTACACAGCTTGTACTCAGAAAGTACACAGCGTGTACTTCAAAAATTTCCATAAACCCCATTTTTCTCAAAAACTCCAGAAAAAGGAAAGACATGCCCGAAATGAAGATCTGGGTTCTTACGTGATGTTAGTTACTAGGTCTAGATGAAAATAGTGTAACATTATAGTATTAAGGTGACCCGGTTATCTTTGACAATGGAGATGTATATCCTTCAATTGATGATAAGTTTCTCACATATTTTAGCCTAGGTGAGGCATGTACTCCTTTTCTATATTGTTTTGGATCGGATAGGCATTTCTGGAGAGGGAATGGAACATTCTGGGGAGGTTGTTTCCAAATAACTACCTACATTTTTCAATGATGGATACCTCTTAATCATTATTACAAGACTCTGTTTGGTCAGCCACCAGATGGTTCTTCTCAGGGTCACCATCTGACTAGAGTGGGGTGTTACTGGTCGATGATGGGGAACTATATATGGTTAACCCTTGTGTTTCAATCACCTCTCCATATGAAGGTATATAAGTCTTGATCACCTATATATAGAGAGTTGTCTATGTATGTGTAGGATATCCTTTTACATGGTAGATATCACCATGGGTAGGATGTCCACATAGTATTTCAGTGATATAGTCTCTCTATTTTATCTCTACACTACCAGGATGAAAGATAACCTGGTAATGATCACCTCTAGCTCAATATAGGTGTTCTAGGACCCTCAGGGTGTTGGGAATTTGTCACAAAAAAACCCTTACTAAAATATGAATTGATCATAAGTGGGGTAAAATCTCATTTTATTTCATGATAGGAATATACCGACCATCCTTTTTCAAATTTTTATGGATATAAGCTTTTTGTATGATGGATGCCAGAATATATTGATAACTTTATCGTGATGGGGGAGTATTATCTCACATATAAGAAGATGCTAGAATATGAAAATGGGCTACTACGATATGAATATGAACCTTTCCTAAGTTTTTTCCTCCTTTACATAGTTATCCTTATCGATAATGGGGATATGATCATGATCCAAGTACTATCGAATATGTCACTACACATGTATGAAAAGAATATGATCATATCCCATCGCATGAACCACACTCACTTGGTGAACCCCATATAGAATGAGTATATGGTTTTGGTTCACAAATTCTTTCCACATCATATATTCCAATAGATATCAGGAATGGAAAAAATGAACTTGAGCCTCCTCTATTATATCCTCTGAAGGATGCTGATGTAGTCTTTCATCATAGGAACTAGAGACATTATAATAGCTTTTATGTGGTGCTAGAATATTCTAGTAAGTTTTATTGAAATTAATATGATCTTGTCTGATGGTCTGTGTCATTCTAACTTGGTGTCCCTTGGATAGAGTTGGGATAGGACACAAATCATGTGTCTTTATAGTATTACTCAATTATTTTTCTACATGAATATGTGTTTTTTCCAAGGCATGTTCTTCTCTCACTTGGCAAACCATGGTCAAAACAAGGATGTGTCTCTAATCCAGGGCCTTGGGAATATGCTGCTACTATTTTTTATAGAAATTTTCCCATGTATCAAGTCATGGTCCCATCCTTTAGTGTAATATGTCAACAATCCTCCTAGATTTGAGAAATAATGTTTTCTTGGTCCTGAAAACCACTTGGTCGAACTGATCTGAGTGTTGTGCCGAAATGACTCAAGGGATATGAATAAGTGGTTTCCCCATTATTTTTAATAGTGTTAAAATATTCTGGAAGAGGTATTATGTTGTTTCTAAGATGTAATGACATTTTATAAAAATTTAACAGGAATTTAATCCAGTATATTTTTTTTTGTTACTATATGTAGTGAAATGTATTCAATTAAAGAGGGGATATGAGCCCAGTTTTTTCACATTGTTCCACTAGAATATGCTAATGGAATCCCTGTATAGGGGTATAGATAAGGTCCTTCTCCATTCTTACTACATGAATATGTCCACATACATCTTTTGAGTGATTAGTAATATGATCGTGCTCGCTAGCTATCAGTAGATTATTCAAGTACGATTCATCATTAGAATCCTAGATATGATCCCACTCTTGATTATCTTGATCATTATACACCTGATGTGTCTTCATTATTGCATGTGAATTGGTGTACGAGGTGTAAATGTGTTTGTTAGTACCATCAGTATGTAACTGAATGATACTACTAGAATTCCACTGGCGACGATGGTTTATAGGATCCCACCTTACTGTCCCCTCATCCCGAATGAATCTATGGTCGAATCATCGATCCAACTTCATCAGATACTATATGTGGTGATTTTCATTCTATGGATATAATAATTTTAAGTGGTCAGAGGTGTAAATGAGCTCTAATATACTTACAAAATATTTCTTCTGAAAATATAAACTCATCAATTTAACAAATATGGGACCCTTATGGTCATCCTCATGGGTTGTGTTGCTATCATGTTGAGGGTATTACGTGAACATTGCATTTACCACCAGACAATTAAGGAATTAGGTGGGTGAGTTCATCTATGATCCATGAGGGTTAGAACCATATCTAATTTTATATAATTTTCACTGGATGAAAAGATTATATTAGGTAAGGGTTTTATTTTTTAGAGAAGTATTTATAGACACAAACACATCAAGGAAAATGATACCAATAAGTTCATCATCATAGGAAAGATATTTGATCGACCAGATATGAATGGATGACAAAATTGTTATTTCTTATTTACTTCTTGGAAATTCTAATCTTTTGGAATTTTCATAATATAGAATGAAATATTTCTGAAGAACCATTTATTATATAGGATCAATTGATATCGTTTCCATTTAAGAAATCATGTTTGATTCACCATTTTTGTTTTCAAAGGAAATGAAAATTAAATGGCATGGTTTATGGTAAATGATAATTTTTTTTCAATTCCGGTGTTTCACATTGGGTTCTTCATTTTCGGTTAGTTAGAATCACATGTTATGATCAACCACATGGGGATAACAAAATGGTTGTTCATGAACATGAAAGACTATAATTTTTAACTTGTAAAGGATATATCCAAGTTATTGTTTTTCACATCGAGTGCACCATTTTGGGTTTTTAAATAATGTGTGGATGTCCAGGCAGGATGGATTAATTATGGGGACCAATTTATTTGATAATCATTCATTATTATTTAATATTTCTATCCCTAACATAAACTCACAATGGTTCCCATTTCTATAACAGTGTATGGACTTAATTTTCAATGGTATGTGGTCATATGGGGATTAAGATACCACGATGCATATGAACACACATTGATCGAGTGGATGGGATGTAAGTCACTTCATTCCCTTTTGGGTGGAATTGTTTACAACTATGGTACTCTCTTAAATATAAATTCTAGGTTTCTAAATCTGTTCATGATCCCTTTATGGGACTAGTTACCCTAAAAATTATCATGGGATTAACCGTTTCATGTGTCTGGTGTCTATTAATGAGTCTATTTGCATATATCGATGGTTCTTCATCCATCACCCATTAATGTTTTGGGACTTATATATTTGATCAATACAACTAGGAACTATCCTAGGGTGGATTAATATTTTTAGAATTATATTTACCCATTATTAGTCATTATATGTATCATGTTTATTGTATGAATTATAACCCACATAGTTTCTTCAATCTGTGTAGATTAACATCTTACAGAAATAACATATATGGGGGCCCTGAGGCACTGGGTATTGTTCTCAAACAATGAGAAGTCTTCCCATGTATCCTAAATATGGTAGGAATCAGAGTCAATGTAGTTTGATCAATACTTTTGTACATACCCCAAAATGGATTCCCTTTTATGGGGGTAGTCAAATAATGCTATATATGAGGGTTTACAACCTATGGATTATTTGGACAGTTTAGATTCATTATAGAGATGATATGATCATTTCGACTCCCTAATCGATGTGATAAATGATCGGTGTGGGAAATATGGATATCAAGTAATCAGTCTCACAGTATATGGATAACGGGTGTATGTGTTCGGACCTCCCTTTAGAAGTCTAGTATAGAGCTCGGGCCTTTCGAAAGAATCCTACAAATCAGTTTTTTGTAGAAATCAGTTTCATCATAGTTTAGTTGCCATGTCATATCGCTGAATGATGATGAAGGATGATAATACCTTGTGATATATTGGACCTCGATGTTTAAATTGTCAAAACATGTAGGTAATTACACCAGGGTTAATTCTAGTTAGATCTTGGGTCATAGGAAGCAGTCCTACATAACCTTGTTACCGACATAATTAGAGTTATCATTATTTAGTTTATTAGGACATACACAATGAAGTTTCCCTGATAAATGATATAGATCTCGGGTCATGGAAATGCATCATATGTATCCTGGTTATAGAAATAAATCTATATTTCCATGTTTGGTTTGATTGGGGCTTACTCACTACAGTTTCTCTATGAAGGATATTTGATTTGGATCTCTAACCTTAAGATGTCGTCCTTTGTATCCAAAATATATCAATAATAATAGATCATGAAGTTTTGTTTGATCGAATATTACAAACTAAGGTTTCCCATGGGATATTTTATAAAGACATTGGACCCTAGGAAGGTGACATAAATATCATTATTATAATTGAATTCATAGTTCTCATAGTTCGGTTTGATCATGGATTACCCAATGATTATTCTATTTAGATTTTTGATTTGGAGCTTTAGCCTTATGAAAGCATCCTAGACATCTTGATTATAGTATGAATCATTGTTCTCATAGTTTATTCTAAATAAGGATTACATACAAATGTATCCCTTTGATATTTGATATGGACTCTAGGGATTAGGAAGGTATCCTACGTATCCTAATTATTGCTGGAATCATGGGTTTTTTGTTCTTTTTCATTAGGTATTACATACTGGGGTCACCCTTATATTCACAAGACTATGTTGTATTGTCCTCAGATATTACCATAGAATGAGTTGATTATCTTTCTAACATGAAATGATCATCATCCTGACATGTTTGAGGATGTCTGGACGTTTCCTGTTTGACTAGTAGGCTTGTCCACCGACCATCACATGATCCAGTTGACTTTTTCTGGGGGACAATGTATGGTCTGAATGACTTTTATGGGAGACATCACAGGAGATGAATGGGTTCTATGGAGGACACCACATGACAATGGTTGTCATGTCTATAGATTTTATCATAGTTTATATGAAATTTCTTTATGACATCACTAGACTAAGATGACTGATGTTGAGTTCATTGCATGATATATGTTGACATGTCTATAAGATGTCACATGATCAAGGCTGACTTTTTATCAAGGTTTCCCAACATCTGGATAACAAGTACAAGGTGTTTTAGATATCCTAGATGTATTTTCCATAGTATATCACATATTCTAGGATAACATATTAATGTGTTAATGTGATACCTAGTTGGTATTTCTTGGTGTCTCCACATAACATTGGCATCATGTTAGAAGGGAATCTGATGATTTGGTTGGCAATCCCATGGGTGGGGGGAGGGGGGTTCACATGACATTGGAGGTAGGACCAGAGGACATCCTGGGACACTCTTCGACACATCCAATGGATACCACATGATCACAATTGTACATCAAGGATGCATCAAATGATTTGAGCATCATATCCTAATGATTTCTCTTGATCTTGGTGATTTATGAAAATAAAATTATGATCAACATATATTATCTTCACATAAGTATCCAATAACTTTTTAATTCCATCCTTTTACTACAAATGTGCATCAGGTTTTTCCAATGATTACATATATTATGTTTCGTAAGATCCAACTAACATGTGATACTTCTTTGACATAATAGATCTTGATATGCAATATTTTCTTTGTGTGATCAATAAGTGATCAAAAAAACATGTTCATGTCATTTGATCACTTAAGTCATTAAACAAATTTTATATAGTGGAATATCATGAGTTCATGTTATTGGATACTCCATGAAGTCTGATCATTCACTCCTGTGTGTAATGGATAACAATTGATCATTTTTTTCTGAAGTGTGGGGGGGATTTATAGGCCTCAAAACTCCTATTATGTGCTTCATTTTTCATATCATATCTAGAATATTATATATGATGTTAATGGATGAAATTTTTGTCTCTACCTCCACATGATCCTTCCATGCATCATCTATGAAGTCATGTGATATTCAATGATCACAAGAACATTTTTCTTTTTCTCCTTTTTCTATTTTCCCCAAACTGATCAATGTTATTTCACTTAAATGAGTTGACATGTTAAGGTGTTACTAAAAGGTCAGACTAACATGTATATGGGACATCATGAGATAATAAAGACTGTGAAATGGTTTTTTTGTTATCAAATATTATTTGTCTGGGACCTTCTATAAGACAAATGTTGCATGGTAGGGGTACTTTATGAGATCATGTTGACATGCCAAGGAGTCTCATGCGACGATGATGTCTTTTCGTGGGAGGCCTCATAAGATTAATAGTGACCAAATTGGGAGTGTAAACCATTCTTTTAAAGGATGATGTATCTCCACTTCATAATATTATTCCATCATTTCACATTTTATGTGTTTATTTATTTAGAAAATATTGGTGAACTTGTGTATTTTTTTGGTGTTTTTAAAGACCAAATTATCTTTCATATTTAATACATTGCATGAACACGAATGTGTCATGTGGTGATATGAAATAATTTCTATATATAACCCTTTTTTGTTTATTGAGCCGAATGGGTAGTGATGTATAAAATAGAAATGTCTAAAACCCTTCACATGATGAAGGTGATAGTTCAATAGGCTCTCCTGTGTTAAGATTTACGTGAAATTAGAATTTATATAATGTCTTGAAAAATGCTGACTCACACCTCATGAATATATGTGACTGCAAGATGATTTTTCCTTTTATATATTTTACCACTTATTTTACTATAAGTTTGAAGGATTGTCAGTTAACCAATGGTTGGAACGATGTGGGACTCTAATGAAATCATTTAGAAACCTCATCAGGATCATTGAGCATCTTGGAATCTTTTTCAAGAGTAAGAGAATTTTGTGTGGGGATTTGTGTGATCTCAAATAGGGTTTGTTCTGCACATGACCCATTTTTGTAACCATTGGAAGATCATCCATTCACATTCCATTTAGAGAATTACACAATCTGCATGTTTTGCACACTATTTCATCTTTTTATTTAAGGTGAAAATAATGCCAATTGTTTAGGTATTTCTATCCTTATAGGTTTGTTGATGTTCATTTGGAAGTCATTAAAAGTAATTCAATATAATTAATGAAATGTTTCATTATTTATTTCATTCTCATTTGTTTCTTAAAAATTGTTTTCATTTTAGTTTATTTTTTTATTTATTATATTTAATGAATTTTTTTTCCATAATACAATACTTTAATTTTTTAACTACACATTAACTATTTCGAACTGTAATGTGATATATTATCATGTGTATTATATATCTTTTCCTTCCCTTTTAATGACACTATAAGGGGTAGAAATTGAATCTCTTTTAAAACATTTCAAAAAAATGGATGTATGTCTTTTAAAAATAGTGTATAAATATTCTATTCAAAATGTAATAATGAAAATAAAAATGGTGGAGAACAGTTCAGTTTTCACGATATAATTAATTTGTGTAAATTGTTTTCAAAATTTAATATTAATAACTACATAAATATCTAATGAGTTTTATTAGTTTTATAGGTTTGTTGTTCATCAATAAAAGTGATTTTTTTGGAATAATAATGATTATCCAACATTTTCTATGAACATTATGTTTTTATGATCTAAAATACAATTCTAAATTTATTATTAATATTTTTTTCTTGGTGTGTTTATCAGGATTTATTTTCTTCTTATGTGTGTGGATTTGAATTTCTCTATGTATGCATTCTGGAATTTTTGTCTTAAAACTCTCAATTTTTACAAACTTGGCTATGAGACAATTTTTTATATACGGTGAGAATAGGTACGTCAATAAATTTAATATATGAAGGAATAAATTATTTCAATTGGACTTGTTGAAAATTTTGTTATGATGAAAAATTGCCTTCGTGGAAATGTTATTTTTCATTGATATCTCCTAAATACCTATTCAACAATGTGAAATAGTTAGGTAGAGTAACCATGTTCATTAAAAATCAAATAAGTGATTATTTAGAAACCTAAATTGGTTACCTAAATAAATCATGTACATGAATTTCATAAATGTGGAAATCATTTATGTCACCTCATCAGCTATGTTAGTTTATTTGAAATCAGCTACCCAATATAAATTTCTACATTATTTCATCCGGCTACATCAGATTCATCAACATGGATAAAAATATCATGTAAATAAATTGGATACATGAATAAAAATTGACTACTTAGATCAAGTTCTAAAAACCACCTATATGGTTTGAGTCCAGAAATTTGGCTATGCTGATTTAATTATTCAAATTGACTACATCATGTAGCTACACTGTATTTATTACCATTGAGGTACTCTAGTAATGTTTTTAATGATTATGTATGGGTCTTAAATTAAAATTTTACGCTTTCAAAAAAAAATTATAATAATATCCATGTACTGAGACTGAAGAATAAAGGAAAATATGTTAGTTTTCTCTACTAAGACCATTTAATTTCAAGGAGAATGATATGTTACTAATCCTTTTTATCTATAGATCATGTGATGTGTGTTTAAATAATATGTAGTTCATGAATTTCAAAATGGGGAAAATTTAATTGATTTTAAGAAGAATAATTATTCCTGATAATTAATGTTAAAAAATTATACAGAATTCCTTTCATAAATATTAAACAACGATGCTTTGTTTTTCTATATAAATAAGAAAGAAAAAGTATCCGTACACTAGTTGAACTAATAAAAATAGATATTCTTTTACAGAATACACTCCTTGAACAATTTAATCTTACAAATATTTCTCAAAGATTTCATTATTTTATATAAACTATTTCTTGCTTATCTGTGTTGAAAACTATAAACTCTTTATGTTATATCTTTAGAAAATTTTGTTTCATGAAAAATTACATTTAAAATATTTTTTTGTGTAATGATTTTATGGATACTAGTGGAATTCTTATGTGCTTTTATTATGTTTCTACTTCTTGAACTCAGTTGTGTAGTCTACTGGAAAATTAATAGTAGTCCCTAGAAATAAGTAACAAAAAGGTAAAATCATTACACTATTCGATAAGAGTGGTGGTACAGTGGGCTAGGTGATTTTTATTCCATGAACCCCTATAAATATATATATTTATGATTATTTGGTACTTTTATTTCCAC
This sequence comes from Viscum album, assembly GCA_963277665.1. Lineage (NCBI taxonomy): Eukaryota > Viridiplantae > Streptophyta > Magnoliopsida > Santalales > Viscaceae > Viscum > Viscum album. The sequence continues at coordinate 1,187,375,902 of OY728157.1, read as the reverse complement.
AATATTATTTCTTTAATGAATAGTAAAAAATTTCCTTAAATAAGATATGGTGAATTTTCTAAATGATCAAAAATTTAAAAGAACTCATTTCACTCCCCCCCCCCCTATCAAGTCTTGTTATGGTCATACTCTGAAAAAATAATGTATAAGGTTTTAAACCTAGAAATGTTTTTTTTTGAAATAAAATAATTGATGTAAGCTTACTCTACTTGTGTTAATGGACATACTTTGAAAATTTTTACCCTAGGTGAGGGATTTCTCATCTCACCTTTTATTATTTTTCATACATATTCCATTTTCACCACTTTTTATAATATGGTATGCATACAACCAATTGATTGTGTTATATGATTAATCACTCAATATTTATTTTATTATTTGTTTCAACATATATTATTTCTTCCATGGGGGTTTGATTTGAAATTAACCAAGTGTAAAAGGGTTTAATAACTCAATTTACCTTCATTGGGATACAACTCTAATTTATTTGACAATGTTATGACTAGATTATGGATAGATTGATTAATAAATATTGTTATTTGGTTTTTCCGTGTGTTTTTTTTGGATTTACATTTATTACACATATTCATTGAATTTATTAATTCTCAATTCAATTATATGATCATTGTAAGGGATATTCTTCTCAAATTATCTTTCTTTGGGACATATGATGATGTTATGAATCAAAATGATTTTATGAGGTTTATATACTACACCTTTGATAAGTAATTCCTTGAATATATAAATTCTTTTGATATTTAATGTTCTATCTACAGTTATTCTTTCATAGGGATTATGATTGAAGAGTTACCCAATATATAAAGGAATTTTGTTCAAATTTCCTTTCATCTATGATTGTTAATGTTCAAAGAATTTTTAAAGGAAATCATATGATCTTATTTTCCTAAATAATGTCTCATTATTCTCGACTGTTTATTAATGTGGATAATATGTTTGATTCTCTACCGCTCGCCCATATTTATTAATCTATTATTAATAAAGTCATTTGTGAGTTATACAAATCAAGAATTTTCTTTTAGATATGCTATTATTCTATACCATATCCATGATTCCTAAAATGTTTTCTAAATTTTACTTTATAAAAATTAATTAATTCACAAAGATATTTTGCATAATCTTTGAATTTATTTTAAAAAATATTTTTTTAAAAAAAATGTCATAACATTATCCATAGGGAAGAAATTTTACAATATTCACAAAATGATTGAAAAGAATGCTTATTTATAAAAATTACATCTAGACAATATCTTCCAAAAAAATCATGACCATACCTTTATTTTAATATTAATTTCAATGTTTCTAGGGTTATTATGAAAGATTGGTATTTAAAAATATTTTCTGAATTTTAAAATTATAATATTTATTCAGAATGGGATGTGTATTTTCATAAAATATATTTATAATGAAAATTTAATGGTATTTCCATTCATCAACATAAACAACCCATGATTTCACATATGATCCACAAGGGTCATATTTTAAGGACACCTTCCACAATTTTTTCATGAAGGATATTTTTTTTTGAAGAAAATTTTATAGAAGCCATTTATTTCATATCGTTTAATCATGTTTCAGAGAGATTGACATGGAAGTCATTTTTTTCACATGTTAATCATGTTTCAAAGATATTATTAAAAATCCAATTTGTTTTTCTTGGATTATTATTCTATCAATGTTTTTATGGAATTTATTTCATTCTTATGGTTATTATTTTTTAAAATGGATTGTTATGGAACACTTTAATTTTACAATGGTTAATCATGTTTCATAATTATTTTTTTTAAATGTGTTTCTTTTCTGAGGGTTAATCATGTTATGAGAAGATATTTGTTGTTTCTATGAGTTTGTGATGAAATTAATTCACTATATACTTTATTATTTAGTGGTAAATGGACTTTATTGATGATCACGAGTTCCCCAATATAGTTTTAGGTGAGCCTGTTATATATTATATGATGGGTGCAAACAAATTTCACTGAGTTAGCATGATATATCTTATAGGATTGGTGCGCCCAAATTGTGAACCATTAAATGTAATAAATATTATATTTCTTCAGAGAATTATAATTTAATTTATATAAATTGGTACACTAATTTTTTGCATTTTGTAAGTGTGATATGTTTATAATTTTCAAAGTAACCAACATATTTTATCAATGTTTGCTATGAGTTTATAATGATTTTTATGAAAAATATTAATTTTACGTGGATCATGATTATTGACCCTGATGACTCTTTCTAGTCATAAAATCTTATAAAATTCATTCATGTTTGATGACCCATGTATTGTTGGGCGTGAATAATCATATTTCATATTAATGCACTTTATTTACTCCATCACACAGCTTTTCACTTTTTATTCTCTCAGATGACAATAAATTTTTAATTCTTACATTTACCGTTACTGTGTATTTGATCTCATTATTTGTATGTTTAATTTTCCCAAGGATATAAATAAGTTCATTCAATGAATTATACCTAAAAGGGATTTCATATGGACGATGAATATGACATAATGTAAAAAAAGAAAAGATGACTTAATATGGAGAAATACTCGTTTAATTTTATGAATATTGATTATGTAGGAGTTTTTCCAAATTCTCTAAAACTCTAAACCTTAATTGTGCATAACTAAAAAGTAAATTTTTTATTTCAGAAAAAACTTTGAGAAAAGTGAGTAACCAATAAATCCCTACTCCAAAAAATTAAATAAAAAAGGAGCACACAATGTCATAAAATACCAAACTAATGATGTTGGAGTCAAATACTATAAATAACCCTCATTTCTACTTAGTTACCCATATATATGGATTGGATAATAGATGAGATTCAATCTTCCCTTTCATTATATTCAAATTTTAATATATTCCTCCAATGTTATCTTCCCTCCATTGAATCATTACACTTAAATACAGTCTTTCTTGTCCATAAACATCCTTTTTACTCATTAACAGATACATGAATCATTCTACCATTCATATTGCAGAAAACCTCTTATAGATTGTTTATATTGAGGATTTAATCTAATATTTACTCAATGGAATTTAGAACAGAATCCAATTGTTTCATTCTCTCCTCTTCAATTTGTCCTCCCACACTGTTTTATCTTTCATCCAACACTTTAAACACCTGCATCTGGACTCCAGGATTATTTCACCTTTTTAAAACATATCTCGAAGAAAATTTTGTCTGAGATCAATGTGAATAGTGATAGTGTGTATGGTAGTATTTTAAAATATATTAATCATCCTCATGTTGTCCCACCTGATTGGGACATGATTATATGTTAGCCCCAAGTCTAATGTCCTTTTTTATCCATATGATTTGAGCACTAAAACTCCCCATATCTATATATTCATCCTCATCTGTTGAAATATAAACAATGTTTTTCCTCATATAACACCATGAGAGAAAGTATTTTTCAATTATGTAGAATGTTCTACAATTACACATCTTATAAATTTTATATCCTTCAAAATTAAAATTTAGAAATTAATTCATTTAAAAATATGCTTTTGTTAAATAATTAATCCTTTTTTAGCTCATATTAAATATTTTAGAATTATTTTGATAAATTTTAAATTAAATTCCGAATGATTTTTCTGAAAATGTGTACAATGACTACAATTAACATTATATCCATTTATGTTGCAATAATGTGTTATATACATATAATCATACATAGAAGAATCCTCTTGTTGACCATATTTTGAGATTTATTCAATATAAGAACAGTAGTCTCATAGGGGTAGTCATTATGTAGCAATAATTATAAAAAAATGATGTATTAGTTTATTAGTGTGTGTAATTTTTTTTAGAAAATTCTGTTGAAATGTTTGGAAACAAGAAAATATGGGATGAATTTAGTTCTCCCGTGAAACACATTTCAAAATTTTACTTTGTAAATTTGAAATGTAATTATAAATTGATTAATTATTTAGTATGTAAATAATTCCATCAAAATATATTTGAAAATTTTAAAAATCATTTTAATGTGTTTTCATATAAATAGTAGAATTAAATTTTCCAATATTAAAATAATTTGAAAAAATCGATTCTTAAACCTATCATACAGATCATTATTGGATATTTTTCAACCCTAATTATATTTTTATAAAATGGAACCATTCTTTAGAAACATGGGATTTTTAAAATAATGTGGCTGATCCAAAAATGCATTTTTAGAAATAAGAAAATTCTGAAAATATATTTTGAAATCCATTTGAAAATCATTAAAATTAAAATGAGTTGTGAATTCCAAAAAATAATAATAACATATTCTAGGTATGAAATGGTTTTTATGGTTTAAAAATAACGAATAAATTCTTCTTATTATATCCTTTAGAAACATTTCATTACTTTTTTGGAATGAAAATTCCTTGATCTTCATGTTTTTCTTTAAAAAACTCTTACTAAATATAATGTGATGATTATGGGGTCTTTGAATGAGATTAAAAATACTGTCCCTTTCAAATTTTCTTATCACATAATTCATGGGAAGAATGAAATTTTCATAACTTTAATCCCCATCAAGGGATTGAATTTATAGGTGAGATAAAAATTATTGATTTTCCAATTCATTTAAGACTGAACATCTTTTATGAGTTTTTAATTAAATTCATTGATAAGAAATTTATAGGGATTTCAATTGGATTTTACTGGTTCCATTCTTATAACAGTAGAATATGTTTCTTATATATATTTGACTATTATTGATGAATTAGTTATAGGATATTTTAAAACGATTTATTAAGATCATTATTAATTTGATTATGTGATATATGAAAATTCCCAGAAATTTTGATGTGATTTCACACTTCTATAGTGTTAACCCTCATATAGAAGTATCAATAGGCTTTAATTGATTTTAATTACCATTGAAAAATACCTTAGTCATACATAGGGTCAAACATTCCATGATTATTCATGGAATTAGGTATAAATATTTTAAAAGGAAAAACAGTATGGAAGTTATCATTCTTAATTTTATTCTTTCCAAATATCATAGGGTGTTTTTCCTATGATAGTTTTTATCAAAAAAAATATTAATGATATTGTAATCCATATTAACTTCCATACCACAAATTAATTGAGGAATGAATATGAGATATAATATATTACTATAAATTTCTTTTAAGGGATTATATATATAATTTACTACCTATCTTTTTGATTTGTTTTAGGAGTGAATAAGATGTAATTATATTGGTGAGAAACAAAAATATCATTAAAGTATTTTTTATCGAAATTTTCTATCATGGTAAATTCTATGTGAAATGTGTTTTTACACTTTTTCATTCAAATATTACCTTTATATTTCTATAAATACATTACATGATTCATTTTTATGAGCTAAGAAGAAAACCCATATAAATATTTTATGGTTATTAATAATTAAAAAGGTGAAATATTTCACTCTAATAATAGAAATATCAATTTCTCTGAAAAGTAAATGGTGAACTAGTTCAAATGATTTCTTAAAATAATCCAAAAAATTACAATCGAACAAATATTTTAGTTTCTTGATATGTTTTTTATTTTCCCAAAATTTGTTATCTCTGAAGAAAAATTTCACTATGTATCTTACAATTTGGTTATGGTATACCATGATAATTTAGGTAATTTTATAATGACCTATGTGCTGAAAACAAATTCAAAATGTATTATATTTTACATTAAAAAACATATCATTTTAAAATTAATGATATTTTAAATGTGTATTATAAATATTTTGTGGAATATATTGTTAAATAAAACCTTTCATTAATAATAATAAATATTAAAAATGTTTTTAAAGAATAATTTAATATTTTACATAACATATTTGCATAATACATAGGGTATAATAAATTAATTCACTAAAAAATTGAAATTCATTAATATAGGAAGATTTATAGAAAATGATCCTAAAATTACAGTTTATTTTACCTCCTCAATCACATCAAATACTGACACATCCTCCATAAATGATTTTTTGATGATTAAATATAGAAACATTTCCACACATATCCCTCAAGCACCAATTATCCACATACCAACTAACTTCTCAGTTTTATTCATTAAACACTTTTCCTATATATGATTAATATAATAAGGAATTTGGAACACATATATCTAGTCCAAATAATTTATCCATTAATGATATTTGAATCCAAATTTTTATATATAATGTTATTCAATTAAAAATATTAGTTGAGAGATAAATACTCTTTGTTAAACCATATCTATCATTTTTATGATTCCATTCAAAAACATGAAATCCAAATTTCATAAAATAATTACAATGTTTCTTTAGAATGTTCTATTTTAAAATTTATTCTATTTTATATTTTGTTAAAACTTGAATGATTTAAAAAAAATCATAGAATTAATTGTTTAAACACATTGAGATCCCTAACTAATATTTCAAAATTTATCACCATGAATGAATTTCATGATAGTATTTTATGGTTAATAATTTCATATTCCTATTTTTAATCATTTCATTAGATAATCTTCTAAAATTTATTCTTAATTTTCAAATAAATGATTATCACTTTAAAAAAACAAGATCTTAATTATTTGTAAGATATTTTAATTTTGAAACAAGTTTACAATAACCCTTTTAATGTGTGTCTATTTCATAAGTAAGATATTAAAATTTAATAAAAATAGAAAAAGATGTAGAAGGGCTAGAATGTACAAAATTATTATGGATACATACCTTGATATCAAACATGCATCACATAGTAATTCTATAAATTTATTTATATGTTGAAATTGAAACCTCACAAGAACTCCTAGTTGAAATAGATAATTATTTCTTAATTTTTAATTTCTATATATTTAATGAACATTCCACGTTTTTTTACCCTTCTTTTTACAACTGAATAAAGTAAAATCCATTTCACATTTTTTTCTCTTTTTGAAACATGAAGAAGATTTAATATTTAATATGAATATATTTATCCTCTTGGAAATATGAGATCATAACTCCAATTTCCAATTTGTGGTTGTTGATTTCCTAGAAAAAAATTTTCTTTTAGTAATCACTGACCTCTACTAAATCATTTCGGCTTATATTCTCATAGTTATCTCATATTTAATGAGATATTTGGAAAAATCCTCCATATCAATGTTCTTTGTTTTTTATCCACTTTGATTATTGTCACATTGGATTCCAATTTATCGGTAAATAAAAAATATTTTCATAACAAATGTGTCCATAAAAATAGAATCACTAAGATCCTTTTGACCATTAAAAATATCATTGAATCAAAAATCAATTTCAGTGAAAGATTCACTAGGTTTAAAACATAAACCATAATGCCTTGTATAAACATATATAATCTTTTATTTTTGATTTCTGTTTTTCATTTATAAGTTACTTATAAGAGTTTATATATTAAATTATCCATTTCTCAAGTATAAATTATATTTTATTCTTTTTGGTCTGAACCACAATGAATGGAATTTAATGCTTCAATATCTTATTAAAATTTTGAAATATCATAAGGAGTCCATTTATCTTAATTTTTTTAATTTTTATTATAAACATGGTGAATTATGTTTTATACATAATACTAAATATATAAATTAAATTTAGATATCCTATTTTTCAAATGACATTAATTATTTCTCTAAAAAGGGAGAATGAACTATATATTTTCCATTAAGAACAAAACTGTTGTTTGAGAAATCCATTTACAAAAATTAAATTTCAGTAAAAATAAATTATTTATTTTTGAAATAAAATATTCATTATAGGTTTTTAAAAGAAAAAAATATTGAAAAAATTCCAAATTCCTTAGATACCAAATATTATTTGTAGTAGGGTAAAATGGATTAAAATGGTTAGAATTAAACTTAAAAAAGAAATAATTTAATGAATGAAATTTTAAAATATTATTTTTTAAATATCTTTGATACAAAAAAGATTTTGAATAATTTATAAATAATACTTTGAAGAAACAAAATAGTTTTTAAAGTGAAATGATATAATTATAATTTTCATAAAAGTATATGAATAAATTGATGATTGATTCGTAAATTATATGATTGATAATATTGATGGATTAAAAGATTTATTAAATAAATTATTTGACAAAGATAATAAATAAAAATGTGTATTGATATGGGAAAAAACTAGGACGATTGGAAATATCTAAAAAATGTACACTATTTCTACCACCTCAGTGACTTAAGGATTTAAATTTTTTAGTCCCCCAGATTTAATACCCGGCAAAACAAATGAATATACATTCATTATCTATTAATTCATGAAAAACAATTCATTCTACTGCTTCTTTTTAATGATTTTATAATGAACCCTCCAAAAGAAGTAGTCCCATTACATTAGTGGTTATGAATATAAAATAAAGAGTATATCACTTTAATAGTTGTGAGCAAAGATAACATGGAACTCCATGCGCACATCAATAAATTATTGCGTAATTTTTTTGAAGAGATGACATTAGATTATATTCATCCACCACTGAGTAGTTGATAGACCACATAGAACTCCATGCGCACATCAATCATCTTCCAGGTAGTTAGTCCACCTACACTGGCTTGATGTTGGATACACGGATCTTGATATGTATGTCCAATGGAATTTTTTGGCCAATACTCCCCCACCAACTAGCCACTGGACATCTACTTCATAGGAATGCTACTACCATCAACATCAGATGGATGGTGAAAATACACATGTGATCCAGTGAAACCAGTTTGAGTCTAATCACCTTCACAAGCCTTCATCCTCCATAATTTCCTTTGAATAGTTTTATAACTATACTCCATGAGTTAAAAAATATCACAATGATTTATCAATGGATCCTTTAATGCTTATACAATATTCTATTATGACGCCATCACATTTTTAACTTCTAATAACTTGAATGATATAATTGGACACTTTAATAGGTGTTATTTACCTTAAAAACATAAGAAAACAATAAGAATACATTGTTTGTAACCTTCTCATTTTGGTACATGAACCCCTAATGTAAATTAGAATCTCCATTATGTAAAATATATAATCAGATGTAGGTTATGGGTACCAAGGGCTAGGGATTATATTAGGAAACTATTAAAATGTAGGCCCGTAAATAATATGTAATATATGGTTTATTTTTAGATCATCATATTTAATTAAATAATTATTATTTACAAATAAAAATAATAAAAAAAATTAAATTAAATTATAAAATCCCACACATTCATTTGTGGAACTACATAAAAAATGGGATATAGCTAAGAACCTATAGCCACAGGTTTTTCAAAATTGTGGCTATTGGTATTTATACCAATAGTATCGCGACGATTTTATATAAAATATGGGTAATATGGTATAATTTCAAAGGATATATCCATGTTTCAGTGAAACTAGGGATAAATGTAGTTTTTATGAGAGTTATAGCGACAATTTACATAAAACATTGGCTATAGGGTCTTTTTTCCACTACTACAATAACGGTTTGGGTAAAACTTTGGATCTAGGGACTTTTTCTAAGGGAAATATTCATATTTTTCTTAAAACCATGGATATAGGGTCTTTTCACAAATATGTATCTATGGTTTGTGTAAAACTACTGATATAGCCCGATTCTTTACCCAAGTTTTTACATTAAATATCCATATATTTTATAATATATCTATATATTTGTATCCATGAACTCTTCTATGATGTAGTGGTTAGGATACTTGTGTGTAGAATAGTGGTGAAAAGATAGAATCTGGCGAGGAACATATTATTTTTGGGAAATAGACTAAATACCATGGTGAAAAACAATGGGATATCCTTCCACATTTTGGAAAAACATGGAAATATCCCAAATAATAGTGGCTATAGATTTTAGCTATAGCTATGCCAATATGAGGAAAGGTTAGTGTGAACCATGGATATTGCATATAGCCATGATATTGACCCCTATAGCCACAGTATTGGGCCGTGGATATAGAAAAAAATTATACTTGTGTCGGTCAATGTGCATTATCATTTTTATAAAATAAACACACACATTTAATAATTTCAATAATTCATAAATTTTTTTATTTAAAAAAATTAATAAAAAAAGTAAATCATTATCTTATATTCTATCAAATTTATATTTAATGAGTAGAATTAATGAATATTAATAATTAATAATAAATAAATTTAATTTAATTTAAAAAAATTAAGTACACAATGTATGTTTTCTAGTTAACATGACATGTGTATCATGTATAATGAAAAATACCCATTGTTGAACTTTAATGATCAGGATACATGTTATGAAAAATGGCACATGATATGTTTTTTACTTTATTTAGACATTGTCATTTGTCACATATTATATAGAATTTTACACACATAGGATAGTCATTTATGTATATTACGTGTAACTAAACATGGTCAAACCTTGTACACTAAATGATACCCTTGACCACATATCACCCCATTAATTTATTTCAATTTTACCACTAAAAATCCAAATGAAGTATGAATCATTTAACTATCCTTTACACATCAGAAGCTATAATGGAGTTCTATATATTGAATTTCATGTTTTACCTATTTTTTAAATAACCACATTTAATTTCTAATGTGAAATATCATGAAATAAACTTCATGTACCATACATGGAGATACACTAGCCAAAAGGCGTGTTCTCTAGTTCAGTATGAATGGTAGTTCCTGATAGACATACATTGACCATGCCACCACCAAAAGGTTACATAATGTGTTTATTATATGTTTATAGTTGGATAATCACCATTTACTATAGTGTAAACCTACAAACATGACCATTGAAAAAGGATACAGATGTCACTATTTAAAATAGGGAACATACAAATAAATACTCTTCAATTTTTTTATATATTATACCTCAATTTATAATTTATCTAATACACCTAAGATATTTTGGGGAGTAGCATGAGAACCACGAGATACCAAATTTTTTATTTTTAGCAAATTAGACTGGTAAAATTATATTAATATTACAAACATTCATTCGAAATTAATATATATGATCAAGATTGTTTTATTTTAAAAAATTTACATTTAGTTAATGTAATCACTACATCCTTCCTTAAACATAAACATATTTATATATACTATTTAACTATAATTGAAATGAATAATACAATTTTGGATCCCTATATATGTATCCATACATGCACCATGAAACATTCAATGACATTATTCATATTCTGGTCACTAGATTGAAATGAATATGGGTTTTTTTTATCATTTTTCATTTATTAAAATAAGAATATATCATTCTATCCCATGGCTATTGAGGCATTATGAATAATAGTGATATGTCAATGACATCATAAATAAACAATTAATTTTAGTGGTAATTTTCAATATTTTATAGGAAATGACATATTTCCAAAAATATTCATATGTTAAGATAAAAAAACATCCAATTGAACGTGAATATTTTATTAAATCAGTATAAGATTCCTCAAAAATCTAATAATATTATAATAATAAAATCATTATTATTTTACAAGAAATTTGATTTATATAGATTAATTTCTTAAATAAATAGGAAAATATTTATTTAATTGATATTAAATAAGTTTAAATCATTTTTTTTAAAAAATAAAATATTTATATGTTTTCATGACAAAATATCATTGTAGGGATATATTTTTTATATTTGTCCCCTAAATTAATAAAATATGTTACAGACCTAATCAAGACAAAAAAAATTATTAATATAATTCCAATATATTATTAAAAAATTTATTTTACTATATTTACTATACATGTTAATAAATAAAATTTATATTCATTGACTTATAAATAAATATACTAGTGATTTAATAGTATTCACATATTTTATAAATGAATATCTAATGAAATTTTTTTTATCGTAAACATAATATAAGTTAATATTACTCCCCAAGCTGGGATAGAAAATTGTAGAATCTTAATTTCAACATAATTTAATGTTCATATAGATTCACATAGTGTGTGACCCTATATGACACTTCATCAATGAAATTAAAAATAATACCAAATTACAATATTAGAATATAGTAATATGTAATTGATCCCACAGGAATAAAATTACTAAAACAAGAAGAAAAACATTACTATGAACTCTTTTGTGCAACATTTTCCTTTTTTGCTGATATCTCATCAATAATTATGAATATGCATTTCATCACCCTATGTTCTTGATTTATCTTTTTTTGACCTTTTAAAATGAGTAAACTAATAAAATGTCAGAAATGATACTTTGTTCATGAAATTATTTTTTAAAGTCCCATAAATATCATATCCCATTAACATAGAAGGAAAATTTATTTTTTAACAATTTAATTAATAAAATATCACTTTTTATTCACTTTTCACATGAAACCACATTGTCAGTATATATTATAATAGTATTTTTTAGAATATTAATGTATAAAAATTAATATACATGGTAGTAATGATCACAGTTATAAGGAATAATAAATATACTCCTAGAAAAAAGTATCCAATGAAAAATAACAAATTTGTAACATTTTTTGGATATTATAACTCATTACATATATTAATATAGATCCTAATTTGAGAAAATCATGAGAAAAAAATAAAATTTCATAAATGCCCCTGACTTTAGATAGTAATTTTTTGTCTATGTCCCATCATATAGTTGTATCTAGACCATTTGATATATTTATTTACGAATATTTTCCTAGAATATCAAGGATATTGTTATGAAGGTATCATTTATAACCCACTAGTGAGAATTATATTATGAGAACATTATAACATTAATGATATATAGAGGAATAAAAAATACACGGATATAATATATATATACATATATCAAAATAGCTTCATAAATTACGAATAAATAGGAAAATATATCAATTTCATCATGGGAATAAAATCTAATAAGGTCCATTAAATATTACATATGTTATCATCATTTTCATTCAAAAATAATAATCTTTTTTTGTTGGTTTTTCTTCATTGGATCAAGAGAAAACACTTCCTCATTATTAATAGTGTGATTGACCTTCAAATACAGAAAATGATTGAAGATATCATATATATATAACATTTGAATTCATACAACTAACAATATCATCAATTTTGATGACCTTCATCAAGGACCAATCATCCTTATCCTTAATAATATTTTTACCATTTCCATGAAAAATCTCTAATATAGAAATGTATTTAGATATTTCATCAAAAAAATTCAATCCCATTATGCTTACTCAGATACATATGTATAATATCCTTATATTTTTTCAATATTATATTATAATTTGAATGAAACATCACATTTTGTGAAGACAATAATGATAAAGAGGGACCATTTGATTCATTACTAAAAATAGAATATACCCTATCAGTAGACATGTCATCTAGGTATCTTGATTCAAAGGAATTATAAACCCAATGTCAGAGATCCAACACATTAAAGTCTATATATGTAAACACTAACATAGAAATCTGTTTAAATTTATTTATAATCTGTAGTTTATTTTATTTTTTTAAAAAAAAAATCCTATAATTTTATTTCATTTCCTTTGAAACTATGGATTGAATGTACGTTCATTCAATATTATTTATTCAACCTCACAAACATGAGGTGGATAAGTGTCGATGATTTTTTCCCACTGAAAACCTTTTACCCTCTTCATTATCACACTTGTAAGTGTGAATATATTTTTGAAACATTTCTCACACCGTGTACTATATTCATATAATTGTAAATGGTAAATAAAATATATGAGAATATAGAAATTGTATGACAAGGTTGGCCTCTAATTTTGAGGATAGTTGTCCTAGTGTGTTCTAATTAATATCAAATCTACAAATGGATGATTAATTATAATGAAGAGTCAAATAAGAGTAGGGATAAGTCCGTGAACCCTATTTTATCTATAACTATCCATGTTTTCTATAATTACCAACATTATCAAATTTTAGGATCTCATACCAGAAATCCCTACCTATAATACTTGTTTAAATATACCCCCTCCATTGTGTGAGATTAGTAGGTATGATCATGTCATTTTTCAATATGATAACTCTAATATCTATCATAATTATGAATTAATCACCAATTATTCTTCTAGTACATAAATACCAAAGAGTTGTATCATTTCCACCTTCGGTTCTTATGAAAAAAATATTGATAGGTCGATCCCCTCATAGTTTATTGATGATTAATACATCTTAAGGAAGAATCATAAACATTATTTCCCCTATATACTTATTATTCAATGAAAAATGATGATTTTATAATAAAATATGTACTTATTCCTATATTATATCCAACACAAGGTATATGTTTTTGTATTTTTTATGTTGGAATTATATCCCCCTCTTTAATAATAATTGATTCCTAGTAAAATCATCATCAGGATCACCCTGAAGTCACCCTTTTCCTTTTATTATACATTTTAATTATGTTCTCAACATTATTATGAGTATATTATTTCCATATTTTTAATATTAATAATCCATGATTTATTAAATAATCCAATCTCTACGATCCTCTATCATTCATTATAATTAAAATTTCATTATTTACAATCAGTCATATATCTAACTGATTATATACTTAATATTTCTCATTTAACACTGTCAAAACTTCCTTTAAATCTCATGGACAAATGGATGTCCTTCCACGTTTAATTCCAAAAAATACACTTTTAATTTTATGACTATATTATATCATGTAGATACATTATTCTGGAGTTATTTAACTTCTATAAGTTTTATGAAATATTCATTCATCATAATGTATTAGTTCCATCAACATTGAAACATTGTTAAACTATGAATCACACTTTCATCCCTTATCATTTCTACACCCCTATTACCCAACATATTAATTTGGTTTAAAAAATCATCTAACAATCTCTTAAACTCAGTTTTTAGTCAATACTAGAATACATATATTCTCTAAAATAGAAGATATTATCTATCTCCATGATAAATTCTTCCTTTGATTATCCATTATCACTTTATTGACTTCTTAATTATGAATTATCATTCTTATTCTATAATTTAAAATTTCCAACCGCTTATCTTAAATAATGCTTATAGTCATAATAATGATCATTAATTCAATAACAATTAATTTATTAATCATCTATATAATAGTTATCTTAATTATATTTCAATCAAAATTTATTAGTAAATATCAATTTTATCAAATATAATTATCAAATGTATGACATGAAAAATATAATGTTTCATTTGATGAATCTTAAATTTCATACATGACATAAATAATATCATTTTTATTCTCAATATATTTTTATTTTCCAGTATGTATTTTAGAAAATTCAAACAAATATATAAAATCACTTTTGAATAATATTGTGGGGTATTATATGTAATCATACTCAGCTCTCTTTTTAGAATAATATAATCTCTAACATTACTAAATCATATTAATTTAATCTAATGATTGGTCAAGTCACTAATATTTATTCCCTCATATCATTCAACCATAGTTCATATTATTCATATTCAAATTCAGTTTTCCTTTTTTAATCATTTGGGAGAACATTTTAATTAGTCTTGTATAGTGTAGGGCTGAATAGATTCTATGTAATATACTTCCAAATGACATTACTCATACATAAGGTTATTAAATCAACAATACTCAAATATATACTATATATCTCCAAGATCATTCTCACATATGAATTAAATATTTCAAAAAATATCTAGACTTTTAATATTGAATATACTCCATGTAAACTCAATTCCACGAGTTTAGAAAAATCTCAAATCACATTAGATAACTCATTAATTTTATTTAAATATTTCCATTAACTTTTTCTAATTTTTAAGGAATATTAGAATGTATGATTTCTAAATATTTAAAAACGCATTCAAATATAATATCTAGTAAGAAAACAAATATTAATTAAATTTTACTATAAACATTAATATCTCAAAACACAATACAAATAATTTTTCATCTATTTTAGATTGAATTCATTGTATTGAACATAATCAAAATGATATCAATATGATATCACAATAAAAAATCATTAAAATTTAAATGATCAATTTGATAAAACATTTTTCACTTGTGAATGGATCTCAATATGAAATGGAGCAATATCATATTCATTCATTCTCATTTATAATATATATCTCTAGTGTTATATTGACTTTTTGTTTATACTTATAAACATGAATATTTAATACACAATAGAACATATAGTTACATGTATCTTAGCCACATCACTGATTTGTCTCATTATATCTGTTATGGTAATTTAAATATCATAGTTTTTTACTAATAAAATAATCATGATATAATGATTATTCTAAAGAAGGTGAATCATTACTCTATATGAGTACAACATATCCCCCTCGGGATTTATTATCAATATATATATATATATATATATTGAACATTTATGTCAATATATCTTCTTCTAATTTATTATATCCCCCATTTATTAGGTAATATTACATAGGATCATGAAAATGGGTTTTATTTTAAATTAAAAACATATGTTATCTATTCTTCTAATATATGTCTATGTGATAAATTATCCTTTTAGAAATAAAGTGGGACTAAAATAGAGGAAAAATTTATCAAAAATCAATGTAGAATAAAATAGATAAATAAAATAAACATTTCTTAAATATTTTTAACAGGGTTTATTATTATTTTTCTGATAGATGAATTTATTATCGAGGGATTTCCAAAATGAATTATAATCTCATCAAGAAAAAATAATAAAAACATTAAAATAAAACATGTATGTTATGTTTCCTAATTCAAATATTGGATTTCACATAATATATTTATTTTTCATCAAATAAACACAACATGATCTACCAATTATTTGTGGAATTTATTCATAGAAATTAATGATGGGGTAAAAACTATATTTAATCCAAATTAGTATATTCCGTGAAATTTAAAAAATGATCTATAATCGGTCAAGATAAATTGTTCTAGAATCATTATTTGGATTCACTATATTATGGGATAAACGTTGTAAGATCCCAGATAATCATTTCAGGTATGGTTTTTTCTATTTTTCTCGATTTTGAGAAATTTGAGGAGTTTCTAGAAATTTCAAGAGTAAATGTCGTGTACTTATAAGTACATGCCATATACCCGGTTGTCGTGAGTGATCATGTACTGACCGTGTAATGAGCGAGTACATGGCAGTTTAGGGTGACCTAGAGAGTGCCTAAATAGGGAGGCTAGTTAAAGAAAATACACACCTTGTACCCTTGAAGAACACGTTGTGTACTTTCTTTTTAGTTCATTAAATGAACCAGGGTTGCATCTCATTCATAAAAATATCATCTTTTTAGACCACCTCATCTAGGGGTGAACAAGACTGTTGATTCTTCTTTGATCCCCTAAACTAATATCTTTTCTCTGAATAGAACTTCATTGGTTGTGTTAGAATCACATCGGTGTGTTCTTCATACTTTTAGAGCTTCATATCTTAATTTATCCTCTCTCATGACATATTCTTGGTTTAATGTTTTTTATTTTTTTTGTAGATATACCGCATTCTATATCGATTCAATTGTTGAACTTAGAGTATATCGATCATACAATGTCGAGGTAGGTGGTTTGTTCCATTCCCTAATTATTCATTGAGTTATATGTGAAAAAGTTCTCAAAACCCTTGTTCGGTGTATAGCATGTTTATGGTTTTTATCCCACCTATTTTCATTCTTTCCCTTGTGTACTCTAGTAGAGGATTTATGATTGTAAATAGGGTTATTTACTTTTTTATGGAAACATTTCCAATGTTTTCTTGATATTAACTGTTTGTTCTATCTTTTCCTATTTGGATTCTTTTCATTCCATGCCTAATATTCATAGGATGGAGTCATTTTATTTGAAATTTTGTAAGATGTTGTAGAATATTTAGACAGGTAGTTATTGAGATTTACTTTGGATTTCATATATCATTTGTGCACGATCTATTTACACATGGTTGTGGAAGCATGGTGAAGTAGAGCATAGGGAGAATGGACGTTGAGGGCTTCTCCAAAGTGTCAATTTATATTTACGTTGTGAGAACATAGGGGGATGGAATTTATTCTCCCTCAGAGTGTCTTCTATTCCTTGTTTTTGAGACCACAGGTGGAATTGTACATTGATTGATTCCCTATAGTCTCAATAGATACCAATACGATACCACAAGTGGAATTGACAGTGAGTTCTTCTTCAGAGAATCTTCACTAAAGCTGAACAAGAGGGGTTTGACTATGAGTGCTTCCTAGACGGTTTCTTGTATTTTATTAGTTGAACCAGAGGGGTTATGCTATGAGTAATTCCTAGAGCATTACTTTTTTTGATTAGAAACTTACATGATATATAAAAATTAATGAAATTGAAACTGTAGGATTGTTTACTTTTTAGTACTTCCTTGTTTACTACTTCTTTTTATTTATTGCAAGATGTATATATTCACTGACTGTTAGGCATAGATCTTCGTGTCGATGCCTACTATGATTCGTATCACACCCTATTTGGGGCATGCTTTTGGGCCCAACTGGTTATATTTCTGCAGGTATATAAAAGATAAAGCACCATTTTACATGAGGTACTTGATTGTTGTGGAGCTATAGAGCATGGTACCAAGTTGAGGATTACGATATTGCTGGAGTTTATTTGTTTTCTAGTACTTTGTTTTAGTACTGTGTTCCAGCATTATGACATGTTTGGATGCTTTCCTAGACATATGTATTGTTCATCATTCATATATATGTGTGTTCCAGTTATTTATTACTTACAGCCTTCTGTTGTAAACTTATTGCATGTTATTACAGCTTTCACTATTGTATTCTGTTTATTTTCCACTTCCTTACTCTACCAATGCAGGAATAGTTTCCCCACTATCACAACCAAGGCCCTCACTACTTTTTGGCAGCCTCTGGGATTTTGAGAAATGAGATTTAGGCCATGTGACCAACCAGGTATGGGGAGCCTCTGGGTAGCTTCTAGAACCGAGATGTTACAAAGTGGTATCAGAGTTATTCTTTTCTTCTTGAGTTATTTTTTGGAGCTTATATCTAGGGATAGGAAAGAATAGGTACTTGGTAATAAGTTCTTTCTAGGAGTAGCTTACCCATGTATAGGTAAAAGCCATTTTACATCTTATATTGTCATTTTACTACTTTTCAATTATTATAGTTGATTTGAATTCACCATTGGGTGATTCACATGTATAGTTCTATTATTGTTGGTGTTATTGAGGTTCTATTTCTATTGAAACTTGATTAGATGAGGGTATACCAAATAATTCATCATATATCCACTTTCTAGATATTACATGTCATGCATTCTTACCATGTCATTTATGGTGCATTAGCGATTTCATGTTGTTGTGATAGATGTTGTGCTATAAATGAATGATGTTTTTCTAGATGACTTTATAGAATACCTACTATTTGATAGGGTATTCAAAAAATTTAAAGTTAATTTGGATGAATGAAAAACATTGGATCTTAAGGTGTTATGGGCCCTCATGGATCAGAATTTGGTGGATCATTACATTGTTATGCTTGTTTATAACTTGTACAAGATGACAAACTTTGCATCGTGGGTAGTATGGGCCCTCATGGATTGGAATTTGGAACTCCAATTTTCGTTTAAGTGTTTTATGGGTTTCAGAGTAATTTCTGAGGCTCACTATCTAGAAAAATCTGAAATACATAGCGTGTAATTATGAATTCATGCCATGTATTATTCAATTCAGTAATGAACTATTTTTATTAATTATAGACCATGTATTGTATGTAAAAACTATGTAGTCACTTACCGTTTCAATGGATGTGTGGGAAGAGAAAAAAGGTTGGGAAATCCATTGGGGAACATGCCATGTACCGGACGTACACGTCATGTGTATAGACCATGTGTTCAACCATGAGACCAACGACATTGGTGGATCATGGGTAGTTAATACAGGTTGTGTATAGAGTAAACATTTCGTGTGGAGTTAGTTGTATAACTGATCGTCTGACTAACAACACGGTTCGGTGAAGTTTGTTCCAGTACAAACTATGTCTGGCACAGACACACCATGTAATCTTGTTTTAGGAGAACTGTGTGTGTTAGTCATGTGAAATAACTCGGTCATGGGAAGTGGATTAATGTGCACACCATGTGTTAAGACAACACGTCGTGTGTATGGGGTGTTACATGACCAGGGTTGGTAGGAGTACACAACAATGTGAAGGATTAAAGGAACACATCATATAGGGAACATACACGCCATGTATACATGTTTTGAAGAACTTGAATTCTTTATTTACTAAGTTTATTTCTGGAATTTCTACGATTTAGTCCATGAAAAACATGAACTAAGGTGTTTTATTGACCTTGAAGTGTCATGCCCCTTAGATGTACTCTGGTTGTACACCAGTTACCGTGTAGTGATCAGACACCAGACATGTCTGATCAGGGACTACTAGCTGATCCTCATGTAGTGCTAGTCTTGTTACTAGATGTTATCCTGGATGCAGGTGTCGATGCACTGTTATGAGAGGTATTTATGAGGTTCATGTAGACCATTAGAGGTGCACTACATCCTACCCCGTCTATGGAAGAATTAATGAAGTCTTTTCAACATCAGCATCCTCCCAACTTCACTGGGGAATGAGGAACTCAGGCTACATAGTAATGGTTATAAGCCATACTATCTATCTTTGAGAATCTGGAGACACCTCCAGAGAGGATAGTTATTATCTCTACGTATAAGCTTTTTGATTCCTCTAAGAGATGGTCGGATATGATCTCTTGGGCGGGACTCCAGAAAGTCATGTCTTGGGATGAGTTCTATTATTCTATCTATGTAAACTTTAAACCAGAGACCTTGAGGTCCGATCGATCCCGATAGTTCTTTTAGTCTGGAGTAGGGTACTCTTTCTGTTATTGAGTATTATTCTCACTTCACAAGGCTCTAGAGCTTCTCACCCATTTCAAGGGTATATGGTTTATTATTATTGTGGATGTTTAAGGATTTCCTCAGGAACAACATCTGATATTAGGGGAACATCATTAAGTTGAATTCAATCACCTCTATAGTCAACTAGGAACTGATTATGGAATGAAATCTATGGTATTCTGGAGTGGAGATCCTGGGCGGTTTGACATCCAGTGTTGGTACCCCTCCAACTGACAGAAGGAATCATTTTATGGAGTTTACGCACAGAGATCTAGGTAAGCATGACACTTCATCTGGTAGCCATGTGGTGTGATACTAGTGAGGGAATAAAGGGAATATAAGGACACATTCCATGAGAGTCCTAGTGGAGTGTCTAAATTATCGTAATATGGGTCATCATCAATGTTTATGTCACTTATTCTCACTAACTGCTAGTTATATTATTTCTGCTATGACTCGACGTTAAAGAGCAGGAACACAAGTTTCTCATCAGTCTGGGAACTGGAGTTAATCCATCTATTCAGGCTTAGGTGGTGGTTGTGGATGTAGTGGTTAGAAAATTAGATTTCAATAGTCAGAGAGTGGATCAGTTTATGGATCTTAATAAGCTTCACAGGGTCGTGGTACAAGTCAGGATTTTGCGATATAGCAGACCCGACAAGAGTAGGATCTCAAAACCTCCACATATAAATGTATGATTCTAGTATCCTCTGTTATAGTTTCTCCACTATTTGATACAAGGGAATCCCACTTCTTTATTTTTTTTGTAGTTGTGGAGAGACTTGGTCACTGTGTCTTTACCTCTACCAATGTCTTGACATTGGATGCTCCGCTGGGGACAAGAACGTCTTGTGTACGTCAGTGCCAGGAGTGCCCTCTTGAGGTTGGTGGGTGTCACTTATTATGGAACCCCTATGCCCTAGAGATGATAGGCTATGATTTCATTCTCATGATGGACTGGTTGGTTCCCTTCATGGATGTGGTTGATTATCATCACTGTAGGGTGAGTTTCACATCACAAGAGGGTAGCTTGTTTCATCATAATGGCGAATGGGATGTCCCGGCAAGCAAAGAAGGACCCGAGCATCATGGGGTAAAAATAATTACAACCTAGATTGCTATACTATATCTGGATGACCTAGGGTCATCATAGTTGGACTTTCTTCCAGAGGTGGATTGTTTTAAGGATTTCCTTCCAGATAAATTTTAATGTTCACCTCCAGATCTAGTGGTGTACTTTTCTAGTGAGCTTCTATGAGGAGTGGCACTGGTGTCCATTTCTCCTTATAGAATGGAATCAGTAGAGATATAAATGATTAAGAAGCATTTAGAGGAGTTATAAGATAATGGTTTAATTTGACCCAGTACTTCTCCTTAGGATTCACCGGTCAAGTTTGCGAAGAAGGCAGATGACACCCTCCGACATTATGTGGATTATCAGAAGCTGAACCAGTTGGCGTTCAAGAACAAATATCCCCTGCCAATGATTGATGATCTCTTTGATCAGATTCAAGGATCATGAGTGTTCTCTTAGATCTAATTGATATCTAAATACTATCATTTTCACATTATACCATATGATATACCTATTACAACAATTTGGAGGAGTTATGGTATATACGAGTATGTGGTTATGCCATTCGGTCTCATTAACGCGCCTATTATTTTCAAGGAACTGATGAACCGAGTGTTCAGTCCATACATGGATTCATTCATGGAAGTATATGTGGAAAATATCTTGGTGTCTTCTCACACTCTACTTGATAATGACACACATCTTGAGATCATTTTGAGTACACTGGGAGAGCATCAAGTATATTCCAAGCTCTCAAAAGAAAACTTCTGAATAGACCAGATTCACATCTTGGGTCCCGTTATCTCAGAGATAGGAGCATATGTGGACCCATAGATTGTGAGAGAAGTCTTTTCCTAGGAGAATCCAAAGAATGTATTTTAGGTAAGAATTTTTCTATGGATTTCTGGATAAAATAAATGTTTCAAACAAGACTTTTCACGCTTAGCAGTGCCACTGAAGGGACTAACTAAGAAAGGTGAAGAGTACTTATGGACTAATTCTTGTCAGTCAGCCTTTCATGAACTAAAAGGGAGATTGAATTTAGCACCAATACATGTATTACTAGAGTCATTAAAGATCTATATAGTATACTGTGATGCATCATCAATCAGGATGGGAACAATTTTTATGTAGGAAGAAGGAGTTGTTGTGTATGGGTCTAGGAAATTGAGGCCACGTGAGAGGAATTACCCGAAAAATGATCTTGAGAAGGCTGTCAGTGTTCATTCATTAACATGTTTGAGACATTACCTATTGGGAGAGAATTTTTTTATTTTGAATTACCACAAAATTCTCAAGTACATATTCACACAACACGATCTGAATTTGAGATAGTGAATGTTGGTTGAGTACCATCTGTCTTTTGACATTATGCGTTCCCATATTCCTAGTAAAGGCTACGATGTGGCTATTGCATTGATATGGAGGAAATATAAATAGTCAGTACATGAGGCCAATATTATGTAAAATCTTATGTCTTTTTTCTCTGAGATGCATTAGGATGTGCAAGACAGACAGTGGGAGACATTCATTTCTTTTATAGCTGCAACCTTTACTCAATTTGATTGAGTGTGAATGAGGTAGCTATCTGATGGTGAAGGCCATGTCCTATGGTAGAGTGTGTCAAAGGAGGGCCCTATTACTAGATGGACCTTGGGTGAGGATGAGATATTTCACTTTAATGCGAGTGTATGGGTGTCATCAGACATACATGAGGAGCTGATGTGGGATTTTTATTCCTCATTTTGGGCAGTTCATCCTAGTGTCACCAAGATGTATCGATATCTACACTGTCAGTATTGATGGCTAGGAATGAAGAGATATGTCTCTAGGTTTTTCATGAGGTGTTCCACTTGTCAGTAGGTGAAGTTGGAGCATCAGTGACCAGTATGGATTTTGCAGTAGTTACCCATTCCTAAATGGATGTGGAATGATGGAATGATGGATTTTGTAAAAAGCTTACCAAACATTCCTTAAAAGAATGATGCAGTATGAGTTGTCATTGAATGACTCACGAAGGTTGCTCACTTCTTGTCGATCAAGAATACCTTCAGTGTAGATGATATGGGATGATTGTACATTCATAAGAATGTATGCCTACAAGGGGTTCCATACATCATTATTTCAGACTAAGATGCCTGTTTTAATTCTCAGGTCTGTAATGGATTACAAATGGATTTGGGTAAATAGGTACTTTTGAGTATAACTTACAACCTAAGATAGATGGCCTATCCGAGCATACAATTTAGTTGTTTGAGGACATGCTTTGAGAATTCTCCCTTGATTTGGGTGGTTGTGGGGACAATCACTTACCTCTTGTGGAGTTTTCATAAAGTAATTGTTTTTAAGAAACTATTCATATGGATATTTTTTAGGCTTTGTACGGTATTCCATGCCGATAACCCTAATTTTGGTTGGAGGCAGGAGAGGCAGCTATGTTGGGACTTCGTCTTGTCCTAGATGTCACAAAGAAGATAGTGTTGATTTGGAAGAGGATGGCTACTGCATAGTCAAGAAAGAAGTCTTATGCTAATCGACATAGAAGACCTACGGAGTTTGAGGTCAGAGATCTGGTTTTTCTTCATGTCACAGCAAGGTTGGGACACAAGAGTATTAGTTGATTGGGTAATATTTCACCGAGCTATGTTGGAACTTTTGAGATTTTGGAGATAATCAGGCTGGTTTCTTATCGCCAGTAGTTACCTTAGAAGTATCGGACTATGCACAACGTCTTCCACATTTCTCAGCTACGGTGCTACTTCTCAGACCTGTCTCATGTTTTTCAACCAGAGGAGGTTGAGATATAGATGAATTAATAATTTTAAGAGCATCATATCTAGATTGTTGAACACAGTGTGAAGGTTATATGTGTCCAGTTTATTCCTATGTTATGAGTGCTATTCCAGCATGGGCGAGTATAATAAGTGACTTGGGAGAGGGAGGATTATGTACAATCATAGTGGACGGAGCTATTTGAGGATTATTTTTCTATGTCACCTTGCTAAGGAAATCCAGGGACAAATTTCTTTAAATAGGGAAGTTTTTATGAAGAAGGATCTTCATTTCTTGTATGGGTATTTCTTTTCCAGTTGTTTTGGAGAAAAAGATGAGTTTATGGAAATTTCATGTGTTAACGCAATGTACATAAAGGTGTAGGTCATGTACCTGGTCACCGTGGGTGACTGTGTATTTACTGTGTAATGGCTGAGTACATGGTCATGTGGGGTGACCTGGAGACCACCTAAAGAAGAGGCTATTTAATGCAAGTACATGTGGGGTACCCTTGAAGAACACACCATGTACTTTCTTTTTATTTCATTAAAAAGGCCGAGGTCACATCTCATTCAAAAAAATATCTTCTTCTAGGTCTGTCTCATATATGGGTGATTGAGACCACTGATTCTTATTAGTGCCTCTGACCAGTCATACGTTCTCCGAATTGAACTCCATCAGTTGTGTTGGAATCGCATCGGTGAGATCTTCCTTCTTCTAGAGCTTCATCTCATGATTTTTTCTTTTCTCGTGAGATATTATTGGTTGAACGTTTTTTATGCTTTTGTAGACATAACACATTATAGATTGATTCTAGGGCCGACATCTCAATATATAGATTATAAAATGCCGATGTATATGTTTACTTCCTTTTCGTAGTAAGCCTTTGAGTTAATGTGAAAAAGATCCATATACCATTGTTTGAGGTATTGTGTGTTTATGGTTTTTTCATGTTATTTTCTACTATGACTTAGGATCTTGATAGAGTATTTATTATTGTAAATAGGGTTATTTACCTTGTTGTGGATTTATTCCCATGTTTACTTGATATTGACTGTTTGTTCTAGCTTTCCCTGTAAGGCTTCTTTGCTTTCCATGCCTAGTATTATTAGGATGGAGTGATTTTATATCACATGCTATGACATGCAGTTGATATTTATCTAAGTAGTTTTTGATGTTTAATTTGGATTCCATATATTTTTTGTGCATGATCGATTTACAAAGGGATGTGGGAACCTGGTGTAGTAGATCGTAATGAGAATAGACAATGAGTGTTTCTCTAGAGTGTCTGTTTACATTTACATTGTAAGATGATAGGGGGGATGGAAATTCTGATCACTCAGGGTGTATTTGGTTCCTTGTTATAATACCACATGGGGAATTAAATTTTGAGTGCTTCCCAAAAGTGTCTATAGTTACCGATACGAGACCACATGGGGAATTGACAGTGAGTGCCTCCTTAGAGAGTCTTTGATAAAGATGAACTAGATGGGTTAGACAATGAGTACATCCATGAGGGTTTTTAGTGTTTGATTGGTTGAACCATATGGGTTAGGCTATGAGTACATCACAAGGGGTTACATGTTTTTTATTATCATCTTACTCGATATATGAAAATGAATTCAATTGAAACTGTAGGATTGTCTACTTTTGAGTACTTCTTTGTTTCATGGTTGTTTTTTCTTATTGTATTCTGTATATATTCACTGACTGATAGGAATATATATTTGGGTGGTTTCCTACTAGTATTCATGTCAAACCCTATTAGGGTCATGGTTTTGGTCCCAAACCTATTATATTGTTTCACGTATAGATAATGGAAAGTTCCCTTCTACTACAGGTACTTGATTGACGTGGGGCTGGAGAGAATGGTACCAAGCTGAGGCTTGCAATGCTGCTAGAGTTTATTTTTTTTCATGGACATTGTTTTATTAATGTATTCATGAATTGTGACTTGTTTTTATTCTTTCCTAGACATATGTATCATGCATCATTCATATATATGTGTGCTCTAGTTATTTATTACTTCCAGTCTTCTGATGTTTACGTATTGCAAGTTATTACTTCTTCTACTATTGCAATCTATTTATTTCCCGTTGTGTTACTCTCATAATGATAGAATAGTTTCCTCACTATCAGACCCCCGGTTCTTGCCTCTAGTTAGAAGCCTCTGGCATTTGGGAATATGCGCTTGAGGTCATGTGACTAACTGAGTATAGGGAACCTCTGGGCAGCTTCGAAGACAAGGACAGTACAAACATTATCTAGACTATATTTAGTTTGATCTCTTGAACAATAAGATACAAGATACAATGTGTTTCATCACTTCTAGTATGATGACTTAAAAATAACTAAAGAAAATAGTAGTACTTATTGTCAAAGATCTACTAATTCTAGAATAATCTTCTATTACCTATACAAAAAAGAAACAAAAATGACATGGAATAAAATGGTTCTGTAAATACAATTAATTAGAATAATAAGAATAATAATTTCTTCTCATCTAAGATACCTTTTCATTTAAATTATCATTATTATGATATATCTTCCCGATTTCATTATATTTTAACAACATGAATTCTTTATTATTAGCATGGTTTTATATCCTTTTTCAAAAAATTAATTTGGTTGGACTTTATTCATTGTATTACACACCAATTTAAAATTACATCCTTATTTTAATCTTAGTTAATATATCGACATAGTGTAGTAGCATGATAACTTATTCCCATGAATGTGTGAATATTTCTTACACAATCCATTTAGATTCTCAAGAAAACATGGGTAATCAATAGTCAATAACCACTTATTACATTTCATTTCATATTTATTTGAATTGCATTCTTCCCTATAAAACGATTATTCAAATTTACATAGTCAATTTTTCATACCATTTTTTAATTGAACTAAAAAAGTAACACACTTTTTAGGGATACAATCACCATTGTTTGATTGTCCAAATAGTTCATCATTTTTCGTTTTGTTAACAATTTTTTAAAAAATTATTATGATTCTACTTTTTTATAAATATTTGATATTCCTACGTTTAAAATTTTCTTTTTTCCATTCATGAAATAATTTTCCCCATTACACTAATTTCTGTCATTTATACCATCAATCGTTTACTTATTCAATGATTTGTGACATTTACACTTCATTCATAAAATAATTAAATCCCCCATAATTGGGAAAAATCTTCATAATAATCATGGATTTTTTTCTTTTAATTTTATTTTCATCCTAGTGTAACTCACTATATTTCATTACATCAATTTTCTTTAATATTTTTTTCTCCTTATAGTAATGGATTTTATAAAATGAATTGTTAATTTAAACTGTTATGAATCTTTACAATGTCTAATTTGATTATAAATACACCAAAAATTTCTAATGGTTTTTAGTATGTTCTAGGTAGATATATTTTTCATATTCTGATATAGTGGAAAATAAAACCCATTATTCCATGTCTTGTGCACAAAAAACTTACTTTTAATAATTAAATTTGATACATGTTGAGATGATCAGAGATGAACTTTAAAAAAATTTAACATTATTTTTAGATATCTGAACTATCGTTAACACTCATCGAATAATTTTATTTAGCTTCATTTTTAATGGGTATTTTAGGGAAATTATTTTAAAAAATGTTTGAGTTATTTTATATAATTGAACCATAATATACCCCCTTACTAAATTACCATGGGTTATAGTTATCAACATAACATAAGAGAAAATGTGTGTTATGAAATTCTTAACATGGGTAAAAATTCTAAATAATATACAAATGTCATAGGAGTTAACAATATGGGAATAAGGGTATAATCAGGAAACAATGTTTCACCAAAAATTCATGGATCCAAAATAATGGAGTAAGGGAAAGTTAATGAATCAATGGAGTGTAGAAATGTCATTAAATAAATATAATCCATGTGATCATAACATAATAATGATAATAATTTTAAAATATTTTAATAAAAAATTCATAAGAAAATCCTTGAGATAATTAACAATATATTATTTTTTTGGGAAAACACATTATCTTCATTCCTAAAAATGAGAGAAGACTCATTATGCCCTTTCATATGTAAAAAACCTAATTATATCCATAAAAATACATATCATTATATATAAACATGAATTAATTCATTGGAGGGTGATAAAGAAACCCACCTATCATCATGCATTTATATATGGACACATAAAATTAATAATCAACATATCTTGTTTAATCGATTAAAAAAATATGTTTCTCAAAACAATTTGAATTTTTTTTGATAACATGACATTAATACATCAAATCATATCATAAATATTTTTTCAAAAGGAATGATATAATTATAAAAAAATTATGGTGATCAAAACATCACTTTTATTAATAAAATTCTATCTTGATGAATACAAGTATGAATACCAAAGCCTATACAAAAACATATCTACCATGTTATAAAAAAAATATGTAAAAATTATATTAAAAAAAAATAATATTAATTATACTAATTTTGAAACCCTTACAGTAAGGATCACAAAATAATAAATCCTTGAAAAGATACAAAAATAAATTTAATAAATATGTAGCAAAAAATAATGAAATAAAATCAATTTATTAGGATTTTTAGTTTATTTTTTCTCACCATAATTATATATATATTCAATTAAATTTATTTCATAATATATGTAATAGTAAAAAAATGATATTAAAGAATTTAATAATTGTATTTAATTAAGGAAAACACTCTTGATAGGAAAATACTGATCCTGGAAGAGAATATTCATTGGTAATAATGGGAGTAATTATTACAAACATTATAATTTCATTTTGTAATTTTTGTTATAATAATGTATTATTTATGATGATATGTAATTTATTTTGGGAAAAATATTGAATACAGTTTAAAATATAGTAATTAAAGGATAAATGGATTTTAGAAGAGAAAATTCTTATCTTAATGATTATGAACAAATGAATTTGAAGTTAAGTCTATGAAGTGATTACTGTATTAATAACATGAGAATCAGTAGATATTTAGAGGAGTATCGGGAAATGTAATTTAAAATATGATGATATTAATGTTCTTTTCATATATGATATAAATAGTGAAATTGATATAAAAAATTAATGAAATGATGGTTCTAAATACAAACATCACATTTGGATATTAAAATGAGAAAATGAAAACGTAATGATATTATGAATTTTAAAGTCAAACAGATATAAATTATATCATCTCTTATAAAATATTATGCATCATAAAAAATGAGATGACTACAAAAAAAATTGTGTAGTATTCACACAATAAAGAATAAAACATGGTTTATAACAAGAAATATGTCTCAAGGAGTAATAATTTGAAAACAGAAAATTGGTCTATGTTATTGACTTTATTTATGCATAAAGCAAACATGATGAGTAATAAATTTATTTTCAATTGATACCTTTTTAGGATATTTATTATTCTATATTTAATATAATATATACCATTTATTATCATATGTTATGTATTTATTATTTAGTTAAAAATTATGTTTTCTTTAATATTTAACTAGTGTTAGCTAATTTATGAAATTTAGTTATTGAGGATGATATTTTGTTAACTAGGTAAATAAAAAGTATTACAATCATAAAACCATATACCATTTCTGATTTTATTATATCTTAAAAGATATATGATATGATTTCTCACATCCATCCAAGACAGTGTTTTATAGAAGTATTCATGTAGACAGTTAAACAAACCACAAACAAGAACACCATATATCTTGATGGGTGAGTATGGATTTAGAAATGAATAGTATATTTTAAAAAAATAATAATAATGATATTAATTATATATTTTTTATTTTTTGAATCACTTGTTATTTTTTTGGATAATTATAGAATGTCAAGATGAAAAATCAAAAACATTACTGCTAGAGGTTATTGGTCAACTAGCTCAAGGTTGTTGTTATTTTTTATTTATAACAATTTCAAAAGTAATGAATTTTTTTAAAAAAATATAATTAAAATTAATTCATGTTTTTTATAATATAATTATATTAATATGGATATGATAATATTTCAATTGAAATATAAATATGAAAGGGATGTGGAATAAGTAATAATCACATTGAGACTATGAAATTTTTCTTGAATTTATCCTCGGAAAAATGTTCATGGACTAATAAATAGAGACTATCGGATTATGAAAGTGATAAAGTATTATAGGATGGGAAATATTTCATAGTTTTCGGAACACCTTCATATTAATTTGTGTGTAATTAAGGGATGGAATTTTCTCTATTTATATTTTATGGAAATTGTTATTTTGTTAATACATAATTAATTATAATTATATTATTAATCTATTGAATTGTCAAGGTCACCAAAAGTATTCCATAATTTAGTGTGGGATGAAAATTGTGAGAGGTAGCCTCAATAATTTTGATCAACACATGTTTAAATAACTTGGAAGTAGTTTACCATTATATTCATGCTTTTTACAATTTTACTTAGCAAGGTTAAATATTATTTATCCATGTAACATATTTTTTTATAAAAATATAATAGTGCCATACTTTAAAATTCTACTTGTTAAGAAAATAAATTTAATCTAAATTTAATCTAAATAATTTATTAAATTATATAAAAATTTACTTTTAAATTAAAACATTATATATCTATATATAATAGTTTTGGTACAAATTTTAAATTTTAAACATTAAGTCTTCTTAATAATATCAAGAATCATATACCAATCAAATATTTATTAATTTAATTATAAGTGAGTTTGAAAAACAATTTAGATTCATTATTTAAAATATTTATATTTAATTTAATAAAGAGTTATAAAATATTAATGAAACAACTCTATGAAACGAGTACTTTTACTATAATTATGTTTATGAACATTAATATTAATAATCGTACTTTAATAACAAGAGAATATAATGAATGTATTATATAATATTAAAATGTTGTTCTAAACTATGAAAATTGTCACCAATAATTCACAATATCCTACTAAACTAATACCTGAATCAATCCAAACATGGTATGAATGGATTTCATGATCCCCATGGGTAGGAAAGTGACAGTTTTAGGCATAGCAGATGTTCCATTCATGTGTGTTAAAATTACAATTATTTTAACATATAGTTTACATAAAACCCAATGGTGGACATTTTAACATAGAATTTAAAATAAATTTATTTAATATATGAAGAAGTGGTTTATATAGTCCTAGGATCCTTTCATTGATATAGATGTCAAATTATTAAAACTCTTATCTAGATTACCATTGTGGTTTTGTAAGAATCCAAGTGTATAATGTATCTAGGGGTGATCCACAAATTCTCCTTTGATCACCGAACAAAGACAACTAATATCCAGTTTCTATGGGGTTGAATAAATTTTCTTCTTTCATTTCTGAGGATTTATAATCAATATATCTTGAATAAATCACTCTTATATTTCTCATTCATGGGGGAGGGGAGGGAAAAATAGGGATTTGAGAGAGAAATCCATTGTGGGTAATGATTCTGTAGTTCTCAATTAACCCAACACAGTAGACATATCCATATATTTATTGAAAAATTGTTTATGTTATCATTTTTTTAACTACTTAATAGCCTCTAAATAATATTTAAATATTTAATAATACCAATTACATAAAATAATAATATTATTGTTATTATATTATTTCATGTGTTAACTCATGCAATGATTAAAATTATTTCATTGACTTATAAATAAATTTATCTCACGGGATGTCATCTTTTTCCACTAAAACTAATTTTTAATTATAGATATAAAATTAAATATATTATTCACATAAAAAGATATTTTTCTCACAAACAAAAAACAAATTATTTATTACATATACAATATATAAATTATACATTTTATCAATAATCAAGTGAATAAATATTTATAAATAATATTCATATAATTAAATATAATATATAGTTAATAAATAAATATTTATTTATTATCTTAGGAGTATTAGTTATTAATAAAAACATGAATGAAAATATTCATCGTTCATGAGAATACTATTTATCCCAACAGTTAAATTCACATAGATTTTAATTACGATCTACAGATGCACTTAATCGATGACCATCTTGATCCTTTCTCATTGGTATAAGAATGGTTTTCCAAAAGTCGTGGATTACTATATAGAAATGAGTCAATGTGTAAAAGAGTATGAACCTAATGTAAAAACATTGAAACCCACATATGAATACACACTATTTAATATAATATCATTTTCTAAAAAAACTCATCAAGATGATTTCAAATATGTTTCATCAACCTATATGCCTGATACATCTTTATATTGTTATTTGAAATAATTTTTAGTACCCCATGTCTATAGAATATAATCTTCCATTTACATTTCAATCAAAGGGATGAGATATGAAAATACATTATGATGTAAAGGAAAATGTATTCATCGACATATTATTTGAAAAAAATTATTTCATGATGAAATAATTGTATAAAACATCAAAATGAATTGTTATCATCTATATTTTTGAAACAAGTCAAAATGAGTGATTCATAACAAGATTTAATAATCATCATCATGTTCAAAGACCATCACACATGCTGATAGATATGTATATTTGGTAACAAAAAACATGAAGAATTTCTACAATTCTGAATATTCTTATAATTTCCAAACATAGTGATCAAAAACTGAGAATCTCATGATAGAAATACTCATCTTATTTTGAGTACTCATAACTGATGATATATATACTGTGTGACTAATAATTTTGTGTTATCCAACCACATAAATACATTTAAGAATATTTTCATAGAATTTCATGTTTCTCATCATATTGGGGTACTAATATGTAGAGACTTGTTTTATTTCCTTGTAATACTTCCAAACATTTCTATACGTATTTTGAGAGCTAGGCACTGAGACAAAATACGATTTTGAGGCCAGGTGTTCCTGAAATTAATTTTATTAAAATATAAAATATATTTTATATTAAATACACCAAATTTCATAAATAAAGTGGTACAAGTCATAAAAATAAACTCAATCCTGAAATCTGAGATAATAGTTAAATCTAGACTGAATTATTTTCCATAATCCTGACCAAGTATATGTTGGCCTAATGCATTCAGATATGTAACCCATTGGAATTATGTTCAATGGATTTATTAATTGTTTAATTAATTTATTAATTCATTTTTAAAATATGATTTTTCTATAAATAAATTATTGTGGAAAAAATCCCAAGATTAGCCTCATTACTATAGAATTAGCAAGCGACATTCTTCCCCTCATTCAAGTAGTGAATCACCTCGGACTACGATGAAACTTTGGGATAGATAATATTTGAGTGTATTGAATATGATAACATCCACTGATCAATAGTGAGTGAATTATTTAGTGAAAAATTATTCAATTTCCATGTAGGAATATTCAATTTGTGTATTACTCCCATTTTTTATTAAATTGGTTGAGTGGATCAATCCACATCTATTAAGATGCGCCAATTATGGGTCCCTAGCATGCTCTTATATAACGATTTAATTCTTTATTCAATATTTCTTGACATAGATATCACTGTTTTTTATTTTAGGCTTATAATAATTTGAAAAGTATGGTTAAACATTTTTTCATATCCCCCATCTCTCCCTCAATTGCTTTGCCTTATTCACCGATTGGATCCTGTAGTTCCCAGTTCAACATTGTCAGGTGGTACTCAGCCCGATCGAAACCCACAAATCAAAATTAAATAATGAACTATGTATGGATCGATGATTAGAGTATTGAACTAGAATTTTTACAATGAATGGTCGATTGTTTTGACAAATGCAGTTCGAATCCCCAATGATGTTCAAAACATGGGTGTGTAGTACATACAACAGTACTCCCATGGGATGAAAGAGATGATTTATGGGTACCAGATGGTTGGAAATGTGGAATTACTCCAATATCCATAAATATCGTGTGGAAAAGTGGTGATATATATGGATGAATGGCCTAATTCTATGTTTGGAAAGTGAATAGGTAAATTTATTAAAACAGAGACTACAGAACATGTACTGTACTGAACACAACATTTATAACCCCTTGGATTTTGTTTCTAGGGTTTTGGGATTTCATAAGTATGGAATGAAAAGTAAACTCCCAACATTCCTTGTACAAAATCTCCTATATAGATGAACTATGTGTCAGAGCACACGACTAGGAAAATTGCTTGTGATCGAGTACACATCCATGGTCAGAGCACATTAGTGGAACCCCACATCGAGAGGAATGATATTTACTAAAGTACACGCCATGATAACTTAGTGAAACCCCCTATCACACTGGGACATGAGTCTTCAACCTATATAGTCGAACCCCCCTTCATCTTAGTAACTGTTACTCTACCTTACCATGTGATACCCACTATCAGATATGGAGTTGGTGTATGATGACTAGAGTGAATCCCCTTATCACACAAGGTGTAGGTCCTCGTGACAGTATAGTTTAACACATCATATTATTTGGAATAGATCATGAATGGATATATACAATGTGGAACCTCAATGAAAAACGTGGGTTTGGGTCCTCTACATGATGTTTGTGCCCCCTCGATTATGTTGCATTGTGGTGAGGTGTGGGAATCCACACGGTTACTTCTAAGCAGACACGTGAGATGATAGACATCGTTAATAGACTTTTAGAACCATTGAAAATCATTTTACTAGTATGAGATATGAGATTTATATCTCATTTCTAAATAATTTTAGATAAATTTATTAATCATATATATATACATTCTCATCCATACAATTTTTTTACTCTCCTACTATGGGTTTTGAATACGTGCACAATATTCCATGTACTTTCCATGTTTATATTCCTTTTGTTGGATGAGTTTACTCTCTAAATATAGGTAGAAAATAATCAAAATCTATTTCATCTATATAGGGTATCAATCATCATGAAATGAGATGAGGTTAATTACACTTGCTTTGGTTTGAGCTATTCTCTTTCACTATAACATGCATCTGATGTACTATATATTCTATTTCTATTCTTGTTGTTCCTATTACTCCTCCAACTTTAGACTTTGGCGTGACATAATGGGCATGTATATACTCACCCATATATGGGATTTTCATGCATGTTTCATGTCCTCTACTGTAACACCCCAAGCTTCCACGGTACGTTTCCCTTCGAATAATGCGATAGCGTGTGTTGTACGCAACCTCGAGTTCTAACACACACCACAACTAATTAAACTAGCCGTTGTGAATAGTAATACCTACTTTTTGAAATCATATATATTTTATATTTCAAAATGGACTTCATTTTTAGATTCAGAATATTGAAATTAGCCTAGGGTGAAATTTTGGTACTTTTCGGATAACTTTTATATTTTGATGAATAGTGAAAATTACTAAATTTTAATTAAAAACAACTTTTTTAATCAAAATAATTAATATTGATAAATTATTAATTTGATTGGTTTTAAAGTATATTTAGAATATATTTTTACCATTTAATATAATGTTGGTCATTGGACATAATTTTACAATTAAATCGAACATAAACAAGTGTCAATCTTTTGATAGTTATTATCTCTTAAAAACACGCTTTTTGTTTTGACAGTGGGAATTAATTTTAAATTAAATTCTGCCACTTCTGTGTTTTGAATTTAGGAAAATGGATTCCATATTTGGAATCATGATGTTCAAATTGTGTAAATAGGTAACTTTTATTTTTATACATTTTGAATAATTACTGCGGTAAATATTTTATTTACCATGGTTAAGGGTAAATCCGGTAAATAAGGGTTAAAAAAATAATATTATAATAATACTAAATTACCCTAAAACATGTCTTAACCCTATTGGTCGATACATGGTCGACCATGGTCATCTTTGGGTCTATTTTGGGACCCCATGGATCCACTTGTAAGTGATAATGACACTTTATTTGAATTAAGTTAAAATGAATACAAAAATGACACAAGCATATATCCTTTAGAAAAACAATTGTTACATAGGGATATATATGTTGGATTTTAGATTATAAATATTAATTAGAAAGATAATAGATTTCCTACATAATGATATTTTATTTATAATTTTTAGACATAAAATAATTTATTTTATTTATGACACAATGATGATGCAGTAATTACTATAATAGTGAAAAATTAAAATAATTGATATTATAAATACCCAAATAAATATAATATGAAACTTTTAATGAATTAAACAAATTTTCTAGGATAATATGATATATTAGGATTGATTTAATTGACTTTATTAGAAGTAATCAATCTGTTATGAGTTTCAAAAAAATCAACTTTTGAATAGTGTCAAAATTGACATAAAAGAGTTCTTAAAACAAATATTATATTATTAATTGATATTAAATTCCTAAAAATATAAGGTTCGGCCAAGAGACTTATATCATGATAGGTTCATCATTAATGGACCACTTGGGGGTCGCTTGGATGTATATAGTAATTTTATTAACCATATTATATAAAAATACAAAGAGACATTGAAAAAGTGAAACTAATTAACTTAAAGTTAATACTTAAAGATAAGGTTAATATAATTACCCAAACCTGTCTAAATTCTATTGGTTGAGTTGTTTTCGACCCATCCCCACCTTAACCTTTGAATAGTCAACTTTGGAGCCATTGGAAACCGATTATGAATTTATTATAAACTAATATCTCTAGCTTTTCCAAAGGTGCCCCTCACCCCTCTTATAAAAGGGCACTCCTTCTTCTCATTTCTTCACACCTTCAAAGCCTTTTTGGTTCGGCCAAACTCTGCCCAAATACTCTCCCAACATCCCTCAATACAACCTAGAGGAATTAGTTTGATCAGAAAGCCAATATAAGGAGCCCTTTTGATCAAATCAAAAGGAAGAACCCGAAGAAGAGGTAATGATTTCACCACCCTTTTCCAAGTTCATTTCTTCTTCCACTTCTTCTTCCTTTGTTCTTACCATTCTAAAATAATAACTCCAGTATCTCACATATACTGTGATGTTATTTTAAATATGGTACAACCATATTCAGTATTCTATCCACCCTTTGAATAACATGTCACCATACGTGCGTACGTACGGCTTACCGTCTCCACGTCGTGGTGTAATTGTTATTCAATATATTATTATTTGGATTGGTATAATAATGATTTGTAACTCATGTAAATAATAAATATAACATGTTAATGATTCTTTATATATGATATACCATCCATTTATATATTATTTTAATATCAAAAGAATGATATTGTCGCTCGTGCGTACGTACGGACTACTGTATCCACGAACGCGATGAGATTCATTCTCCATCGTATCCATTCAAGTATAATTATCATTAGATGATTTAAAAATGATGTTTAAGGACTTGATATAATTCTGAATATGAATAATATAAAACCTATCCTTTACAAACATGTCTTACGTAACAAAACATATAAAAGAAAACAAGTAAGTTAACACCCGAAACAACGATAATACTAAGAT
This sequence comes from Viscum album, assembly GCA_963277665.1. Classification (NCBI taxonomy): domain Eukaryota; kingdom Viridiplantae; phylum Streptophyta; class Magnoliopsida; order Santalales; family Viscaceae; genus Viscum; species Viscum album. The sequence continues at coordinate 1,187,337,667 of OY728157.1, read as the reverse complement.
ATTATTATCAAATCAATATTAAAAGATCATATATGATATCATATTAATGTATATGATTATTGTATAATTTAATAACAATTATTTCACCATTATACAGGAGGTTAACCTACCCCAACCAAGGAAAAGTACAAGGTAAGGGATTTTCTTATCTCACTTTCACTTCCGTGAGATTTCCATTGTTCGCCACTAAATTATTGAAAGTGGTGTATTGTGTATTGCCATTTGATATATATTATCATGATTCTCTTTATATTCCTGTTATTATCTAATCAATTGGTGGTTATTAACTTTTTTCCATACGACTCAGTTAATTACAACGTGGTAAGGGGTTTTCATCTAACTCCTTATTCCCGTGAGATTCATGCCATATTGCCACCATTACCTTTTGTGTGGTGTATGTACTGCCCATAATTATATTATTTGTGTAATAAAATTTAATTTATGTGTATTTACATATTCATTGTATGATTCCACTTTCATGGGTTGTATGTTTCGTAAGTTACCAAATTGGTAAGGGTTATTTCACAATCTCTTCATTATCCGAGGTTGTTTATATGTAATAATCTACCGGGATCTCTTTATCATCCACATCCATGTTTTCTTAATAATGTATTTCAGAACAATTTTTATTATTTACTAGAATATGGTTTAAAGTCATTTATACCCTTGGTTGACTTGTTATAAGAGGTTTATAAAGGAATTTTCCGTCGTTTTCAAAACAAGGTCCTTTTTAACCTTTTAGACAGAATTAAGGTAAGAATGTTTTTTTTAACTTATACTGTAGGTGCGGTTATTCTCTGCCATTATTAAACCTTTGAAGCTTCCCTTACACTCTTTTAAGGATATTTTCAAAATAAGGGTTTTCTTTTATAATTATGTGATTTTTAAATGATTTCAAAAAAGAGATATTTCTCTCAAATATATGAAAATCCAGTGCAAATGTTTACGTATTTAACGCAAGCTTAAAAATGTTTTCAGAAAACCTGACTCTCGAGTTTGGTAGACAGGAAGGGATTGGGAGTGGACCCATCATGGCCTGTAATTAGTTGAGCAGTCTTAGAATTAATTATTTTGTTTTCAGAAGCTTGCATAATGTTTTCAGAAAAACAGTGGAGTGTATTTTAGCAATTTTAAACGTAAGTATCTTCTAAAAAAAATTGCATCGGTACGTCTCATGAGACAAACTAGTGTCTTGGCACAAGGCCTTGGCAAAATCTTATTTGTAGTCTTGGCACGAGGCCTTGGCTATGTGGTTATGATAGTCTGGCATTATGCATTCCGACATTATGAAAGTGGTTATTGATTTTTGCATGTGACTATTCGATTAGTAGAATATCCATGTGAATAAGTAAATGGCATTATTTCATTTTATTAATGTCGTACCATGTTGAAAGTTCATGTTTGAAAGGCTTTTGTTTTAGTTATACATTGCCTTAAATGTTTATTCTTATTTATGAAAGTTTCCGCTATATTGTTATCCTTACTGGGTATTTGAGCTCACCCCTTTTCTATGTTTTATTTTTCCCAGTAAGTGAAGAAGTAAATAATGAATGAACTGCAGTGATTTTATGTGGGGATACGAGTGTGGATTATGGAGACATTATGTTGTTGTAGTAGTTTTTTATTTTATGATGTAATGTAAAACTTATGAATATATCTAGTATTTCCAAGGCTACTAAACCAATCGGACTTTCGAGATTTGATCTTTCTTGTGATCATGCCAATGTTATGTAATAATGCACCGACTCTAGGTAACTGGGTTCGGGGCGTTACAGTTGGTATCAGAGGAAGTTTAGTACAAACCTTGGAAGCTAGATTTAGATAAACTCTGATTAGAGCACATAGACCTAAGATGAACTTTGAGGATTAGTATAGAATAACTTCCTAGAATTTTGGTATTGTAGAGATTTTGTGAGTTTTCCGAGAAATACATCCCTGTCTGGATACGAGCAGGTAGAGGCGGCTCTGGCACAGATGTACCTAGGGGTAAAACCCGAAAACACCGCTTTGAGCTAGACTCGAACGGGAACTGGTGCACGACAACGGGCCTTGCTGCACTCTTGGTTACGACACTCCCGGAGGATATGCTTAGGATAACTCTCATTTTTCTTTACAAATCATTTTGAAGGGATTATGAGTATATACTTCCTCAAAGAAAACATTCTTATGATTATGGATTATATCCATAAATAGTTCAATTTATGTTAAGTGTTTTATAAGTATGGGATTATGTATTTTGATTCATAATCTGATCTAGTTTATGCCATTGTTTAGAAATGGCGCCTAGTGGAAGAAATGGAAACCGTATCAATGCACGCACTCCATGTAGGGATTGCCCTCCTACTCAAGATAATTATAGTGGGGCTGGTGATGCAACTGGTGCCGACCAGCTAATCACCATACTGGGACAACTTACTCAGGTTATGAATAATAACCTTACCCGTATGGAGCACCCTGATCCGCAGCATGGAGGATCAATGTTAGATCGATTCATGAGGCAACAACCACCAACGTTCAATGGGAGTACAAATCCCTTAGTAGCCGAGCAGTGGATAAATTCCCTAGAGAAAATATTTTAGGCTTTGGGGAGCAGTGAAAGGGAAAAAGTGATCATGGCAGTTTACCGCCTCACTGGAGATGATGATCAATGGTGGTCATTGATTCAAAACATGAAGGAAGATGATGAAGTATCAAATATGGAATGGAGGGAGTTCAAAGATCTGTTTTTAGAAAAATACTTTCCTCGCGACCATCGAGAAGATATGGAAAGGCAATTTCTGAGTCTGAGACAAAAGGAGGATGAGAATGTCACAAAGTATGAGGCTAACATTACAAGGTTAGCGAGGTATGCTGGAGATTATATTCGCAACCCAAGAAGTAAGATTGATCGTTTATTTAATGGGTTAAAACCATTTCTCCGTCGAGCATTAGTCTCACAATCCTTTTCATCGTACGAAGACATTGTCTCATGTGCTATCAAGATCGAAAAGGAATTCTCTAAGTCTTATGACTTTAAAGCAAAGCCAGAGAAGAAGATACCTGCTGATCAATCTGGGAATGGAAATAAGGGGAAGAAGGGAAAGGTTGAATATCCATATTGTGGTAAATGCGGGAAGAAACATCCTGGTACTTGCTTGAAGGGAATGGGAGTCTATTACAAGTGTGGTGAAAAAGGCCACCAAGCTCGTGATTGCAAGGGGAAGAAGGAAGCTACCAACGTTCAGTGCTACAATTGCAGGGAGATGGGGCATTATGCAAATGCATGTCCTAAGCGTCAGGAGAACTTACCTCAGAAAAGGCCAAGGGATCAAGTCCAGGCTTATGCTATCACTACTGCATAGGTAGAAGCTCCAAAAGACGTGGTGGCAGGTAATTTAATGGTTTCCTCAAGTTTAGCAAATGCATTATTTGATTCTGGATCGTCACATTGTTTCATATCTTCCTAGTTTGCTAAGAAAATTAGAGAATTCCAATTTGATTTAATAAGGGAGTTGTCAGTTAAAACTCATAAGGGAAGTATCATTGCAACAATGTTTTGTGAATCAGTCCCCATTAGAGCACATAAATTTTCTTTATCTGCTGATCTCATCATCATACCTATGATTGAGTTTGATATAATCCTCGGTATGGACTGGCTTTCGGACTATGATGCTAAGATTTATTGTAAGAAGAAAGAGGTTATGATTCTTGATGATAATGATAAGGAACACCTTATCTTTAGAGCAGAATCGTCACCACCTAATTCTTATTTAGATCCACCCCTAGTAGCTCAACTTAATTCAATTATTGGGGAGGAAGAGAATGAAATAACTGTCGGTGAGGAAAGGAATGTTCAAATAGAGGATGTACCTATTGTGAAAGAATTTGTAGATGTATTTCCGGAAGATTTACCTGGACATCCTCCAGAACGAGAAGTTGAGTTTTCCATTGATTTGATTCCTGGATCAAGGCCTATATCGAAGACCCCTTACAGAATGGCTACTGTAGAGTTAGTCGAACTAAAGAAACAACTAGAGGAATTGAGTAATAAGGGATTTATTCGCCCTAGTGTTTCTCCATGGGGAGCCCCTGTTCTTTTTGTTAAAAAGAAAGATGGATCTATGAGGTTATATATCGACTACAGGGAGATCAATGCTATAACGATAAAGAACAAGTATCCCCTACCTCGTATTGATGATTTATTTGACCAACTGCATGGAGCTCAATACTTTTCAAAGATTGACCTTCGATCTGGATACCATCAGTTGTGTGTGAAGAAGGAAGACATTCCGAAGACAGCATTTCGAACCAGGTACGGGCATTACGAGTTTACTGTAATGCCTTTTGGATTGACTAATGCACCCTCTGTATTCATGGATCTGATGAATAGAGTTTTCAAGGAGTATCTCGATGAATTTTTGGTGGTATTTATTGATGATATCTTGGTATACTCCAAAACCTACGAAGATCATGAAAATCACTTGCGCATTATCTTGAAGACTCTGAGGAGGCATGAATTATATGGGAAGTTTAGCAAGTGTGAATTCTGGCTTCATGAGATTTCTTTTCTTGGCCATATTGTCTCTAAAGATAGAATCTCTGTTGATCCTTCTAAGACCAAGGCAATCCAAGAATGACCAGCACCTACGAGTATAACTGAGGTATGCAGTTTCATTGGTTTGGCAGGTTATTATCGACGTTTCGTCCAGAATTTTGCCCGATTGGCTAACCCATTAACGAAGCTCACACGTAAAGGGGTTAAATTTGTTTGGAAAAAAGAGTGTGAAGAATGTTTTGAAGAATTGAAGAAAAGATTAGTCAATGCTCCTATATTGACTCTACCATCAGGGAATGATGGGTTCATTATTTATAGTGATGCATCAAAGAAAGGACATGGCTGTGTCCTTATGCAGAATGATAGAGTTATTGCCTATGCATCACGACAGTTAAAAATTCATGAAAAAAACTATCCTACTCATGATCTCAAGTTAGCAGCTGTGATCTTTGCTTTGAAGATATGGAGGCACTACCTCTATGGTGAAAAATGTGAGATTTATACTGATCACAAGAGTTTGAAGTATATTTTCTCACAAAAAGAACTCAACATGAGGCAAAGGAGATGGCTTGAATTACTCAAGGATTATGATTGTACGATACACTACCACCCGGGGAAGGCAAACAAGGTGGAAGATGCTTTGAGTAGAAAAGACCATGGAGTTTTGAACAATATGAGAATTTAAAGGGATCCAATTTTCATGGATCTAGTGAAGATGGACATGGGAATAACCAGGGAAGGTGAAACATCAATGCTTTTTCAAATGGTTGCCAAACCATCTTTACTAGAAAGGATTAAGAGTTCTCAAACCGATGATGAAGAATTCCAAAAGAAGATTAAAGCTGTGAATAATGGGAGATTGAGAGACTTTGTGTATGAAGATGGAATTTTGAAATTCGGGAAGAGACTTTGTGTTCCCGATTTACCTGATCTAAAAAGGGAATTGCTGGATGATGCTCATAGTTCCAATTTCTCTATACACCCTGGGAGCACAAAAATGTATAGAGATTTGAAGGAACATTTTTGGTGGGACAACATGAAGAGGGAGATTGCTGATTTTGTGTCAAGATGTATGGTTTTTCAACAAGTGAAAGCTGGAAGGCAACAGCCTGGAGGAGTCATGCAACCTCTTCCCATACCGGAGTGGAAATGGGACAATATTACGATGGGATTTGTCATGGGGCTACCAAAGACTCCTAGAAGGAATGATGCAATATGGGTTATTGTTGATCGTCTTACCAAGTTAGCACATTTTCTTGCTATAAGAGAAGATCTACCCCTGGAATGTCTAGCAAGACTATATATTAATGAAGTTGTGAGACTTCATGGAGTACCCTTATCAATTGTTTTTGATCGTGATCCCCGTTTTACTTCAAGATTTTGGAAAAGTCTTCAGAAAAGCCTGGATACTGAACTTCATTTGAGCACTGCTTACCACCCTTAGACAGATGGACAATCAGAACGGACTATTCAGACCTTAGAAGACATGTTGAGATCTTCCTCACTTGACTTTCAGGGTATGTGGGATCAATATTTACCTCTGGTAGAATTTTCCTATAACAATAGCTTCCATTCGAGTATTCAGATGGCACCATATGAAGCGTTATACAGAAAGAGATGTCGTACAACAACCTGTTGGGATGACGTTGGTGAAAGAAAACTTGTAGGCCCAGAACTGGTGGAGGAAACGGTGGAAAAGGTGAAAGTAATCTAAAATCACATCAAAGCAGCTCAAAGTAGGCAGAAGAGCTATGTCGATAATCGAAGGAAGGATTTGGAATTTCAAGTCGGTGATCATGTTTTCTTGAAGGTATCTCCGTGGAAGGGAGTCATAAGTTTTGGTAAGAAAGGTAAATTGAGTCCCAGGTACATCGGACCTTTCGAAATTCTAGAACGAATTGGGGTTGTAGCTTACTGATTGGCAATGCCGCCAAGTCTCTCCAAAGTTCACGATGTGTTCCACATATCTCTGTTGAGGAAATACATGCCTGACCCAACGCATGTACTCACCTATGAGGAATTAGAACTGGAACCCGATCTGTCTTATTGCGAAGATCTCGTCAAGATTCTTGATACGAGAGAACAAGTGCTGAGAAACCGGACGACGCGTCTGGTAAAAGTTCTGTGGAGAAACCATAAGATGGAAGAGGCAACGTGGGAACCCGAGGAACTTATGATGAAGAACCACCCAAGTCTTTTTATGCAGTAATACCCTAGAAATTGCGAGGATGAAATTATTTGAAGGAGGGGAGAATGTAACACCCCAAGCTTCCACGGTACGTTTCCCTTCGAATAATGCGATAGCGTGTGTTGTACGCAACCTCGTGTTCTAACACACACCACAACTAATTAAACTAGCCGTTGTGAATAGTAATACCTACTTTTTGAAATCATATATATTTTATATTTCAAAATGGACTTCATTTTTGGATTCGGAATATTGAAATTAGCCTAGGATGAAATTTTGGTACTTTTCGGATAACTTTTATATTTTGATGAATAGTGAAAATTAGTAAATTTTAATTAAAAACAACTTTTTTAATCAAAATAATTAATATTGATAAATTATGAATTTGAGTTGTTTTAAAGTATATTTAGAATATATTTTTACCATTTAATATAATGTTGGTCATTGGACATAATTTTACAATTAAACCGAACATAAACAAGTGTCAATCTTTTGATAGTTATTATCTCTTAAAAACACGCTTTTTGTTTTGACAGCGGGAATTAATTTTAAATTAATTTCTTCCAATTCTGTGTTTTGAATTTAGGAAAATGGATTCCATATTTGGAATCAGGATGTTCAAATTATGTAAATAGGTAACTTTTATTTTTAGACATTTTGAATAATTACTGCGGTAAATATTTTATTTACCATGGTTAAGGGTAAATCCGGTAAATAAGGGTTAAATAAATAATATTATAATAATACTAAATTACCCTAAAACGTCTCTTAACCCTATTGGTTGATACATGGTCGACCATGGGCATCTTTGGGTCTATTTGGGGACCCCATGGATCCACTTGTAAGTGATAATGACACTTTATTTTAATTAAGTTAAAATGAATACAAAAATGACACAAGCATATATCTTTTAGAAAAACAATTGTTACATAGGGTTATATATGTTTGATTTTAGATTATAAAGATTCATTAGAAAGATAAAAAGATTTCCTACATAATGATATTTTATTTATAATTTTTAGACATTAAATAATTTATTTGATTTATGACACAATGATGATGCAGTAATTACTATAATAGTGAAAAATTAAAATAATTGATATTATAAATACCCAAATAAATATAATATGAATCTTTTAATGAATTAAACTAATTTTATAGGATAATATGATATATTAGGATTGATATAATTGACTTTATTCGAAGTAATCAATCTGTTATGAGTTTCACAAAAATCAACTTTTGAATAGTGTCAAAATTGACATAAAAGAGTTATTAAAACAAATATTATATTATTAATTGATATTAAATTCCTAAAAATATAAGGTTCGGCCAAGAGACTTATATCATGATAGGTTCATCATTATTGGACCACTTGGGGGTCTCATGGATGTATATAGTAAGTTTATTAACCATATTATATAAAAATACAAAGAGACATTGTAAAAGTGAAACTAATTAACTTAAAGTTAATACTTAAAGATAAGGTTAATATAAGTACCCAAACCTGTCTAAATTATATTTTTTGAGTTTTTTTCGACCCATCCCCACCTTAAACTTTTAATAGTCAACTTTGGAGCCATTTTAAACCGATTATGAATTTATTATAAACTAATATCTCTAGCTTTTCCAAAGGTGCCCCTCACCCCTCTTATAAAAGGGCACTCCTCCTTCTCATTTCTTCACACCTTAAAAGCCTTTTTGGTTAGGCCAAACTCTGCCCAAATACTCTCCCAACATCCCTAAATACAACCTAGAGGCCTTAGTTTGATCAGAAAGCCAACCTAAGGAGCCCTTTTGATCAAATCAAAAGGAAGAACCCAAAGAAGAGGTAATGATTTCACCACCCTTTTCCAAGTTCATTTCTTCTTCCACTTCTTCTTCCTTTGTTCTTACCATTCTAAAATAATAACTCCAGTATCTCAAATATACTGGGATGTTATTATAAATATGGTACAACCATATTCAGTATTCTATCCACCCTTTGAATAACATGTCACCATACGTGCGTACGTACGGCTTACCGTCTCCACGTCGTGGTGTAATTGTTATTCAATATATTATTATTTGGATGGGTATAATAATGATGTGTAACTCATGTAAATAATAAATATAACATGTTAATGATTCTGTATATATGATATACCGTCCATTTATATATTATTTTAATATCAAAAGAATGATATTGTCGCTCGTGCGTACGTACGGACTACCGTCTCCACGAACGCGATGAGATTCATTCTCCATCGTATCCATTCAAGTATAATTATCATTTGATGATTTAAAAATGATGTTTAAGGACTTGATATCATTCTTGATATGAATAATATAAAACCTATCCTTTAAAAACATGTCTTACGTAACAAAACATATAAAAGAAAACAAGTAAGTTAACACCCGAAACAACGATAATACTAAGATATTATTATCAAATCAATATTAAAAGATCATATATGATATCATATTAATGTATATGATTATTGTATAATTTAATAACAATTATTTCACCATTATACAGGAGGTTAACCTACCCCAACCAAGGAAAATTACAAGGTAAGGGATTTTCTTATCTCACTTTCACTTCCGTGAGATTTCCATTGTTCGCCACTAAATTATTGAAAGTGGTGTATTATGTATTGCCATTTGATATATATTATCATGATTATCTTTATATTCATGTTATTATCTAATCAATTGGTGGTTATTAACTTTTTTCCATATGACTCAGTTGATTACAACGTGTTAAGGGGTTTTCATCTAACTCCTTATTCCCGTGAGATTCATGCCATATTGCCACCATTACCTTTTGTGTGGTGTATGTACTGACCATAATTATATTCTTTGTGTAATAAACTTTAATTTATGTGTATTTACATATTCATTGTATGATACCACTTTCATGGGTTGTATGTTTCGTATGTTACCAAATTGGTAAGGGTTATTTCACAATCTCTTCATTATCCGAGGTTATTTATATGTAATAATCTACTAGGATCTCTTTATCATCCACATCCATGTTTTCTTAATAATGTATTTCAAAACAATTTTTATTATTTACTAGAATATGGTTTAAAGTCATTTATACCCTTGGTTGACTTGTTATAAGAGGTTTATAAAGGAATCTTTCCGTCGTTTTCAAAACAATGTCCTTTTTAACCTTTTAGACAGAATTAAGGTAAGAATGTTTTTTTAACTTATACTGTAGGTGCGGTTATTCTCTGCCATTATTAAACCATTGAAGCTTCCCTTACACTCTTTTAAGGATATTTTCAATATAATGGTTTTCTTTTATAATTATGTGATTTTTAAATGATTTCAAAAAAGAGATATTTCTCTCAAATATATGAAAATCCAGTGCAAATGTTTACGTATTTAACGCAAGCTTAAAAATGTTTTCAGAAAACCTGACTCTCGAGTTTGGTAGATAGGAAGGGATTGGGAGTGGACCCATCATGGCCTGTAATTAGTCGAGCAGTCTTAGAATTAGTTAATTTGTTTTCAGAAGCTTGCATAATGTTTTCAGAAAAACACTGGAGTGTATTTTAGCAATTTTAAACGTAAGTATCTTCTAAAAAAAATTGCATCGGTAGGTCTCATGAGACAAACTAGTGTCTTGGCACAAGGCCTTGGCAAAATCTTATTAATAGTCTTGGCAAAAGGCCTTGGCTATGTGGTTATGATAGTCTGGCATTATGCATTCCAACATTATGAAAGTGGTTATTGATTTTTGCATGTGACTATTCGATTAGTAGAATATCCATGTGAATAAGTAAATGGAATTATTTCATTTTATTAATGCCGTACCATGTTGAAAGTTCATGTTTGAAAGGATTTTGTTTTAGTTATACATTGCCTTAAATGTTTATTCTTATTTATGAAAGTTTCCGCTATATTGTTATCCTTACTGGGCATTTGATCTCACCCCTTTTCTATGTTTTATTTTTCCCAGGAAGTGAAGAAGTAAATTATGAATGACCTGCAGGGATTTTATGTGGGGATATGAGTGTGGATTATGGAGACATTATGTTGTTGTAGTAGTTTTTCATTTTATGATGTAATGTAAAACTTATGAATATATCTAGTATTTCCAAGGCTACTAAACCAATCGGTCTTTCGAGATTTGATCTTTCTTGTGATCATCCCAATGTTATGTAATAATGCACCGACTCTGGGTAACTGGGGTCGGGGCGTTACATCTTCAGATGACATACTTGTTTGGATTGTCTTCGGAGGATCATAGGGATACCTGGGACAGTTTACAACATACAGTGGTCACAACATGGATATCAGGTGATGGTATCTCTAATCAGTTTACTTGTCCAGTTTTGTTAGCTTGGGGAATATTTCTTGTTGGGCATGTATTTTTCCCTTTACTTTTTAGTCTTCACTATCGTACTCATTTACACTCTAGTAGTTTTTTCTTGTTTACATTCAATCTATTTTTTTTATTCCCATGCACTTCATCATTGAGTTGGTTGTGAGTGTGCGTACACGTTTATAAGAAAATGAATCTCATTTTGGATATGCCTCTTTTCAATTATTGCAAACCCAACCTATGGAGGATAGTTTTTGTTAGTTGTGTCTTGAGCCCTAGCTTGGGTCGGGTTGTGACGTGACATGACCCTATCAATATGACATATTATTTAAGACATTATAACATAAATTTTATGATGAAGAACAAACAATATGTGATAATATAATTAAATTAATATTATTTTATTGAATATATATATATATAATTCAGGGCAATAATTAGTTGGTTTTTGGGAAACAACTCCAAAAAAACACCCTATTTCACTATACACAATTCATAATGAATGGTTAGTCTTCACATGAAAAACAAATTTCAAATATGTATGACAAAAACTATGAGACCTAACACATTTATATGGATATAAATGGTAAATATACATGAATAAGTAGTTAATATTTTCACTATAATAGTAATATCTTGAGACATTCCCTCGAATTGTGGTATAAATGAATATCGTTCACATCTTCATATGTTAGAACCCTGAAATCATAAATAAATCCCAATTAAATGCTTTTCATAATATGATAATTCTCATTCTTTTGGTATAACACATAATTGGAATATGATGATGTTAAAAAACATCATATGATACATCAAAAGCCACAACAAATATAGATATTTTATATTTGGATAAAATTGGTTTTAATAATATTTTCTTTCATATTAACATAGCAATTTATATGATACTATATTATATTTTTTCAAGGGTATACTAGTGATAAATATCGTTGATTACAAATATTTTCAATTCTATGAACACCAAGAAATCATCCAGTTCTACATTGGGAAGTACTATTATATAGTTCTCTCTAAAAGTCACATATTTTTATCATGTATCTTTTATATTTACATACTATATATCAAGAATTAGTAATTATAAATATTATTACATATCATTGATCATGTGATAATTTTCTAGCACATAAGTTTAAGAATTATATAAATATTAACAATCACTTTATATTCCAACGCATTTCCACTGGAGAGACAATATGATAACAAAAATTTGGGATTGAATTATCACAACTATCATTCTTCAATAAATAGTCAATATACATAGTATTAATGAATTAAAAAACACTAGGATCGATCTTGTAGATTTTTTTCCCTACAACTTAGTTTTCTCTCTAATTCATATGTGTTGGAATTTAATTCCTTAGTCTTAAAAAACTATTAATACACAACATTTCGTTCCTCATATTGTAAATATATTTATCATGAAAACAAATAGTTCCCCCACTAAACAGATAAAGAAATTTATTATTCATTAATTTCCAAACCAATATTATATGATCAAAATAATTGTTTTATTGATAAGTTAATTTATTTAATATTGTTTTCTTTATGTTATTTATTGATGTTTCTTACCCTTTTATGTTATTCCAGGCAGATATATACATATGGTCTCATTCAGGTTGCATCATACAGAAATATACCATAAGGATTCTACTATGTGATTTGGACATGAAAATAAATATCTTAATATGATGATCATAAAAATATTCATTGAAAATATATAATTAATGAATTATTTTATTCATGATGATTGGAATATTGGTTTTTTCATAGTGAAGATCATTCATAAATTAATCATGTTTTATTATTACATTATTGTACCATCCATTTGTAGTTTCTCTTGAATACTCACTAGGACTTTAAATTATTAGAAGAATTCATAATATGATGTATATGAATAATGATTCATTGTTTCTTGTACACTAATTTATACACATAGTAATTTCAATCCCCTAATCCATTGGTTTTGGGAGAGGGGTTGTTTGTTACAAACCTTAGGTGGAATCCCCAAGAAACCAAAAACTAGCAATAAATTCAAAAGTACATGAAGATTTTAAGGGGGAATTTTAATTTTAAATATAATATATCTGAGATAAAAAATATAATAGATAAAACTATATATGATGCATGTGTAAAACAATAAATCTTCAACATAACCAAGCCAACAACGATATTACTGTACAAGTGGAAACCATGTGAAAAAACCAAAATAAAACCAAAGACCAAAAACCCAAAGATACCCAAAACATCAAACTAGTAATTAGAAACTTACGAAAAGATCCAAAACAACAATCCGCTCCCACAATATCAAGAAGTATCACTGAGGACCTATGATACCTTTCCTTGACCTATATCCTGATAGATGACATTAGAAAACACAAACTAGTACCCAAGCATGGGGTGATTCTAAACATAGTAGGATTCCACCAATGACTTCCTAACTCACAAAAAATAAGAAAAAACCTATTATCATATTCATATTAAATATATGAAATAATTTAATGTAATTTTATTAAATCCAAAAACATCATTCCAAGGAAAAAATTACAAACAAGCCTTTAAATCCATTCTCAAAATCCACATGGCATACGCATTCAATTATTCAACATATCCAGACAACCGCACTTGAATTCATCAATAAAATGTAAAAATTCAGGGGTGATATCTCATAAATCTATAAATTCATCACAAGGTATGTAATTCTAGATGAACCAATGGCACACGCCCCTTCCACAGAGTAACATCTAATTAAAATTAATTGATAGAAACTAGGTATGACAATACACATGTCAAGAAAATTCACGTAAAACAATTCATTATTTAAAAAAATTTAACAAAAAATTTCGATGTATTAAATCAAAAAAATAATTTTATATTCTTAATTTAAAAGTTATTGAAAAATATGATTTCCAAAAAATAAATCAATTTCAAAAATTTCCCAAAATTATCACTAAAGAGGTTTCCAACAATCATTACTAAAGTATTAAAAATTAATTTCAATATAAAATGAATTTCAATCAATGACATCAAGTTATAATGTAGTGATGTCAAGATAGAATCTTCCTACCTCACAAAAATTGGTGAAAAACAAGAACAATGTGCTATTTCACTATATCCAATCATGAACCACCTTCCATTCCCTAGATCAAACTGTTAAACATCACAATTACAGTAATGGAACAATTATTTATCCCCATCAGATTATGTATATGGTTTTGTAAAAGGGAAGGAGATGAAATATAATATAATAACCTATAATAGAGTTTTACCATTTAATCATTGTCTTTAATGGGCTTTAAAACACCAAAATATTTCTCTTGAATCCCATGGAATTACTTCTAAAGCCTTGGTATGAAATGAAATTAGAGCTATGGGATAATTAGCTAAAATAAATTCTATAATGAATTAAATTGATGTAGATACACTAATTCTAGAGTTCCAACTATACACCTCATGGTTTGGAAGACCATACACAAATATTATAGGGTATATTCCTGTATTCCAATGCCTTTCATGTATAGAGGAAATGGTTAGAAAAACTGTGAACCCCCAATCATCATACCCCTTTTTCAAATTTAACATATTCCCCTTTATATCTACCAAAAATATCTAACCCCTGTACTGACAGTACAAAGCTACAATCCCTCCTGCGATAAGCCCCACAATTTCCTAGGTGTGGATTATAGTTTGTAATGACTATTCTCAAAATGTACACCTCAAAAAAACCCTCCACCTATTTCAAAAATTTATTTGGTTCTTCTAAAATATTACAAAATAAATATATATATATATATGTGTGTGTGTATAATACATAAATAAAGGGTTAAGAACTAGAAATTGATGGTTCTTCATTCTCCCCACCATTGGTCATCAATCCCTAGAATGTATAAAACCATTGTTTTCCTAGAATTGTTGAGGACATTTCTCCATAATTTCCTTTTGATGCTCATGTGTTTCCTCATAAATCATACCATGTTTCCAAAAAATCTCACACTAGAATAATTATTTTCCAATCCAGAATTTATATTTCAAATCAAATATTCATACCTTCACATGAATCAACATATTATCCAGATCTAGCATAATGTGATCCCCCTGAAGCAAAATATTCATATTAGGTTGATTCTTCTTTAATTAATATACATAAAAATCATTATACACAGAACTGAAACATGGAGTACAATCCAACCTATATTCTACCTCACCAAATCATTCAAGATTCTCAAAATGGCCTTCAAAATGTAGAGATAAATTATCCAACATACCAAAACAATGATTTCCATGCCTCAAATAGATTATCAAGAACACATGATCACTCACCTGAAACAACAATGATTATCAATGATGATCTGCAAATGTTTTAAGAGGATTATGATCAATATAGATTCACTTGTTAATAAACTAGATCATAAACATTATATCCTGCACATGACATGGTCCATATAATGAATTCACACTTTCTTACACCCAAAAATATGGAGAACAACAGTATTACCATACAATTCTTCAGAAAGAGAAATATTTATCAAGGCCTAATAACTATTGTTTTATGAGTTATCCACTTAAGGTATTGTTCCATCTAGGTGTCACGAAAATAAATTACTAAACCCCAATGAAATTTCACAAATGGTTGGGTCTTCCATTAATATTTTACATCAGTTTGAGTATGATATGACAGGATCAAAATAAACTGATTCCTATTGGATTTTATTGAGGACATGAAATAAAATATTCATAAACCATGTATCTTCATCAGATTCAATCGACAATGGAATGCTATGATTCTGTAAAACATCTCAGATATGGATTTTGGGAATGTCCTCCATTTATTTGGTTTTTTGAATATGGATTAAATGATATGAATTTGTGATCTATTCCACTAAAACCCATATTTCATCATGTTTCCTAATAATCCTCTGTAAATTTATCACAAAAATTAATGGATATATTCTCCCATTTCTATACAAAAATTGGTATGGGCTACAATATTCCCCTGGTTACCAGTGTTTGGGCTTGACCTACTAACTGATGAGGTATCTTGAAAGATACTCTCCCACCATCCAAACCATTCCAACCCACCAATACTATTTTTCAATAATGCTATATGTATTTTGAGTGACTTTTTGAAAAACCCATTTTGAATGAAGATAAAAATTAATAAGTTTTTCCCAAAAGACGAACACAACCATAATCTTATCTTTAAACATAGAAAGTGAAGTCTCATCCTTCTTCCATACCTCTATTATCTCTCCAAAATTAAATTTTGACAATACAAAAACTCATCTAGGATCAGATAAATATTCCTCTTTCACATTCTAAACAATAATATTACTGAATGAAACTGGGGTGAAAACTATAATATCACACTAGTTGATACAATCCATGTGAATATCAGATATGAACAACATCAGTTCCAACCGATTCAATTCTTAGTTCACAAACTGATTTTAAAACTTCATTATTAATACCTCCACCACTCAATGCATGTTATCTTGTGTATACTAGATGTTGATGTTGACAATTTGAAGGCATTCCATCAAACTTATTTTCAATAGATTCAAGGATATGTACCTCTTTGGAAGAGAAAATTTATGTGCATATTATTAATAAAATAATAATAAATTGTTGATGTTTTTAAATGCCAGAACACATTTATTTAAATCTTTTATTAAAATAATAGGAAACTTGGATTATAGAATAAAAATGAGCTAAATTTTGAAATGTTCATAATTCTGCATTTCTGACACATTTTTATGTCAAGGGTATTTTCGTCATTTTCAGAAAAAGATAAGTCCAAATTGTGTGATTATTTTATTCAGAAAAAGAATTTTATTTTTTTAATTTTTTTCTTTTGGATTAGGGGCTGCATCGATTATCTAAAGTCCATACATAATCAATGAAGATGAAGATTTTCCTTGGTGAACAGTGTGGACCCCACCACCGTAGCAGACATCAATCTCAGCCTACTTGCCTCCAATTGATTTAATTGTACCTGGGATAGAACTAGTAAACAATGGAGCACCTACATAATAAATGTTAGGGAGTTTTGAATTCTTTATGGTTTCCATTGGAGGTTATTCTTTTAGAGGATGAATCATAGAACCTTCATCTAGAAAAAGAAACCTCTAATTAAAAAATCATAACTTTTACAACCAGTGACCAAATGAGTAATCATTTGGAGGGTCAATGGACAAAACATATAAAAACAAATTTTACGAACATGTCCATATGTTATTCGACCAATTAATTGGTAAACAATGCAGTGAAGGGTGGAGAACAGAAATCTGCCTATAAAATGAGAGGATCTCCTACAACTCAAATCATTCCAATCCTTCCTAGAACCATCTGGGGCACCAAGGAGATGAGGCCAAGAGACATTTAGGAAATTTATTCCATTAATTTCATTTAATTTCATTTTCCATTTCCATTTTAACTCATTCTATTTTTATATTAAAGTGTTTTCCGTTTTTTTCTTCCCCCCTTTTATCTTCCAATCTCAATATAATTGCTATCTGTCTTCTATATTTCTATCATGATCTCTATGCACTTCACCACGGAAAATTAATAAATTGAGTCTTGGAAATGGGGGAGGTTTTCATAGTTTTCTTAATTCTTGAGAATAAATTTAAAATTGTTTAAAATTATTTGGGGGTGGATGGAGGAGTATTGAAAGGGTGCGGTGGTCATCCACCATGACACTGTTTCCAAAATACATTTCTTTCTATTGATTAATTCTATCTCCCATCCTTGTCATAAGAAAACCCTTCATAAAGTGGAGTTGGGGTTTCCATAAGGGATGAAATGTTATGTGGTGGAGCTGAGTCTTTTGCGATAACATTCTCAGTTGAGGTGTTATCCTAGTTGACTATTTGAGGAGGTCTGCATCATTATGCCAAAGGCATGCTAAAATAAAACACTCATTAAATCAAATTAAAGTAATTAATCAATGAGGTTTCACAAAATTAATAATAAAATTGAATTTAATCAATAAATAATTAATGAATGAACCCATGTTATCCAACCCTAGGACCAAGTGATTTCTTCTCTAATTTTATTCTATCAATATCTACATCTAAATTTAGATTTACATTTTTCATTTCATTATTTTAATTTCAGTGCTTTTTCGAAACTCGTAAAACCATAGTTTTCAAAAATAATATTAAAACATATAAATAATTAGATTTGGTTAACTAGATTATGTGATTGAACCGACTGTAGCACTCCTCAAGTGAGATGACCCTGGTCAGCCTTAGTGCAGCATTAAGGAAATAATTTTTTTCCCACGCTCTACAATAGGGGTGCGTCAAAAATAGCACCTTTTCTGGGGAGATAAGTAGTTATTTTAATCACTTTATCAAATTTATCATTTTTTTAACTATTTTACATTCTCATTAAGAAAATTCTAAAAAAATATTTTTCTATGATGTTTTCAAATTAACATTTTAACGCATGGGATGATTACTCACAAGTGCAATATCAAGAACCATAAATTGATTATCGTTATCTAAATGAAAAGTTTGAAAGGATTAGTAATACAATGGATTATTTGGGGAGGAAAATGAAATGGTAATATGACTATGTTAGTGCACTGATGGATCAATCCACCCATGAACCAGAAAAATAAGTCAAGGTAGTGGTGGAAGAAATATCACCACTCATCTTTGAAGAATCAGGGGAGGTAAATGTCGAGGTAACTGAAGAACCATTCATCCTCACTCAACCGATTATACTCGAGATAGATGAGATGGTGGAAGACTGTCCTGCTGAGCCCCATGTGAGATATCAAAATGAATTGGATGAATTCTTGAATCAATGTGAGGAACTACTTGATCGCCCAAATCCTTAAAATGGAAAAGAACCAACACCACTAGAAGAAGACACCACCCAAGTGGAGGAATTTGAAGTAAAGATAGAGGATCCTAATTACCAACCTCCATATAGTGATAATCAACTTCAAGAGACACATTACAACAAGGAAAAGATTCAAGATGAACCTACACAGGGATTTGATAAAATCATGAACTCAAAATCATTTGATTTAATTTAAACAGATTTGAGTATCGCTACTAATAAGTTGAATTTTCATATTCAGATGACTCTAATTATACCTTGGAGGATGATGAGAAAGAAGAATATGCACCTGTTGAGAAAAAATTTGATCCCTCAAATGGCATTGAATATTCTTTTGAGGGAATTCAAGAAGAGAAAGATAATGTTGCACAAGTAGAAACTAAGTAGGACGAGACTATGTACTTCATCCTACCCACTGCCATGCAAGCTATACCACATTGCGATAGGTGGGGGATTTGGTATACTCTATTCAGGGATTCCTCCTCAAAATAAAACACATATGTGGATGCTAGGAAAAGACAAATGTGGTGGTTCAAATCAATGAATCTTCTTCCAGCCTCCGACATTGGATAACACATGGTACTTCCCTCTAGAGGTAGTAAAAATTCAGGACCACTTTGGGGATCATACCAGGATTTATCTGTACATTCTTTTTATATTTCAATTTATTTTTTTAGATTATTATATAATATGGCCCACTCCTCTTTATCCATTTTAGAAATAATTACATGATCCATGTTC
Organism: Viscum album; assembly: GCA_963277665.1. Lineage (NCBI taxonomy): Eukaryota > Viridiplantae > Streptophyta > Magnoliopsida > Santalales > Viscaceae > Viscum > Viscum album. Next base: position 1,187,318,023 of record OY728157.1, on the reverse strand, counting down.
TTAATTGAATAATTCTCTTTTGGTAAGATCATGTATAGGAATATGAACTTAAATAGAGGAATATGATTGTAGCTTTATTTCAGAATGGAGTTCATTTTTAATGTTAAATCTTTTAAAATCCATTCATTTTATCCTCCAAAACATTATTTGAAATTTAAAGATAAAATTGCATGTCCATACATTAATTATTGCATTACTTAACTTATCTACGAGATATGAGTTTCTTAGGAACCATGTGATGCCTGGTTTTGTATTTCAATGTTAATGAGATTGAATGAGTAAAATTGAAAATTGAATTTTTAAAATTGTGAATAGATATTTTAATGATGACTCGTGATTTAAGGTAATTTGTTGATTTATGTAAATGAAATGTCCCTACCATTTTTTCATACTTTGAATTTTTAAAATTCATCTGTATTGATTTTTTATTTTTAATCATTCCATTAGTTATTTTTCCAATATCATATGTCTCATTCCCTAGAGGATTTATAGACCAAGTAATTCCTATTTATTCAGGAGAATATTTCTTGAGTGATCATGGGACATGTCAACGACCAGAACTTTCGTTTAAACTTGTCGAATCCATGACTGTATAAAAGCACATTTAAAATGATTGTGGCATTTTTGAGAAGCCTTTATCTTTAATGACCACCTTTACATCAATCCTTCCTTTATCCCATAGAGACCATGAATGGATTTTAGATGGTCGGGCCATGTTTCAAGCCATTTTTATCCATTCCTACCCTACTCTTGGTATTTGGGTGATATTTTAAAAATGATGTGTGGGGTGGAGGGAATCATGGTGGAAGAGATGTTATAAATTGTAAGGAAAAATGTTTGCAGATGCTATTCTAGGAATTGAAAAATTTTGTGGAATCATTCATTGTACTTAATTGTTTCCCCCTCTTCAATTAAATAAAAAATGGCAAAAAGAACCAAAATATGAGAAAAATGGGTTGTGATTTGGGAAAACAAAAAATCGCCATTTTCCATACTGATGGTCCTCTTATTGTATTTGGTTCAGAAATGGTTTTGAGGTTTGATGTAATAATAACTCTCGATAAAAGAAAAATTGTACAAAATTAAAAAAAATCAAGAGTGTTCATTAATCACTCATTATGATTTACATTGATCATTACATTACTTCAATTTTTGGGGGAAGTGGGTGTTGCTCTTTTGAAGAGGATAATTTTATTACACTTTTTGATATCATGAATTGTACATAAGAGATAAACTTCCTCAATGAGCATTAATTTATATAAAATAAAATCCTACCAACCTTATTCCTTATAGTTATTTGAACCTTTATTGAAAATTCCTCATGATTTTATACACCTTTTTCTTTATAATGTGGAGAAACTAGTTCTTTTACAAGCTTATGGATAAGTTACAAGTTGGCATGTTATGAGCATAACTCTACTTGAATTCTTTCATGAGAGGTGAGAGTTAAAATTCATAGGTGAGGTAAATAATGATGTGTTATGTTTTATTATAATGAATTTAGAAGCTTTAATGAATTAATAAAGAAGTTCCATTGATTTTTAATAGGGAAAGTTATAATATATGAATTAATTGTTTCTTTCAAATTTTGATATTAAAATTGGTATTTTGTAGGGATTTTTGAAAATCTGATTTCACATTGAAAATTGTTTGATTTTATTACCTTGAAATTTTAATATTGGTAATATTGGTGTCCTTTGAATTCCATATAAGATTTTATGCCTGGTTTAAGTGTGGCAGTATTTGATAAAGCAAATTTATGTACATATTTTTAATTAAATAATAATTAATTGTTTATTTTTTAAATGATAAAACCAATGTATTTGAATGTTTTATTAAAATAATGTGCAATTTGGATTATGGAAAAAAATGAGCTATATTGTGAGAAGTTCTTAATTATGGAATTTTTGACAGATTTTTACATCAAGGGTATTTTTGTTATTTCCTGAAAAATATAAATATAAATTGAGTGATTATTTTTTCCGAAACCTTATTGTATTTACTTAATTTTTGTCTTCTGTTATAGGGGATGAATTGATCATCTAGAGGGCATAAAAATCAATGAAGTTGATGATTTTTTTGGGCGGACAGCATGGACCACACCACCATAATAGACATCCAACTCATCCTACATACCTCTAATTGAATTGATTCCATCAGGAATAGCATGTCTACTATAGGAGAGCATCCAAAATAAATTCCAGGGAGTGATGAAGTCATTCGGGTTTCTATTGTAGGTTATACTTTAATTGTAATCTTCTTAGAAACTTCATCTAGAAAAAAAACCTCCAATTAAATAATCAAAACTCCAACAACCATTGGCCAAATAATCTGAAGTGTGGAGGGTGAATAGAAAAACCACTTAATAACAACTTTTACGGAAGAGTCCTTGTGTAATTAGTCCAATTAATGGGTCAAATATGTTACAACTTATGGAGAATAAAAATATTCTTATAAGAGGAGAGGAGCTTCTATCTATAAAGCATTTCAATCCTTCCCAACACCATCTTGGGAACCAAGGAGAGGAGGCCAAGAGACACATAAGAAATTTATTTCATTATTATCTTTTCATTTCAGTTTTCATTTCCATTGTAACTCATGATTTTTTTATTTTAAACTTGTTTCCATTTTCTTCTTCCAATATTAATCTAATTTATCTCTCTCTTCTGTCTTTCCATCATGATATCTATGCACTTATCCATGGAAAGTTACTAAATCTAGGCTTGGACATAGGGGAGGTTTTCATGGTGTTCTTCATTATTGAGATTCAATTTAAAATGTTTTAAATTTATTTGTGGTGGATGGAGGTGTATTTCATGGGTGCGGTGGTCGTCCACCACGACACTATTTCCAAAATAAATTCCTTTCTATTTATTCATTATTTATCCCTTCGTTCTCTTAGGAAAATTCATTATACATTGGAATTGGGATTCCCATAAGGGATGAAACGTCATACGGTGGAGAGGAGACTTTTGGGATTGAATTCTCGGTTGGGGTGTTATCCAAGTTGTCTATTGGGGGAGGTGTGGTTTGGTGTGCTATAGGAATGATAAAATCAAACACTCTTTAAATCAAAGGAAAGTAATTAATTAATGAGGTTTCAAAAAAATAATTATCAAATTGAATTTAATCAATAAATAATTAATTAAAAAACATGTGTTATCCAACAATAGGACCAATTGCTTTCTTCCATAATTTCATTCTGTCAATATTTTCATCTACATTTAGATTTAGAGATATCATTTCCTTATTTTAATTTCATTATTTTTATTAAACCCTTAAAACCATAGTTTTCATAAATTATATGAAAATATAAAAATAATTAGATTATTTGAACTAAAATAAGTGATTGAAATTACTACAATGCAACTCAAGTGTGACGTCCCTGGTCAGCCTCTATGTAGAATTAGGAAAATAATTTGCTTTTGAAATGCCTTATGATAGGAGAGTATCACTCTTGTATATAGAAATCGATCATTGATAACTTAACATACAAATGATGCTCTCGAAAAAACCCTGACATTATAGCTATGTGTTTCTCATGATCCTCATTTTTCCTTGAATACACTTATATATCATCAATAAAAAACACTACAATGAAATCTGGATTCCATTAAAATATCAAGATCATCAATTCCATTATGACTGGTGGTGAATTCATAAGTTGAAAAGGAATAACAAAAAACTCATTATTTCGATATATGATTTTGGAAGAAATCGTGACAATATCCTCCGTCCCAAATTAATGTTGGTGATGTCCAAAATGTTATTCAATATTGGAGAACAACTTGGCTCCCCTTAATTGACTGAAAAGATCATCAACCCATGGAATAGGATACCGATCATTTTTAAAATATCATTAATATTATTATAATCTACCCAAATCCTGAGAATTCTATCCACGTGTTTCAAAAACATTATCTACCACATTCCATGAGGATATATATAGTTAGATGAACACTTTACTCCCCATCTCCACTATTACAAAACTAAGTATTAACATCACTAGCCTTTATCATGGCCAGAAAAACCACTAATATAGGTTCCCATTATCAATGCTAAAATAATCGCTGATTATGGGAACTGTTTATGAGTGCTAAAAAGTGCTGATAATGGGTACCCTTTATCATCATTTTTTAGCATTGATAAATGTTAACCTTTATTAGTAATTTTCAATAACCTTGATAAATTAGACACCTTTTTATCACTAGTAATGGTCCTAAATAAAATGAAATTATTATAAAAGTAAAAAATAAAAAACGAATAAACATTAAAAATATTGTAACGATTTTATTAATTAAATATTAATTGAAAAAAATGAATAAATTTAATATAAATATATGTAAATTATAAATATTAATTTAAAGAATATATTAAATATATAGATATTTAATATTAATAAAATAGAATAAATAAACAAATAAAATGACAAATTATTAATTTAAGAAAAATATTAATTATTTTATTAATTAAATAATTGTTGTTGAAAATGACGAAATTTAATATAAATATATATTTTATAAATATTAGTAAATACTAAATATTATATATATAAATATAATTAATAAATTTTAATAACTAAACTACGAAATTTTAAATTAAAAAAATTTAATTATTAAGAAAATGAAAAATGAATAAATTAGAAAATTAATGAACAAAACATTTACTAAAATAATTATTTTTAAAAATGAATAAGTATAATATATATATATATATTTATTTATTTATTAATAGTAATAAATAATATATATTAAATATAAATAATGAAAATAAATAAAATGAAATGATTAAAAACATTTTAATATCATATTATTTTTAATGGTATTTATAAAAAGTTATTAATTGATACATTTAATACCGATATATATATATCTATATATATATTTCTATATATATAAACCAATTTACATAATGGTGCCTAAAATATGATTTATACAATATATAAAAATTATGATTACATTAAATAAGACATATATTCCGTGAAAATGGTTAATAATTAAAAATTAATTTTTCTTAAAAATTAATATTAATTAAAAATAATGAAAGATTTCATCTGGTAATGGACATATTTGAATATTGTTTGATTTTTCAATTTTAAATATATCACATGCCTGTTACATTTATTTCAAACACATATAAATTATTAATGTGTTTTTATATAGAACACAGACTCATAAAATTTTATGTAATTAATGAAATCTTATATAGAAACACATACAAAAAATATTTATGTAATTTTTTTAAATTTTAGAGTTAATTTATTATTTCATTATAAAATTCATGATAAATTTAATATATCATTTTTTTATCATTCTATTCTCTTATAATTTTTAATACTATTATAGTTAGGTATTAGTTATGTAATTTTAATATTTTTTATAGTTCTATTTATTTTAATTATTTTATATTATATATATATATATATATATATGATTTTATATATTTCCACTATGTTCTCTTATTTATTAAATTCATATAAATAATTTTTTTAATAATTTGTATTTAATTAATAAAACTTATCAATTTTTACAATATTTTTTAGTGTACACTTTTTTTATTACTAAATGTCACTCTTTTTTAAGAAGCATGCATTTACGTTTATAATGAAGTATGTATAGCTATAAACCAAGGATCCATGCCTATTTTTAAATTAAAATGAAATGGGAAATAAGCATAGGAGAATGGATGAGGTAAAATAAGTCTTTCCCACATCCATAAGAAACAACAAATTATGATAGTCAATATCATTCAAATAACCTCTATCAGTTCTATAATACTCCTCAGTAGTATCCCACTCTAAAATTTAGTTATTCTATTTTAGTATAACTACATAATTATCCGTGATCATTAACTGCTCCATATTGATCATAGTCTCAACTTTATTGTGAAAATATTTTGTTGACATTGGTTGTCTTTGACCTCGGTCTGTAGACTAGCCATATTGGCCACGTCCTTGACCATGTGTTTATAAATGCATACATCATTTCAAAAAAATTGTGATACCACATACCCTTAGGTTCTACCCTAAATATTATTATGCTTGCATAATGAGTCAATGTTGAGTCCTCATTGAGTTAATCAAGTAACTAAAAATTGTATATCAATTCTATTGTTAGAACAATATTTTGATCAAAATCCTTTACTATCTCAAATTGTTGGCTAATTTTCCTATGAGTAATCATTTGATATTCTTTAATATCCAAATAGACATTGACTTCGGTTTTCCAATTCTCATTAGCATCAAATAGAGAATTGTATATTTATTTCTACTTAATTAGTCTCGTTCTTATCATTTGTTCATGTGTGAACCATTCATATGCATTACGTTGCATTCCAATCTCTTTGGTGTCCTTCTCATATATATGTTACCCAACTATTTGGGTTTGGTAATCAAGGATATTCTATTTTAACAATTCATCTTTTCAATTTTTCAATCATCATCAATAATACAAGACCAATTCATCTTCTCAGAGCACTGGGTGGGAAGTGTTGTAGAAATTTATACATCAAGTTTCCTGAATTATCCATCTTGAAAGTATTCATTCCCTACATTTACTTCATTGAAATAATTCTAGAACTATTAAAAATAATTATAAGAGAGAGAAACGCTACTTTTTATGACATGAATTCCAGAGGCACTACCCCTTTTCACAGCATTGCTGATTCAACATTCAATGTACCATAAGTAACCAGATTATTTATTATAGCTGAGATAAGTCTTTCAGGGGACTTTATATCTAAAAATAAATCCTTTTCCTCACTATCCTTACTCTGTCTACCATCTCTTGCATTTGTATCACAGATAGACCAAGCCCTATTATTGTAGTTTATTTCCTTATAGGAATATGTTGAACATAAAAAAACAAGAGGAAAATCATCTACAATTCTCAAATTATTTTCCAATTATCATTCATTTTGAGTAGAATTGTGGTGATTCCACATATTCAATATTAATCTTAGTATCATTAGATTCCAGGGATAGATAAATTATAACAACTTTTGTATCACCTAGATCAACCTCAACCAGTAATCTTACAATGTTTTCAAAGCGAGCATGATTTGATTCATTATCATGTTTGATGGGAACACCAACTACAAGAGAAAGATAGTACAAGATCTTCAGGTTCCAGAATAACTAGTTAAGATAGTACATGTTGAACCACAATTGTACAGATGAGTTACATACCTCCAATGGGTTGAAAATGTTTTCCCATTCGAGAAGAGGAAGTACACTAGGATTGAGGGAGATTGGCCAAAATATCCACAATCCTAATTTCAAATACACATAGTGAAATAGGTTGTGGAATAATCCCATTATGAGTTGGAGACATATCTTTTTATCAAATACCCTTACAGATGATAGTCGCATGACCAAATAAACCACTTTAATGAATCTGGTTGTTGTTTTTGTGATTTAATGATAATAAAATTAATGCTAGTTTGCATGTTTTATTGAAATGGTTAATTAATTTGAATCATGTTGATTCTTGTTTGTAATATAATTAAATTAATTTATAATTATTTGTTTAAATAATTTTTTATAGATCGATATAGCTTGTTTCATAGGTTTCCCGTAGTCGGAACCTATTAATAATGAGTCAATTAATTCAAGATATAATATGAATTGGTTGTGTGATAAAAGATAATTCCGTTATAGGCCCCATGTTTTCAATTTTATTTTTTATGTCCACATTTTTTGGGCTTTAGAGCTATGAGAGCTCATTGTGGGTGAAGGTTGGATGCCTTGATTTGTGGAAAAAATCTAGGTTTTTATGCTTGTATCCTAGTGATTATGATGTCACATGATCCTGGGATGGTTGTACCTGGAGGGATATTGTGGGATGTGGGGCAGGGAGGACTTGATGTGGTGTGATCCTAGGATGGATGAGCCAAGAGTGTTGTTATTGTATGAGGGGTAGCGTGTCTCGGTTGTGGTGACATCACTTGAAGTATGGAGTGGCGATATGGATCGGTATATGCATGTGGATGTTAGGGAGGACACTAAAGATGATTAAATTGGTTGAAGCTAGGGATACTCATTTTTATGAAAGTTGTATGCTTGTTTGAATCTATTTTTTGAATGAATGCCAGGTTTTTTGTTTATGATATTTCCTTTCCCCACAGTTTGAGGTAGAAATTTTTTTGGATAATTTCTTTCCATAAGAGGTAAAGACATGGGAAAACTCCAAGTTCTTTCCATATTTATCACATTTTGATTGGATGAGTCTACACTCCATTAATAGAAGGCGATGAATCGATGCGTAGTTGATCTACTCACCCTATTGATGACTTTGGGTTTGGGAAGCTTATAATGTTTTCCTAGAGTACCTATTGATATAGGAAGTAATGATTTTAAGAAATGAAAAATATTTAACCCATGGTCTTGGAGTTAACTGTGGTGAAATTTAAATGTTGTAATCTTTGGAATACGTGGACTCAATGTTTTTATGAATAAAGGGAATGTATCATTATTGTGATGTAAATGAAATGTAATGTGGAAAATTTTAACAGTTAATTAATGGTTAAAAAATTAATTAATGTAAAGTCTGACTGATGAAAATGAATAATATAACTTTATTTATCTTATTGAAATGGTAGTGTGATTATAAGATATATGGTCTTAACAGTGGCTACGATGAGTCTGGTAGATGTTAGATCTAGTTGTGTCTGATACTTGGATATGCCTATAGTGTGTTGGGGAGATATATTATATCATGTAATTTTTGAGTTTCAATATGAAAACACATCCTTTCAGTTCGATTAACTGATACCTCGAGGATTTTGAGCCCTTGGAGGGTGTTTACTCAACATCCCAGTGAGATGATGGATGGATGAAAATCCCCTTTGCCCCACTCTCTTCTCCTAGTAGTTACTTGTGTTGGTATTAACGTTGATTAGTTTTCCCCATATATGTGGGTAGAGGAATATATTGGTTGGTTTTTATTTCACACACATGTATTCTAGATATAGTTTCATATGGAAAACTATTGGTATAACATGTATAGGCTATGATGGATTAAGGATCATTACTCTGTGTATGGGTTTTGATGGTTTGAGGTATATTACCAGACTTATGATACATGTTATGTGGGATGTGGTGGTTCCTAGAAAATAACTAGTTACTTTTTGTTATGTGGATGTTTAGGATTTTTTTATGAGGTTCACCTTGTGGGGATTCTCCCATGTGTTTGTGGGATAGTCTTTTAGGAGAGATATGACCAGGAGGTGTGGCCATGATGAAGAGAAGAAAACCATTATGGAAGAAGTAGTGGGTACCATTGATATTATTTATTATATTCTATTCTCTTATATACAATACATGGAAAGATTATTTATAGTTAGGTAAGGAGAATAGAATACTTATTTAGGTGATGATTTAGTTTCACTTATTGTTCAATATTCCTTAGCATGTCTTATTTACCAATATCATGAGAGGATCCGGGGAGGTTCCTACTGAGTATACTATTGTACTAACCCTATGTATATATAATTTTTTTCAGGTCAGTTGGAGATGGTCGGATATCATGTTGGTTACTATTATCTTACAGTTTTTGCAGTAGGTGTTTTGGATTCATTTTGATGGTCGTATTTACATTATTTTTGTACTTTTAGTTTTCCCTTTTAGTTTTAGTATTTCTTTCATGACATTAAATTGGGTACTCTGGATTCTTCCATACTATAGTCTATGAAGGAGTTGGTTGGTGTATATCTTATCTATCCCTTCTGCATGAGTTTCTCTTAAAGGGTAATGCATTCCAACAACATGTTTATCATAACCTCAGTGATACATTAATACCTAGGGCCTACTGGAGGCAGGACATGGGGTCACTATCTAACTTCTCCCATTACTGGACCAGAAGGGGTAGATATTGTGGGAAGAAGGTTGTCACAGAGTGGTTTTGATCTTTATTTGAGGTATATTATGGATTCTGGAGTTAGACACAAGTGAGGTTGCATATGTTTGTAAGGAAATAGTGTTAGCTATGTTTAGTAAGAACTTTATATATAAGGACCCAGCCTTAAACATTACAAAATATTGAATTAAATGAATAATTCACATTGAGGATCTTTTTAGGTTTATAGTTTCTAGAGAATTAGGTCATTACATTTACATAACAACATTACTATTACATGTAGACAATTCTACCGAGTAACCATTTTTTCATAAAATAAAAACTATTGAAAAAAATGGTCATGCCTAGTTCCATGTTTTAGATGGCATGAATTTTCCTTGATCCCATCCTTAACCCTATTCATCTTTATGTCCTGTGAAAAACATCTCAAAACATGGGATGAGCATAAAAAGCTTAGTAAAGTTTATAAAACAAAGAATGAATACATTTGTTTATAAATACATAAAAAACATGAACTCTTTTACATACCTCATGAAATCATAATATTTTATGAATAACACATAGAAATCATAAATCATAAATCATAAAGGTAACTTGTGGAATTTATATCATACTTATATTGTAGCTATCACAACTACAAAGGGAGATAATTTGGAATACTCATCACAGTATATTCCCTCAATCTATTAGGAGAAACATCTACGTTTACCTCCTTCATGTTACCCAATTCATTGGAGAGCTATCTCGGGCTCACCCGCCCTAGGTTTATCATAGAACCACTCTATACGTAAATAATTCCCATGAACCATAACATGATCATACCACATAACATAATCATAATAGAAAGATAAAATTTCCACATTGCAATTACAAAATATCATTTGAATATATTTAAATAATAAGTCCATTCTCAAAATCATTTTCAATACCAAAATATGTAAAAAAGAGTATATTGTATTTATTTTTCCCTTTAAAAACATTTCAGCTTGTTAAGGAAGCCAAAGATCAAATAATACTCACGGCGGTGGAAAGGTCGTCGTCAACGCTTACGAAAAAAACATTCCTTTCTTCATTTAGTAAAATTCATCGTATAAAAAGATTCCCTTTGAATGAAATGAAAAGTCAAAGGGGTTATACATCGTATAAAATGAAGTCGTGTATAAAACTAAATATGCCTCAATTAAAGAAGATTGAGACGAAGTACCTTACAATGATCATTTTGTAAATAAAGTAGATCTGTTATGTGTATTAAATATAAGAACAAATAAAGAATGTATAAATATAGAAAAATTTATTTCTCACATAATCATATAATGACATAAACAAGAATGATAAGATCAACCTAAAGAATCGAAATTGGGTTAAGAACTTCCCTTACCTCGTGTCTGACATGACTCGGTCATTATTTAATATTTTGAATAATAAACTAAAGATAATTTCTACTTGGTTAAGATAATTTTTAAAGTTTATAATTACATTTATATAACATATTACAATTTTATAAATATTATGTAATTATTTATGTTAATAACGGTCATTTTGTTGATATTTGGTACTTGAGTCAAAAATAAACACCTTATATTACAAGTTGTACATGTGGTCAATTGTCCATTATATCCAGAATGATACTCATGGTTTATATATCATATATATCATATATATCTAGTATATACATGTATTTATAATAGTACATAACATTTGGAGGTAAGAAATTAAATGCACCGTTCATGGAGCTGGTAAGTCGTATGTACACATGAATGATACTTTCATTTCTATTTCTTAATTTAATGGAATTAAAAAATAATGATATGTAGGTATATTATAATTCCAGTATAATAACATATACAGTATAACATATAATATCATTAACTCCTTCCTTTATATGTCCCACATATTTCATTAACGAGTCATATCACTTTGAGGGGGCGGTAGTCCGCACTTCCTCTAATGAGATTATTCCATTTACCCATAATGGAAACCATAAAGGCATTATATAAATGGGAATTAAAAAAGAATAAACAAAAAATAAACATAATATATATCATATGTAAATACAGTTCCATCATAATGGCCACCATGAGAGGCTGTAGGAGATAATCGAATAATCATCGTTTCGTGAGGCGTTAGATTTCCATCCACAGAAACATTATGTTCTTCATCCATTAGATAGAGGTGTGTGTATGTTTAGTTCGAATAATTCCCATAAAAACATCCTAGTATATTTAGGATACTGGTGTTGTTACAAAATAAAGTAATAAAATGACGTTAGCGGTTGGAGAAGTAAAATAAAATAATAGAAAACAATTTAAGAGAAATTGTTACCTTTAATTTGGGTAACTCCATTTGGTTTGGACCAAAGGACTTCTTGAAGTGCCTTCTACCCAAGATAAGGATTCTAGAAGGAGGAGAGGGATGTGGGGTTATTAATGAGGGCAAGTTTGGATGATAAAAAAGGCTTGAGAGGAGTGTGGAATTGGTTAGAAGTGGTCTCCTTTTATAAGGGAGAGAAGGGGGTCGTTAGGAAAGTGTGAAAAAATTATTTTATTATAAACATATCTTCGGTTTAAAAAGGTCAAAAAATAATTAAAATAAAAAATAATACGACTCATATTCAGAATAAAATCATCCAATCAGAATTGGACATGTTTTGGATAATATTTTAATCATTAGAATCTTATTTATTTAAATCGTTTATTAATGTGGTATATTCTGCATCATTATTGTGTCATAAATAATTTAATTTATTTGATGTTTAAAATTTTTAAAACAAATAAAATTATGTAGTATATATTTTTATCTTTCCAATTAATATTTATAGGTAAAAATATTACTTATATAACACCATATAAAAATTAATTTACTAAAATATTTTTGATCATGTCATTTTTCCTTTACATTAAATTAATTATTCTAAAGTGTCATTATCATTCATAAGTCGCTCCATGGGGTCCCAAAATCAACCCAAAGATGCACATGGTCTGTAATGACTCATAAAATAAGTTTTGGACAAGTGTTATGGTAATTTTGAATTATTATAATTTTATTTTTACCTTGAATTATCGTAATTACCTTTAATCATGGTAAATAAAAGTCAAAAGTTACTATTCACCAAAAATTATTTTCATCTGATTGAACCAAATTTTACTATTTTATAACAACCATGTTTTTCCGATTTTCAAAATTCAATTCACAGAAGTGGTAAATTTTCATTTAAATGTAAAAGTAGGTTTTTTTAACTACTACTAAGTGGTTTCACTATTCATCAAAAACGGATGTTTTTCAGAAAACTACCAAAATTTCAACCTAAGCTATATTTGATATTCCAAATTCAGATATTATGTTTATTTTTCAAAATTCATGACATAAAATTTCCATTAATTAATTTTAAAATTAATTCCCGTTGTTAAAACAAATAGCGTGTTTTTAAGAACCAAGAACTATCAAAAGATCGACACTTGTTTATGTCCAATTTCAAAGTGAAATTAATTTGAATAACCAGCATTGGATTAAATGGTAAAAATATAAACTAATTGCACTTTAAAATCAATTAAAAAAATAATCTAACCATATAAATAAATTATATAAAAATTCAAATTTGAATTAGAATAAAATATTTTCACTATTCATTAAAAAATGAACATTACCGGAAAAATACCAAAAAATAAAACAAAGTAAACATTGATGTCCCTATTCTAAAGAATTATTTTATTTGGTCAATTATAATGTATTAAAGATATCAAATCAATATTTAAATAGTGTTCACCATTAAAAGGAGGTAAATCATCCTTTTAATGTAAATTCTGCTTAAAATTAGATTCATTCACATTTTAAGCCTCTACTTTTATTAGATAAATGTCAATACATTTAACAAACATTTATAATCATATTGTAGATAGTTTTTTTCATTCTATCTAATATAATGGCTAGGAGTTAACAACCATTTAAAATTATAATATTATATTATTAGTGTGTAAAGTAAGATTCTGAAGAAACCTGCTGTTGCGTATCGGGTATGCTATCGATCATAGAAACCACTTTAATGTAAAATTAATATTTAATTATCAAATATTAATAAATATGAAATATGTATTATTCTTCATTTACTTGGGATGTTATATTATACATAGAATACCAGCTGAGAGATGGGTATTTTGGGCCCCTTGTGATTTGATGCATGGACCTTTAAGATTTCAAAAGCTACTAAACAATGTGATAATGTTTGTAGGGTAGATACCTCAGAAAGAATCATGCATCATTCTTATTTTCACTTGTTTTTGAATGTGTAGTCCATTGGAAAAGTAAACCTAAAATTAATAAAAGGAAACATAATAAATTGATGTTATGGTCCTTGATATTCCTTGTCAATGAAATCTAAATATTTTTTCTTTTGCAGGCATGGCTACTGATTGACGTTTTTGTATGTTTCACTAATAAGATGTTCAAAAGGTTATGCTAGTAGATCACTATATATTGGAGGTTTATTATGATGACATGCAAATGAGGAACTCTGAGAGTTTTATTGCATTATTTTGAAGAGGTATAATAGATTTGTTTTAGATACAGTCACATAATACAAGTTGGGTGATGTTTAGTTAGCATTGAGTTTGATATCTGTTTAGATGTACCACTAGGTATCATTAACTAGTACTATGCTACATGGGGTAGTAAGGAAATGGTTTTTCTTGTTCCTCGGAGATCGCGAGGAGTCGTTAGTCTCATGGGAAGTGTTCCAAGACTAGTTTTTAGCAGAGATTATTTCTTTGATCCTCAAGTCAGTCAGTCCCAATGAGTTCCAAACCCTTTGGAAGGGGAGATCCAGTGTGTGAGTGTTCGATATCCACTTCAAGAACCTTCTGAAATATTCATAGGACCTATTTCTGGATGAGGAAGAAAGGGTAAAGCATTTTAAGGATGATGTTTATCTAGTGATCCATATATATATCACCTCATTCATATTGAAGTTGTATATCAAGGTGATGGAAAGAGCAGAGTCCATAGACCTCAATATCTCATTTCTCACGGGAAACGATTCTTAGGCTTATTCTAAGGGATAAGATGCATTTTTATTATTTTGGACGTTGTGGGAATTATTGGAGAGAGTGACCGAACATTCTGAGTAGTCAGTGTGTGCCAGTTATTCCACTTCAAGTTCCTTTACTAGGGTAGTTCCAGAAAAGGCATCACCAGGATGTTTCTCCAGTTTTGGATCTACATAGAGAAGTTAGGGTAGGTAGAGGACTTCCATAGGACACTCCCCATCCTCAAATAGTATATCTCGACTATAGAGGTGGCCATCAATAGGGTTATTGAGTTAGTGGAGCAGGTTATGATCAAATTAATGCTTTAGTATTGCCAGCACCAGGTGAGCTATGCATCATTCAAGTCATCCTTTTATTTTTTTTCTAATTGGGGGAATGATTTTTTGATACATGAGTGATTTAATATTTCATACCATCTTCCCTTTTACATTCTTTGGGTCATGAGGTATATGTACATCATGTACCCTTGTCGTTGACTACAACAGATGGAGGTTGACCTGACTTTTCTGAATTCTACAGAAACTGTGAGCTAGTTTTAGGGACGCACTACTCATGGGATGATTTCCTATGTTTGTAAATACAAAAATTTAACATAATCATTATTATGGAATTGTTGTATTCAGTTCATGAAATCATGGATTCCTTCTGAAGGTTGGTTATGTCCTTCGATGTAGATTGAGAGCTAGTAGTGTTTGTTGGTGAGCAAGACCCTCATATGGGTAAGTGGAATGTTCCATCCTTCTCATCCTTGGTGAATGTATTTATGTTGAGTTCATCATAGTTTCAACAGTTGAAATTTCCTAGGTTCCTTGATGAGTACCATAATGTTTTTCTAGAGGAGGTTGTCATGTTACTCATCGACAATAGATTGATTTCAGGATCGAACTATAGTCAGTAGTGTCTCTGCTCTCAATGTATACATATAGGTTGGATCCTTCAGAGTATCCACAGTTTCATATATAACTTGATGGTCTGTAGTAGTTTTTTTTAGTTTGGAAATGTGGTTCATCGAGGGGTTCCTCAATTTTGTTCGTGAAGAAGTCTGATTTCATTTTTCTATTGTTTATAGATTTTCATCGCTTGAACCTAGTGACACTGAAGAACTAATATCCACTTCCAAGGATTTAATATTTATTTGATCCACTAAAGAGTGAATTTTTTTTATTGATGATTTATTAGTGGTTAGGAAATCATAAAATGTGTGTAAAGATTTGGGATATTCTGAATACTTCCACTATTATCATGGCAATTACGAGTCTCTTGTGATGTGGTTCGGTGAGGCAAATTCCCCAGTTGTCTTCATGGGGTTAATGAATGTTGTGTTCCATGTGTTCCTAAAATGTTCATGGTGGTTTTCATATATGACATCCTTGTTCACTATGGATTTTAGGATAATAACACTGAGTATTTGCAAGATTTTTTGGAGTTATTAGTCTTGATAATGTTGTTTGGGATGTTTTCGAACTGTGATTTTTTTGTATGAGAAGTCCATTTCATAATCATGTTGCATCCTGGTGGGGAGTAGCTTTGGATCCATTGAAGATAAAAAAATTGTGTCATGGGAATCCACAAATATAGTGGAATAGGTGATATGTTTTCTTGGACTTGTAGAATATTACATGAGGTATGTATCTGATTTATCCTAGGTTGTAACATATCTGACAATGTTTAGTAGAAAAGATTTGGTGTTCTAGTTAATTTATTAGTGTCAAACATATTTTGAGTATATGTTGAAGTGTTTTTTTAGTTATCCAGTTCAATGTCAACCAAAATATGTAGTTTAGTTTGATGTTTTATGAAATTATTGTCATTATGAGTTGGGATTTGTTTGGATGTAGCCATGATTGGTAGTTTCTTATGGTTCTCAACAGTTATATCATCATGAGTGTAATGTTTCCACCAAAGATCCTGAGTAGGCGGTGGTGGTGTTTTCCCTAATATTGTGAAGACAATACCTCATCAAATAGAGATATTTGGACTCCCTAATCATAAGATCTCGAGGCCTGTTATCTCCCATCGTGACTTGAACTTGCACCAACATCAGTGGATGGATTTCTTACCGGATTGAGACTTCTTGATTTTTTACACACTTGGAAAAATGAATGTCCACTGAATAAGATGATGTGTAGTGATACAGTGTGTCAATTAGGTGATTTATATAGATTAATGGACTAAATATCAAAATTTCTTATAGATATAGGAGAATCCAGGGGAAGAGGTTGTTTTTTAGGATGAAGGTGTAGTAATCCTAGGTAAAGAATGTAGAGGATCCCAGTTGGAGGATCTTGATATGGAGTTCCATAGAGACTGGGTTTTTTGGTGAGGCCCCAGATGGATGGTCTAAAGACAAAAAACACAAGGTGTTTCTTTAGGGAAGTATTTTAATTCAATTGGAGATGTATAAAATGGTCTAAGAGAGACCAATATTTCAACATCAGTGATACATCCTGGAATGAAAAATATTTACAATGATTTTTGAGGTCAGATACTTTTTCCTGGGTTAAGGCATACAATTTCAGAGTTTGTGTCTCCAATTTTGGTCTTCCAAGAGGTGATGTCCATGCACCCTATTCCCAGTGGTTTTTTCTAACCAATAGATGTTCTTAATTGGAAGTGGTAAGACATATTGATACAATTTATTAAACATTTATCTCTAGCATAGGGATGTTATGATGTTATATATGTGGTACTATATCATTTGAAAAATGCATCCCACTTTATAGCGATCAAGGAGTCATTCTCACTAGTGATTTTTTCGAGGAAATATCTGGAGGAGGTGGTGACACTCCATAGAGTCATGAGGATGATAATTTCTAATCAAGATTCTCATTTGAACTCTATAATGTGGAGAGGACTCCAAAAATATTTTGGTTCTTAGCTATTCTTTAAAACTGATTTTCATACACATATGGTTGACCAGACAGAGTAGACCTTCCAAACTCTTAAAGACATAGTACACTCTTGTTTCCATGATTTAGGTTGTTCATGTATGAGGCAACTAGATGGGATAGATTAGATATAAAATAATAGTTTCTAATCCACCATCAATATGGTGTTGTTGGAAGCCTTTCATGGACAACCATTCCATTCTCCATTTTGATTGACTGGGTTAGAGAGTCATATGTTCTAGATCCGGAACTGGTATAGAATATAATAGAGATGTTTCATATGATCCAAAAGAGGATGAATGTTTCATAGGATCAAGATAAATCCAATGTTTCTAATAGGATGAGACTGTTGGAGTTTGATGTTGGGGATCATGTGTTTCTTATGGTGACTCCCCATCTTTGGCAGTGAATGTTTGGTTAGGGGCGTAATATTTCTCTCCATTTTGTTAGGACTTATGAGGTGTTGCATCTTGATGGAGCTATGGAGTATGTGGAAGATCTTCTCCAACATATGATCCAAAAAAATTATTTTTTTCATGTGTCATAGCTCCATCATTATCTTTATAACAACCCATATTTTCTATGATAACTTATCACATAATTTTAAAAATGATCAACATAAAAAAAATTAAATAACCAATAACCAAAGGTTTAGTGTCTTTAAAAAAGTAGGACCATACATAACAATTTAAAAATAAATCATAAACATTTATTTAATTACCTCTTCTTTATCTTCTTATTGGCCCATCAGTTCTCCTTAGTACAAGTATTCACCTATTGATATACATCATATAAATGTGTGAGCTAAAATCCCCAAAACATTATTGATTAACAAAATAATTAGTCTAACATGGCATGAGAATAATCATTATCATCATATCATACTCATAGGATCGTAATAAAGAGAGGAATCATTTAGAAAAGTCATTGATTGTTGAAGTGTAAATAATGAAACATCATATCTTAGTGTTCAAATACCACACAGAGTTGTGAACAAAGCTAGAATCATGTTATAACATATATCACTTTTTATCATTAGATACATCAAATTAACCAATAAAATAGAGTGTTATATAATTTTGGGTTCATCCATCACATCAAAACATTCACATTAAGCCATATAATTCTCGGCGCACCCGTCACATCATAACATTTACATTATCATGCATTCCAAATAGAACATATATCAAACTTGGAGATAAAATAACACATGGAATGAATGGGTTTCATTTTTTTAGAAGGTTGGGGCCAAAGCCTCATTTTTATTATTAAATCAAAGTAAAGACCTCTTTTTAACTAGGTAGAGGGAAACCCATTACATAGCCCGGAGGCCCAGTGGGCTTGTAGCCCAATACATAGCCCGTAGCCCCAAATTTTATGCCCAATTCACATTCTGTGAATAGTAACCTGCTGATACAGTACCTGTACAGTACCGCTGCCACTACAGTGCACTTCCGCCACTACAGTACCCGCTGATGAACAGTGTTGCTGCTACTACAGTACCGCTACAGTATTGCTACAGTACCTACACCCCATGGGTTTTGAACCCCCATTTTCCATGTAGTATTATGGGGTGCTTACCACTAAGCCAAACCCCAACTACAATGAAATGGGTTTCATTTAATAAATCATTAATTAATAAAAATTGTGATCCCAAATTAAAGAGGGAATACCAAAATTGATATATCAATCATCAATCTTGGGTGAAGAAGAAACAATCTAGAGAAGTAAAAGGTGTGTCTTTAAATAAGTGTTATTTTGGAATACATTATGTTTGTCATAAAGTCAAGTACAAAGAATTATTATCTAGTAATGTTAATATAATGGTGAATAAATCATTTTTAATGACCATTAATGGATTATCCATACATAAAATAGGGAGACAGAGGGGAACCCCAATGAAAGAGTGTTGGGTTTGAGAATTCCCCTTACCTTATTTATGAATGTTTTCATCACTTTAGTATCTTATATAATCACATTAGATAAATAATTCACAAATAAAGAACATTTTATACATAAATTTGATTTATTATTTTTTATTATGTTCATTTATTGGATTTTGAAGAGTTTTGGTGTTTAAATTCGTCAATCTGGAGTGTTCATTTTCGTAGTTTTCATTATTGGTTCACATGTATAGATGAATGGATGTTTGTGTAAGATGTAAAAAAATCCATAACAGTTAGTATATGTATCAATGATCTTACCGAAGATCAAATGATCTTATAAAGAATTTTTTTATTTGTTTTTAGGATAAATAGTTATATAAAAGACAATGATGATCATTTCAGGTTTATTTTGGCGGTTTTTTCAATCACAAGGAACATGTTTCATTTTATCATTAAGTATTATGTATATATGTCAGATCCATAACATAAAGAGGGTCATAAAAAAATTACAATCTTTTTCAACCATTTTAATGGTCTAGTTAACATATTTGTATCCTCTTAATGAAAAAGAATGTGCATTTCTCTTGTTATCGGTGAATATATACATCACGGGAAATGATTTCAACTTTAAAATAAATGAGATAGGGGGAATTTAATGAATAATTTTCCATCAACAAGATATAATAAATTTATATAAATTATACAAGAGTTATAATTATTTTTGGATAAAGAGATGTGAGTAGGGAATAATAAAATAAATGAAATTGAATCAAAATTAATAGAAAAATAAGGAGGATTTACCTCTTGAATTTCCCTCTTGAGAACCACTTCAAGGAACCTAGCCATGGTATTTTTATGAGACCAATAGATTGTGTACATTTGGGAGGAATTAGGAATAATATTGGGAAGAACATGGAAATGTCTCAAAACTTGAGAGATGTGAGGAAAAGAGGTTGTGAGGGATGGTATTTTAGTGGAGGATAAGGGTGTTTTCTAGTTATTATATTCAATAGTGTATTATTTGGTCTCTTGACAAAGAATAGTATGAGAATTGTCTATAAATACATGAAAATAATGATTTATTATTACATATTTTTCACTAACATCATCCGTACATCATATATCACTCCATATTTCATGTATTTATCTTTTATTTTAAATCATCATATTTTATTATTCATAAAAAATTAATATATTTTAGAAAAATCCAAAAATTCACCATATTTATTTTGGAAACTATAAAATTCATAAATAAAATATATTTTATGATAAAAATTCTAAATTTGAGTAATTTAGTTTTTAATTAAAATCATCATTAAATTGGAAAATACATATTTTAAAATTATAACTAATTTTATAAGAAATTGAAAAATTATATAATGTCTCATAAAGATAAATTAAATTCCTTAGGTATCAAAATATTAATTTATGAATTAATTTTATGAAAATCAATTTTCTATTAAATTTCTAAATTATTCATAAAAATTAATTAAATATTTATGACTTACAAAAATTCCCACATATAATTAATAATTTTTAATACATTTATTTACCAAGAAAATGACATAATTATACCGTAATTTAATTTATAAGATGCATAAATGTTATTTATATATTCATGGGTGAGGTTACTATTCATGTTGTTCATTTTATTTTCCCTAAGGTCCACATCTAAATTACTAAGGTCATGTTTCTATTTCATCAGTATAGATTCCTTAACATTATGAAATACTTCTTATTTCATTAAATAATCATTATTAAATTTTTTTATTGTCCATATGTATTTTTTTGTGATTTATAATATATGAAATTAACTATAATAAGGAATAAACTACATTCCTATAATATATCGATGTTACAGTTTTCCCCCTTTTGAAATTTCTCCCTCAAAATTCAGTTTTACATAAATAGGTGAGAGTACATATCCTTCATCGCGTCCTCTAGTTCAAAGGATACTTCTTTATACATATGGTTCTTCCAAAACACATTTACAAGATGACTTTTCATATTGTGTATAAAATTATCTCTCGGGTCCAGAATATTTACTGCCAACTCTTCATAAGAGAGATCATCTTCCAGTTGCACCACGTCTATGATCAATACATGAGAGGGATCTAGTATGTACATCCTCAATAGTGATACACAGAACAGAACATGAACATGATGCATATTAAGTAGATATAAAATTTGATAGGACACTACTCTTAAGTGATCAAGGATCTAAAAGGGGACAATTTACCTTGGGCTAATCTTCCATTTCATTCTAATCCACGTGACACTCTTCAATGGTGATATTCAAAGGAAGAAATTACCTATAATGTTTAACTACATGTCCCTTAAATTCTTGTCATCGTATCTCTTTTCCCGATTCTGAGAATCATTTATATGTTGTTGTCTGTAATTACCCTTATCAATCATCACTTTCAAAAGATCAGGTCCAAGACGCTTTATTTCACCAACTACATCCCAATAGGTTTGAGTTCTTTATCACCTTCCATATAGAAATTCTTATGGATCCATCTAAATACTTGAGTAGTTGTTGTTGTATAGGAACTAAACCAATTGGAGATTATGATCACATACACCATTGAATTCTAATGAGAATATTCATAGAATATTTTTTGAGCATATGAATAGTCCTTTTATATTAGAAATTAGTTTCAGGATGACTGGTAATCATGAAATTTAAATCAGTACTCAAAGTATATTAAATATTCCTCTTGAATTTTGATGTGAACCAAGGACCTCAATCAGATTCAATAGAGTGTGTAACCCCCTGACGTATCACCACTTTCTTCTCATATATCTTTTCAATTTGAACATCTGAGAGATCTTTCTGAATAGTGATAAAGTGGGAAGTTTCTGTGACTTGGTCTATCACAACCCAGGTCACATTTTTTACTTTGGATGTCTTTGGGAAACACATGACGAAGACCATATCAATATTATCCCATTTCCAAAAGGGTATAGGAAATGGTTTAATCATCAATTTGGTCATTTAACAATGTAATTTAACATGCAGAACTATCATGAAACTTGATATATATTCTGTAATAACCTTCATCATGTTATCCCAGCAGATGTATTCTCAAATATCTCAATACATAGTGGTACTCCCAATATGGGTAAAGAATTTTGAGTAATGTGAATTATCTAATAGCACATTATTTATCCTGAGTTTTGAAGGCATACAAATCCTCATTACAAAATTAATCACACCATAATCATTTATATGGAACTCTTTCCTCTACCCTTACTTGACTACAGTCACATTATTTTGTAACTCAAGATCATCCCTTTGTGCCTCCTTAATCTTCTCTTAGATATATGTTTGGGAAAAAAATTTGTTCAAGGAAGGATTCATTACCTTCCATTATGATTTCAAATCCATCCTTTGAATATCCATGAAGAAAGGGTCTTTCCCGATCTGCTACATGGATATAATGGTAGGATAATTTTGGATAAGGGCATAAATTACATTTTTAACCTTCCTAGGATTATTGTGAATAAAGAAATTGACACCCCTGATCTTCTATAAACATAAAATTAGATTCATGTGTGAGATTATTTTGTGTGAATATATAATTTATTTTCTTCTGATTGGTATATATTCTAAACTTATCACCATAGAGGTAGTGCTACCATATTTTCCAGTAAAAATCTAGATTATATTCCACTAGATGTTGCATTGGGTAATTCTTTCCATGGACCGTCATCTACCATGGGGAATAAGATATCACATTATAATTTAACATGAGTACACAACCAAATAATTTATTTGATTCATCGTTGTATATAATTATAAATTCTTCCCATTTAGGTAATTTGAGTATAGGTACCTTGATCTGATTCTTCTTCAGCTCCATGAAGTGGTACTCATATTCTTCCATTGATCCATACTTTACCCATTTCCATGTTAACTTAATTAGTAAGATTGAAAATATTGATATGTTACTCAGAATTCTTCATTAGTACCTAGTTAATCCAATAAATCTATGGATTTTTATGAAACTAGAGGGTCTGAGTCATTCCTCAATATCCTTTGTTTTAAAGGTTCTATATAAATTCCATCACTTGTGATAACATTACCATAAATTTGTCTTGATGCATCTAAAAGTCAAACTTTTTGAACATTTTTTACTACTTTTGATTCCTTAATGTAACCAAAAAAAGTATTACAATGTTATTAATGTACCTATATTCACATAGAGTATATGATAATATCATCGATAAACACTGCCAAAAATATTTATAGGTAATTTCGAATGACTTGTTTCATAAAATCCTGGAAAATTGTATGGGAATTTGTACATCTGAAGTGAATCACTAGAAACGCATTGATCCCATAACGCGTATGGAAAAAAGTCTTCTGAATATATTTCTTCTTCATCTTTAGCTGATGATATCCATATCAAAGATTCACCTTTGACAATAATTAAGCTAGTCATAGTTGATCGAATGGGTCATAAATCATTGGAAGAGGATACTTTTTATTTTTTCATTGCTGATCGAACAAGTCATAAATCATTGGAAGAGGATAATATTTATTTATAGTGATGTTTTGAGTTCTCTATAACTGATACACAACCGCATTGATCCATAGTTCTTTTTGAAAATGTTTACTGGTTCTCTCCATGGTGATGAACTGGGGTGTATAAACCCTTTGTTGGAATTCTCTGGAAGCTGCTTCTTTAGATCCTCTAGTTCGATAGGAGCCATCATATAGGGACACATTGAAATAGAAGTAGCTCTAGGTATGAGTTCAATTGAGAACTCTAACCCATGATATGAGGGAAGTCTGGGTATCTCTTCAAGAAATACATTATTGTATTTTTTCACAATGGGAATTTCCCCAGGGTTTACACTATCCATTGACTCAACCATTTTAGTTTGGTATGCTCCATTATAGGGAACCAACACGAAATTTGGTGAAGGATTTTCCAATGGGGATTTATTTTTTTCTATTAATTTTTAGATGATCATGGGATTTTTTGTAATATGAAATGAAATAAACTTTTCTTGACACTCGATTTGTTATTTTTATAATAATAGCCAATTTTTACCTAGTATAGAGTCAAATTCCACCCATGGAAGTACCACAAAATTTTATGGGATAATCTTCATACATATGAAAATACAAGAAGATTCCAATGGTTCAGTTTCAATGATTTCACCACTTTGTTTTTTTATGAATATATCCACTTCATGCTTTTGGAACATTGATTAAATACTCCTATAAAATATTCATGATATAATTGAATGCATATAACTGAAAGAAAATAATACATTTTCCATTCTTGAGTGAATGAGAGGTGTACCTTGTATAAATTCATTTTCTTACTACACTTATGTAGTAGTGATGTCATAATTGTTTATTTTATCTTTTGGTTTTGGTGGCTGATGACACGTATTACCCTTGAGGACTAGAGGTTTAGTTCACTGGCTTGCATAATTCCCTTCCTCCCAACAGTTGTATTGTTAATCCATGGGTGGTTCTCTTTTTTCTTTACACCACATTATCATGTTTTGTCATGTATTTTCATCTTTCATAAGCTTGGTGGAATTCTCTCCCACACTCTAAGTATTCCTTTATTCTATTAAGGTAGCTCCCATGATGCTTCTTCTCTCATTTTTGAAATGTGGGTGGTTTATTATTATTTCCACATTTATCATTAAATCATATAACTTGAAACTCCATCGTTTGTTTCATAACTCCATTGGTCTGGGACCGTGTTCCAAACTCCATCATCTATTTTATATAACACTGATTAACTTCTTTATAACTCCTAAAGTCATGAATGGTAATATCCTCTTGAAGGTTTAATTTTTATCCACTAAATAATATTTAAATTTTTTAATCATATTTTATTACGAAACCTGAAGCATACCTTCAATGGATTATGAAATTTTATTTTGGAGGTCATGAATGATTCTCAATTTTAATTTATAAAAGCTCAATGAATTTAATATCCATATTTCATTGAAGAGTTCGAGCGAAAGACTTGTTGAAAAACATTATCTTAATGTCTTCCACTCCATCTCGTCAATCTTTTCCTTCATCATTGTGTTTTAAATCAAATCCCACCATTGATTGGACTCTCCATCTAAATGGTAAATGGAGATAGTCACTTTCTCTATCTCAGAATAGTGATGCACAAAAAATAACTTCACCATTTAGTTGACCCACTATTCTGTGACTTGTGGATCATAATATCTATTATATGTCAATGGTTGGTGCAACATAAAACACTCAATATCTGGTTTTTCACTCTTATGTGAATGTATTATTTACACATTATTCATGTTAGGGAAAATAACCTAAAATAGATGAGTAAGCATCGCTAGGAAATTATGAACTCCACCTCCCAAGGCATTAGGGATGTCATTTGGGAAATCACTGCATTGTACATTCCATGTCCTGGTTCCCAATGTTTTTGAAAATATAAAATGTTATAAAAATACATAAGTTAAAAATTCATGAATAAATAGTTTATTCAATAGTGAAATTAAGTATAAATGAATATCATTTTGGACCATTTTATTTAAAATTTTCTAAGATAAATATTCATGGGTTATAACTTATACATAGTCTCATGCTATGGGTTTTTTTATAAGGTTATCTAATCTTAATTCCCTAATTAACTAAACAATGATCGGATACCAACTATAACGACCCATCATTTCTTAAAAAAATTACATCATATTAAAGACAAAATTTATAAAATCATTACACAATAAGGATAAGATAATTTAGTGTTTTGTACAAATTATGACCATATATAAAATTTAAAAAATAAATCATAAATATTTTTTCAATTACTTCTTATCGAGATTCTCAATTTCCCTTAAGTTCACTTTATTAAAAGTTGTCAGCTGATGATATACACAAATGAATGGGGTGAGTGAAATTAATATTAAAAGGATAGATAAGAATATGAATTAAAATAACATGGGGTGGTAATAATCATTATCATCATAACAAAGTAATATGATCATAATCATCGGAGTAAGCATTATGAAATGGTTTATAATATCTAAATACATAAAAATAAAACATCGTTAAATAGTTGTCAACTAGCACACATAGTTGTTAAAAAAGCTAGTATAATATTCTCGTATATTTCACTTTTCCCCATGAGATACAACACATTACCCAATGAATTTGAGATCTTTATTTTTCTAGGTGTACCCATAACATTATAACATATACATATTTCTATATAATTCATGGTTCACCAATCACATCATCACATTTACTTTATCAAGCATCCCAAAATAGAACGTATATCTAAATAGACATAACATAACCTATGGAATATAATGTGGTTCATTTCATAAATAATACATTAATAAAAAATGGGTTCTAAAATTAATTGTGGAATAACATACATGACATAAGAATCATCAATCCTGAGTGAAGAATATATAATATCGAGAAGTAAAAGGTTTGTCTTTTTGAAAGAATATTTTTTTGGAAAACATTGTTTTTGTAATAAAAAAAGAAGAAAACATGTTTTTTGGGAAAATATTAGATAACAATGAATAAGTGATATATATGTAAAATTAATAGAATATAAATACTAAGAATGTGGTAATAGAGAGAAACCCCAAACAATGAGAGTTGGGTTCGATAATCCACCTTACCTTATGTCTGAATACAATATTCACATTAAATTATTATATAATCAAATTAGATTCAATAAATAAAAAATAATAAACACTTTATAGAGTAATGTTATCAATTATGGTTTTATTATGTTCATTTATGCACTTTTTTTATGAGTTATAGAGTTTAATATCTTCGTTCAAGAGTTTATATTTTCATAGAATTCATGATCAGTTCAGGTAAAAAAGGATAAATGTATATAATTTTTGTTATATTTTATTAATGATATTACATAAGTTTAAATTATCTCATAATTATTTTTTTATATTTTATAGGGATGAATCATTAGATAAAAGATAATGATGGATGTTTTATGTTAATTTGGTGTTTTTCAATCCCAATAAACTCATTTGACATTAATATTGATTATTTTGTATATATGATAGTTCCAGAATATAAATAGGGTCATGACATACATTTTAAAATATATTTAAACCTTAAAAATGGTTTAATTGACAACTGAAATTACATTAATGGAAAATTGATGTGCATTACCCACGATGTAGGTAAATTTATACATCAAGGGAAACTATTTAATTTTTAAAATAAAATAGAGAGTGGGATGATTTAAATAAAAGATATTCCATTAACATGATATAATTCCAGTATATAAATGGTATTGGATTTATCCATACATTTGAATAAATAGAGATGAGGAGATAATAGAAAAGAAATTAAATTGAATGGAAATAAAAAGAAAAATAAAGAGGATTTACCCCTTGAATTATCATATTGAGAACCTCCTCAAGGCGCCTAGGAATGGTATAACACCCTGTGATTTTTTGAAATATTTCTTTTGAATTAGATTATATTTTTTTTGTTTTTCATTTCAAGGTACACTAGAAATAGTTATATATATATAAAGATATATATATATATATATATATATTAAAAAACTAAGTCAAACATTCCTCTCACAAGGCACAAACATGGACTGCACCACATGAAAACGTAACTTGGCTTATTCTACATGCAACACCAAGTCGGAATGCGCTATATGCTTCACTGTCCCATTGTACGCAATATTGAGTTTCTAAAAAACAATATTTTATTATTATCATTATTTAATTGAGTTTTTAACCTAGCTGATAAAACATAGTAATATGAATAGAAAAAATTACCTTATGAACATATTTTTAAATGGTTTTATGTAAATAGATCATATTTATTGTGACAATAATATTTTTTTTGTAATTTCTTCATATATTTAAAAATATTAGTTTCTCAAATGAACTACTTTTCATGTTCTTATGTGAAGAACAAAAAATAATTTTATTAAAAAAATTTAGAAATTTAATTTGATAAAATAGAATTAATTTTTTAATTTATAATTCAAAAATTAGCTTATGATCAAAAATTTTGAATTTTTTGAGAACCTTAGTTTTTTTATGAGTAGTGAAAAATACTGTTTTTAGCTAAAAAATACACTTTTGTTTAAATAATTATTAATGTTAAACCATAATTTTAAAATTTTTTATAGTCATATTAAATCATTTATAAATTTATTAATACAATTTAGTTCATTATAATGAATTTAACTATGAAATTGAATATAAAAACATAAAAAAATTGATAATTTTTCTACTATAAAACACCGTTATTTTGTCATGTCTACAAGATTAGAATTTATCGTAGTTTTCCCACTTTTGTGAATTGAACTATTAAATACAAACATAAACCATTATAGTATGTATAATATTTGGATATTAATTATATCATGTTAATTTATGACAAAAAGTATTAGTAAAAGTATTTAAAATTCATCATAGTGATTTTGGTCAAATTAATCTTAATTAGGTACAAACCTTATTCTTAGGTGAAAGATTTACATTGACACAAATCAAACACCAACTAGATGGACATATTTTTTCCAAAAACCTTTCATTATTTATTTTAATTAATTTTGTTGACATTTTATCGGTAATAACATCTATTCACCTAACATGTTTTCAAAAATTCCATGTGATTCATTTTGATTCCTTATAAAAATCCACCACATCTCCCACTTCCTAACACTTTTAAAACATCTTAGTTTTGGAAAAAATCCATCAAATACACTTTTAAACACCCATACCTTCCTCCAAGAATCCTCTACATGGGATGAAAGTAATCTAAGAATGCATTTTGGCATAAACCAAAAAGAGTAACCTGATTAAGAGGTGGAATCTTATCTAAATCTATTTTGTTTTATTTTCCTTCTCAATAAAATCCACTCACTTTATTACATTATTTTATAACAACACCAATATATTAAATGTACTGAAATATTCTTATTTTTTATAGACCTACACATACACACACATCCATCTTATCGATAAAAAACATACCATATATGTATACAGTGAACTACCACTTCACTAAACAATTATTGTTCATTTTTCGTTGTCTACCTCTCATGGTAGAAATTATTATGGAAACTCACTTTATATATGTCATATAATATATTTAGTATTCCTTTAATATTTTTTATTCATTTAAAAAACATATCATTTTTACTTTCAATTTAGTGTAAATAGTATAATTTTGTTTGAGGAAGTGTGGACTACCCCCCCCCCCTAAAGTGATGAGATTCGTTCATAACCTACATGGAAATTATTAAGGATAAATTTGTTGAATATATATAATTCATATGATATAATAAATATAATTTAACAGTGTTATATAAACATATATATATATCTATATCTATATATTTCTATTGCTTACTTTCTATTGACATAGTAATTAAATGGAAATAACTTTCATCCATAGGTAAAACCTATTATATCCATGAAGGGTGTATTATATTCCATAATCATATATTATATGAATTATTATATTATGTATATAATGAATATTATTTATATCTTAATCATGGTATAAATTCTTTAAATCATGATATATTTAATAAGGACCAAATATATAACAAATTTAGACACATGCAAAAAAAACAAAAAAGATATTACCCGCAGTGAAACCATAACAGTGATTTGTTAAAAAGATGGTAATATGTAGACATAATCAAAAAAATATGGTACATAAAGTAATAATATAGTCTTTTGAAATATTTATAATAAATTTATATTTAATATATGTTATATTTTCATGAGTGTAAATAGATTCAAGACTCAAGGTAAGAAAATTTCATCTCACTTATTATTTTCATGTGATACATGCTTTATTCATCACTAATTTATTTTTTAGGGAATTTATACTAAACATGGATTTATTATATGGACATTATACTTAAATTTATAATTATTTAAATATTCATTCTATGATATTTATTTCATGTGGTTAATGTTTCAAAAGTTACCAAATTAGTAGAGTAGTTTTTTTAAAATTTCTTTCTTTGAGACACATGTTTTTTTGTGCACCTATGTTCTTTAAAGAGGTGTATATTATTAAAATTGACATGTTATATAATAAATATATTTATTTAAATTATATGTTATGCCTTATGTAATTCATTTTTCATACATGAATATTATGATCCCAAGTAACCATGTGTCAATATTTTTTTGAATCAATGTTAATGCTTTTGGTGATTAGTAATAATTATGCTTATTTTGATAAATCTTATGACCCATCTCTTAAGAACACTCATTAGATTCCTTCTTATCTGTTTATTCAATAAATATCAATGTATTAGTACATTTATTCCCCTCTTTGATTCCTAAGATATTTTGGAAAATGTTTTTAAGAAACATCTCATTGTATTCCTATCTTCGGTAAGAAATTTAATTTATTTAAAAACCATGTTTTCAAAAAAAATTAAAAAATGTTTTAAAATGATATTTGAAGAAATGTTTCAAGGAAAAAGGATTTTCATTTTTTTATGGTTTTAAAATCATTTTTTATAATTTTATAATTTAATTTTCAATGAAAAGGGTTTAAAAAAAAATTCAAGGTTTCATTTAATGTTTTCAATGTATCTTTAATGAAATGGGATTCAAAACATTTTCATTATTTATTTATAAGTATTTAATGAGTTTTCAAAGAATTTTGTTTTAAATTTTTTTGAAGAATATTCTATAAATTTACATGGAATTTTTTTTCAAAATGATTTCATGTCTTATTTATAATTTTCAATGTATTTTATAGGAAAATGATTTTCATGTGGATTGATGAATTACAAATTATTTTTCAAATAGGAAATGATATTTTCCTCACAAATTGTTTTTGAAAGATATTTCAAAATTATTATCCATATATGATGGCATATATTGATGTTACTCATTCCTTTATATGAAATGATCTATAGGATTCATTCATAATCTTTATTTGAATGAGTTATGATTGATTTCATGGTCTTTATGAAACATATTTC
The DNA here is from genome assembly GCA_963277665.1 of Viscum album. NCBI lineage: Eukaryota > Viridiplantae > Streptophyta > Magnoliopsida > Santalales > Viscaceae > Viscum > Viscum album. The sequence goes on along the minus strand of OY728157.1, from coordinate 1,187,286,381 downwards.
TCTTTTGTGGGTTAGTTGGTTATGAAATCTATTTCAATTCCATGGGGTATATTCTTTTTAACCCAATTAATTCTCACATGTTATTATTTAACGAAATTGATATGCATCCTATATATTTTTCAATGGTTATGATGTGATGAAATGATAATGATACCCATTTCATTTTATGGGTTATGATTTATTTTATGAAGCCAATCACTTTCTTAGGTTATGATATGATGCATGATTTATTTTACCATTCTACTTGTATGTGTGACTTTGTTATGTGATAGGTGTGACCTATTTTGCACGCTGATGAATTGTGTAATGATTAATGTTTAATGATCTCAAAGGGTACATGAGAGGGAATTACAAGCCCTAAAAACGAGGGTATACCAGATGATATCTCAAGACAGAAATAAGAGGGTACACTAGAGGATATCCCAGTTCTGAAACAAAAGGTTATACATGAGGAAGGTCCAATATCAAATCATGAGGGTGTATGGTAGGACATATCAAGCCCAATATAAGAGGGCACACCAGAAGACATCCCAAACCAAAAATAAGATGTTACACGGGGGGATCCCAATCCGGAATTACTTACATGGGTGATTAACCCAAACCAAACATGTTACAATGGCCTCGGTAATCCACCTTAGTATTGGGTTTTTATATGCTTATGTGGTTTCCAGAATTCCATGTTTTATTCTAATGTTATTATTTCTGGGTATATGTTAATTATTTCCTTATTATTAAAGTCCTATGAATTTCCAATATTTTTTATGACCTCTGATATTTAGGGTATGATCTTCAATTTCTTTTATCAATTTTCAAACCATTTGTTCATGTTATTCATTTTCATTTCCTTTATTTACATTTACTATGATTTTAAGAACACCCATTTCTTATGTTTCCTTTACCCATGTTATGAAGAATGATATTAGCTAGAAGTACTAAAGGTTGAGATATTAATCGGAGATGTTGATGATCTTTTACCATGATTGAATATTTTGATTCCATGTTTCCAAAGACAATAAATTTTTACTATCCTAAAGCATGTAATTTTTTAATGAAATGAATATTCATTTAATATTATATAATATCCATTAATGTTAATCCTTGGTCATTATTATTCATATAATAGTATTTTTTTAATCAAACTTTGGAACATTAATGATAAAAAATTACTGAGATACCTATGTATATTTATAAGGATGTGTATTGCGATGTCTATGTGGACAAGTATAAGGAAAAGTAATCATTTTATAAAATATCAAATAATTTTGGTAATGTATTGAGTGGGTGGTTTCCAAAAAATATATCCATTTATAGATATTTCAAGTGTATGAGGATTTGGAATTGATGTACCTAGGTGTAAAAACCCTGAAATGATGTCCTGGGCCTGACACTGGGTAATCTAGAACAGAACAATGTGCTTTGTTACACACCAAGATTGACACTCCTATGGGATATTTTTTGTGAATTCACAAACTCTCTACAAACCATTATGAAGCATTTGAATATAATATTACTACTAATAACCTAATATGAACCTACGGTGTCGTCGATTAAAAATTCGGTGTCATGATTTAGGCATCCTATAATTAATTTTTCATGATTTTGTGGTTTTATTCCATAATATGTTTTTCTCACCCCAAGATTTCAGGTTTTATTTAAAGGATGAAACCAAAAGGAACTGGGTTAACATTGATTCAGATGGATGATATTGTGATTATGAGCAATGAAATTGCATAATTACTGGAGAGAAAGATATTACAATTATGTCGAATCATCTATATTTATATATTATTAAAAGTATGATATTTTATGATATTACGAACACATAACATATGAGAAAATGGGATTTTATAAATTTTAAAATTCTTAGTATCATAAAGGAATGATGATTCAGCTTCCTACATATCAAGAAGAAGGGAAAAATAAATCTTTGGAAATACCTCAAATGGAGGGGAAGATCTTATCTCTATTTGAAAAAGTGTCGTTGAGTGAATAATTGTAATGGATTTCAATGTCTCATCTATTTAGATGAAATTAATTACCCAACTCAATGGCCAAACATATGAATTAACTTCTAATCTAAGGAAGGAAACATTCCATGTCAAACATTAAAGTGGAAAGATTTAATTATTTATTTAATTAGATCCATGAATTATGAATAGTGAATTATATAAGGATTATTAATTTTATGTTTTTCTCTAATGATTTTCATGAATATGTTGAATAGATAAAATGGAAAATAAAATTCATATATTTATAGGATGATATTCATAAGACACACAATATTAATGTTGATATGACCATTTATGTGTTACTAATATTAAGATAATGATTTTTGGATAAAAGGCATTTTGGATATAAATTAATGAATTAGATGGTACAATTTACCCTAGATCATATTATTGATTGTTTGAAAAAATGTTCTATGCCATCATGTATGAATTTTATAACTTCTTTTATTTCCGGAATATACCCATTGATCATTGGAATAAGGAAGAATGCATGTTTTCAAAATGGATTTATGGTAATTTAGGTTATTACCATGTTTCAAAAGAATATACAAAGAGGGTATTAACATGTCTGGAATGTGAAAATATATAGTTATATTGTGTTTTTTAGGCGATCAATGTTATCTGGATTTAGCAAAAAAAAATATTGTGATTTAATTTCATCAATTAGTAGGGTTATATCGATAAATTTTAATGGAAATAATAATATAAAAATAGAATGATGTTTATTGGATTAAAGTGATATCTCCCCATATGAGGATTTATTCATGTTGGATAAACATTACAAACCATTTCACTAATATTTTAAATAAAGGAAAGTGTAATGAATTATCATTATACTTATGTATCTCATGATATGTTTTTTCTTTGAGAATGAAAAATTCACCATCATTTTCTATAATAAGATATAATGTAGGAATTTATCAGGGAAACCCCAAAGGCTGATCTTATACAAGTGATAAGGAAAAAATAAGATAATTATGTTTCATTATGTTTATATACAGTAGACTAATTATTTGAATCTAAGAAAGGGATATTGAAAATGATTTATCCTATAAACAATATTTCTAATAAACTAGATGGTCTCTTAGGCCATCAAAAATTTACTGTTTTGATATCACCCAATTATGTTGATGAATGCTCTTTATAAATCCCCATCATAACATGATTGTTAAATTTTTTCCTCCATGTCAATGTTTTCACATCCCATTTATGTTCTCTTATTTGGAAACCCAGTTATATTTTACTTTGGTATGTTGCTATGTTTCAACTTTCCTTTATAAGAGCAAGTTTTTGTATTAATTTTTAAGGTGGGGGTTTTCATGAAATGAACATTCAGATATTAAATCATTAATTAACTAGCAGAATTTTGAGGGAAAATTATTTTAAGGTGGTAGAGTGTAACACCATGAGATTTTGTGAAATATTGTTTCCATCGCAATTTTTCTTTTTGATATTTTTCATTCCACATAACACTAGAAATTGATATATATATATATAGATATATATATATATATTAACCACTAATTTAAACATTCCTTTCACATGACACCCACACGAATTTCACTATGTGAAACAATAAAATGGATTTTTTAATGTGAAACATTGACTTGGAATGCGCTACATTAAACACAGATTTGGCATATGTTACACACAATACTAATTTCTACGAAAAATCATTTCATTGTTATAGGTATTTAAAAGTGTTTATTAAAACCTATCCATTAAAAAATAGTAATATGAATACTAATATATACTTTTAAAATATTTTTATAATGGTTTTATATAAATAAAATATATCGATAATGAAAAATATAATTTTTTGTAAGGACTATATATAATTAAAAATACAATTTTTTCAAAAGAACTAATTTTCATGTCCTTATGTGAAGAAAAATAATAATATTAGAGACATATAGAAATTTAATTTGATAAATTAATCTTCATTTTTTAATTTATAATTCCTCAGTTATCTATGGTTAATTATTGGGATTTATCTGAGAAACATCATTTTCTAATGAATAAGGAAAAAAATGGGATTTTAGTTAATAACTACCTTTTTATATAAATAGTTATTAAGGTTAAATGATACAGTAATTTTCTTCATGGTCACATTAGATAAATTATAACTATTTTAATATAATTTCAGTCATTATAATTAATTTCACACTGAAAGTGAATATATAAACATAACAAACGTTTGAACATTTTTCTACATTAGTACCAGTTATTTCATCTCGTCTATGGGATTAGAATTAATTTAAATGTTTCCACTTATGTGAATTAAATTTATATAATCATACCTAAACCACTTTATTCATTATTATATTTATATTATAAATAGATAATTTTAATTTTCGACAAAAAATATTAGATTAAGTTTTTAAAATTAATAATAGTGATTAATGTCAAATCATGTTTAAGTAGGGACTAAACTATAATATTATAGGTCCAAATGACACATAAACTTGTAAAACCCCCATTGAATTTCATATTTTTTTTATAAACCTACCCTTATGTGTTTTGGTTGAATTTCTATAGTTTTTTTGTTAAATACATGTGTAATCCTACATTGTTTTCAAGTATTCCAAGTGACTCGTTTTCCATCCCTATAAACATCCACCACCTCTCCCACTTCTTCAAACCCATAAAACAGAATATGTTAGGACAATATATGACAAATTAAATTGTATTCATATCTATTTTACTCATATATTCCTCGACTTTCTCAGAAAGAAATCCAATGAATCCTTTTGGAAAAAACCAATAGGAGTAACCTGATTAAGAGATAACATCTTATCTCAAACTCTTTTATTTTACAATTTTCTACCAAATACTCCACTATTTTTATTACATTGGTTTTAAAGGAAAAATTATATTAAATAAAATAGGTTTTTTATTCAATGGTTTTTATATATACTTACACATAAATCCATATAATGGGTAACAAAAACACTGTTTATGTGTATGACAAACTCCCGCCTCACTAAACGATGATTGTTCATTTCTCTTTTACCACATATAATGGGGGAATTTATGACAAAAAATGTGTTTATATATTCAATATGTTCTATTTATTTTGTCTCTATGATTATTTAATTAATTTACAAAACCTATCATTTTACTTTTCATTTGGTGTAAATACGATAATTTTGTTTGAGGGGGTGGGACTACCACCCCCTCAAAGCGGCGTGATTTGTTCATGCACTACAATTAATTTATTAATTATGGGTTTAGTGAATATATATGGTATATATGATAAAATAATTATACGATAATTGTAATAAATATACACACACACATAAATATATATATATTCATATTTATATATATATTTATACTTATATTTATTTTATTTTCATTCATTCAACATAACTATTAAACGAAAATAGCGTTCATGCATATGTAGGGCCTACCATGTCAATGAACGGTGTATTCTATTTCATACTTCTATATTCTATATATTATTATAATTTTTATATAATGAATATAAACAATAATAAACTCATGGTATAAATTCTATAAATCAAGATATATGTATAAGGACCAATGATAAAACAAATTAAGGCACATGTGAAAAAAGTTTATATTTCCCAATATGAAACCTTAACATAGAATTGATAACAAGTGGGTTATATAAAGTTATAATAAAACCATATATGGTATTCTAATGAATAATATGGTTATTTTATAGATGTATAATATTTTTTTTATAATATAGGATTTTTAATGATTATAATGAGAGTCAAGACACATGGTAAGAGAATTTCATATCACTTTTTATTTATAGGAGAGTTTATTTAAGAGTATTATTTTAAGTAACCATGTGGTAAGAGTTTGTTGAAAAAAACTCATTTCTTTTAGAGATTTTAAATGACTAGGAATATTTTTATGGAATATTATGATCCAAATGTAACATATACTCATGAGATTACTTATCCAACATTTTATCAAGATATATCCATTAATTAGTACCATTTTCCCACTATTTTGTGCTTGAGAAAATTAAGATATTATTTATAATAAAAATATGATTGTATATCTTTCTCTAATTGGAAATCTATTTTATTAAAAAAATGTTTTCAAAAATGATTTCAAATGTTTTCAATATTATTCTATAATTTTTTATAGAATAAAATTTTTCAAAATTATATAATGTTTCCTTTATAAATTTTCAAGGTATTTTCTATGAAATCTATTTTCAGATGGTTTTATGCATTAAAAATTATTTTTTTATAGAAGAAATAATATTTTCCTAAAGAATGTTTTTTGAATGATATTTCAAAATTATATTATATTTAAGATTAAATATATTGATATTACTCATCCCTTTCATAGAAATTGTCTAAAGGTTCCATTCATATTCATTATTTGAATGGGTTATGAATGTTGTCTCGTTATTTATGAAACTGATTTGTCTTTCATGGGTTATATGATTATGAATCTAGTTTCTCTTTTATGAGTTATATATTTATGAAATATTTTTCATTTCCATGAGTTATATTCTTTTGAAACAATCTACTTGTCCTAGGTTAGAGGTTAATAAAATTATTATGAAATCTATCCATTTTACATTAGTTATGAGCTTATGAAATGTTAATGATACCCTCTTGATTTCATGGGATATGATTATTTTTTATAAAACCCATCTTTTTTATGGTTCATGATATAATTAAAATTGAATTTTTCTTATAGCACATGTATGTATGATTTTGTTATGTGACGAGTGGGACTTATATCTCCCCAAATGAATGGGGTAGTGATAAACATTTTATGAGTTTAAAGGCTACATGGGAGGAAATCCAAAAGTAAAAACAAGATATTAAATAGATCTAAATTCCAATCCCCAAACAATAGGGTATACTGAAGAACATCCCAACCCCAAAAAAGAGGGTATACAAGAGGAAATCCAAAGACCAAAACAAGAGGGTATGGGGGAGGACATCCCAAGGACAAAAAAAGAAGGTATACAAGAGGATATCCCTGGCCCAAAATAAGATTGTACTAGGGAGGTAATCCCAATCTTGAAGGAGGTATATGGGTGATTAACCCAATAAAAACCTGATACAAATACCTTGGAATTCCACCTTGACATAGGGTATTTATTTTCTTATGTTTTTTTGAACAATTCCATGTTTTATTCCTATGTTATAATTTCAAGGATTATGTTCCTTTTTATATTATGATTCATGTATTATGATATACCAATATTTATTATGACCTCTAAAATGTAGGGTATTCTCTTAAAATTTTATTATCATGTTCATTAACGTTTTGTTTATGTCATGCTTAAGCATTTCCTTAATTTACCCATACTAAGAATCTGAGCTCATGCTTTTCTTATCATTCCTTTCCCCATGTTATGAAGAAAGTTGTTGGGAAGAAGTACTAAATTTATAGATCTTTATAGATGTTTTTTAAAAACACTCAATTGGAAAAAATATTTTTATCCATAATTCCAAAGACACTAAACTATTACGGTTTTCAGGAATGTAATTTTTTAATGTACTTAATATTCATCTAAAATGATGTAATATCAATTTATATTATGCCTGAGTCATTATACATGGTCTTTTGATGATATAAAGATATATTGGACAGGGGGGCTTGGGAAGAGTATTGGGTATAAACTGGAAAAGGGTAAAATCTTGAGAGTTTTGAGGAAAAGAGGTGGTGGGGGATGGCATTTATAGTGGTGGATATAGGTTTTTTCTCATTATTATATTTATTAGTGTATTATTTTTTCTCAAAACTATGAATAGTTTCTGAATTGTTAATAAATATATTAAAATAATAATGGAGTTTTTGAGGTTTGGGGATTACATAATCATTACATTGTTTATGACTCCATAATTCGTGTATATAGCTTTTATTGTAAATTATCATACTTCACTACTCATAAAAACTTGGGTATTTTATAATAATCTCAAAAAAAATTACCCTAACCATTTCTCAATGTAAATAATTCAAAAATAAACTCCATATAATGAAAATATTTTTATAAACACATGTATTTTAATTTTTAATTAATATGATAATTTACATAGAAAATACAGATTTTGAAATTATAATTGATTTATAACACTTAAAAAATTATTCAAGTTCTCTTAAAATCAAAAGATATAAAAAATTATTAATAAATTTTATGAAATTATATTTTCTATTAAATTATTAAATTAATCAGTAAAAGTAAATTAAATATTTATGACATCAAAAAATATCGACTGTTAATTAATAATTTTTTTAACATTTATTTATATAGACTATGATATAATTATACCATAAATTAATTTATATGATTCCTAAATTTTATTTATATATGCATGGGTGAGGTTACTATATATTTGCTCAGTTTACTATTCATATATGTCATATGATAATTATTAAGTTCAAATGACTATTTCCTCGGTATAGGTTCCTTATTCTTGAAATACAACTTATTTCATTAATTATTCTTTTATAAAATTTTTAATATAGTCTATAAGTGATTTTATCTGATTTATACTTTGTGAAATCAATATAAGAAGGGAGAAACTAAATTAATAAATCTTCTGGCTGTTACAATCTCATGATGACTCCCACATCTTATATTGTGGTGAGATCAATGTTGATGGTGATGAGACCTTTAATGAGTCTCCTATAAAGATCCAAGACTACTATGAGAAGGGTTTTCACAGATTTTTTATTCCCTTTGTTTGTGGCATGTGGTAGAATGGGGTCATGTAGGAGATTATCTAGGAACATGAGTCATAGATATGCGTTATATATGCATATCTATTTGATGTTTAGCTATTCCCTTTTAAAGTTTTTCATATTGTGGTCATTGACATTTTCTGTTCTTGTGATAGATTTCTTTGATTCCTTGTTGTTTCATTCCCTATTTTAAGAGGTATCTACCTCATGACATTTATTGGGATAATTTTTGTGTTTTTTTCATAATTTCATGCTAGTTCCTCTAGCAATGTGGTTAAGCTCATGTAGTGGAGTGAGCCTTTACAGGTATCTCAAGGGGTGGATATTTGGATGACCTCTTTCTATTTACTCTATAGTTTGGTTTGGATTATCAAGAATGAGAATGTTTTGGGTGGTAAATAATGTGAGGGCTAAAATATTCTTGGATCTTTCCTTTGCATGTTCCTAAGGCTTGTAGTGCTCGGAGGGGGAATATAGGAAGTTTGGAAGAGTTTGTGTTCTATGAACTAGGGGCATGGGATTTTCATGGCGTGGAAGTGGATTTCATACCTTGTTAGTCAATTTCAAGACCTGAATGAGGTTTTCACACCTTTTATTATTTTGGGGTTTGAAAAATAATATAAAATTTAAATAGTGACTGATCATTGGTGTTTTCTAGATCCATTAAATAGTGACTGATCTGTGGTATTTCATATTTGATCTGCAGTGACCCGGGTAGATCCAATGTGTGATTTTCCATCGTTTTTAGTGGTTTCTCATTTTTTGGTCTCATCTTCCTCCCATAATTCACGCCATTCTATAGATTTTTCTTACCCATCGTTCTTATAGGGATTTATTGGTTGTTGGTTGGTATGATTGCACCATGAAAGCATTGGGTGGATTCATTTCTTTTATGAGGGGTGATCGGAGATCGGTTGCATGGTTAGTTCTAATTAGAATTACGTCTACAACCTTTTTTGGTAGGGGATTCATTTATTCACTATTTATTTATGAGTAATTATAGATTTTACATGATTTTTTCCCTTGTATCACAATGAAATTATCATAAAATGAAATGAACTACATTAAAGAATTGGTATTGATCGTAGAGTATGTTGCTGCTTTTTTTCATGATAATGGTTTGCCTCTTGTTATTCTAGATAGCGTGATATCTATGCCATTCCTAGATTAGCATGTTTTTCTTTATGGAAATTTGTAAAGAATATAAATCCATAAATAATTGATAAATAAATTGATAATGAAGATAAAGAGTCTTTTTTAATTAATCCCATTGTTGTTCTAATTTAATGATAATAAAATTTATTCTTGTGTGAATGTTTAATTGAATTGGAAAATGAACACGAAGACTTGATGATATGATAATTAAAGGCATGTTAAATTAATTTATTAATTAATATATGAGACCTTGAGATATATTTTTTCTTATGTTTCTCATAGTCTAAACCTTTGAATAAGGAATTAGTTGATATGAGATGTAATTAGAACCAGATGTGTGATAAAATATAATGAATTTATAGGTCATGAGATTCCCATTTTATTTTAAATTCCTTGTTCTTTATACTTTAGATTCATGATAGATCCTTGTTTTTGATGGATGGATCACTCACTTTAGGTCCAATAGCCTAGTTTCTATGTTTTATTCCTAGTAATTTTGATGGGATGTGAGCATAGGAGGGATGATCCAAGAGAGATGTTGTGGTGTATGGGTTAGAGAGGACTAGATTCGATATGAGATAGGGATTGCTAATCCAAGTGGGTTTTATGGTATGAAAAGATGGGAGTCCCAGGTTGGTGGTTGAAGTTGACATATGAAGTGGTGAGATGCATCATTATATGAATGTGGGTGGAAAGGAGGACACTAGAGATTGTTGGACATGTTGAAGTTGGTATTACATGTTGTTATAAAATATGGATGCGTGTTTGAATCTTTTTCTTTGTTGGTGGTTAGTTTTTTTGTTTATCTTCTTTCCTATACCCACTGTTAGAGGTGTATGGATGTGTTTTTTAATCTCTTTCCATGAGACATAAATATAGATAGTGTACTCCTCATTCCTTCCATGTTTAGCTCCTCATGTTAAGACGACCATACATTCCTACTTTACGTATCAATGAATCGACTGGTAGATCATATACTCACTATGTTGAGCCCCATATGTTTGCGTATATTATAATGTTTTCCTAGAGTACCTAGTGATATTTAATTCCTTTTTTTTAATAAATGAATAAATTTTTAACCCATGAGGTAGATTCTTACTGGGATGAAATATTGAGGTTATAATTCTATGTCGTGGAATCAGATTGCATATGAATAAAGGGAGTGTAACATTATTGTAATTCTAACAACATTTAATGTGTAGAATGATAATTGTTAATTAATGGTTAAATAATTAATTAATGTAAATTGAAACTGGTGAAAAGAAATAACATAACTTACTGTATCTCTTTAAATGGTTTTATACTTATAGGATATCTCATTTTAGCAGTGGCAGTCGTGAGTCCAAGAGACATTAGTTGAAGTTGTTTCTGATACTAGGATATTCTCATAGTGTGGTGTTGAGCTATATTAAAAAATATACTTTTTTGTTTCTAAATGAAAATCCACCTTATTAGTTAGGGAAACTAACACCCTAGGTATTTTGAGATGTGTGGTTTCTTTCCCCAATATCCCAGTCAGAGAATAGATGGTTGGCTACCCCATTTTTTCCCACATTCTTCTATTGGTAGTTACTTGTACTGGTATGCACAATAGTTAATTTCTCCCATATATATGTGTATATGGATGAAAGGTCTTGTGTGAATTTCAAATACATGTATTCTAGATATAGTTTCTTATTGACTACAATTTGTGTAATATGTATATAATGTGATGGCTTGAGGATCCATAATCTGTGTATGGGCTGTGATAGCATGAAGTATAGTACCTGAAATATGATACATATTATGTGGGTTGTGGTGGCTGCTAGGAACTACTAGGTAACATTTGGTTATGTTGATGTGGTGGTTTGTTTCATGAGGTTCATGTTTTGGTGATATGCCTAGGTGTAAGTGTTCTAGACCTTTAGAGATATATACTCAAGATGTGCAATGTTATGGCGTAGAATAAAACTAATAAGGAAGATATAGTGGGGTACCCTTGATATTATTTTTTATATTATATGATCATGGATGTGATACTTATTTAGAGTATCCATGTTGTGTTTCAGAATATAGACTACATGATTAGGTGACTAATTAGTTTAACTTGTTGCTCGTCGTGCTTTAGATTAATTTCATTACCTTTTTTATGAGAGGCTATAGATATAATCCTATTGAGTATACTATTATATTCTCCCTAAATATATATAAACTATTTTTTAGGTCATTTGGTTATGTTTGGAGATCAGGATGGTAACTACTAGCTTGGGGATTTGTAGAAGATGTTTGGGCTTTGTGGTCACTGACATCCTTACATTCTTTTGACACTTACAATTTTCTATTTCAATTGTAGTAGATCTTTCATGAAATTACATTGTGTACTTTTGTTTATTTTATACTATATTCTGCGAAGGATTTTATTTGTTTCTATCTTATATTTCTCCTCCTCATGTGTTTCTCTTAGAGGCTAATTCCTCTCATCAACGTGTTTATCAATCCCTCGGTACTAGTCACCAACTCAGGGCCAACTTGATGTGCCACTCAGGGGGTCATTATATATCTTCTCCCACTACCAAGACCAAAGGGGAAAAATTGTAGGGAGTGGTTCATGACACAAATATAGAGTTGGAGACCTTAGTAGAGGAGGATGTAGCGGTAGTGGCCGAGGTACAGGAGCATATGAAGCACTTGCATGAAAATAATTAAATTAGTTGGGAAAAATACTAGAATGGGGGCCAAATAAATGAGTTGTTTGATAAAAATTGTTGAAAAATGTTAACAAAACTTGTCACATTAGATAAGATTGATTGAACAATATTTTTTGGTTTCTAATTTAAATATATTTTCACCACTAGTTTAAGTTATTTTGTGCACGAATTTATGTAGATAAATTCATTCATAAAAAAACAATCAACTATTTTCCAAACATGTTATCATAGGATACAATTTGATTATTACATTCCATGTAGTATAAAAATAACTAAATTTTTAATGAAAACCCTCACTAAGAACAAACTGAAAACAAAAAAAAATAGATGGAGTTACTTACCAATGTCTTCTTTTATTCACAATGGAGGGGTATTTTAGTGGATCCCATAGTCATTTGAGATTCATAAAAAACCAATCCAATAATAAAAATGGTATATAATCCATCTCAAATGATCAAATAAATATATTTTTAATCAACCAATGAATCCATAAGGTGAATGAGAAAACTATTAGGGGACAACTCGCAATGAGAGATAGTGGTAATCAGTAGGGATAGTGTCAACAGTAACATGACATTAGATGAATAGAAACCACTTTATGAAGAGATACTTAAAATTTAAAAAACCCACTTCAAATTAATCCATGAAGCACACGAAATACAAATGAAAAACCCATGGAAAAATAATCTAGTGGCTTCATTAAAAACTCCAAAAAATAAAGATATAAAAAATTTCATCAATTGAATCATGAATTTATAGAAAATAAAAATACCATGGTTTCTCATTTTTTAGTGGTGGAATTATTTGGTAAATTTCACAATCAATTAGATGCATGATACAAAATCCTAAATTCCTATGAAATACATACAATAAACATTCATTATTCATGTACACAGTCCTCATGAAAAATGAACAATGTACAGAATCCCATTAATAGAAAACACAATAATATTGTCAATATAAAATACATGAGAATACAGATAGTCACTTCTTTATAAAAAAAATATTTATGATATTATGTTAATGTTTTTCCTTACCCAAAATATTGAAATGGATATAATAATATATTGCATGATATAAGAAGACATAATGTATGTACTATATTTTAATATCATTTGGATGATATAAAGGGTTATAAGGATGTTTAATATTATAGAAAGGGTTTAAAAAATTTATATGGGAGTTCATCGCCTTTTGAGAATACATAATGGGAAACCCTAAATATTTTCCCATCAAATAAGGTAAATGGTTTATCTTGAAGTTTTTACTCTCTATGATAGTGAAAGGGAGTGATATATTTTATTATGTTCCATAAAAAATCATATATAAATATTAATTTTAGTTCAATTAGTTAATGAAAATTGGTTTACACTATTAGAAAAAATTACAGGATTAGATGACTTCATCAATAAGGATGATCCAATAATGTACAATGATCATGTTCTCACCAAGGATCATTCAATTATGGTGATGCAATTTTATTTTTTTTCTCTAATGAATTTAAAATTATGGGTCATAAAACTATAGTTTTGTTAGATGAACAATTGTTTTTAATGTACTATAGGATATAAAACATTATGGAATCTACTATATCATCAACAAAAACATGTTGTAACCAAAATGAATCAAATTGTGTGGTTTCAGTTTAATATTGAAACTATATTATATTATTGTTTCATGTTTATTATTAATTTATTTCATAATAATAAGACTAACATAATAATATTTACATTTTATATGTGTATTATTTTTCTCAATTTTAGGTTGTTCTTCTAAATCTACTCTTGCTCAGGAGTGATTTTACTTTGAGGTTACAACTAACATAAAAACAACAAATAAATGAGTGAATAATGTATACAACCATCATGATAACATAGAAAATGTTATCAGATTGAAAAGATAATTTATTATAATGATTAATAAGTAATTTATTACATGTAATTATGATTATCACATAAAACTAACACATGATATGACCATTATAACTCAAAGTCCATGTTTCCTATTTAAATTGACATTTTATTACAAAATTGAACTAACATTCTCAAAACTAATAAAATAGAAATGGATTATTTTTAAAAAATTGGAAATTGATTAATATGGCATCTGGGATATATAGGAGTAATTTTCACTTTAGTTTGACATATGGTGTGAGTGGTATGATTCAATGGGAATCATTTTATTTAAACTTCTCTTTAATTGTTGTAAAAAAGACATCTAACAAAATCAAAATTGATCAAATGCCTTCATATTTTTTTCACTTCAATAAAATGATACTTAAGTCATTTTTGATGTATATGAATCAGCCACACAACAATTTTATACATGAATTTCAATGTATGGGTCAAATTTTCCATTATCAGTTTAAAATTGATATTTTAGTTCAAAAACTACCACCAAATGAAAACTAAGAAAACATTTCTAGATTGTCTTGATATCTTATGAAAATGATTTATAAGTCCTTTTTTATGTGTATAAATAATCCTCATGTCAAATTGACAGATGATGCAACTAGTATGACTCAAAGTGCTTGTTTCCAGTTTAAAATAGAATTTTTTAAAAAATAATAGAGTACTAAAAATATAAAAACCACATTCATATTGTTTTTATACAATAATAAAATGATCAAAATTTCATTTTATATTTGACAAAATTCATTTTTCCTCAATCATATGAATGATGTGATCTTTATGAATTTATGTGCATCTTTTTATTTTAAACTAATATCGATTTTAGTATAAAAGACAAATAACAGACTCAAAATCAAGAAGACGCATTCGGATTATTTTTAAAATATATAAAAATGATCAATATATAATTTGAAGGTCATGGAATTATCATATTTCCAATATGATATATAATTTTTATAGCATTAATCAATATTTCCATTACCAATTTAATGTTGAAATTTATTTCAAAAAGTCTCACTCATTGAAAATAGATCAAACATGCTCAAATTGTCATGATAGTTTATGAAAATTATTTAGAATTCATTATTGATGTGTAGGAATTAGTTTAATATAAAACTGACACATGATGTGACTATTATGGGTCAAATGAGTTTACTCTATTTGAGTTTTTCACTTGGGTTTTTACATATATAGGGTTTTATAAGAACCCAATATTAATTTACCTAGACATTTATTCATTTTTTTTGGAATAATGATTATATTAAGAAACAGACCCCGAAATATGGTATTAGTTTACTACCTTTGAAAACATGGAAATTTAAACACTAAGACATGCATGAGATACACTATCTCCCACTAGGTTCTCCACGATTAGAAAATCACTTTGAAAGATCATATATGAAACATATCTTTATAACATGGGAAAGGAAACAATAAAAGTGGTGACCTTATATGATCAGTAATGAGAAACAAGAGATATGTGTATACATAAACAAGAGAATAATGTTATAAGAATATTATCATAAGATAGAAATATCATTCCTTGCATATCAATGATCACTGAAAGATATCATGGCATACATATTAGTAGTTCATGAGACATGAATCATAAGGGAAAATAGAGCATAGGTTTGGAAATCATAACATAAGAATAAGACAATGAATTTATAAAGATATATAAACATGTAATATCATTACATATAAGTCAAGATTCTTTCTAGAACATATCACAACACTTAATGGAGATTAAACCTACTCGGAATCACAAACCACCTTATTATGGCATAGTCATTTCCTTTGAGAGGATTCGGTTTCCCTATCTTCCAAAATTGGATTGGGTTTCCCCATATTCAATTGGTGGATCAAGTTCCCCATCCCCGCATATAATATTGAGTGTCCCAATATTCGCCTATTAGTTTAGTATTATCTATATTCCCATAGTGTATCAATTTTACCCATATTCAATTGTGGTTCAATCTTGTTTATTTGATTCCCATCATTATATTATAATATATAAATTTTTTCCCTATTCGTTGGAAGGATATATTAGTCCCACCCATCACATAATAAAATCATACATATGTGTTTTACATAATAATAAAACATTCATCATATAAGGACCCAAAAAAGGGGATTGGTTTCATAACATTGTATCATCACCCATGAAATGATATCAGTATCATAACTTTTATCATATCATTACCAATGGAAATAAAAATGGTTTCATAATCATTTCATCACATCATAACCAATGAAAATAAACGGGTATATAAATCATATAACTTTTGGTAGAGGAACATGTATCGTAAACGTCATCCCATCAAAACATAAAAAATTTAAGAAGTAATACAAATATTATTATTGGATCATATCTATAGTAAAGAATAACATTTAACACAATTTTTAATCATATATGGAGAAGGATTTTGAATGTACATGTGGAACATCACTTAAGTTAAATATACTTTCTTCGAAAATCCTTTTCATTAAACCATTTGAAAAATCCATTTCTTATAATGAAATCTTATCATTTCATTTAAATCATTTATTTAGTAAAATATCATTACTTATTTTGAAAAAAAAATTAAAACATAAATCCCTTTTAATATCATTGTGTTGAAAGTAAACTTGAAAAGTTATAAGAGAATATTTTTAAACATTTTGAAACCAATTTTCATTGAAAACATAATGAGAAATCTTGACATTATATTCAATCTATTTTCCTTGAAAACATATAATGGATCCTTAGAAAAAAAAATTAAAGGTTTTTATTTTAAATTACTTTTGAAAACTAAAAATAAGGCTGGAATTACTTTTAATTGATTTCTTGTAAAATAACACATCTAAAATATATAAAAGAACATTTAAAAAAAATTCAAAACACTTTTTAAAAACAAATTTTTATGGTAATCATTTTCTATGAAATAAATATTTAAAATCCAACAAAAATAAATAATATTAGGAAATGATTTCATTTCTATATACCCTTGTAAACTTTAAAGTATAACTCTTTGAAATGGTTGTAATGATGTTTAGTAATTCTGTACATGCCAAACATTCGTTTCACCTTCAACGTTTTGAAAAGTGACTGGATCAGAAAAACACAAGATGATTACATTTAAAAACCATTTTCTTTAAAGATAAAACATGGGGAAAGTTAATTTAAAAAGCATATTGTAATATTAAATTTTTTTATAGAAAACACGGCTTTAAAAGAAGAATGATTTCTAACAAAAATGATAAATAGATTCGTATTTCCATATAAAAAATATTAATTATATTAAGTTTAAAATAGAGGAAAAATGTTACCAATAAATTAATATACCAAGAATATATATTAGAAAAGAAAATTAATTAGTATTCTTGAGATTTGGATAATAATATTTCATCAATGGAAGCATAATCAAAAACAATCTTGATAAATGTTGAGACTATATCAATAAACCACATCCACATTAGTAAATTTGAATCATAATAATATAGAAATAATTTCATAAAATAATGCTTAAAATAGAATTAATATATGTATATTCAAGATATAACATTTAAAATGGTATTATATACACTTAATATAGAAATATAGGTTCATAAGAAGGCATGTGTCTCAAATAAGGAAAATTGAGATGAAATTACCTTACTCAATTTGTAACTATTGAACCATAAAACAAATTATAGAAATATCATTAAAAACGTAAATTCAAATTAATTTAATTATACATATCCTCGAGTACATCAATCTTATGTAAACAAAAAAATTATTAAATTTGAGGTGAACATGTCTTGTGTCTCAAAGAAAATAAAAGTGAGATGAGAAAACTAATACCTTAATTATTAATTGCCACATGTGTCTTTATCATCATGAATTATAAAATTATCTTAATTATTTAATTTATTAATTACATTTTTCAATTTTTTTTACTTTTACTTAAATTTTTATAATTTTGTATACAACTATTTAAGCAGTTATTCTTACATCAGTTGTTTTAACCCAATTAATTTCATGTTTTAAAATGACTTTGGTATGTCAAAAATCATGAAAGGGGTCCTTATAAAAATATTTCCATAGTAATGATCATGAAATAACTTTCATATTAATACAAAAATTATACATTTAAAACAAATCATTGAATACGGTTATAAAAAAATGAACCAACTTTACAATCATGAAGACGGTAGTCCATGTGTGTGCATGAGTAAGGTTCCAGTTATTCAATGATCATTATGGAAAGATGTTAATAAACATTATAAATCTTTAGAGATTTAATTATAAAAAAATAACATGTTATTTATTTATAAATACTTATATATGTAAATCTTGTGATGTAAAAGGAATCACATCAGGTCGAAGAGGTGGTAATCCACATATCCACGAGGGACGTTATCACATTTTTTGTGTGTGAAATGGGTAAAAATGATATATTATATTCATAGGAAGTAAATTGTGTCATTAATAACATATAAATGTCATTTATTTAAATTTTTTTATTAAAATCATCTGTTATATGTTCCATGTATAATGTGAGTGAATCACACCGCTTTGAGGAGGCGGTAGTCCACAAATCCACAAATGTTGTTACCATATTTACACAAAATGGAACAAATGAAATTTAATACTGTATAAAAAATAAAAAAAATTATTAATACAACATTAATGTCATATATATGATATTAAGATGGTGTTCCAGTAATAATTACTAACCATGATAGGATGGAATCGAAAAAATGAACAACATCGTTTCGTGAGGCGTAGTTCATTGTGCACCAGAATAGTAAGTTCATTACCCATCAGATGGATGTGTATGTAAGTTTTTATTTAGACCATATAATAAATAATTATAAGTATATTTGTTATAATTTTATTATTATTTAAATTTGGGATAATAATATTTTATGTCGTGGAGAATGAAAATAAAATAAATGATCTTGAGGATGGATGTTACCTCTTATTTGGGAAAATAATTTTTTTTTCACTAAATGTATTACATTAAATAATTTAATCACAATGGATGGATTATGGGATGAATTTATAGATTCATTGAGCCAATTTTAAAAGAATTTGGGAAAAAAATAATATTAGATGTGTGAATAAGTTGGATAAGAGAGTGCCTTTTTATAGTAGAGGAGGAGTGGCATTCTTGTAATTTTTTGAAAAGGGAATTCCACCAACTTTTTGAACATGAAAATTGGATCTAATAATGTACCTAATTTCATAAAAGGGAATATATGGTATAAATATTACCATAAAATATCTTCTGGGCAATTTTATTGGTCATTATGGGTTTTAATATTAAAAATTAGTCCATTGTTATGTTAAATTTTCAATTAATGGTTGTAATTAATTTTATTCACGTTCACTAATATTTTTTTTATCAAAAACAGATTATAATATTTTAAAAATTACATTTTTTATGAATATGGAATCCATTTTTCAAAATTCCATGCTCAGAAGTGTCAGAAATTAATTTAAATGTAATTCTGCAGATAGGACATCGAAGCAAGTTTTTAAAGTAAAATATTAAAATGTAGGTCATTTTTTTTATCCAATTTCAAAGTGAAATATATTCAAATGAAATAAATTGGTTTAGATTATTGATAATGTTTATAAATTAACTTAAAATAAAATCAATGACATAATTTAACTTTGAAAATGTATTAGATAAAAAAATTGAATTAAAATTCAGTGTTTTTCACTATTAATAAAAACAATTAAACCTCATAGAAAAATACAAAAAATTCTCCCAACGATAATTTTTATGTTAAATTTATAAAATGAAGTTTATATTTGACATATAAAATTTATAAAAGTTCCAAAAATTTAATTTAAAATAGGTTCTCCATTAAAAGGTATTAAAATTACATTTTAGAAGAATAAATCTATTCATTCATCAAATTGTATTTATTAATATTGTATACCTGTAAAATATATTATGTATCGCCCCGACCCCAGTTACCCAGTGTCGGTGCATTATTGTGTAACATTGGCATGATCATAAAAGATCATGTCCCGAAAGACCGATTAGTTTAGTATCCTTGAAAACAGTAGATACATTCATAAGTATTACATTACATCATAAAGTAAAAAAAACTACAACAACATCTTGTATTAATATCCCCTCTTACTATCCCTACAGGTCTTTATAATATACTTCTTCACATCCTAGAAAAATCAAAACATTGGAATGGGTGAGCTCAGATGCTCAGTAAGGATAACAATACAGCAGAGACTTTCATAAATAAATATAAACATTTAATGCAATGTATAACTAAAACATAATCCATTTAAACATGAACTTCAACATAATATGGAAAAAGTAAAATTAGGTAATTCCATTTACTTATTCACATGGATATTCTACTGGTCGAATAATCACATGCAATATCAATAACCACTTTCATAATGATGGAATGCATAATGCCAGACTATCATAACCATGTAGCCAAGGCCTCGTGCCAAGACTACAAATAATATTTTGTCAAAGCCTTATGCCAAGACACTAGTTTGTCTCATGAGACCTCCCGATACATCGAGGAGCTACAGCGAGCTCCACCCGTCACTTATTAAGTCCAATCCATTCCTCATATGAACAGGTTTAAACATATCATAAACCATAACATAATTGTATCACATAAAACATGCATAAGATTTACACACATCAATCAAAAGATATCAATACAACACATTGATATAATAAAAACATTATCAAAACCATTTTCAATACCAAAATAAAAGAAAAGTGAAACATGGTATTTATTTTTGTTTTAAACAAATTTATGGCTTATAGTGGAAGCCGAAACTCAAATAATAGTCACAGTGGCGGAGAAGTCGTTTTCGCCGCATACGTAAGAAAAAACATTCCTTTTGTCGTTTAGTAAAAATTCTTCGTATAAAAAGATTCCTTTTGAATAAAAGTAAAAGTCAAAGGGGTTTATACATCGTATAAATGAAAGTTGTGAATAAAACCAAAATATGCCTCAATGAATGGAGATTGAGATGAAGTCCCTTACAAATATAATTTTTAAAATAAAATTGATCTATTATGTGTATTCAATATATGTACAAATAAAGAACATTTAAATACAAGATAGGACATAATAATATCATGACATAATTTTAAAGTAGGAGATTGACCCAAAGAATGGAAATTGGGTTAAGAAGTTCCCTTACCTCGTGTCCGACTTGACCCGATCGTTCTTTAACCTCTTCAATAATAAATTAGAGTTAATTTATTTTTTCTTAAGAAACTTTAACATGTTCATTATTCCTTTTATATCACTTATTACCATTTTATTAACATTATGTAATTATTTAAGTTAATAACGGTCATTTTGTCGATCTTTGGTACTTGAGTCAAAAATAACCTTCTTATAATTACAAGTTGTTCATGTGGTGAAATATCCATTATATCCAGAATTATATTCCTGATGTAGATATCATATATATCATATATATCCAGTATATACATGCATTTATAATATTACATAACATTTAGAGGTAAGAAATGAAATGCACCGTTCATAGAGAAGGTAAGCCGTACGAACGCATGAACGCTACTTTCATTTATATTTCGTATTTAATGGAATGAAATTATTTTTATATAAAGTTATACTATAATTCCAATATAATATAATGTATAATACCATTTAATCATTCCTTTATACATCCCACATATGGCATTAACGATTCAAATCACTTTGAGGGGGCGGTAGTCCGCACTTCCTAAAATGAAAATATCGTGTTTACCCATAATGGAAACCATAATGTTATGCCATAAATGAAAAATACAGAAGCATAAGTAATAAATAAACATATTATATATCATATAAAAATATAGTGAAATCTTAATGGCCACCTTTGAAGGTGTTATATGAGTGTTGAACAATCATCGTTTCGTGAGGCAGAAATTCTCCATCCACAGAAACAGTATGTTCTTTAACCATTAGATGTAGGTGTGTGTAAGTGTAGCTAGAATAATTCTTATAAAAACATCTTAGTATATTGAGGATACTGGTGTTGTTATAAAAGAAATGAATAAAATGATTTTAGGGTGTTGGAACGCAAAATAAAACATAAGAACACAAGAGAAAACACTACCTTTAAAATTGGTAACTCTTTTTGATTTCAGCTCAAAGGATTCCTTGGAAAGTCTTCTGCCCAACGTGAGGCTTCTAGGAGTAAGATTGGAATATTTAAAGACAAAATGGGCAGGGTTTGGCCTAGCCAAAGGCTTGAGTGATGTGGGTAAGGTGGTAGTGGTGGGGGCCTTTTATAAGAGGAGATGAGGGGTACTCTTGGAAAGTTATAAAAGGTTACTTTATTATAAAATGCTTTTCAGATTTAAAAGGTACCAAAATTATAATTTCGAGGATAAGGTGATAAGAGTTCTAAATCCACCCATCCAATAGTTTTTTGACATGTTTAAGTCTTATATTTTACATTATCTTTTCATTTTATTTAAATCGTTAAATAATGAGGTAATCGATGCATCATCATGGTGTCATAAATAATTTAATTTATATAATGTCTAAAAATTATAAAAAAAATATCATTATGTAGGAAATGGTTTTATATTTCTAATTAATATTTATAGTAAATAATATGACTTGTATAACCCCATCTAAATATTTATTTAGTAAAACAACTCATGTTTGTGAAATTTTTATTTTAACATTAAATAATAAGTTTTTAATGTCATTTTCCTACCAAAGTGGCTCCATGGGGTCCCCAAGATGACCCATGGAATTTCATGGTCTCCCATGACTCATCCAATAGGGGTATGACTAGTGTAAAGGTATTTTCATATTTTTATAATATCATTTTTACGTTAAATATCACTAATTACCTTTAATGGCGATTAATTAAACTTAAAGGTTACTATTCACCAAAAATTGTTTTCATCCCATTGAAACCAATTTTACTTCCTAATGAAAACCATTTATGTCCAATTTTTGAAAATCAAATCACAGAAGTTGTAATGTTTCGTTTAAATGAAAAATCAGTTTTTTAACTACCACTTAGTGGTTTCACTATTCATCAAAAATTGAAGTTTTTCAGAACAATGCCAAAATTTCACCCTAAGATATAATTGATATTCCGAATTCAAAAATGATGACAATTTTACAAAATTACAAACATATAAGTTGCATTATTTAATTTTATAATTAATTCTCGTTGTCACAACAAATAGCGTGTTTTTAAGAATCAATATATATCAAAAGATTGTCAATTGTTTATGTCAAATTTCAAAGTGAAATTAATTCTAATGACCACCATTGGATAAGATTTTAAAAATATATTCTAATTATACTTTAAAACCACTAAATAGTATAATTTATCACTATAAATTATTTTTATTAAAAAGTTGTTTTTAAGTATTTTTCACTATTCATAAAAAATTGGATGTTCTTAGAAAAATACCAAAAATTCAACATAGGCTAATTTCGATATTCCGAATCCAAAAATGAAGTCCATTTTCAAATATAAAATATATATAATTTAAAAAAGTGGTTATTATTATTCATAATGGCAATTTTGATTGGTCGTGGTGTGTTAGAATCTCGAACATGCGTACAATGCAAGCTATTGCATTACTGAAAGAGAACTGTATCGTGGAAGCTCGGGGTGTTACATTCTTCCCTCCTCAAATAAATTGTGTCCTCGCATTTTGAAATTTTTTTTTCAAAATAAAAGGTTGAAAATAGAATATACCTTTGTGGAAAACCACATCAGAAATAAGGTTAATAAAATTTAAACTTAATAAGAGGGAAGGGAACTGGAAAACGTCACCACCAAATTATGATCTCGATTAGGAGAACATTGGTAGAAATTAGACACATATAATTGGTGAAAAAACATAAATATTTTTTGGGAGTTATTGAGGTCATCAATCCAAAACAAGTGTAAAATTGAGCGCCTCAAAGACTTAAATCTATTTTGATTTATAATATTACCACTTCAACAAGACATAAGTTATTAGGATAACACATTTTTTTATTTAATATCCCTTTACTAAAGATTAAGAATTAATTTATTCATAGAATTAGAGATAGGTATGTATATATATATTCTTGATAAGTAGAGTTTCAACCTTCAACTAATTTCTACCACAAACTCATCTTTCACTCAAAAATATTATATTTATCATAATCGTAAAATATTAACAAATACCATTTAGATTAGGAAAACTATTTTGTAATAACTAGGGACTTCATGTAGGATAGTGGTAGGTAATAAAGGCTTATCTCACTATGGTTGTGGGTTCAATTCCTATAGCTTTGTCCGACGCGACGGGTTATCCCCCGAACTATAGGTTGTCCTTTTTCCTAAAACTATAGTATTATAATATTCCAAAAATAATATTCAGAAATGTTTTATCCTTAAAAAATAATATCAAAGGTTCAACTTAATCCATTCCAACCATTATAGTTCTCCAAAATACTTCTGTCAAACTCACAGTCCAAATTTTATAAGGAAGGTAAACATAATGAAGATCCTTTTTTCTGCGTAACAACATGTGAACACCTTCATCATGTATTCTTTTAAAACACTGAAACATCCTTAATTACCATAAATCCTTATTGATTACATTCATGATCCCTTATTCCTTATATAATACTAGATATACACCTTTTATCCAAAAATGTATACAAATCATTAATCAGTTTCAAGGAAGTTACGAATATCCAATATAATTTATCCAAATCAATCATGTATTATTCCAAAATCACTATCTCAGTATCAGAACCATATTATGATTTATATTTCTCTCAACCATATATTTTCCAAAAATTTAACCTACTATGGCGTCACTTTTCTTGGTTCCACAAAATCTCAAGTCCTTGATGAAATAGTACTGCAGTACAATCCTTATATACTCCAGAATTATTATAAATAGTACATCATTGATACAACACTCAGATGAAAAAATTCTTTAATAACAACATAAGAACTCTAATCATTACTCCTCATCTGTGGTAGTATCATAACTTGATTATTATCAAATAACATCATTTTGGACATACTCTAATGATTTGGTCATTGGTTTGCGTAGTGTCCCCACTCCTTGCAGATGAAGCATTGTGCACTTGAAACCTTTTTCTTACCCTTGTAGTCAGGCACTTGGTGTCCTTTTTCTCCACACTTATAACAAACTCACATTCCCTTCAGGCAAGTTCCAAGGTGTCTCTTCCCACAGTTATCACATATTGGAAAATTCTTTTTTCCCTCATCCCTTTATCCATCATTCTCTCTTCCATCCTTTTATTCTCTTTCTTCCCTTCAAAACCATAAGACTCCGAGAGTTCATTACTTATCTTATTAACACATGATACAATTTCTTCATATGTTGAGAACACATGGGAGACTATTTCCCTTCTAAATGTTGGCTTAATACCGTGAAAGATATGATCCTTCTTACTCTTTGGATCATAGGTATTGATGGAGTTCACATTCCTTCTACAGGGCGCCATTTCTATACAATGGCATAAACTAGGTTAGTTTATGAATTGAAATGAATAACTCTAAAAATGTAAAATACTTAATGTAAATTCAACGGTTTATGGATATAATCCATATTCATAAAAAAAATTCTTTGAGGAAGTATATACTCATAAACCCTTCATAATGGTTTGTAAAAAAATGAGAAATATCTTAAGTATATCCCATGGGAGTGTTGTAACCAAGAGTGCAGCAAGGCCCGTTGTCATTCACCAGTTCTCGTTCGAGTCTAGCTTAAAGCGGTGTTTTCGGTTTTTACCCCTAGGTACATCTGTGCCAGAGCCGCCTCTACCTGCTCGTATCTTGACAGGGATGTATTGCTCAGAAAACTGAAAAAATCTCTATAATACCAAAATTATAGGAAGTTTTTCTATACTAATCCTCAAAGTCTATCTTTAGGTTATGTGCTCTAATCAGACTTTACATAAATATAGCTTCCAAGGTTAGTATTAAACTTCCTCTGATACCAACTATAATGTCCCGACCCCAGTTACCCAAAGTCGGTGCATTATTGCGTAACATTGGCATTATCACAAAAGATCATGTCCCGAAAGACCAATTAGTTTAGTGGCCTTGAAAACACTAGATACATTCATAAGTATTACATTATATCATAAAGTAAAAAAAAACTAGAACAACATATTTTCTTCATATCCCCTCATACTATCCCTGTAGGCCATTTATAATATACTTCTTCACATCCGGGAAAAATCAAAACATTGGAAGGGGTGAGCTCAAATGCTCAGTAAGGATAACAATATAGCGGAAGCATTAATAAATAAACATAAACATTTAAGGCAATGTATAACTAAAACATAAGACTTTTAAACTTGAACTTCAACATTATATGAAAAAGTAAAAAGAGATAATGACATTTACTTATTCACATGGATATTCTACTAGTCGAATAATCACATGCAATATCAATAACCACTTTCATAATGATGGAATGAATAATTCCAGACTATCATAACCTTGTAGCCAAGGCCTCATTCCAAAAATACAAATAATATTTTGTCAAGGCCTTGTGCCAAGACACTTGTTTGTCTCATGAGACCTGCCGATGCATCAAGGAGCTATAGCGGGCGCCACCCGTCACTTATTAAGTCCAATGCATTCCTCATATGAACAGGTTTAAACATATCATAAACTATAATGTAATTGTATCACATAAAACATGCATAAGATTTCCACACTTCAATCACAAGATATCAATACAACACATTGATATAATAAAAACTTTATCAAAACCATTTTGAATACCAAAATAAAAGAAAAGTAAAACATGGTATTCATTTTTGTTTTAAACAAATTTATGGCTTATAGAGGAAGCCGAAACTCAAATAATAGTCATGGCGGCGGAGAATTCATTTTCTTCGAATACGTAAGAAAAAACATTCCTTTTGTCGTTTAGTAAAAACGCTTCATATAAAAAGATTCCTTTTGAATAAATGGAAAAGTCAAAGGGGTTTATACACCGTATAAATGAAAGTTGTGTATAAAACCAAAATATGCCTCAATGAATGGAGATTGAGATGAATTCCCTTACAAATATCATTTTTTAAATAAAATAGATCTATTATGTGTATTCAATATATGTACACATAAAGAAATTATAAATACAAGATTGGACATAATAATATCATGACATAATTTTAAAGTAGGAGATTAACCCAAAGAATGGAAATTGGGTTAAGAAGTTCCCTTACCTCATGCCGGACTTGACTCGATCGTTATTTAACCTCCTGAATAACAAATTAGAGTTAATTTATTTTTTCTTAAGAAACTTTTACATGTTATTTATTCCTTTTATATCACTTATTACCATGTTATGAACATTATGTAATTATTTAAGTTAATAACGGTCATTTTTTCGATCTTTGGTACTTGAGTCAAAAATAACATTCTTATAATTACAAGTCGTTCATGTGGTGAAATATCTATTATATCCAAGAATTATATTCCTGATGAAGATATCAAATATATCATATATATCTAGTATATACATTCATTTATAATATTACATAACATTTAGAGGTAAGAAATGAAATGCACCGTTCATGGAGACGGTAAGCCGTACGTACGCATGGATGCTACTTTCATTTCTATTTCATATTTAATGGAATTAAATTATAATTATATAAAGGAATAATATAACTCCAGTATAATATAATGTATAATACCATTTATCCATTCTTTTATACATCCCACATATGGCATTAGCGATTCAAATCACTTTGAGGGGTGGTAGTCCGCACTTCCTAAAATGAAAATATCGTGTTTACCCATAATAGAAACCATAAAGGTATGCCATAAATGAAAAATAAAGAAGCATAAGTAATACATAAACATATTATATATCATATATAAATATATTGACATCTTAATGGCCTCCTTTTAAGCTGTTATATGAGTGTTGAACAATCATCGTTTCCTGAGACAGAAATTCTCCATCCACAGAAACAGTATGTTCTTTAACCATTAGATGTAGGTGTGTGTAAGTGTAGCTAGAATCCTTCTTATAAAAACATCCTAGTATATTTAGGATACTGTTGATGTTATAAAATAAATGAATAAAAATATTTTAGGGGTTGGATAAGAAAAATAAAACATAAGAACACAAGAGAAAACACTACCTTAAAAATGGGTAACACTTTTTGATTTGAGATCAAAGGATTCCTTGGGAAGACTTCTGCCCAAAGTGAGGCTTATAGGAGTAATAGTGGGATGTGGAGAGACAAAATGGTCAGGGTTTGGCCAGGAAAAATTCTTGAGAGGTGTGGGTAAGGTGGTAGTGGTGGGGGCCTTTTATAAGAGGAGAGGAGGGGCACTCTTGGAAAGTTATAAAAGGTTACTATATTATAAAATGATTTTCGGATTTAAAATGTCCCAAAATAATATATTTATAGTATAAGGTGATAATAGTTATAAATCCACCCATCCAATAGTTTTTTTACCTTTGTAGGTCTTAGATTTTACATTATCTTTTCATTTTAATTAAATCGTTAAATAATGAGGTAATCACTGCATCATCATGGTGTCATAAATAATTTAATTTATATAATGTCTAAAAATTATAAAAAAATATCATTATGTAGGAAATATTTTTATATTTCTAAATAATTTTTATTGTCAAAATGATGACCTGTATAACCTCATTTAAAAATTGTTTTAGTAAAACAAAGCATGTTTGTGACATTTTTATTTTAACATTAAATAATAAGTTTTTAATGTAGTTTTCCTACCAAAGTTGCTCCATAGGGACCCCAAGTTGACCCATTGATTTTCTCGGTCGGCCATGTCTCATAAAATAGGGGTAGGACAAGTTTAAAGGTATTTTCATATTTTTATAATATCATTTTTACCTTAAATTTCACTAATTACATTTAATCGCGATTAATTAAACTTAAAAGTTACTATTCACCAAAAATTATTTTAATCCCATTGAACCAAATTTTACTTTATAATGACAACCATTTATGTTGGATTTTTTAAAATCAGATCATAGAAGTGGTAATGTTTAATTTAAATGAAAAATCAGTTTTTTAACTACCACTTAATGGTTTCACTATTCATCAAAAATTGAAGTTTTTCAGAACAATGCCAAAATTTCACCCTAAGATATAATTGATATTCTGAATTCAAAACTGATGTCTACTTTACATAATTACAAACATATAAGTTACATTAATTAATTTTATAATTACTTCCCATTGTCACAACAAATAGCGTGTTTTTAAGAAACAATATATATCAAAAGATTGACAATTGTTTATGTCCAATTTCAATGTGAAATTAATTCTAATGACCACCATTGGATAAAATGGTAAAAATATATTCTAATTATAATTTAAAACCACTCAATAGTATAATTTATCACTATAAAGTATTTTGATTAAAAAAGTTATTTTTAAGTATTTTTCACTATTCATAAAAAATTGGAAGTTCTCAGAAAAATACAAAAATTCAACATAGGCTAATTTCGATATTCCGAATCTAAAAATGAAGTCCATTTTGAAATATAAAATATATATAATTTCAAAAGGTGGGTATTATTATTCATAATGGTTGTTTTGATTGGTCGCGGTGTGTTAGAATCTCGAACTTGCGTACAATGCAAGCAATTGCATTATTGAAAGAGAAGTGTTTCGTGGAAGCTTGGGGTGTTACATTCTTCCTTCCTTCAATAAATTGAATCATCGCAATTTGAAAATTTTCTTTGAAAATAAATGGTTGAAAATATAGAATGCCTTTGTGGGAAACCCACATTGGAAATAAGGTTAATAAAATTTAGCCTTAATACGAGGGAAAGGGAACTGGAAAAAGTCACCACGAAATTATGATCTCGATTAGGAGAACATTGGTGGAAATTAGAGACATATAATTGGAGGAAAAAAATAAATATTTTTAGGGAGTGATTGAGGTCATCAATCACAAACAAGTGTAAAATTGAGGGCTTCAAAGCCTTCAATCTATGTAGATTTTTAATATTATCAGTTCAAAAAGACATAAGGTATTAGGATAACACATTTTTTGTTTTAATATCCCTTTACTAAATTTTAAGAATTAATTTATTCATAGAATAATAGATAGTTATATATATATTTATGCTTGACAAGTAGAGTTTCAACCATCAACTAATTTCTATCACAAACTCATCTTTCACCCAAAAATATTATATTTATCCTAATCGTAAAATATTAACACATACCATTTAGATTAAGAAAACTATTTTGTAATAACTAGGGACTTCATGTAGGCTAGTGGTAGGTAATAATGGCCTGTCGCACTATCGTTGTGGGTTTGATTCCTGCAGCTTTGTCCGACGCGACGAGTTATCCCCCGACCTACAGGTTGTCCTTTTTCCTAAAACTATAGTATTATAATATTCCAAAAATAATATTCAGAAATTTTTTAACCTTAAAAATACTATCCAAGGTTCAACTTAATCAATTACAACCATTATAGTTATCCAAAATACTTCTGTCCAACTCACAGTCCAAATTTTATAAGGAAGGTAATGATAATGAAGATCCTTTTTTCCACATAACAACATGTGAACACCTTCATCATTTATTCTTTTAAAACACGGCAACATATTGAATTACCATAAATCCTTATTGAATACATTCATGGTCCCTTAATCCTTATATAATACTAGATATACACCTTCTATCCAAAAATTTATACAAATCATTAATCAGTTTCAAGGAAGTTAAGAATATCAAATATAATTTATCCAAATCAATCATGTATTATTCCAAAATCATTATCTCGGTATCAGAACCATATTATGGTTTATCTTTCTCTCAACCATATATTTTCCAAAAATTTAACCTGCTGTGGAGTCACTTTTCTTGGTTCCACAAAATCTCAAGTCCTTGATGAAATAGTACTGCAGAACAATCCTTATATACTCCATAATTATTATAACCAGTACATCATTGATACAACACTCATATGAAAAAATTCATTAAAAACAACATAAGAACTTTAATAATTCCTCCTCAACTGTGGTAGTATCATAACATGATTATTATCCAATAATATAATTTGGGTCATACTCTGATGATTTGGACATTGGTTTGCGTAGTGTCCCCACTCCTTGTAGATGAAGCATTGTACACTTGAAACCTTTTTCTAACCCTTGCAGTGAGGCACTTGGTGTCCTTTTTCTCCACACTTATAAAAAACTCCCATTCTCTTCAGGCAAGTTCCAAGGTGTTTCTTCCCACAGTTATCACATATTGGAAAATTCATTTTTCCCTCATCCCTTTTTCCATCATTCTCTCTTCCATCCTTTTCTTCTCTTTCTTCCCTTCAAATCAATAAGACTCCGAGAATTCTTTACTTATCTTATTAACACATGATACTATTTCTTCATATTTTGAGAACACATGGGAAACTATTTCCCTTCTAAATGTTGGATTAATACCATGAAAGATATGATCCTTCTTACTCTTTGGGCCATACGTATTAATGGAGTTCACGTTCCTTCTACTGGGCGTTATTTCTATACAATGGCATAAACTAGGTTAGTTTATGAATTGCAATGAATAATTCCAAACTTGTAAAATACTCAATGTAAATTGAACAGTTTATGGATATAATCCATAATCATAAAAAAAATGTTTTCTTTGAGGACGTATATACTCATAAACCCTTCATAATGGTTTATCAAAAAATGAGAATTATTTTATGCATATCTCCCGGGAGTGTCGTAACCAAGAGTGCAGCTAGGCCCGTTGTCATGCACCAGTTCCCGTTCGAGTCTAGCTCAAAGCGGTGTTTTCGGGTTTTACCCCTAGGTACATCTGTGCCAAAGCCGCCTCTACCTGCTCGTATCCAGACAGGGATTTATTGCTCTGAAAACTCACAAAATATCTATAATACCAAAATTCTAGGAAGTTCTTCTATACTAATCCTCAAAGTCTATATTTGGGATATGTTATCTAATCAGAGTTTATCTAAATCTAGCTTCCAGGGGTAGTACTAAACTGCCTCAGATACCAACTGTAACGCCCCGACCCAGCTACCCAGACTCAGTGCATTATTGCGTAACATTGTCATGATCACAAAAGATCATGTCCCGAAAGACCGATTAGTTTATTAGCCTTGAAAACACTAGATACATTCATAAGTATTACATTACATCATAAAGTAAAACAAAACTACAACAACATCTTCTCTTCATATCCCCTCATACTATCCCTGCAGGTCATTTATAATATACTTCTTCACATCCTGTAAAAATCAAAACATTGTAAGGGGTGAGCTCAGATGCTCAAAAAGGATAACAATATAGCGGAAGATTTAATAAATAAACGTAAACATTTGAGGCAATGTATAACTAAAACATAAGCCTTTTAAACATGAACTTCAAAATAATATGGCAAAAGTAAAATGAGATAATGCCATTTACTTATTCACATTGATATTCTACTGGTTGAATAATCACATGCAATATCAATAACCACTTTCATAATTATGGAATGCATAATTCCAGACTATCATAACCACGTAGCCAAGGCCTCATGCCAAGACTACAAATAATATTTTGTCAAGGCCTCGTGTCAAGACACTAGTTTGTCTCATGAGACCTGCTGATGCATCGAGTAGCTATAGAGGGCTCCACACGTCACTTATTAAGTCCAATGCATTCCTCATATGAACATGTTTAAACATATCATAAACCACAACAAAATTGTATCACATAAAACATGCATAATATTTCCACGCTTCAATAACAAGATATCAATACAACACATTGATATAATAAAAATTTATCAAAACCATTTTCAATACCAAAATAAAAGAAAAGTAAAACATGGTATTTATTTTTGTTTTAAACAAAGTTATGGATTATAGAGGAAGCCGAAACTCAAATAATAGTCACGGCGGCGGAGAATTCGTTTTCGCCACATACGTAAGAAAAAAAATTCCTTTTGTCGTTTAGTAAAAACACTTCGTATAAAATGATTCCTTTTGAATAAAATTAAAATTCAAATGGGTTTATACACCGTATAAATGAAAGTTGTGTATAAAACCAAAATATGCCTCAATGAATGGAGATTGAGATGAAGTCCCTTAAAAATATCATTTTTTAAATAAAATAGATCTATTATGTGTATTCAATATATGTACACATAAAGAAAGTATAAATACAAGATAGGACATAATAATATCATGACATAATTTTAAAGTAGGAGATTAACCCAAAGAATGGAAATTGGGTTAAGAAGTTCCCTTACCTTGTGTCCGACTTGACTCGATCGTTCTTTAACCTCCTGAATAATAAATTAGAGTTAATTTATTTTTTTTGTAAGAATCTTTTACATGTTCATTATTCCTTTTATATCACTTATTACCATGTTATGAACATTATGTAATTATTTATATCAATAACGGTCATTTTGTTGATCTTTGGTACTTGAGTCAAAAATAACCTTCTTATAATTACAAGTTGTTCATGTGGTGAAATATCCATTATATCAAGAATTATATTCCTGATTTAGATATCATATCTATCATATATTTCCAGTATATACATGCATTTATAATATTACATAACATTTAGAGGTAAGAAATGAAATGCACCGTTCATGGAGACGGTAAGCCGTACGTACGCATGAACGCTACATTCATTTGTATTTAGTATTTAATGGAATGAAATTATAATTATATAAAGGTATACAATAATTCAAGTATAATATAATGTAAAATACCATTTACTCCATCCTTTATACATCCCACATATGGCATTAACAATTCAAATCACTTCTAGGGGGCGGTAGTCCGCACTTCCTAAAATGAAAATATCGTGTTTGCCCATAATGGAAACCATAAAGGTATGCCATAAATGAAAAATACAGAAGATTAAGTAATACATAAACATATTATATATCATATATAAATACAGTGACATCTTAATGGACACCTTTGAAGGTGTTATATGAGTGTTGAACAATCATCGTTTCGTGAGGTAGAAATTCTCCATCCACAAAAACAGTATGTTCTTTAACCATTAGATGTAGGTGTGTGTAAGTGTAGCTCAAATACTTCTTATAAAAAAATCCTAGTATATTAAGGGCGCTGTTGTTTTTATAATATAAATGAATAAAAATATTTTAGTGGGTTGGATAAGCAAAATAAAACAAAAGAACACAAGAGAAAACACTACCTTTAAAACGGGTAACTCTTTTTTATTTGACCTCAAAGGATTCCTTGGGAAGACTTCTGACCAACGTGATGCTTCTAAGAGTAAAAGTGGGATTTGGAGAGACAAAATGGGCAGGGGTTGGCTGAGCCAAAGGATTGAGATGTGTGGGTAAGGTGGTAGTGGTGAGGGCCTTTTATAAGTGGAGAGGAGGGGCACTCTTGGAAAGTTATAAAAGGTTACTTTATTATAAAATGTTTTTCGGATTTAAAAGATCCCAAAATTATATATTTCTAGGATAAGGTGATAATAGTTCGAAATCCACCCATCCAATAGTTTTTTGACATGTTTAGGTCTTAGATTTTACATTATCTTTTCATTTTATTTAAATCGTTAAATAATGAGATAATCGCTGCATCATCATGGTGTCATAAATACTTTAATTTATATAATGTCTAAAAATTATAAAAAAATATCATTATGTATGAAATTATTTTAACTTTTTAATTAATATTTATAGTCAAAAAGATGACTTGAATAACCCCATTTAAAAATTGTTTTATTAAAATAACTCATGTTTGTGACATTTTTATTTTAACATTAAATAATAAGCTTTTAACGTTATTTTCCTACCAAAGTGGCTCCATGGGGTCCCCAAGTTGACCCATGGATTTTATTGGTTGGCCATGACTCATACAATAGTGGTAGTACAAGTTTAAAGGTATTTTAATATTTTTATAATATCATTTTTACCTTAAATTTCACTAATTACCTTTAATCGCGATTAATTAAACTTAAAAGTTACTGTTCACCAAAAATTATTTTAATCAAATTTAACAAAATTTTACTTTATAATGACAACCATGTATGTCGGATTTTTGAAATTAAAATCACATAAGTGGTAATGTTTCATTTAAACGAAAAATCATTTTTTTAACTACCACTTAGTGGTTTCACTATTCATCAAAAATTAAAGTTTTTCAGAACAATGCCAAAATTTCACCCTAAGCGATAATTGATATTCCAAATTAAAAAATGATGTCTATTTTACATAATTCCAAACATATATGTTGCATTAAGAAATTTTATAATTAATTCCCGTTGTCACAACAAATAGCGTGTTTTTAAGAAACAATATATATCAAAAGATTTACAATTGTTTATGTCCAATTTCAATGTTAAATTAATTCTAATGACCACCATTGGATAAAATGGTAATAATATATTATAATTATAATTTAAAACCACTCAATATTATAATTTATCACTATAAATTATTTTGATTAAAAAAGTTGTTTTTAAGTCTTTTTCACTATTCATAAAAAATTGGAAATTCTCAGAAAAATACCAAAAATTCAACATAGGCTAATTTTTATATTTTGAAACCAAAAATTAAGTCCATTTTAAATTATAAAATATATATAATTTCAAAAAGTGGGTATTATTATTCATAATGGATATTTTGATTGGTCGTGTTGTGTTAGAATCTCGAACTTGCGTACAATGCAAGCTATTGCATTATTGAAAGAGAAGTGTATCATGGAAGCTCAGGGTGTTACATTCTTCCCTCCTTCAATAAATTGTGTCCTCGCAATTTGAAATTTTTCTTTGAAAATAAAAGGTTGAAAATAGAAAATACCTTTGTGGAAAACCCACATCATAAATAAGGTTAATAAAATTTAGCCTTAATAAGATGGAAAGGGAACTGGAAAAAGTCACCACCAAATTATGATCTCGATTAGGAAAACATTGGTGGAAATTTGAGACATCTAATTGGAGGAAAAACATAAATATATGTAGGAAGTGATTGAGGTCATCAATCACAAACAAGTGTAAAATTGAGGGCCTCAAAGCCTTCAATCTATGTTGATTTATAATATTATCAGTTCAACAAGACCTAAGGTATTAGGATAACACATTTTTTGTTTTAATATCCCTTTAATAAAGTTTAAGAATTAATTTATTCCTAGAATAAGAGATAGGTATATATATATTTATGCTTGACAAGTAGAGTTTCAACCTTCAACTAATTTCTACCACAAACTCATCTTTCACTCAAAAGTATTATATTTATCATAATCGTAAAATATTAACACATACCATTTAGATTAGGAAAACTATTTTGTAATAACCAGGGAATTCTTGTAGGCTAGTGGTAGGTAATAAACTCATGTAGCACTATGGTTGTGGGTTTGATTCCTGCATCTTTGTCCGACGTGACGGGTTATCCCCCGACCTACAGGTTGTCCATTTTCCTAAAACTATTGTATTATAATATTCCAAAAATAATATTCAGAAATGTTTTAACCTTAAACAATACTATACAAGGTTAAACTTAATCCATTCCATCCTTTATAGTTATCCAAAATAGTTCTGTCCAACTCACAGTCCAAATTTTATAAGGAAGGTAAACTTAATAAAGATCCTTTTTCCCGCGTAACAACATGTGAACACCTTCATCATGTATTTTTTTAAAACACTGCAGCATCCTAAATTACCATAAATTGTTTTTGATTACATTCATGATCCCTTATTCCTTATATAATACTAGATATACTCCTTCTATCCAAAAATGCATACAAATAATTAATCAGTTTCAAGGAAGTTAAGAATATAAAATATAATTTATCCAAATCAATCATGTATTATTCCAAAATCACTATCTCGGTATCAGAACCATATTATGGTTTATCTTTCTCTCAACCATATATTTTCCAAAAATATAACCTACTGTGGAGTCACTTTTCTTGGTTCCACACAATCTCAAGTCCTTGATGAAATAGTACTGCAGTACCATCTTTATATACTCCATAATTATTATGACCAGTACATCATTGATACAACACTCAAATGACAAAATTCTTTAATAACAAAATCTCTAATTATTCTTCCTCATCTGTGGTAGTATCATAACTTGATTATTATCCAATAACATCATTTGGGGCATACTCTGATGATTTGGACATTGGTTTGCGTAGTGTCCCCACTCCTTGCTGATGAAGCATTGTACACTTGAAACCTTTTTTCTTACCCTTGTAGTCAGGCACTTGGTGTCCTTTTTCTCCACACTTATAA
The DNA here is from genome assembly GCA_963277665.1 of Viscum album. Taxonomy (NCBI): domain Eukaryota; kingdom Viridiplantae; phylum Streptophyta; class Magnoliopsida; order Santalales; family Viscaceae; genus Viscum; species Viscum album. The sequence continues at coordinate 1,187,248,705 of OY728157.1, read as the reverse complement.
CAAACTCCCATTCCCTTCAGGCAAGTTCCAAGGTGTTTCTTCCCACAGTTATCACATATTGGAAAATTCTTTTTTCCCTCATCCATTTATCCATCATTCTCTCTTCCATCCTTTTCTTCTTTTTCTTCCCTTCAAAGCCATAACACTCATAGAATTCTTTACTTATCTTATTAACACATGATACTATTTCTTCATATGTTGAGAACACATGGGAGACTATTTCCCTTCTAAATGTTGGCTTAATACTATAAAAGATATGATCCTTCTTACTCTTTGGATCATACATATTGATGGAGTTTACATTTATTCTATTGGGCGCCATTTCTATAAAATGGCATAAACTAGGTTAGTTTATGAATTGCAATGAATAATTACAAACTTGAAAAATACTTAATGTAAATTGAATGGTTTATGGATATAATCCATAATAATAATAAAAATGTTTCCTCTTAGGAAGTATATACTCATAAACCCTTCATAATGGTTTCTAAAAAAATGAGAAATGTCCTAAGCATATCCCCCGGGAGTGTCGTAACCAAGAGTGCAGCAAGGCCCATTTTCGTGCACCAGTTCCCGTTCGAGTCTAGCTCAAAGCGGTGTTTTTGGGTTTTACCCCAAGGTACATCTGTGCCAAAGCCGCCTCTACCTGCTCGTATCCAGACAGGGATGTATTGATCAGATAACTCACAAAATCTCTATAATACCAAATTTCAAGGAAGTTCTTCTATACTAATCATCAAAGTCTATCTTTGGGCTATGTGCTCTAACGAGAGTTTTTCTAAATATAGCTTCCAAGATTAGTACTAAACTGCCTCTGATACCAACTGTAACGCCCCGACCCCAGTTAGCCAGAGTCGGTGCATTATTGCGTAACATTGGCATGATCACAAAAGATCATGTCCCGAAAGACCGATTAGTTTAGTAGCCTTGAAAACAATAGATACATTCATAAGTATTACATTACATCATAAAGTAAAACAAAACTACAACAACATCTTGTCTTCATATCCCCTCATACTATCCATGCAGGTCATTTATAATATACTTCTTCACATCATGGAAAAATCAAAACATTGGAAGGGGTGAACTCAGATGCTCATTAAGGATAACAATATATAGGAAGCTTTCATAAATAAACATAAACATTTAATGTAATGTATAACTAAGACATAAGCCTTTAAAACTTGAACTTCAACATAATATGGCAAAAGTAAAATGAGATAATGCCATTTAATTATTCACATGGATATTCTAATGGTCGAATAATCACATGCAATATCAATAACCACTTTCATAATGATGGAATGCATAATGCCAGAATATCACAACCACGTAGCCAAGGCCTCCTGCCAAGACAAAAAATAATATTTTTTCATGGCCTCGTGCCAAGACACTAGTTTGTCTCATGAGACCTGCCGATGCATCGAGGAGCTATAGCGGGCACCCCCTGTCACTTATAAAGTCCAATTCATTCCTCACATGAACATGTTTAAACATATCATAAACCATAACATAATGTTTTCACATAAAACATGCATAAGATTTCCACACTTCAATCACAAGATATCAATACAACAAATTTATATAATAAAAACTTTATCAAAACCATTTTCAATACCAAAATAAAAGAAAAGTAAAACATGGTGTTTATTTTTGTTATAAACAATGTTATGGCTTATAGAGGAAGCCGAAACTCAAATAACAGTCACGGCGGCGGAGAAGTCATTTTCGTCGTATACGTATGAAAAAACTATACTTTTTTTGTTTAGTAAAAACTCTTCGTATAAAAAGATTCCTTTTGAATAAAAGTAAAATTCAAAGGGGTTTATACACCGTATAAATGCATGTTGTGTATAAAACCAAAATATTCCTCAATAAGTGGATATTGAGACGAAGTCCCTTACAAATATCATTTTTTAAATAAAATAGATCTATTATGTGTAATCAATATATGTACACATAAAGAAAGTATAAATACAAGATAATACATAATAATATCATGATATAATTTTAAAGTAGGTGATTAACCCAAAGAATAAAAATTGGGTTAAGAAGTTCCCTTACCTCGTGTCCGACATGAATAGATCATTCTTTAACCTCCTGAATAATAAATTAGAGTTAATTTCATTTTTCTTAAGAAACTTTTACATGTTCATTATTCCTTTTATATCACTTATTACCATGTTATGAACATTATTTAATTATTTAAGTTAATAACGGTCATTTTGTCAATCTTTGGTACTTGAGTCAAAAATAACCTTCTTATAATTAAAAGTTGTTCATGTGGTAAAATATCCATTATATCCAAAATTATATTCCTAATGTAGATATCATATCTATCATAAATATCCAGAATATACATTCATTTATAATATTACATAACATTTAGAGGTAAGAAATGAAATGCATTGTTCATGGAGACGGTAAGCCGTACGTAAGCATGAACGCTACTTTCATTTCTATTTCGTATTTAATGGAATGAAATTATAATTATATAAAGGTAAACTATAATTCCAGTATAATATATTGTATAATACCATTAATCCTCCCTTTATACATCCCACATATGGCATTAACGATTCAAATCACTTTAAGGAGGCTGTAGTCCGCACTTCCTAAAATGAAAACATCGTGTTTACCCATAATGGAAACCATAAAGGTATTCCATAAATGAAAAATACAGAAGAATAATTAATACATAAACATATTATATATGATATATAAATATATTTACATATTAATGTCCACCTTTGAAGTTTTTATATGAGTGATGAACAATCATCGTTTCGTGAGGCATAAATTCGCCATCCACAGAAACAGTATGTTCTTTAACCATTAGATGTAGGTTTTTGTAAATGTAGCTAGAATACTTCTTATAAAAACATCCTAGTATATTTATAATACTGGTGTTGTTATAAAATAAATTAATAAAAAGATTTTAGGGGGTTGGAGAAGCAAAATAAAACATAAGAACACAAGGGAAAACACTACCTTTTAAACGGGTACCTCTTTTTTATTTGAGCTCAAAGGCTTCCTTGGGAAGACTTCTACCCAAAGTGAGGCTTCTAGGAGTAATATTGGGATGTGGAGAGACAAAATGGGCATGGGTTGGCTGAGCCAAAGGCTTGAGAGGTGTGGGTAAGGTGGTAGTGGTGGGGGCCTTTTATAAGAGGAGAGGAGGGGCACTCTTGGAAAGTTATAAAAGGTTACTTTATTATAAAATGCTTTTCGGATTTAAAAGGTCCCAAAATTATATATTTCGAGGATAAGGTGATAATAGTTCTAAATCCACCCATACAATAGTTTTTTGACATGTGTAGGTCTTATATATTACATTATCTTTTCATTTTATTTAAATCATTAAATAATGAGGTAATCGCAGCATCATCATGGTGTCATATATAATTTAATTTATATAATGTCTAAAAATTATAAAAAAATATCATTACGTAGGAAATCTATTTATATTTCTAATTAATATTTATAGTCAAAAATATAACTTGTATAAACCCATTTAAAAACTATTTTAGTAGAACAACTCATGTTTGTGACATTTTTATTTTAACATTAAATAATAACTTTTTAATGTCATTTTCCTACCAAAGTGGCTACATGGGGTCCCCAAGTTGACCCATGGATTGTCGTGGTCTTCCATGACTCATTAAATAGATGTAAGACAAGTTTAAAGGTATTTTCATATTTTTATAATATCATTTTTACCTTAAATTTCACTAATTACCTTTAATCGCGATTAATTAAACTTAAAAGTAACTATTCACCAAAAATTATTTTAATCTCATTGAACCACATTTTAATTCCTAATGACAACCTTGTATGTAGGATTTTTGAAAATCAAATCACATAAGTGGTAATGTTTCATTTAAACAAAAAATCAGTTTTTTAACTACCACATAGTGGATTCACTATTCATCAAAAATTGATGTTTTTCAGAACAATGCCAAAATTTCACCCTAAGCTATAATTGATATTCTGAATTAAAAAATGATGTATATTTTAAGAAATTCCAAACATATAAGTTTCATTAATTAATTTTATAATTAATTTCTGCTGTCACAACAAATAGCGTGTTTTTAAGAAACAATATATATCCAAAGATTGATAATTGTTTATGTACAATTTCAAAGTGAAATTAATTCTAATGACCATCATTTGATAAAATGGTAAAAAATATTCTAATTCTACTTTAAAACCACTCAATATTATAATTTATCACTATAAATTATTTTGATTAAAAAAGTTGTTTTTACGTATTTTTCACTATTCATAAAAAATTGGAAGTTCTCAGAAAAATACCAAAAATTCAACATAGGATAATTTCGATATACCGAATCCAAAAATGAAGTCCATTTTGAAATATAAAATATATATAATTTCAAAAAGTGGGTATTATTATTCATAATGGTTATTTTGATTGGTCGTGGTGTGTTAGAATCTCGAACTTGCGTACAATGCAAGCTATTGCATTATTGAAAGAGAAGTGTATCGTAGAAGATCGGGGTGTTACATTCTTCCATCCTACAATAATTATTTTCCTTGCAATTTGAAATTTTTCTTTGAAAATAAAAGGTTGAAAATAGAAAATACTTTTGTGGAAAACCCACATCAGAAATAAGGTTAATAAAATTTATCCTCAATATGAGGGAACGAGAACTGGAAAAAGTCACCACCAAATTATGATCTCGATTAGGAGAAAATTGGTGGAAATTAGAGACATATAATTGGAGGAAAAATGTATATATTTGTAGGGATTGATTGAGGTCATCAATCAAAAACAAGTGTAAAATTGAGGGCCTCAAACCCTTCAATCTCTGTTGATTTATAATATTATCAGTTCAACAAGACATAAGGTATTAGGATAACACATTTCTTGTTTTAATATCCCTTTACTAAAGTTTAAGAATTAATTTATTCATAGAATAAGAGATAGGTATATATATATTTATGCTTGACAAGTAGAGTTTCAACCTTCAAGTAATTTCTACCACAAACTCATCTTTCACTCAAAAATATTATATTTATCCTAATCGTAAAATATTAACACATACCATTTAGATTAGGAAAACTATTTTTTAATAACCAGGTACTTCCTATAGGCTAGTGGGAGGTAATAAAGGCCTGTCGCACTATGGTTGTGGGTTCGATTCCTGCAGCTTTTTCCGACGCGACGGGTTGTCCCCCAAATCTACAGGTTATCCTTTTTTCCTAAAACTGTTGTATTATAATATTCCAAAAATAATATTCAATAATGTTTTAACCTTAAACAATTATATCCAAGGTTTAAATTAATCCATTCCAACCTTTATAGTTATCCAAAATACTTCTGTCCAACTCACAGTCTAAATTTTATAAGGAAGGTAAACATAATGAAGATCCTTTTTTCCGCGTAACAACATGTGAACACCTTCATCATGTATTCTTTTAAAACACTTCATCATCCTGAATTACCATAAATCCTTATTGATTACATTCATGATCCCTTATTCCTTATATAATACTAGATATACTCCTTCTATCCAAAAATATATACAAATCATTAATCAGTTTCAAGGAAGTTAAGAATATCCAATATAATTTATCCAAATCAATCATGTATTATTCCAAAATCACTATCTCGGTATCAGAACCATATTATGGTTTATCTTTCTCTCAACCATATATTTTCCAAAAATTTAACCTGCTGTGGAGTCACTTTTCATGGTTCCACACAATCTCAAGTCCTTGATGAAATAGTACTGCAGTACAATCCTTATATACTCCATAATTATTATAACTAGTACATCATTGATACAACACTAAAATGACAAAATTCTTTTATAACAACATAATAACTCTAATCATTCCTCCTCATATGTGGTAGTATCATAACTTGATTATTATCCAATAACATCATTTGGGACATACTCTGATGATCTGGACATTGGTTTGCGTAGTGTCCCCACTCCTTGTAGATGAAGCATTGTATACTTGAAACCTTTTTCTTACCCTTGAAGTCAGGCACTTGATGTCCTTTTTCTCCACACTTATAACAAACTCCCATTCCCTTAAGGAAAGTTCAAAGGTGTTTCTTCCCACAGTTATCACATATTGGAAAATTCTTTTTTTCCCTCATCCCTTTATCCATCATTCTCTCTTCCATCCTTTTCTTCTCTTTCTTCCCATAAAATCCATAACACTCAGAGAATTCTTTACTTATCTTATTAACACATGATACTTTTTATTCATATGTTGAGAACACAGGGGAGACTATTTCCCTTCTAAATGTTGGATTAATACCGTGAAAGATATGATCTTTCTTACTCTTTGGATCATACTTATTGATGGATATCACATTCCTTCTACTGGGTGCCATTTCTATACAATGGCATAAACTAGATTAGTTTATGAATTGCAATGAATAATTCCAAACTTGTAAAATACTTAATGTAAATTGAACGGTTTATGGATATAATCCATAATCATAAAAAAAATGTTTTCTTTGAGAATGTATATACTCATAAACCCTTCATAATGGTTTGTGAAAAAATGAGAATTGTCCTACGCATATCCCTCGAGAGTGTCATAACCAAGAGTGCAACAAGGCCCATTGTCATGCACTAGTTCCCATTAGAGTCTAGCTCAAAGAGGTGTTTTCAGGTTTTACCCCTAGGTACATCTGTGTCGGAGCTGCCTCTACCTGCTCATATCCAGACAGTGATGTATTGCTCGGAAAACTCACAAAATCTCTATAATACCAAATTTCTAGGAAGTTCTTCTATACTAATCCTGAAATTCTATCTTTAGGCTATGTGCTTTAATCAGAGTTTATCTAAATCTAGCTTCCAAGGATAGTACTAAACTGCCTCTGATAACAACTGTAACACCCCGACCCCAGTTACCTTCAATCGGTGCATTATTGCATAACATTGGCATGATCACAAAAGATCATGTCCCGAAAGACCGATTAGTTTAGTAGCCTTGAAAACAATAGATACATTCATAAGTATTACATTACATCATAAATTAAAACAAAACTACAAAAACATCTTGTCTTCATATCCCCTCATACTATCCCTATAGGTCATTTATAATATACTTCTTCACATCCTGGAAAAATCAAAACATTGGAAGGGGTGAGCTCAGATGCTCAGTAAGGATAACAATATAGCGGAAGCTTTCATAAATAAACATAAACATTTAAGGAAATGTATAACTAAAACATAATCCTTTTAAACTTGAACTTAAACATAATATGGAAAAAGTAAAATGAGATAATTCCATTTACTTATTCACATGGATATTCTACTGGTCGAATAATCACATGAATTATCAATAACCACTTTCATAATGATGGAATGGATAATGTGAGACTGTCATAACCATGTAGCCAAGGCCTCATGCCAAGACTACAAATAATATTTTGTCAAGGCCTTGTCCCAAGACACTAGTTTGTCTCATTAGACCTACAGATGCATCGAGGAGAAATAGTGGGCTCCATCCGTCACTTATTAAGTCCAATGCATTCCTCATATGAAGAGGTTTAAACATATCATAAACCATAACATAATTGTATCACATAAAACATGCATAAGATTTACACACATCAATCACAAGATATCAATACAACACATTGATATAATAAAATCATTATCAAAACCATTTTCAATACCAAAATAAATGAAAAGTAAACATGGTATTTATTTTTGTTTTAAAAAAAGTTATGGCTTATAGAGGAAGTCAAAACTCAAATAATAGTCACAATGGCGGACAAGTAGTTTTCACCGCATACGTAAGAAAAAACATTCCTTTTGTCGTTTAGTAAAAATTCTTCGTATAAAAATATTACTTTGGAATAAATGTAAAATTCAAAGGGGTTTATACACCGTATAAATAAAATTTGTGTATAAAACCAAAATATGCCTCAATGAATGAAGATTGAGACGAAGTCCCTTACAAATATCATTTTTTAAATAAAATAGATCTATTATGTGTATTCAATATATGAACACATAAAGAAAGTATAAATACAAGATAGGACATAATAATATCATGACATAATTTTAAAGTTGGAGATTAACCCAAAGAATGGAAATTGGGTTAAGAAGTTCCCTTACCTCATGTCTGACTAGACACGATCGTTCTTTAACCTCCTGAATAATAAATTAGAGTTAATTTCTTTTTTCTTAAGAAACTTTTACATGATCATTATTCCTTTTATATAACTTATTACTATGTTATAAACATTATGTAATTATTTATGTTAATAACGGTCATTTTGTCGATCCTTGGTACTTGGGTGAAAAATAACCTTTTTATAATTACAAGTTGTTCATGTGGTGAAATATACATTATATACAGAATTATATTCCTGATGTAGATATCATGTATATCATATATATCCAGTATATACATGCATTGATAATATTACATAACATTTTGAGGTAAGAAATGAAATGCACCGTTCATGGAGAAGGTAAGCCGTACGTACGCATGAACGCTACTTTTATTTCTATTTCGTATTTAATGGAATGAAATTATAATTATATAAAGGTAAAATGTAATTATAGTATAATATAATGTATAATACCATTTACTCCATCCTTTATACATCCCACATATGGCATTAAAAATTCAAATCACTTTGAGGGGGCGGTAGTCCGCACTTCCTAAAATGAAAATATCGCGTTTACCCATAATGAAAACCATAGAGGTACGACACAAATGAAAAATACAGAAGCTTAAGTAATAAATAAACATATTATATATCATATATAAATATAGTGACATCTTAATGGCCACCTTTGAAGGTGTTATATGAGTGTTGAACAATCATCGTTTCGTGAGACAGAAATTCCCCATCCACAGAAACAGTATGTTCTTGTACCATTAGATGTAGGTGTGTGTATGTTTAGCTTGAATACTTCTTATAACAACATCCTAGTATATTGAGGATACTGGTGTTGTTATAAAAGAAATGAATAAAAAGATTTTAGGGGGTTGGAGAAGAAAAATAAAACATAAGAACACAAGAGAAAACACAACCTTTAAAATGGGTAACTCTTTTTGATTTGAGCTCAAAGGCTTCATTGGTAAGACATCTGCACAATGTGAGGCTTCTAGGAGTAAGAGTGGGATGTAGAGAGCCAAATGGGTAGGGGTTGGCCGAGCCAAAGTCTTGAGAGGTGTGGGTAAGGTGGTAGTAGTGGGGGCCTTTTATAAGAGGAGAGGAGGGGAACTCATGGAAGGTTATAAAAGGTTACTTTATTATAAAATGATTTTCGGATTTAAAAAGTCCCAAAATTATATATTCCTAGGATAAGGTGATAAGCATTCTAAATCCACCCATCCAATAGTTTTTTGACATGTTTTGGTCTTAGATTTTACATTATCTTTTCATTTTATTTAAATCATTAAATAATGAGGTAATCGCTGCATCATCATGGTGTCATAAATAATTTAATTTATATAATGTGTAAAAATTATAAAAAAACACCATTATGTAGGAAATATTTTTAGATTTCTAATTAATATTTATAGTCAAAAATATGACTTGTATAACCCCATTTAAAAATTGTTTTAGTAAAACAACTCATGTTTGTGACATTTTTATTTTAACATTAAATAAAAAGTTTTTAAATGTCATTTTCCTACCAAAGTTGCTCCATGGGGTCCCCAGGTTGACCCATGGATTTTATTGGTCGGACATGACTCATACAAAATGGGTAGGACAAGTGTAAAGGTATTTTCATATTTTTATAATATCATTTTTACCTTAAATTTCACTATTTACCTTTAATCGCGATTAATTAAACTTAAAAGTTACTATTCACCAAAAATTATTTTAATCCAATTGAACCACATTTTACTTCCTAATGAAAACCATGTATGTCGGATTTTTGAAAATCAAATCACAGAAGTGGTAATGTTTCATTTAAATGAAAAATCAGTTTTTTAACTACCACTTAGTGGTTTCACTATTCATAAAAAATTGATGTTTTTCAGAACAATGAAAAAAATTCACCCTAAGCTGTAATTGATATTCCGAATTCAAAAATGATGTCTATTTTAAAAAATTCCAAACATATACGTTGAATTAATTAATTTTCTAATTAATTACCGCTGTCACAATAAATAGCGTGTTTTTAAGAAACAATATATATCAAAAGATTGACAATTGTTTATGTCCAATTTCAAAGTGAAATTAATTCTAATGACCACCATTAGATAAAATGGTAAAAATATATTCTAATTATAATTTAAAACCACTCAATAGTATAATTTATCACTATAAATTATTTTTATTAAAAAAGTTGTTTTTAAGTATTTTTCACCATTCATAAAAAATTGGAAGTTCTCAGAAAAATACCAAAAATTCAACATAGGATAATTTTGATATTCCGAATCCAAAAATGAAGTCCATTTTGAATTATAAAATATATAAAATATCAAAAAGTGGGTATTGTTATTCATAATGGCTATTTTTATTGGTCACGGTGTGTTAGAATCTCGAACTTGCATACAATGCAAGCTATTGCATTATTGAAAGAGAAGTGTATCATGGAAGCTCGGGGTGTTACATATTATGTGAGTAATAAACTTTTTATGAACATATTATATGAGAAATTTATTTAAAACATTAGTCAAAATTGGTTTGTTTATTTTATTGATATAAAATTGTGTTTATACATAGAAAAAGAATTTTTTGAAAAAAGTAATTTATTTATTTATAAATAGTTCATACATTCATACCTAGTAACTGATAACCAAAAGTATTAATTTTATATACATCTATAAATAATATCTCCACAGTTTAGTTAATATTATTTGTAACATCAATTCCAATTGATAGGGGGTAGCATTAATAACATTTGAATAATCATATTAATTGTATATTCCTGTTTGAAAAAACTCAGCCTTGAATGTAACAAAATAAATCAAAGATACATAGTATTATGTGTAAGATAATAAAAACATATTTTTACATGTACTATAAGATAATCAAAATTATCAGTATAGTTCACTAAATCCATATATAGTTATTTAATATATAAAAATTATATTTAGTGTTATGAGAAATTAAAAATATCAAAAATATTAAAATAATTTGAATAGAATACATAAAAAATCACAGGGTGTAACATTTTAGCCCCCTTAAAATTAATTTCTCCATCTAAATATGATAGGTTTATTAATGGATTAATACTTTAATTTTCCATTCATAGTAACTCAAGTCATAAAAATTAATAATAAACATTCTTTAAAAAAGGGTTGTTGGAAACATGATGGTTAACAAATGTAAATCATAATAGGGTTTCAAAAAGGGTCAATATTGTTGGAAAGTTAACACATGCACATGGGAGAGAAATATATCTATCATGTTATGATGGGGAGTGATATATTACAAGCTCATTATAAAGTTAGACATCAAAAATCAAAAAATCTGAGATGATATAAGAGTATATTTGATTGATTGAAAGTGATGTTATTATCAAAATCTGTTTGGGTTTCCAAATCCATTCCCTATAGTTGAAGAATTTTCATTAGAATAAATTCTTAATTGATTCTTTACGATATCACACTTTTCTATTTGGTGACCAATTCCCACCTCACCTATTTCATTAAAAATAATGGTTATATTTTCATTCCTGAAGCACTAATATATCATGAGATCCATGATAATTCCTTCAATCTGTCATCATTTACTATAAAAAATGTTATTATTAAGGGTTATCCAGTATATATAAATCCTTATGGGGTGAGATAAAGATTTAATCTCACAACCATTTTCTGTAGATTGTCATAAACATTCCAGAAATGGAAATCCTTATAAACCTTCCAAAAGATAAAATTCAATAGCTTTATAAATAATTACATGAAATAATATTTACATTTATCCCCCCTATATCTTAAATTAACTCCTATTTTTCTCATTAAAACATGTCAATACCCTCATTCTATGATCTATTGAAAATATGAAATATCCTAAATTACAATAAATTCTTTTAAAACATGCTTGGTTCCTTATTCCAAATATAACTATATGTATTCCTTAAATCCATGAATTTTTTTATCACCATTCATGATATTATAATCCACATTCTTAAAAAATACATTATTTGTTTTATTGTCATTGATACTATCCAATTAACATTATCAAAATAGATAATTTTTTTTTCCAAGATAAACACAATTTTCTGTATATATTAAAAATGTTAAGGTTTAAATTTCCTTTTTAAAAACATCTCCATTCCATTAAAAAAACTTATAATGAAAATATTTATATATATCAATATTCCTATAACATAATCTTTGAATTAAAAAACATAAATACATCATTCATCCAACATTAATCTTAATCCCTTCCTCATGATACATTAACATCTTCCATAATAGCTATTTCATAGAATATGGAATATGAATCATGTATTAAGGTTCCTCAACCTCAATATAATCATAGTTCTTACATTTAATGTCAATAATACAATATGAAAATCTCATACCATTCACATGCCATTCATATTCTCTTTATCTTCAGTAGTATAACCAATACTTATACCACCTTCCTGATTCTCTTCATGGGGTTTCCAAATAGGAAATAAATTTTTAAAATGAACATACTTTCCAAATCTGAAACTTTCATTTTTAACCATGTCCATTCTAGTTCCCATAATTGACTAAAACAAGAATGAATAATATGAGAAATAATTATCATAATTGAAAACCACATAATCATGATCAAAATAACGTATATATTTTCTAAAAAATGACACCTAATTCATTAATTAATGACAATAATTTTTTAATAAGTTAATCATAATCATATTATATTTAAATCATTCATGATAGTTTATATATTTTTTTGAATTCTCAAAGTATATACCCTGAGAGTGTGAAACAAGGTCTGCATCAATGCTTGTTGTTGTGCACCAGTTTCTGATTGATTCAAGCTCAATATGGTGTTTTTTTGAGGTTACAACACTTATATACATATGTACCAGATATAATCCCCTTATTTATCCAAATGGATATTTATTTCTAGGAAACAAATCACTTTATCATTGCCAATGCTTAATGAAATTTTCTTATATATTAACTCTTTGTTAGAATTTTTCTTAGAGACATACCTAGAAATATCTATAGAAATATACCTAGGGATCTCACTGAAGCTTTCACATCCTAGTTTCAAAAGGCTGAATAATCCTTCTCTATAATACGAAATCTAATTACCCCAAATTAATATTCATTGAAATTTCATCATTTTTTGGAATATATAATACATTACACAATAGACAGCCAAAGACCTTATTAGTTTAGTTCCTTTGGAAACATGGAAACTTAAATGTAGGTACATTAGTGAGATACATTATATCCAACTGGGTTCTCCAATACTAGAACCCATCTTAGAAATATCAGACATGAAATATACCTTCGTAATATGGCGATGGAAAGAATTAAATGGGTGATCTCAAATGATTAGTATAGGTAAACAATGGAAGATATGTAAGCATAAACATGAGGATAAGGGTATGATAAAATGATCATAACATTATAAGATCATTCCATGTATATCAATGATCGTAAACATGAATCGTGGAATACTAATTATTATTTCATAATAAATGAATCATATGAGAATAAATAGCCCAACCCAAGAAATAATAACATAGTAATAATACATAGAATTTGTGAATACACATAAACATGTTATAGGATTACCTATAAGTTGAGATTCATTTCTAGATCATGTCTGGGCACTTCATGGGGACTACACATACGGGATGGGACACACCTCCATCACCTGTAGTAGTTATTTCCTTATAATGGATTGGATTTCCCTATCTTCCAATATCGGATCAATATTCCCCATCTACTCATAGTGGATCAGGTTTCCCCATCTTCCTATAGTGGACTAGGTTTCCCCGTCTTCCCATAGTTGATTGGTTATCCCTAACTTCCCTAGATTATCAATTCAATCGACTATATTCCCATCATTATCAAGGGAGACTTAAATCATTACCCAATTCATTGTAGGTAGATATAGGTCCCGCCAGTCACATAAAAAAATCATACATACATGTTATACAAGAAAATAAAACTTGTTTGATACCACGCCCAATTAAATATATTGGTTTTTTAAATATCATATCACAACCCATGAAATTAAATGGGTATCATAACATTTTTCTGTATCATTACCTATGTAAAAAATTTAGGTTTCATAATAATTTCATCAACACATAACAAGTGAAAAGAAATAGGTTTCAAAAGCATATAATTATTTGAATAGGAATGAGTTTCATAAACATAATTTCATCTAATCATAAACTCTTCAGGAAATAAAATGAATGTTATTAGTGGATCATATCCCATGTAAATCGTAAAATATTACAATGTATGTCATACTAGATAGAGAAGTATTTTTAAATATGACATGGTACATTTCATAAGATAAACATCCATTCTTGTAATATGCATTTCATTAAACAATTTTTTAAATTTGTTTATTATAAATAAGGTTTTACCAATTCTTTTAGAAATTTTCTTGAGTGACACATCCTTTCTTATTTGAATTTTATTAAATCGTAAAAACTTTTGAAACTTTTTTATTGAATGTAACCTTGATAACATATAATGGATTATTTGAAAACATTTTGAAAACAATATGTTTTAAAAAAAATATATAAAAAATAAAGATAATTTATTTGTCAAAATTTTCATTGAAAAAATCAAAAAAAATCTCAAAAATATTTATAAAACATTTTTCTATGAAAATAATTTTATGTAATGCCCTAACCCTAGTTAACCAGAGTTATGCATTATTAAATAAAATTTTCATGAAACAAGAAATATTTTCTCGAATGACCAATTAGTTTAGTATCATTGGAAGTACTAGATACATATATAAGTTTGACATTAAATTATGAATTGAAAAAAACAACATTATGTCTTCATAGAACACACTCATATCACTTAGCTGATCCCTGTAAGTCAGTCATAATATACTTCTTCACATCCTGGAAAAAATAAAACATAATAAAGGGGCGATCTTAGACACTCAATATGGATTACAATATAGAGGAAACTTTCATAAATAAGAATAAACATTTAAGATAGTGTATATGAATAAAACATTATCCTTTTAAACATAAAATTCAGCATAATATGGCAATGATAAATAAAATAATTCCATTTACTTATTTTGATGGATATTCTATTAGTCGAATAATGACATTTAATATCAATACGTAATTTGTTAATGATGGAATTAATAATTCCAGACATCATAACCAAGTATTAAAGGACTTGTTTCAATACTAAAAATAAGATTATGTCAAGGCCTTTTTCCAAAACACTCGTTTGTCTCATGAGGCCTACCGATGCATCAAGAATCTAAAGCGGGATCCACCCATCTCTTACTATGTCTAATGTATTCCTCATATGAAAATGTTGAAACATAACATAAACCTTCATATTAAAACTATCATATGAATTGTTAATACTTTAACCATAAATAAATCATGGAATAAAAATAACACATCCATAGTCAAACATACCACAAAACTATCAATATAATATGGTAGACTGTATCATATTAAAAAAAATCAAACAAGTGTAAAATCCATCAAAGGATGTTGACATAGATGAAATCATAACTATTTGAGAGAAATATCTAATTGTATATTGATATCTTTTAAAAGTAATTTAATTATAAAATAAAACATTTATTTTGAAAATATGACTATAATATTGTAATGGATGCTTCGAAAGTGTTATAATAGTGGAAAACACTCTCACTCAATGTATAAGTAAAAAAACATTCTATATTTAATTTTGTTGAAAATGTCGTAAAGGACCTTGTTTGGAAAACAATGAAAAGTTTAATTTATAACATTTTATAAAAATTCAAACAAGGGTATAAATGAATTTAACCCATATTCTATGAAATATTATAAATGTTTTGAAATACATTTTTAAGAAACAAAATGTGGATGATAAGGATGTCCCAGTAGATACTCACGTATAAACAACCTCGGATAATGAAGAGATTGTAGAATATACCCTAACCTTGTAATTTTCCTTGAAAGAGGGTACATTAAACATCTGTATAATAGTGGAATTATTGTTATTATGTTATAAAATAATGAAATACATAAATATGATATCATATATGATCTTCAAATATTGCTTTGTTAATAATATTTCAGTAGTATCGTTGTTTCGGGTGTTAACTAGTTTCTTTTCCTTTACATGTTTTGTTACATATGTAATGATTATTATAAATGGGATGTATTTTATTCATATCCAAAATGATATTATTTTATTAAAAAAATTTAATCATAAAATGAAATTTATTCTTGAATGATTATGATGGGGAATGAATCTCATCGCATTCGTCGAGATGGTAATCTGTACGTACGCAGGATCGACAATATCAGTCTATTGATGAAGAAATCATATGTAATTGGATGTTATTTAATATATACAGAATCATTAACATGTTATATTTATTATTTTCATCAATTATTCTTATTATTATACCCATCCAAATAATGAAGTATTGAATAATAAACTACACCACAACATGGAGACGGTAAGTCGTACGTACACACGTATGATGACTTTTTCATTCATATGATGGATAGAATAATTAATATGGTTGTAGCATATTTATAATAAAACCACAATAAGTATGATTTAATGGATTTATTATTTTGGTATAGGAACAACAAAGAAAAAGGAAGTGGAATAACAAAATAAATTTGAAAGAGATGATGAAATTATTACCTCTTCTTCGGGTGCTTCATTTTTATTTGATCAAAATAGCTCATTTGGTTGGCTTCTGATCAAAGAAATACCTATAGGTTGAAGTGAGGGTATTTGTGAGGATATTTTTGTGTTTTTTGGACAAAGCAAATGGATTTGGAGTTCTGATTTTGAGAGAAGGTGAAGCACCCTTTTATAAGAGAGGTGACGGTCTCTTTTGGAAAAGATTGAAATATTATTTTATTATACAATAATATTCTATTTATAATGCCTAAAAAGGATATATTTTGAGAATAAGGTGGGTATGGGTATAAAACCTTTCAAAAAATAGGTTGTAGATAAGTTTAGGTCACAATATTAACCTTATATTTTTTATTTAACTCTTAGTTAAAAAGTATTAACTTTTAGAATGTATTCTTTTATTTTTATAATAAATGGTAAATAAACATACTATAAAAATCCAAGAGAACCACAAGTGTATCATTATTGATATATCTAATTTTATATATGTCCTTTTTCTGAACATTATATTTTTAATAATTTTATATCAATAAATAATATAGTATTTGTTTTAAAAATTCATTTATATCAATTTTGAGAGTATTTAGTATTAGGTTTTTGTGAAAGTCATAACAAATTTATTACTTCGACAAAATTTATTTAATCAACCCGAAAATGTATTATTAATATATGAAATTCATGTAATACATCAAAAATCTCAATTTAAATTATATTAATATTTATAATATCAATTATTTTAATCTTTCAATAATAATGTAATTATTGAATCATCGTTGTATCATAAATACGTTTTATTATATAATGTATAAAAATTATAAATAAAATACCACTATGTAGAAATTTTATTTATATTTCTAATGAATATTTATATTTGAATTTATCTTATGTATAACCCTATATTAAAAATGGTTTAGTTATTAAACATTAAATTTAACACTTTTAACTCTTCATTAAATAAAATAAAAATATATTTCCTAATCTAATACAATTGGACCAAAAGAATCATATTTTATTCCTAATGATGTTTTTGGTCGAAAAAAAATATCCAAAAGAATTATGAAATTTTTTATGGTAATTATAATAACATTTGTACCTCTAATTACCTTATTTACTTTTAACTATGGTAAATAAAATCCAAAAGTTACAATTCACCAAAAAAAAATTCATATTAAACAACATTTTATATAATGATTTAAACCAAATATCTTGAATTTTTTAAATTCAATTCAGATAAGTGGTAGAATTATGTTTTATGTAAATTTGCTAACTTTCCAAGAAGGAGGGTAAAATACATTAATGGTTGAATAAAATTATATATATATAATATTATTATAAAATGACTCAAATGAATTAAATTAAACATATATAGGTATTATGTATCAATTTTTAACGAAAATAAATTTAAATAAAATAACTAGTTATTTGAATAAAAATTCGGGTTTAAACAGTAGCGCAGTGTTTTTCATTATTCATCAAAAATTGAAAGTTTTTAGAAAAATCCAAAAAATTAACACTATGCTAATTTTGATATTCCGACTCCAAAAATGTAGTCCATTTTGAAAAATAAAATTTATAAAATTTCAAAAAGTGTGTATTTCTATTCATAATGGCTTGTTTGATTGGTCGTGGTGTTCTAAAATCAATGTTACATACAACACAAGCTATTGCATTATTCATGGTGAAACGTACCCTAGATGCTTGGGTTGTTACATTATACCCTCCTTCAAATAATTCCGTCCTCAAAATTTCTAGAATACTACTACGTAAAATGATTTGGTTGGTCCTTCATCATATGTTCTTCGGGTTCCCACATTGCATCTTCTATCTCATGGTTTCTCCATAGAACTTTTACCGGACGAGTTCCCCGGTATCTCAACACATGTTCTTTGGTATCAAGAATCTTGAAATGATCTTTATAATAAGACAAAACGGGTTCCAGATCTCTTTCATCATCGGTGAGTACATGCATTGGGTTAGGTATGCATTTTTTAAATTGTGATACATGGAACACATCATGATCTTTGGAGATACATGGATCCATTTCCAAATGGTAAGCTACATCTCGAATTCATTCTTGAATTTTGAATGGTCCAATATACCTGGGACATAATTTACCCTTCTTTCTGAATCATACAACACCCTTCCATGGATATTACTCCAAGAAAATGTGAACTCATACATGAAATTACAAATCATTCTTTTGGTTATCAGCATATCTCTATTTCCTACTTTGAGTTTCTTTGGTTTGGGTTTGGATAATTTTCACCTTTTACGTTTTTTCTTCAACATGATCTAGGCCTATGAGTTTTCTTTCAGCAACATCATCCCCGCAAAATGGTGTGTGACATATCTGTTTATATAACGCTTCAAATGGTGTCATCTGAATACTTTAATGTAATCCATTGTTATTTGAAAAATCTACCTAAGGTAAATATTGATCCCACATACCTTGAAATTCAAGTGAGCAATATCTCAAAATGTCTTTTATGATTTGAATAGTCCATTCTGATTTTCTATAGGTTTGAGGGTGGTAGGAATTTCACAAAAAAAGTTCAGTATCTAGGGCCTCATAAAGACTTTTTTAGAATCATGACGTAAAATAGGGATCGCGATCAGGAAACAATCGATTGGGGAACTCCATAATGTCTTACAAATTCATTAATGTAAAGTTATTCTGAAATTTCTTGTGGTAAATCTTCAGTTATAGCAAAAAAAATGTGCTGACTTGGTAAGACAATCAACAATGACTCATATAGTTCCATTCCTTTCAGAATTATTTTATTTCCCCATGAAAAATATCATAAAAATATCATCCCATTTCCACTCAGGTATGGGAAGAGGTTGCATGACTCCACCAGGATGTTGTATTCCAACATTAACCTGTTGACAAACCATATATCCTGACACATAATCCACAATATCCCTCTTCATGTTATCCCACCAAAAATGTTCCTTAAAATATATATACATAATAGTGCTACTAGGGTGTATAGAGAAGTTATAGCTATGAGAATCATAAAAAATTTCCCTTTTAATATCAGTTATGTTAGGAACACAAATTGTCTTCCTAAATTTCAAAATCCCATCTTTATATACGAAGTCGATCAATCTCCCATAGTTCACATATTTAATTTTCTTTTGAAACTCATCATCATCAGTCTGAGAACATTTTATATTTTCTATTAAAGATGGTTTGGAAAACATTTGAAAAAGGCATGATTTTTCACCATCCATGATTATTTCTATATCCATATTTACTAGAACAATGATTATAGGACCCCATTCAACTATAATCTTATTCAAAACAATATGATCGTTTCATCTCAAAGCATATTCTACCTTATTTCCATCCCTGGGTGGTAGTGTATAGTGAAAACATATTCCTTTAGTAGTTCAATCCATTTTATTTTCCTCATGTTGAGTTCTTTATATGATAATATATACATCAATATCTTTTTATCAGTATATATCTCACATTTTCACCATAGAGATAGTGTCTTCATATGTTCAAAGAAATGATTTCTACAACTAAGTCAAGATAATGGGGGGGATTGTTATTTTCATGAATGTTTAGATGTCATGATTCATAGGCAATTACACAATCATTATTCATAAGGACACATCCAATTCCTTTCTTTCAAGAAAAACTATAAAATACAATCCCATCATTCCACGATGGTAGAGTCAAGATAAAAAGCATTGACTAATCTTCTCTTCATTTCTTTATAACATTATACACACACTTTTGTCTAAAAAAATTATACCCTTTACATGTGAACTTGGAAAATAGGTTCTCCAGTATGGAAGAATCATGGAAGAAACATTCATAATAACCTACTAAACCAATAAAACTACATAATTTATTTATACTCTTTGGTGCTAGCCATTCTTGTATTTCTCTTATCATAGAAGAATCTACACATATTCCATCCTTAGAGAAAATATTTCCATGAAAATAAATCTTCTATATCTAGAATTCACACTTGCTAAACTTCTCATATAATTTATTTCTTCTATGATTTGTTAGAATAGTGTGAAATTGATTTTCATGATATTCCATGCTTTTTGAGTAAACCATGATATCATCAATAAATAAATAAAAATTCATCAAGATATTACTTGAAAAATCTATTTAATAGGTCCATGAATACATAGGGTTAATTAGTCATTCCAAAAAGAATTACTGTACACTCATAATGCCCATACTTGGTACGAAATGATATCATTGAAATGTATTCCTTCATCACACACAACTAATGATATTTAGATCAAAGGTCAATATTTGAAAAGTATTGATCTTAATGAATTAGATCGAATAAATCAATAATGTGAGATAGGGGATACTTGTTATTTGTTTTTAAATCATTGATCTCCTTGTAGTCAATTCACAACCTCATAGATCCATCTTTCTTCTTAACAAAAAGAACAGAGGCTCCCCATGGAGACAAACTAGGTCTAATAATCATATATTACTCAAATTCTATAGTTCATTATTTTGTTCCACTAATTCCATAGTGAACATTCTATAAGGGGTCTTTGATAAGGGCCTTGAACTAGGAATTAAATCAATCAAAAAAAAAATTCTCATTCTGGTGGATGTCTATGTAAATCCTGTAGAAACACATCAATATATTCTTACACAATATGTACATACACTATTTGAACATTATTTTTCCCACCCGTAGTTATTTCATTACATTCCTCACCAATAATTAAAGTTAGTAGTGCTACTGTGGGTGGATCTAGATATGAATCATATGGGAAAATTTCTAGTCTAAAGATAAGGTACTCATTATCATCATTTAAAATCATAACCTCATTCTTCTAACAATAAATTTTTGCATCATTGTCCAGAAGCCAATCTCTAACAATAATTATATCAAAATAAATCATGGGTATGTCAATGTGATCAGCAGATAAATGATGTTTATATTCCCTAATAGGAACTAACTTACTAAACGTTTTCACAATGATACATCCCATAGATGTTTTGTGTGAAAACTCCATTGTTAAATAAAATTTGAAATATCTAATTTTCTTATCAAACTAGTATGATAAAAAAACAATTAAATGATCTAGAATCAAATAAGCATTGGGTAAATTTGATGAAACCATTAAATTATCTACCACCACATCATTCGGAGTTTCAACATCATCAGTAGTGATCGGATAAGATTGGTCTTGCTTTCATTGGCCTTTTCTGAGGTAGGATTCCTTTCAAAATAGATCATTCATTTTCATTATTCCCCATTTCTCTACAATTTTATCATTCAACATTGACAGCCTATGTTTTCCCCTTGAAATCTCAACCTTGGTGGCCTTCTTCAAAACACTTGTAACAAATTCACATTCCCTTTCAGGAAAGTACCAGGGTGTTTCTTCCCACATTTACTATGGATATAAATTGAAAATTTCCCTTCTTCCCATTATTTCCATTTCTAGAGTGCTTAGAAGATCTCTTCTTTTTTTTTTCTTCAATTCCCTAAGACTTAAAGAATTCATTTTCTGTCATGATATCACATTAGAAAATATCTTCCAATGATGAGAAGGATTTTGTGAATAATGCTCAATATTGACATGGTTTTAAACCATAAATGAATCGATCCATCTTACTTCTTGGGTTACATATATAATCTTCTACATGCACTGATAAACTTGTATAGTTAGACTCATAATTTGTGACATTTTCATCCTCTTTTTTCCTGAGACTCATAAATTGTCTTTCCATTTATGCTTGATATTCATTGGGAAATTATTTTTCTAAGAAACTTTCATTAAATACCATACGTTCCATATTTGATACTTCTTCATCCTCCTTTGTGTTTTGAATTAATGACCACCATTGATATGCATCTCATGTGAGGTGATAAACTATCATGACAACTGTTTCCCTTTGTCTACTCCACAAAGCATGAAATATTTTATCAAAGGAACTTATTCATTGCTCAACTACATATGGATTTGTAGTCCCATTGAATTCTGTTGGTTATTGCCTCATTAAGAGGTCTAACATTGATCCTTTTCATTTTGGATTAGGGTGCTCCGTACGGGTAAGGTTATTATTCATAACCCGAGTGAGTTATCTCAGTATGGTTTCAAGTTGTTCAGCACCGGTTGAATCATCAACTCCACTATAATTATCTTGAGTAGGATAGAAATCCTTAAATGGATTACGTGCATTGATATGATTTCCATTCCTTCCACTAGGAATCATTTCTAAACAATGGCAAACACTATATTAGATTATGAATCACAATACATAATTTCATACTAGTACAATACCTAACATAAATTGAACAGTTTATGAATATAATAAATAATCATAAAAACATGTTTTCATTGATGAGGTATTTACTCATAAATCCTTGATAATTTTTTGTAAATTAAATGTGAATTATCATAAGCAAACCCCCAGGAGTGTCATAACCAAGAGTACAGCAAGGCCCATTGTCATGTATCAGGATACCTCGTGTCAAGGAAGAAACTCCTTGTCAGAGTTATCACATCAAGGTACATATGTTCCAGAGCTGCATCTACCTACTTGTAACCATTCAGGTGTGTATTGTTTGTAAAATTCACAAAATCTAAATATTAAAAAATTTCTAAGAAGTTCTTATATACTAATCCTCAAATTCTATCTTTGGGTAATGTTATCTAATCAGAGTTTCTCTATATCTAGTTTCCATGATTTGTAATAAACTTCCTCTGATACAAACTATAACTCCCTGACCCTAGTTACCCAAATGTAGTGCATTACTATATAACATTCACATGATAGAGGGAATCGTATCCCGAAATACCAATCAGTTTAGTAGCCTTAGAAGTACTAGATACATACATAAGTTTAACATTACATTATGAATTAAAAAAGAAACATTTTGTCTCCGTAGAACCCACTCATATCCATTAGTCTATCCCTAAAGGTATATCATAATATACTTCTTCACATACATGGAAAATTAAAGTATAAAAACGGGTGATCTCAGATGCTCTGTAAGGTTATCAAAATAAAAGAAACTTTCATAAATAAAAATAAACATTTAAGGAAATGTATACGACTAAAAAACAAGACTTTTAAACAACAACATCAGAATAATAAGAAACAGATAAATCCAATAATTCCATTTACATATTTATATAGTTATTCTATTAGTCTAATAATCACATGTAATATCAATATCTAATTTCATAGTGATGGAATTCATAATGTCTAACACCACAACTACATAGTCATGACCTCATGCTAATACTAAAAATAATATTTTTTCAAGGCCTCGTTCGAATAAACTAGTTTGTCTCATGAGACATACCAATGCATCAAAGAGCTATATCAGGCTCCACCCATCACATACTAAGTCCAATGCATTCCTCGTATGAATAGGTTGAAACATAACATAAATATTCATATTAAAACTAGCATAAAATTGTTAATACTTTAACTATAAACCATGAATGGTATAAAAATAATGCATCCATAGTCAAACATATCAAAAAACCTTAAATACATTATGGAATATTGTTTCATAATAAATCAACTTCAAACATGTGTAAAATCCATCATAGGATGTTGACATAGATGAAATCAAAACTATTTGAGAGAAATATCTATTTCTATTTTGAGACAATTTAAAAATCACATAAATATAAAAGAAAACATTTATTTTGAAAATATTCCTATAATATTGTATGGGATGCTTCAAAGGTCTCATAATGGCATAAAATAGCTGCACTTGCCGTATAATTTAAAAAAACATTCTTTCCTTAATTTTGTCGAGAATGTCATAAATGACCTTATTCAGAAAACAAATGAAAGATTCCTTTATAACCATTTTATAAAAATTTAAACAACGGTATAAATGAATTTAACCCATATTATAGGAAATAGTAAAAACATTTTGAACTACATTTTTATGTAACAGAGAAGTGGATAATAAAGCGGTCCCAGTAGATACTCACGTATAAACAATCATAAATAGTGAAGAGATTGTATAATTAACCCTTACCAAGTATTTTTCAATAATATAAGGTACGTTTACCTCATTTATAATATTTAAATAAACGTTATTAAATTATTCAAGAACTATATACATAAATATTATATGATATATGATCTTAAAATATTTGTTTGTTAATAATATTTCAGTAGTATCATTGTTTTTGGTGTTAACTGATTCGTTTTCCTTTGAATGTTTTGTTATGTAATTCATTTTTTTATGGATTAGATCTATGTGATTAATATCCTGAATTATAATAAGATATTAAAAATTATTTTTAATCATAAAAATAAAATTATTCGTGAATTATTACGATGGGGAATGAATCTCATCACATTCGTGGAGACGGTAATCTGTACGTACGCACGAGCGACAACATCATCCTATTGATGGTGAAATAATATGTAATTGGATTCTATATTATAAATAAAGAATCATTATCATGTTCTATTTATTATTTAAATCAATTATTCTCATTATTATAGCCATCAAAATATTGAAGTGTTGAAAAACAAACTACATCACGACATGGAGATGGTAAGCTGTACGTACGCATGTTTGGTGACTTTTTCATTCATTGGTTAAATATAATAATGAATACGGTTGTAACATATTTATAATAACTTCATAGTAATTATTAGGTAAAGTAATAAATATTTTGGAATGGAATCAACAAATATAGAAGAAGTTGACGAAGAAAAGAACTTTGAAAGAGGTGATGAAATTATTACCTCTTCTTCGGGTCCATCTTTTTGATTCGACCAAATGGGCTCCATAAGTTGGATTCTAATCAATGTAATTCCTATAATACTAAGTGAGGGTATTTGGGAGTATATTTTAGCAGGTTTCAGTCGAGCCAAATGGATTTGGTGGAGTGATTTTGGGAGAAGGGGATGTACCCTTTTTTAAGAGTGTTGAGGGTCACTTTAGGAAAATCATAGACTATTATTTTATTGTACAGTCATATTTGGTTTATAATGGATCTAAAAGGATTTATTTTTTTGATATGATGGTTATGGGTTACAATACTCTCAAACAATAGGTTTTAGATAGGTTTAGGTCACCATATTAACCTTATCCTTTAGATTAAACTATTAGTTAAATATTATATCTTTTACCATGTATTGTTATATTATTATAATAAATGGTCAATAAATTTGCTATAAAAATCCAAGAGAACATAAATAGGTAAATTGTCATTATATCTAACCTTATCTATGTCCTTTTGTTGGACGTTATATTTTTATGAATATTATATCAATTAATAATATAGTATTTGTTTAAAAAATCTTATATTTCAATTATGACACTATTTAGTACTTGGATTCTATGAAAGTCATAATCACTTTATCACTTAAAAAATAATTTATTTAATCAACCTTAACATGTCATATTAACCTATAAAATTCTTTTAATACATCAAAATTCTCAATTTAAAATTATATTAATATTTATAATATCAATTATTTTAATCACTCAATAGTAGGATAATTATTGCATCATCATTATGTCACAAACAAATTTAATTATTTAATGTATAAAAATTATAAATAAAATAATATCATGTAAGAAATGTTTTTATATTTCTAATAAATATTTATAGTAGAATTCATCTTATGTAAAACTCTATATTATAAATGTTATAATTATTAAACATAGAATTTAACACTTTTAACTCTTCTTTAAATAAATTAATAATAAACGTCCTAATCTAGTCCAAGGGTACTCAAAGGAACAAATTTTTTCCAAATGATTAATTTTTTTGAAATAAGCTTATCAAATGGAATTAGAACATGTGTTAGGATAATTATAATATCATTTTTACCTTTAATTACCTTATTTACTTTTAACCATGGTAAATGAAATCCAAATGTTACTATTCAACAAAAATTATTTTTATCCTATTGAACCACATTTAATTTTATGATGTCAACTGTGTATCTGGTATTTTGTAAATTAGATTCTCAGAAGTGGTAATATTATATTTTATGTAAATTTGGTAACGTGCCTAGAATGTGGGTAAAAGATGTTAAACATTCAAGAAAATTTTATATATCTAATCTTATTATAAAATGACTCTAATTAATAATGTAGAACATATATAAGAATTATGTACTTATTTTGACCTAATTTAAATTTATATTAAATAACGAATTATTTAAACAAAATTTCAGTTTTGAACAATAACACAGTGTTTTTCACTATTCATCAAAAATCGAATGTTTTCTGAAAAAAACACAAAATTTACCCTAATGTAATTTTGTTATTCAAAATCCAAAAATAAAGTCCATTTCGAAAAATAAAATTTATAAAATTTAAAAAAGTGTGTATTACTATTCAAATTGGCTAGTCTGATTGGTTGTGGTGTGTTATAACTCAACGTTGTGTACAATACAAGCTATTGCATTATTCAAAGAGATACGTACCATGGATGAATGGGGTGTTACATTTTAAAACATAAAATGAAATTCTAAAATCATTGAAGTGAATTTATTATAAAATATCCTTTTAGAATCATGTTAAGGAAGCTTTGAAAAATATTTGAAACACTTTCTAAACATTCTATTTTTAAAAAACTTTTTCTATGAAACCCCATTTTAAATTCAAAATATTTATTGAATATTAGGAAAAAATTTCTTTATAAAATACGATGTAAACATATAAAGTATTATTCATGGAAATGATGGTCATAATGGCGGGTAAGTATTGAAATGCTGGAAATTCCTTTTGCACCATAAATTTTTTGAAAAGTGCCTTTAAAAGAAATTGAAAAGCTCATTACATATAAAAACTATTTTAAAAAAAAGTATTATATGGATAAAATATTTCATAAAACATCATTACATAGTATTAAAACATTTTTAGAAAACACTATTTTTAAATAACACAATTTTTTGATTGAAAGGAGAAATAGATTATTATTTTCCAAAAACACATTTTTTTTAATTATTTTAAGAAAAACAAATGAGTAAAAAAAGATTCTAATACATGAAGATATCATGGATAACCAATATATAAGAATACATATGAATTTTATTGATATGTGGATCCTTGTATTTCTTCAATGGAAGTATAATAATAAACAATCTTGATAAATGTTGAGATTATTGCAATAAACAGATACTACATTTGTAACATTGAATCATAAAACAATGGAAATAAAACAATTAAATAAATAATAAATTATCATGAAAACAATTATATTATGGATATAAAATTTTAAAGGGTAGTATATTTATCTCATAGAAAATTATAGGTGCATAACATGACATGTGTCTCAAAGAAGCCAAATTGGGACAAAATTACATTACTAATTGTTAACTATTGAACCATAAACTCCATGAAATAAATATCATAAAAGGGATACATAAATACCCATATATATAATTATACAAGTCATATAATAAGTACATATGAAGTAAACACAACACATATAATAAATATGAGGTGAACCTTGATGGTGACTCATAGAAAATAAACGTGAGACAACAAAACCCTTACTATGAGTCCAACTTATCATAGGTCTTTGTATATTCCTAAATAATAAATTTTTTCAAAATTTATTTTCTTAATAATGTTTATAGTTTTTTTAAAAAAAAATTAATACACTTATTACAATTTTGTCTAAAAAAATTATAAAATTATGTCTACATCAGGTTTTTTGACCAAATTTGGTTCACGTGTTAAAAGGACTTCAACATTTTGACTATGGTCAAAGGGCCATTTGATAAACATATCCATAATAATAATCCTGAAATAATTTTTTTTATTTATAAATTAATTATAATTTTAAAACAAATCTTTAATATCGTTAAGAAAAATGAACCATTGTTACAATCTTGGAGACCGTAGGTCGTACGTACACATTAGTATCATTCAAAATTTTCAATGATCATAATTTAAAGAAGATAATAAACATTATATGTTTCAATAATAATAAATATAAAAAAAAAATATTTTAATCATATATACTTATATATTAAATTTTTGTGATGTAAAAAGAATCACATCATATTGAGGAGGAGGTAGTCCACATGTCCACGAACAACGTTACCAGCATTTTTCTATTTGAAAAGGGTAATAAATAAAATGACATATTATATTTATAGAATATATATTTATTCATTATTATCAAATATATTTCATTTATATCGCATATTTTTATTAAAAACATATATTATATGCTCCCTATATAGTGTGAATGAATCACATTGCTTTGAGAAGGTGGTAATCCACACTTCTAAAAAAGTTGTTATCATCTTTACACAAAATGTAAATAATGAAGGTATGTGTTACATAAAAATTAGATAAGTAATAAGAAATCCAAAAATCCTATATATCATATAAAAATTGTTATTCCACCAATATTATTATCAATTAGAGGTGATGAAAGAAAAATAAATAACATCGTTTCATGACGTGGTTGTTCATTGTGCATAAGAATGATAAGTTACTTACCCATATGATGGAATTGTGTGTACATGTAGGTATAAAACATTTTGTAACAAAATATTAGTATATTTATGATACTTATTTTATTATTTATTCATTTAATAAGAGAAATTTAGGGGGTGGGGAGGGAAAATAAAATAAAATATCTTGAGGACGGATGTTACCAATTCTTTGGGTAACTTCTTTTAGTTTGAACCAAAGGGTTTCTTGAATGGATTCTAGTAAAATGGATGTATATAATATGAATAGATGGATTTGAGGATATTATTTGATCTAATTGTGGGTGAAATAAATGGAATTAGATGTGTGAAAAAGTGGGATGGGTGAGTGGATTTCTTTAGTGGATGAGGAGTGGCATTCTTATAAATTTTTTTAAAAATGTTTCCACCCATGTTTTACCATATCATGTGGATACAATAATGAACCAAAAAAATATCCAAGGTCGTTTATGAAAAAAATAGAAACATGTAATGGATTTTTATCTAGTTTCAAGGTCATCATGGACCATAAGTTTATGGTTTAGACCATTTTAAATTTTTTCCTATTAATTGATATAATTATTTTTAATCACATTCACTAAATGATTTTTCCAAAAACTTGTTTGAAATAATATTAAATCATACACTATTCTGAATACAAATATTCAATCTATTTTATAAAATTCCAATCACATAAGTGGTTGAAAGTAATTTAAATTTAGGCCTACAAATGAATCAAAAATGTGTGTTTTTAAATTGTTATGTTCAAAAGTATGGTATGTTTTTATATGATATTAAAAAGTGATATTTATTCAAATGAACTAAATTGGTTTAATTTTAGTATTATTGATCTAATTTAATGTAAAGTCCATAAAAATAGAATTTATCATTGTAAAGAAATTATTAAAAATGATTTTTGAATAAAAATTCAGTACATATCTCTATTTTTTCAAAAAAATATAACCTCACATAAAAATTCCAAAAAACCTCCCTAATAAAAAAAATTTATGTTCGGATTTCAAAAAAGAATTTTATTTTTAAATATTGAATTTAAAAAAATATCTAAATGATGGATTTTAAATTTCTTCTCTATTAAAATAAGGTATGATTACATTTTAGCAGAATACATATTTTTCTTCATAAAATTTGTTTTATTCTTATCTTATGAATGTCTAATATTTTGGATGAGTATCAAAAATACTGATTGAAAATATAATATATAAGTTTTTTTTAAAATTTTACTAAAAAGTTTATTGTTTAATTTATTGATATGAAA
Organism: Viscum album; assembly: GCA_963277665.1. Classification (NCBI taxonomy): domain Eukaryota; kingdom Viridiplantae; phylum Streptophyta; class Magnoliopsida; order Santalales; family Viscaceae; genus Viscum; species Viscum album. Next base: position 1,187,218,223 of record OY728157.1, on the reverse strand, counting down.
TAGTGATTGTACATAGAAAAATACTTTTCTATGAAAATTAATTTCATTATTTTTAAATAGTTTTTACATTAACTTCTATTAATTGGCAACCAAAAGATTTATTTTATATACATGTGTAAATAATATTTTCAGAAATTGGATAATCTTATTTAAAATATTCATTCCATTTTCATGGTGGTAGCAATAATAGTATTTTAATAATCATATTTATCGAATATTGTAGTTCAGTAAAAACTTGGCTTTGTCTTTAATATAAATTATCCAAGGGACATGTTATTGTGTGTAATACAAGATAATCCTAGTATTTCATATATAGAAAGATTATCTATTTATTGTGTGTATTGAATGAAATAAGAACATAGTTCTTTAATATATAAAACATATATATTTAGTGTTGAATGAAATCAAAAATATAAAAATGATTCAATTAATTACATAAAAATATTTCATAAAATATTGGGGTGTCACAGGTGTGAACTATATGACTCCATGTGCGTATAGTTTTTTAATTTAACATAATTATTGTAAAAAAGTAAAATGTCATATTCGATACCAAGAAAAATATTTTTTCTTATATTGATACAATATAGAAATGATCTATATGTTATATTTGACATGGAGGGATCATTCACACCACATTCTGATACATGACATTCTTGGTGTGACTGAAAGTTTCCATTATCAATTTAAAATTATCATTTATATTCCAAAAGAGACATTAACTAAACACTATCAAACACTATTGGATTGTATTGATAATTTAGGTTATATATTTATAAGTCCTTTTTGATGTGTATGAATCGGTCTCATGTGAAACCGACACATGTTATGACCTGAATGACTCAAAGTGCATATTTCCAGTTTAGAATGAAAATTTAGTAAAAACACATGTATAATAACCAAAAATATGAAAAATAATTAACATTTATTTGATAAATTTTAATTATTATAAAAATGTAATTTTGAATGTGTCAGAATCATCCTCTCTACAATTTGATGCATGGCGTGACCGCTATCATTACAAGTGCATCTTTTTATTTCATAATTACATTAATTTTAGTAAAAAAGGCAACTGACATACTTGAAAATGATAAAAAAAATTATTATTTTGATACATTAGGAAAAAAAATCCATAATTCATTTTAATATCATAATTTGTTACACCTCAATCTGATACACGATGTCCCCATCGTGACTCAAAGTGTCTTTTAGCATATTAAAATTAACATTTTAGTTCAAAATGTGACACTTTATGAAAAACAAGAAAAAAATATATAATTTTTTCTATAATTTTTGGCAATTAATCATATGTCATTTTTTACATTGAGGAATTATTCTATTATCAAAATGACACATTATGTGACTGGTATGACATAATGTGTGTGTTTCAAGTTTAAAATGGTATTTTAGTAGAAAAACACATATTACATACTAAAATTAAGAGAAAAAAATGGATTGTTTTGATACATTAGGTAAATGATCCATAAGTCATTTGGGACATATTGGGATCATCATTACCTCAAACCGATGCACGATGTGACCGATATGACAATAATTTTATCTTTTTATTTAAAATTGACATTAATTTTACTGAAAAAGAAAACTAACATACATAAAATCAATAAAATAAATTAAAATTGACTTACTAGTTTATTAAAATGAACCATATGTATTTTTTGACTTACGACAATTGACCACTCTTGAAACTAATACTCAATGTGCCCAGTATGACTCAAAGTGTCTGTTATTAGTTTGAAATTGAATTTTTTGTTCAAAAAGTATCACTGGTTTTAAATAGATAAAACATTCTCTGATTGTCATGATAATTTTGGACAATGATTTCTAGGTCAGTTTTCGTTTGTAGGAGTTTATCTCATGTATAATTGAATCTTGATGCGATCGGTATGGCTCAATGTTTATTTTTCCAGTTTAAAATCTCATTTTAGTAGAAAACATAAGTGGCTTATTCAAAACCAAAAAACCACATTATTATTGTTTTTATACAATTGAAAAATTATTCATTAGTGACTTGGGATGTGCAGGAATCAGTTTCACCTCAATCCAGTTCATTGTGTGATCGGCATGACTCCAAGTGGTTCTTTTCAATGTATAAGTGTCATATTAATTTATAACGCACAATGCATCACCAAAACTGAGAAAATGAGGGTAGTTAGTTTTATCATAATTCAATATATTATCAACTAATTAATTTTATTATCATTTTTATCCTAAATATATTTAGTTAATTTTCATTGAGAAAATTCTTGAAGATGAACTAGAAATTGTGTAACATACAAGAATTATCCACAACTCAATTCGATACAAAGTGTTCCTAGTATAACTAACAGATTAGATAAGATTTTAAAAAATTTATTAACTTATTTATTTATAATATAAATTACATATGAATATTTTTTCATGTATTTGTTCATTATTTTCCTAGAGCAGGTGTGTTTTGTTATTTTATAAAATTGAGTTCAATTACTCTATAATAGTTTTTATTTTTCTTTTATTTATGTTGTAAATTTTTATTTCATTTCAATTAAATTTTTTTTATATGAATTTGAAAATTTCTAGTTCTATAGAGTATTATTTCATCACACTATAGTATACCCCTCTAACATTTCATGTAGAAGAACTGTTAAAATACCCATATATCAAATTGTTTATTTAGTGATAATAATTGATTCTTTTATCTGCATATATAATTTATGTCTTTTATAACCACTTCCACAACCATTGATAAATGACACCCTCATAATCACTTTTCTAGCTCTTATAAAAGCCTATGGAATGTAATTTCATTCCATATTCAGTGATTCTCTAGCACTAATATAGTTTATCTTTAGCACCGTTAAAGGCTTATTTTAAATTACTGTTCCTCCAACTGATCCTTCAGTTACCTAAATTCTTTTTGTACAATATGATAATATAAAAGTTAGATTGGACTAGACCCCAATAGTAAATCTATCATAAATCCACTAAACGTTTTGGTGGAAACCACAAGAAATTTTATTGAAAAACATCAAGTAACTTGTCCACTATTGTTTGAAAATCTCAATTCTTGATCCTTTATACAGATGAAAACACATTTTTTGTAATATGGTAAGATATAGTTCTAACCACCTGTACGAAGGGTCTTCAAATTATTTTTTTCAACTTCCCAATATCTTTTAAAGATATTACTAAAACCTTTAATTGATTTAAAACTCATATATCATGGATAAAAATTTATATGAGAATCATATATCATTAGTCAATTCGTTCCCAAAATGTTGTCATAGTCCTCCATTTCCACCACACAAAAATCCCATACCAACTCAATAAAATCAATTTTTGTTGAAAACATTAAACATTTCAAAGATTGACACACTTTTTTACTTATGATGTTAGGAGCATCAAAATAGAATGAAACATCTCAATATATAAACCCATCCAAAATGTTACCTCATAAGAAATAAAAAATGTTATTCAATCATGCCAAATAATCATTTCATAATGGTTAAATTAAAAATAATCATACCTCTCAATATAAGATGACTTCATTGATCATCCTTGATCATTTTATCTTCTTCATTAAATTTATTAATCTATTTAATTTTATCATAGTAACTCTATTGAGATTATATAGGTTAAGGAGTCATGGTGTTCCTAGAATAACCATGTATTTCTTGGTTTATCTAATGATATCTATTCTACTCCACACATCCCATAAACGAAAATAATATATGAGAAGCATGATATGTATCCCTTCAATATGATCGTAGATTACTATAATAATAGCATTAAATATGTTGTATCTGATTACAGTCATGAAAATTTCGAGGGGTTTCCATACATACACACTTCGAATGTTCAAGAGAACCACACTAAAAAATATTTGATAACTCTTTGATTGAGAAATAATGTTTCTCAATTACATATTTTAATTTCAATATAAAACTCCCGCTATTAATAACATGTTTCTATCATCTAATTCTTCACAGAATATAAGCTTCCACCAGTTCCCATAAGAATAAACACTCATCCACCAACTGTATTTTTTTAGATATCTCTTCCTATTATTGTAAATTTGTTGACCATATCTATATAATTTGATATAAAATTTAGGGAAATTTTTGAGTAGGTTTTTTATTTCAACCACAACGCAAACATTTCTTCCATTAAAGATGAACATGTGAAAAAATTATCTGAAATGAAAACTAAATTCATAAATTTAGCCATATAATCATTTATCGTGACATCCTCATGCTTCAATATGAATGAATACAGAATTCTAGGAATTATGAATGTGTGGGGATATAATTACTTGTTAAAAAATTATTCAAAAATCCTCCCAGGCTATTCCATGGTCTAATTTATCCTAAACTCCTAAATATCACCACCAGCATGCTAGATCTTGCAACATAAATGGTTCCAACAAAACTATTAGCTCATATGGTGTGGAAAGATAATCGATGATTCAATTCATCCTATTCAGCAAATCATATACTTTTTCTATCTCTGAATAACCCTAAAAGAAGGGTGGATTAAACTATTATAATTAAATAAAATTGTCAACTTTTCTTAGTATATCCTTTATTCTTGCATTATCCATGGACTCGAAATCATAGATAATATACTAGAATGACTTTTTATTCACATGTGGCTTAGCTAAAACCACATTCTTAGAAACCTATTTCAGTTGGTTCTTATGGTGACATACCAGTTCCATTCATTATGATGAAAACTAACTCCATTCAGTATCACTCTCTATCAACTGAACGCTTTTATATTTATTATTAACATTTCAATAAGTTCTATTTTCATGTTTATCAATAACAAACAATTTTAACAATTTTCAAAATACCACCATCAATCCTTTTCAAAATCTCACTATTTAAAAATATTTTCATCACATTTCAAAAATCATTACTTCTAACAATATCAATAAATTATTAAATCAAAACTAAATAATGAAATGTTAGTGGGAATTCATACTAGTAATTTATGTCATGAAACTCTCATCGTATAAACCCAAGATGTTGATGTAAAACACACCAAGAATTGTCTAAAGACACTCATGTACCAATACACACTAATTACTTGATGTTCAGCATAAAGAGGTTAGATACAAATTTTTATGCTTTAAGTTTTCAATTCATGGAATCCCTTTCATTTCTACCATCCCATGATTAGATGAGATTTTTAAGATTGATGAAATTTTCAACTCTAGGATTAAACACTACATGTACACAAGGATCAGAAAAATTATACCATTTCTAACATCCCATCCCTCACCCACTGGCTTGGGAATATGAAATGGGAGTTATTATCCTTAGTTGAAATCCATATCACACCAAAGGCTAAAAATAAATGACAAGTTCCCCAAAACATTAGTTGGATGATATTAATATTAATTATAAAACATCCAAAACTAGAAAAAATGAAAAACCAGAACCTATTTATGATGAATATGTACAGAAATACAACTCAAAACATTACTAATCCAGCCACCATATGAGAGTACAAGAAGAATCCAATTAGCATTTCAAAAGTAAAACCAAATAAAATAAAACAATAAGACACCAAATACATCAAACGAGTAACTCCCAACCATCCCAAAGATCCAAATCAATTATACACAACCATGTTATGAATAATAATTACTAAATTACAAATATTCCATGAATTTACCTATGTCTTGATATATGAAATCTTCAAATTCACAAACTGTGCCCCAAAAGTTGGTGAGTCTAAACACAGTCATATTTACCCAATGGTAACAAAAATCAATCCCTAATGAAAAAACATCATAGTGCATTTATATAAAATAATTTAAATAATTTAAAATATTTAATATAAAATCGAAAAAAATATTTCATTTTGAAATTAATCAATGAAATTCTTTAAAAACATTCTAAAATATAGTTGTAATTCCCATTCATTGATACCACATAACCATGATACATCCCATTCATTCCCAGATGATATGTTCATACTCATGAGGTGTCTCTCATAGATCTTACAAGTTTTCTTAAGGTAACCAATAATAGTGTCCCCAATGGCACATGATCTTTCTACAAGGTGATGTCTAATGAAAATTAACTCACACCAAAAATGTTTTACAAGACCTGTGTTGAAACAATTCACAAAAACTCGTTATTTATTTAAAAAATATAAACAAAAAAATTCCATGTGTTAAATAAAAACCTTATATTTAAAATCCCCATTTTAAAATTGTCACAATTTGTTTTCTAAAAAACATTCCAATTTCTACAATTTAGAAAAAACAACACTATAGTGGTTTTAAAAAAAATTAAAAAAACGATTTCATAATAATTTAGATTAAAAAATGTATTTCAAATTATTCTATGAACATATAATAAATTGGATTGAAGAGATAAGTATCCTACATCACAAATGTTTTCGAACATAGGGAATGGGAATAAAATTCACTAGATCTGATTAAAAACCACATTTCCATCCCTTTATCCAACAATAAAAAAATTTCAATTTACTTAAATGAATAAGGATCTATAGGCATAGGATTGTATATAAGGTCTCAATAAAAAGAATAAGAATAGATCAATGAAGAATGTCTAAGTAAAAAGACTGAGGAAAAAATTTATAACTTCATAAGGCTTTAAAAAACCTTAAACTTGATCCTATATTGAGGGTAATGACCTCTCAAGTATTTGTAGAAAAAGTAATCTTAGTTATGGGAGAATTATGGGAAAACCATAGTTTAAAAGAATTATATAAAATTAGATCCACTAGTTTTGGACATCCAAATGTACACCACATGGTTAGGTGGCTTGGTATTGTAGACCATGCACCATTCTTGTGGTGCTTACGTCCTTATGCCAACCCATCACATGGTTAGTTCGCACTATTACACAAACCATCCACCAACTATTCCTTTACCCTTATTTTATGGTGAAATGTTTTCCCTATATATCTAAATGATTGAACCAAACTATGCGCTAACCGGTGGAGCTTTTTTCTCTCCTTCCACAAGCCACATAGTTCACTAGTTTGGCTGTAAAATTTTTTCTAATCACACTCAAACGTTACTCTTCTAGAAAAGACACTAAAAATGATGAAACATCTACAAACCTCATGAAATAAAGCCAACATTTATATATACTTAAATACATAATTAAAGGATTAAGTACATCAACCCATAAGGGATATACATACTTGTTAACCTTTTCATATGAACATTTACTACTACATTTTAGGAATCATTTTTCTAAAAGGATAATAAAGTAATCAAACACCATGGTCAAAATAAACCAACCCTTTGGTGGTAAATCTATACATAATTTTTTTTGGAACTACTCCCCCACTAATATGAGTGGATTATAACATTTTTATTTCAAATCATGCGCATCTATAGGCTTAAACCAAAAAAATTATGTCCTCTACCAATATCACTAATGATATAGGCTTCTATTATGTATGTATAATAGGTATTAATAGAAAATAATATCCTTAGATGATATAGTATTATTAACAGAAATGAATCTTAGTGTTCTGATATTTCACTATTGCTAATAACATATTCTAAAAAACATTTCTCAATAAATACATATTTCACTTTCCTAATACATTTTTATGACATAGAAATTGATAGTATGTCAATTAGAAAATATGGTAGGAATATTCATAGTTTTTGCTTTGCTAGTTGACAATCATGGCATGGAATGAATGATGTAAGATTTTAAATATATTTGAGACACTTCATTGATCTTATTTTTTCATCCGTCATAAAATTGATGTATATAAGAAAATATTAGTTAGGTAAAACCATTACTCCATATATATAACCAATGAATACTTAGATAAGTTGTTTTTTTAAATACATATTGGAGATTCCTTAATATTTACCAAGTGAACTAATTTACATAACTATGTATTTTTGAAATGCCTTATATAAATCTCATAATCTATATGAATGTGCATTTATCGATATAACAGTTCACGCGACCATGTTGAACTTATCATTAAAGTAGTATGACATACCCTTATTTAAAAATTATTCCTTATTAAAAACATGATGGGTAGTTTTTTTATCTAGTATCATAGATCAATTGATATTAAAACACTTGTATGGTTATAAATTGGATAACTTCATTAATATTTATTTAAATATTAATTATCATTCCAAAATTAGGTAAGGGTATTATAATTTATATTTATCACTCATTGTAATATAGATGTACATATATATGATTCTAGAGTATCAATACTAGTAGTGTTGTATTAAAGTATCATTGATACATTTATTTAGAAAATAATAATGTCCCATTGTGTATATATAGACGCTGATATAAATGTTTTTGTAATGCTTATTACATAATTTATTCAATCCAATCATGTAATGAGAATTAGTGATATCCCCTGGGATGATACTAGAATAACCCCTTCACTTCTCATTTTGATTTCACTATATAACCTTTCTATTATTTCTCATTCAAAATATTTTAATATATTTCTATTTTTAATATACTTTATTACATATATATATTGTTAATTAAATATAGATGAATATAATTAAATTGATAGAAGTTTCTTGCTTCTATACTTTATTGAAATTTCTTTTCTAGTGTCCATTATTTCCAAATAATAAGAAAATAACATCTGTTTTATTCTTATAATTTTTAATATTTTTTCTCTTTAAAGTATTCCATAAATAAAATTTTCTATTTTTATTATACATGGTATATTCATCATTCTATATTAATCAGTTAACCAATGTGGGTGGAAAATATGTTTTAACCAATCCTCATCCTCTAGATTATGTGTTGAAAATATTCCTGATGGATTTGCCCAAAACAATTTGGAATGAACAATATGTATATCTATTATGATTCGGATAATAATATAATATTAATGGACAATTAAAAATAATAGTACAATCCTAATTTGGATAACCGATCATTGTACCACTCTTCAATTTTTATAATGTGATCAATATCATTATTTCCTTCTTTATTATTACTCTAATATATGGTTCTTTGATAATCATACATATTTCTATAATTTACTTCTCCTTCTCAAGAGAATTGACATAAAATATTGTAGTGTAATCATCAATGTCATTATATTGGATCATTAACTCTATAGACAAGGTTGGTAATATAATATAGCATTCATAGGAATTATCAACAACATATTTCTGGTATGCACCCTTTTCACCTCCACCACCATACGGTGCGGTAGGTAAGTAATAGGGGATTCCAACACAAAATATAAAATTTATGACAATAATTATTCACATAAATGATTTTACCATATTCTATAATATATATTTGTAAGAACATATCATGAGTTAATGAATTATAACACTTTATTCATGGTTTTTCATTCAATTTTATTTAATATTTAAAATAGATAATTAATTCTTCAACTGATTAAATTTTATTAAAATAATAATAATTAATTTAATTAATTCTACAACTATTTTATAAAGTCTTAATGGCCCTCACTATTGGACTTATAATGTCTAGTTTATTTTAATTTCTAGTGTAAAGGATCCATATTACTTATCTTATAATCTAGATAGTGGATAGGAAATCTAATAGAATATATATAGGTTGGAGGTCTTTTTAATAGTGGTGTTATATATCCTTGAGTTTCTGAGTGAACTCCCTAATCCAAAAACCCTAACATGGATTTATTTAGAACCCACCTCCACATTTTTATTATATAGATGAATTCCATTAAAACCTATATAGATTCAGTGAAGTATACCCAAAGTCTCAGTAAGGGATTCTGAATAGTTAAAAAATTATATAGAGGCCAAATCAACACTTAAATAATGGGTTCATATTAATTCAGTCAATGGAAGCATGTAGGACATAATATAAAATTTAAGATTGTTATTTATTTTCCCTAAATTCTATATTCTTTTATTATGTACTTCTGTTTTTATTATTAGGTAGATTTTAATTAATTAAAAAAACAAATTGGATAAAAATAATTATAGAAATTATATTTATTTAAAAACAATATTTTCAAATTGATTCATTTTTTATGTCTTGGTGGTCTTTAATCAGTAAATTAAATAATTAAAAAGATATAAGTAAATAAATAAATAATGAAATCAACATGATCTTATCTAAATAGTTTATTTATTGGGAATACAATAAATAAACCTATGACCCGTGGGAATAACTCATTTTACCAGATATTGAGTTAGTTGAAACATTCCACCTACCCACATATGTATCAATTTAATAGGCATCATTATTTTTCCATCTTGAAAAACCTCCACATTCCATGGGATACTCCATTACATGAAATTATTTATAACTATCATTCAGAAAAAGGGAACAAAAGGATTGTTTTAGTGGAGCTAAAAAATATCCATAAACATTTTCTTCCTAAATAATAATTGAACGAGGGATGGCATTTAGGCCATAAAATTTAATTTAATAATATATTATTGAAATTCCATCAAATGAATTAAATTGAACCATCAAAAAAATTTACATGTCCTTTTCAAGCTCAAGGATGTTCGTACATGCAATGTATATTAAAAACTACAAGTCTTACAATCATTTAATATTTATGAATAATTTTTAAAATAAACATGATTGAAATATTTATTTATTTATTTATTTATTTAAAATATATTATAATGATAATTAAAAAATATTTGTAGGTACCTATCATTAATTGAATTCAGATAAAACAAACTATGGGAAAAACAAATTAATATTTTTTATAATACATTAATTGTGCATTTAAAAATTGTTAAAACCATTATTAAAAATATAACACAATAGGGGTCAATATGAAAATTTGGTTTTTATTTTGTAATTTTAAATTTTAGATAAATTAATTCACCCATTAATTGGGGTCAACAATTGGTGTACTTATGGGTTACAAGTCTTTTATTTCAGTTTTCATGTATCCAGGATGCTCTCCTAGGACTTCAATGTATCCTATAGTTGGACTACACAATTTTTACAATCCATATAATCATAGTGTATCACACTTTTCATGTGTCCTATTAACCCACTGAAGGATTTAGCGTGTTCCTCAAACATGAAACCATATGTTCAGTATGCCACATACTTGCCAGGTGTTCCTCTTTATTGTGTGTCCATTTGACTCATTGAATGGATCAGTGGGAATCATGGACCGTGGAAATGATGAACTGCACACTATGTACATCACATACACATCATTTATATCATTAATTCACTAAGTTATCAGTATCGCATAGTTTTTACATGTTAATTACTACATGTGATGCGTTAATTTCACCACAAAATCGGGAATCGTACACATGGTGTATACTGACTACACAAAAATTAATTTTTACATGACATATTCCAAATTAGTCCAATCAAAACAAGGATTGTAATAAATTAACAACATGTAATTTACATCTCTACATGTTTTCTATATCACAAAATTACCATGTTCATTGTAACGGGTTTAAGAGCTTTCATAATTAATGAATATTTTAACATAGAGTTTCCTAAAACATTAATAAAGGATCTTCCAAAAAACTAATTGATTTTTTTTGGCATAGAAGAAAAGGTCTACCCAATATTAGGATCATTTATTTGATGTGGATTTTGAGAATCCAAATTCTTTTTCCAGATTACCTTTATTGATTTGTAATAATGAAAGTAAAAAATCCCCCAAATGGTGATCCATGTGTTCTATTTTGACATCTAAACACTGCCAATGGATTTCCAGGTGCTAGAATGATAAAGTAGTTTTCTTGAATAGTTCAGGTTGATCAATTTTCCTTTAATACTGAAAGAATATCAATTGTGACTCTCATTATTTAGAATGATAGATAAAGAGTATTTCAAGAGAGAAATATTTTGTGTGTAATAATTCTTAATTTCTCCATTTTTCACTACACAATTGACATAACCATCTATTTAATGATTTATGGTTCATTATAAAATATTATTTAATTATCTATCAGAACTTATATAAATTATATTCATTAATATAACCCATGCCATATTATAATAGTAATAATATTATAATTATATTATTCCATTCACTAACTTTTCAAATGATAAATTATACTATACATGTTTGTAAATTAATATTTATCATTAGACATAATATTTGTCTACTAAAACTCCTCAACATTTATTGAATACAAAAATGGATATTTTAGTCACATAAAAAAATATTCTATTTTAAATCTATTTAATTATTATTTATTAAACATTTAACTAATAAAAAAATGTTGTATCCACAATTCAATGATTAAAAAATTATTAAATATACATTCAATTAAATAAATAAATTATTTCAAAAATAAATATTTATTTATTACATTTTATATATTATAAATTAATAAGACAGGAATAAAATTAATCCTCCATCATTAGAATAATATTAATTTCAATAATTAAAATCATATAGTATTTAATCGAGACCAAAAGAAGGACATAGTGTGTGACCCTCTTGGGTAATTTCCTGTTAGAATTAGGGGGCTTGCCTAAAGTTCAATATTATTGTTTGAGGATGGGTAAAATAACCCTATATATGTAACATAATGATTAAATTTATACACCCACTTAGGAACACTCACCATGTAATATAATCTCATTTTATCAATTCTTAATCAAGTAGGTTTCATATCTCTTTCATCAACCAATATGATTGATATATTTGTTTTAATGGAAAAAAACATTGTCAAAACATGGCCATGGAATTTGATTTGATTGTTATATTTTATTTCAAATGGGTGATATATAATCTTCTATAATGATAGAAAAGAAAAAAACTCAACTTATTAATTAATGGAATTACATTCATGATGCACCCAACATCTCCAACTTCATTGTGAATATTTATTATCTTTGTTAACAAAATAACTATATATGTGTGATCATTACATTCATATATAATAATCATAAATTATAAAAACCATTACACGTGATCAAATATAAGAATATCTAGTTACACAAAAACATGAAATATTCATTCTAACATATCTGTTCTCAAACTCTCCCATTGTGGAGATTACCTACTATAAAATTCATGACAAGATCCATCATCCACATATATGTACTTTTACCACATGTTAAATATACTATGTGCCAAATTATATTACAGTATCCAACCCTAAAACATTATTTAAGAATATTTTCATATAATTTCAAGGTTATCATCATAGTGAAAACATCAATGAAATTATCCATGCGATAGATACTATATGAAATTATCACATAAATGTTATGCATAAGAAAAAAATATTTGATAGGTTATTTATATTAATATTAACATTCTTTGAATATGTATATATGTATTCTACAGAATAAAGTAGTTAGTTTTATGGCATTAAATCCTACACTAATAAATCATGGGAACCAATATAAAACAAGAGGGAATGTTTTATACAAAACATTAACTCAACCAGAGGAGAAAATTGTATTGGAATAGTAAATTTAATGTTTGAAAAAATATTCATCATGGGAAAATTACCACATGTAGAAAATTAGAAATTCCAAAATGGTATGTCAATCCTTGGAATCACATCACCAATGAATATATAGTCACATGAACTCCTTGTATTATATGAGTCATATAGTCACTAGTAAATGAAAACACCAAATGTCCCACTATATAAAATACACACCCCCTCCAATTTCGTATTTTCATTTTATAGGACATGGAAAAATAAATTAAACACATCACTAATAGAATAATTTGTTTAGTGTGAGAAATAATAGCCCTATAGGATACCACCATCAATTTTATATGTAATACAAACTATGTAAACCAATTATGAGTAGTTTTAAAAAAATAAAATCATATTAATAATATAAAAATTCATAATAATACATGTTTTAGAAAAAATTGTATTTAAAGTGTAAAATAAGAAAAAGTTTATTTCTATCAAAACATGAGTGAATGGGAATTTCTAACAAAAATGACAAGAGTAAATCATTTTATATAAACATTAATTTATAAATAAATTTCCATTATATAACCATCATTATAACACATTTGGTATGTTAGTTCAAGGATCAAGGGTCCTCCCACACCTTATTGAAATATAGTACAATGTGTGGAGATATCCCTATATCTCATACAACAGTGAAATATGAGGCTTCCCTAGTGAATGCTCTTTATACCCTCATTAAGTTTATTATTTTTGTCATTGTTAATAAATTTCCCCATAGATAAAATTCATGTCTAGTGCCCTTATCAAGAACTTACTGCCTAAAACATAGGCTCTCATGGCCTTAATGTAAATCAATAAAGGGACTAATAATTTATTTCAAATCTGTTTCATCAATATTTATTCATGTAACCCAAAATCCTCATTTCAAAATTTCCATTTCAATTTATAATACAATATAAAATGGTTTCCATCCATAAGCATGACCTACAAATCAACTCATTTCATTTCAAATACATAAAACATGTCATTCATTTCTTCCCTAGTAATATTTATCAAGATAAATCTTCAAATCATTCATTTCAATTAAAATCCATTTTATATAAAGCTAACAATTATTTTAAAATTAGTAATCAATGGTTGTCAAAAAACACTATTATATTTCAAATCACTTATCAATAATCTCACATCATTCATTGGATATCAATTAGGAATCTATTTAGTTTCATGAAAGTAATAATAGGATCAATTAACAGGAAATTAATTATGAATCCACCTACCTAAAACATGGTCTGCAAAAACACCAAACATAGTATCCACCAATGAATGGAAAAAAATAGATAATATAAATTAGAAAGGTTTCCTAGAAAATAATCATTAATATTAGTCTCTAACAAATATTTTATATAATAACAATAAATTGATATAAATTACCTCAACGATTATAATGGTATACATAAATACCAACAGAGATCCATGAAACATATCCCAGATCTATTAGTAATCTATATGAAACCTAATAATATCATGTCAATACATATATCTAGAATTAAAATCCATTTTTAATTGTTACATTAAATGAAAACTCATTGTATCTGTAAAATTATTAAGTAAAATTAATAAATGTGTTTATAATAATGATAATATAGATCTCGTACTCAAAATCCATCGATCACAATCAATAGGTGGAATTAAATCTCAAAAAACTCAAATAGTAGTCTCTATGGTCAAAATAATATTATAATATATTAAAAATGGGAGATTATAGATGTGTTTTTTGTCTCGAAATTAAATTCATAATAATTAAACTTATATCCTATGGTTTGGCCTCATGGTTTTTTAAACCACTCTCTAATAGTGAACCCCTTTCAAGGATACTAGAAGAGCCATTGAATTTAGACACATTATTTATGAAAAATATATTCTAACCATTCAAATCCCCCTTTTACTAAGTTACATGGTTCTATGGGATGTGATAATGTTTTAAACTAACATTGATTCCTTGTACAGAACTCCAACATAAATAGCACAGTTTTTCTGGACAAAATTTCAATATTTTCTCTAACTATGATGCTACCATGGAAAACACTATAGACCTCCAAAAACTATAAAAAGTTACAAAAATTTCCCAAATAAATGATCTAGATAATGGATGTTCAAAAATATGGAATGTAGGTACCTGAAGTTGGTGTGTAGATGTTATAATTATTTAGATAGTTAAAACTAAATGCTCCCAAAAAAACTCTTTATAAAGACGGGTCAATTGTGATTTGTGACCAGTGTGCTCTCATCATTTTATAACACTCTCACATAACATAGTAACTAAAACCTTATTTCCACCCAACATAATCCAAAAGAATATATAATCCATAGGGATCCTTAATTACAGTGTCAACAATAAAAACTATCTTCTTAGTCATGGTCTGTAACATCCCCAACCCTAGTATCCTATATTCTGTTGTTACGTTATTTCACAGGCATTGTATATAAGAAATAAAATACCAAATAAATAATATTTTATTATTTATGTTATACTAGATAAATATTTAAATTCAAATCACATTTTAAAACATAAAATTAACATATTTTTTCCTTGGAGAACACTATTATTCCCTTATTCATGCTTTTATATATCATTCAAAACATAAATCATGGAATCCTGGAGAAAGAAACATAGTAAAGGGTTATACTCAAATTTTTATTATGTGTGTTCATAAAGTGGAAGAAATAATTAATAAAAAATAGTTATATAGAAATTAAGATGAATAAAATAAATTACATTTGATCAATTATTTGACTATAATATGATAGAAATAAATCATGATCTCATCATTACAATAAATTAATCACCTAAGATTAAAACATAATCATGTTAAAATAATCTAATGTAACAATAAATATTATTATCATAATGATGAAATTTTGAATTCTGGAAGTCATAAATATACCATCAAGTCCTCACTCAAATACATCATAAATAAATTTTTATGACATCAACAAAAACCCAAGATAATACTTTTTATGAGACCTACCAATAAATTGAAAGGATTTCTAATTACAGGCCTCAAATATCACATAATATATCAAATTAATTACTCATTTGAAAGAGATGAATAATAATTAAATAAAACATTTATATTTAAGAACTAACATATTAAATTTTAATAATTTCCCCAATAAGTAAACATAATCAAAAACCATCCAGAGTAATATGGTAAATAGAAATAAAATTATAGATTCCCATTAAAAATCATCATAAAAAATGTATAAATAATTATCATTGCGTAAAGAAAACATATCTATATTGGAATATAATTACAATAACTATTTTATGTTGTTTACTAATATAAATACAATGAAAATTTCATAAAAAAAATTCTTGAGGAAAATAACGTTTTTAAATTGGAAAATATTTTTAAAACTATAAGTTCAACAAAAATGATGAAAATTATTTTAATCAAAAATGAAATTTAGAACTTACAAAATATGTTTTAAAACATTAACTGGTCATGATGTTGCGAAACTATATCCATACGGTATATTTTAAAATAATTATTCCTTAATCATTTCCAATAAGATCCAAACAGACCATGATTAGAAAAGGACATAAAGATTAATTTCAAAAAACTATCTAAAAAATTAATATTTTGAAAATAAAATTATTATTAATTCATTGATGTAAAAATAATTTATGAAAACAATTTTAGAATAAAATTATTTTAATGAAAATGATTTTTGACTAAAGAGAGGAATATTTATAGATTTTCTAAAAAAACATTTTTAAGTCATTATGAGAAATAAAGAGATAAAAAATGGTACTATTACGTGAAAAATATAATGAACCCCATATTAGAAAAATATAAGTTGATTTTAGGATTGTAATATCAAATATTTCCTCCAAGTGAGACTTAATCATAAATAACCCCAGATAATGTTGGGACTGTGAAATACACCCTTACCACTTTGGTATTGTTTGAATCACAATCAAAATGAAATAAATATCATAAATGAATATGTAATTACCATGAATATAAATATATTAATGATATAACATATCAAACAAGGAATAATATACACCATACAATGGAATAAGTGGTGAATATGGAATATGTCTCAGGAAAGTAAAAGTAAGTTGAGATGCATATACCTCATTTTATACATCCAACATATGTGTCTGAGACACTTTTATAATAGGTATAGGTTTATTATAAATATTTTACTAAACCAAACACAAATTATTTATTTAAAATATTATTTACTGATATTTTATGATGATCTTTTTATTAACAATTATACATTAAGATCGTTATTTGGTGTGATAATTGATTCATATTTGAGTTTGTTCGGTTCGGTAATTACTATCAATTATAATTGGACAAGGATAAAAAAAATCCCTATAATTTTATAAATGATGTAAATATTTTATATATTAATTATATATTTAATTAATTTAAAATATAAATGTTATAGATACAAAATTTATTACAACATTTGTGGAGATATTAGGGAGTCCTTACACAAGAATTTTGTTTCCATTCTAATCAACAAAAAAAATGAATGGAAAATAAATATTAATCGACCATTAAATAAGTATTATTATGAAATATATAGAATTTATACTAATAAAATACTCACATATTGAAATCTCCGTATAAATAAATTTAAAAAAATCATATTTTATGAGGAGGAATTTCACACGTACGAATGAGAAAAATTATTTTTTTATAATGGATGAAAAGGTATGAATTCATATGTGATATTGTATTTTAATTGGTATTTTTAGGTAATAAATCTCACATAAATTAAATAATTTTATCTTTTATACATTTCATGAAAATTGTAAGTGAAAAATGGATCACATTACTTCGTGAGGAGATATTATGTCATACACATGAGTGATATTATCATATCCCTCATGAAATGTAATTAATGAATTTATATATTATATCATATTGAAAGAAGTATAATAATTTCATAAATATAATATGACTATGTTAAATACGTCATTATATAAATTCTTGGATGATGGTTATGGAGAATGAATTACATCAGTTCGTAAAGTGTCATTATGTCATACACATGATCGATAGTTTTATTTCCCATTTGATTGAAGTTGAGATAGATCTGGGTTATGAAATTATCATAACACCATATTAGTATATTTGTGGAAATATATTATTATAATACCATTTTTCAAGAAGATTAAAAATATTTTTAATAAGAAATAATTCAAATAGGAATGTTTATGAGTTTTAACTATTCTTTAGAGAGCCTCTTTAGGTTTATATGTAATTCTTTATTAGGAGGTATTAATAAGAAAAAAATCGCCTCTAAGATGTTATTATGGAATTATTTTACATATTAGAGAAATAATTTGATAAATAAAATGGTTTTTGATGTCTGAGGAAGCAAGGATATGGGGTGGCCTTTTATTACTGAGGAAGAGGATATAATTAAAATTTACAAAAAGGAAAAGTGATACCCACATTTTTCTCATGTAAATTATTACAAAATGGGTAATTAAAAAACATTATGTTTTATAAGGTCTATATATGGCTATAAAATTGGTTAATGAAATTTTTATATGTCATTTAAAACCTTATATTCTTCTATTAACTACCTATAAAACCCATTTTCCCGTAACCATGATGATTAATTTCTATTTTTTTAATTCATTATGCTCAAAACTTATGTTATCCTTATTAGATAATATTAATTATTATGAATCCAAATATGGAATCTATTTTAACAAATTCAATACATATAAGTAGAAGATATTAATTTAAAATTAATCTCAATGACACGATGAAAAGGTGGTTATCAATAAATGTATTCGTTAGGGAAAAATGATATTATATTACCTATATGAATAAAATTAATAATTATCAGAAATTGATGTTAAAAATTTATATTTTTAATATATATATTTCATTTAATTGACTACCGTATAGGGTTTATTTTTTAAATTTGAATGGGGTAATATTATACACATTGTAACAATTATCAGAAAAATGTATTTTTAAACCTCAAATTTGACTTATAATGAAATATTATATAATTTTGATTAAAATTTAACTATTTCTTCTAAACAGAACTATATAATAAGAAATATAAATTAAATATATTTAAAAAAAAATATTTTCGTTATAAATTATTTCATTTATAGAATGATTTATAGAAAATCTGTATTTTCCACTATTCATTAGAAAATCAATATCATTTAAAAAATCACAAAATTTGACACTAATTATGTTTTCATTCACTGATTTAAAAATTAATTTGTATATTTAAATTAATTTCTCTAAAAGTTTTAAAAATTAATTTTAAATTATTTTTGTAAATAAATACTAAATAATCTTTTTGAATAGTACAGTTTTTTTTGGAAAACACATCTTCTTCTATAAAATGGTTCTTGTTTTATAACTAATAAATAGATAATAGTTAGAATCTATTTTATATAATTATAAAACATAAAATTTTCAAAAAAAATTATTATTCATATCTTCCCTTTTAATGGCTAGGTTATAATGGTATTCTATATTATTTTTCATTTAGACTTTGTGTTGTGTGTTCCGAAAGCTATTGATGAGAGTTATTTTATATAGAAATAAATATACTTCGATATACATAGGTGGTACCATCTCTTATTAGATTATTATTTCATTTATAATATTATATTTAATATTATATTCCACTTTTATATTCTTGTAGAGTCACATTCTTCCCAAATTTAATAAATTATGCTCTCTCAATTTAAAATTCATCTCCATAATCTAGGATTTGACATTTGAAAATATATTTATTAAAAAACTCACATCGTAAAAGAGTTAAAAAATTCCACTTGGTAAGAGATAATGGGAGGTATGAATGCCATATATAATAAAATATAACTATGAATCGATGAAAGAAAAACATTGTGTGAATTTATAATATAGACATAGAATATAAGTGTAAATAATTATGGAGAGTGATAGATATCACTGAACAGATGAAAGGGAATGATCAATAAAATTTAACCACCACAAATCCATAAATTTGATATGGTTTAAGGACTGTTAAATAAACATAAATGAAGGTACTAGGATAACATTTTGTTTCATAATCCATTTCCTAGTGTCGAGGAATTCCATTTCCATCTATAATGTGAACGTAATGTAATATATTCACATGAAAAGAATATTTTGATAGTTTGGTTATATTTTGATCAATTTACACTTTATATATTACTCCATATATTATATTTCAAAAAGATATCTTCTACCTGAACCACTAAAATTTTATTTTAACTAATTATAATATCTATAAAATAATTATAAGTCATTACACAAATATCTATATATCCTCTAAGGCCAAAATAGTTATCATGAGTTATCCAGTAACACATTAATTTATACCAACTCACCAGAAACTATGAATGTTCAATAAAATAAATTTCATAAATAGTTTACCTTATGACTAGTTGAGAATATGTCTACATAAATTAAAATTCACGAAATTTAAAATAAATTTCACTAAATTTCCCAAAAGAACACTAATATTGGATTTTTCAAATAATATAAAGTATCTCTTAATTTAAAATACCAAATTTTGAAATACTTTGGTGATTATAAATCATTAATGAAAACACTCATGCTTCTAAAAATAAAATAATATGTTGTTGAATTTATTCAATGAATCAAAATGTGGAGTGAAATACTATAAAAATAACATAAACCATCAAATAACTAAAAAATTTCATAGTAACCAATACGATAACATTAACATCTCTTTATAATTATTATCTTAACCTCAGTCACATGTGAATGTTTCTCTTCCATTAGTCATGTGTTTTTTAAAAATGTCATCCTTCCTCTGAATCACTTTTCATGGAACAATTTAAGATATTAATCCAAATCCTTAAAAAATACTAACACTATAGAAAACTAATCTTTTATAGAATAAAATTACATATTTTTTATGAATGCTTAATACATTTCAAAGATAGTCGCCGAAATTCTATATTATTTTAGTGCCTTTGGAAGAAAGGAAATATAAGAATTGGTATATAAGTAAGTTACACTATCTCCCACTTGGTTATTTATGACTATAACCCTTCATAGACACATTATACATAAAACATGTCATCATAAACTAGGTAAATGAAACATAAAAAGGGACGAACTTATATCCTCATCGATGGTAAATATGGGAGATATCTTATAATAATCATGTACATGAGAGTATGATAACATGATCATAACATTATAATATCATACCCTATATATCATATATCATAAACATTAATCATGAAATAACGATTAGAAGTTTATAAGGCATTAATCACATGGGAATCAATAGCATGATACATGAAGTCAAAACATATGAATAAGACATGGAATGTTCCACGACACATAATAATATAAAATCCATTCCATTATAGTAAAGGAATCGATTCTATGGCCATATTGTTAGTGTGTATTCACTCCATACACCATAGTGGTAGTGATGGTTCACTCCCATGACCATCATAGTATTCATGGTTCACTCTCAATTCCATCTTAGTGGAAAATTTCCTTTAATGAACTTTGTTCCCTCCCCATTCCAACCATTCCTATCTCATGAGATATAAATCATTACCCAATGAATTTGAGGGATATATTGGTCCCATCCATAACATAATGAAATCATACATATCTGTTCCACTAGATCATAACATTCATCATATCATAACCCATGAAATTAAATGGTTCTCATAAACATGTAATATTGTCATAACATGTGGAATCGATAACGGTTTCATAAAAATATCATCAAATCCTAATAATTGAAAAGAATACAGTTTCATAATAATATAACATGTAAAATAGAAATGGATTGCATAAGCATATAACCAATGGATGACATATTTTAAGTAAAATAATTTGGAAAGAACTTTTTGAAACATATCTAGAGTAAAATATATTTTATTATTTGAATTTTTTTTAAACATAATACATTTTCAGATACCACTTTCTATAAAAATTGATTTCAAAATTTATAAAGGAAGATTTAAATTCCATAATAATTTTAAATCACTTTTCCATGAAAATTTTCTTCATATATAAATTTATAAACATTATTGAAAACATTATTTTTTTAGGAAATATATTTCTGATCGAAGAGTGAAATAAGGTTATATTTTCTTAAAAACATTTTAAAAAATATATTAATTACCAATGAGTGGGAAATTGATACAAATAAAATAAGATATCATGAATAACTAGAGTATTAGAAAATTCATGATTTTTATATAGATATTGATCATAATATTTAATAAATGAATGCATAATCATAAACAATTTTCATAAATGATGAGTTGATAAAATGCACTTTTATCAGTTGTTAACTTTAAATCATACTACCCATGAAACAAAATGACATTAAATTAAATTTAAAATACCATAAAAATAATTTTGTTCATGACATAACATGTGAAGTATTAGTATATACACCTATTAATAGAATACCGGTGTGTTAGAACCCATTTTTCTTAAAGAAGTAAAATTGAGACAAAAACACCTTACTCATTTGTAAACATTAGAAACCATAATACCCAATGAAAGCGATATAATTAAATGGATATGTAACTAACCATAAATTTAAGGATAATAATAAAAAAATATATTCATATGAATTATATAAATTATACAAAATAAATGAGTGTTAAATAAGGCATAAATCTATCAAAAATTAATGTGACATGATAAAACCCTTACATTATTCCTTAACACTCCTAGCAATCATTCATAATTCATGTATAGAATAAAATTTATTAATTATAAATATAACAATAGACCATATTATTATATATAATTCCATATATTATTGGATTATGACTTTATATTACCCACTAATTAATAGTTCCATTTTAATGTTATGTTTTAGGTAATATCAACTTTGTTTTCTGTATATTTATTGAATAATTATTCTTGATCCTCTAAAATAGATAATTATTTTATTATTTAAAAGACAAAAAATTGATATAAATATTTAAAAAAATTATATATATAAATATTTATAATCACCTATGAAATTTATAAATTAAAAAAATTATATTGTTCCTAGAGATATTAGGTTGTACGTATGCATGGACGATATTTCCATTTTATTTTCCTTTTCAATGAAGGAAAGTAAATGACTTATATATATACACTATAATTTCAATATCTTTATAATTTCGTTTTTATATTATAATTTTACTACACATGTCCATAATACATTCCATGTATGGTGTGAATGAATCGTACTTCTTTAAAGACGAGGTAGTCCACAAATCCACAAAAAGAAGATATCGTATTTAAAAACAATGGGAATCATGAAGGTATGTGTTATATAATAATAAAATAATAATAAATAAATCATAAATATAATATATAAAATCTAAAAACATTATTTCCATTACAATTCCCAATCATAAGAGGTGTTAAAGGTAAAACAAACAATATCATTCTGTGATGTTGTAGACTGCAGTGCACACAAACATTAAGTTCGTAACCCATTGGATTGGTTTTTTTGTAGTTATAAGTGAAGAAATTATAATAAAAACATATCATAATATTATTTCTTTTTATTTTATTATATAATAATGGAATAAAAAGTGTTTATGACTCATGTACTGAAATTAATACAAAAGGGCTTGTGGAAGGAAGTTACCTCTTATTTGGGTAACTCCTCCAAGTTTTCAATAGATGGATTCCATCGATGGATTCCTTCCCAAATAAATTCATATTATATTAATGTTGGAAATTGTGGAGGAGATTTTTTTATTTTGTTTTGGATCCAAAGTGCTTGATATATGTAAATAAATGAGGGGGTGAGTTCCCTTTTATAGTGGAGGGTGAGCGAAATTCTTGTAAATATAAAAAGGTAATCACTATTGAGAAGTATAACATGAATCATATACATTTAATAACATTCAAATATTGATCTGAGATGTTAATTGGTAGAAATATTTCCATAAAATTTATTTTCGACATGTTTTTAAGTTATATTTCTCCATTAATTAATGGTTAACTACTAAGTAATCTTATTTATACTTGAATCGCTATAATTAAGTTTAATTACACTCAATAATTTTATAGGTAAAAAGGTAATTTTACCTTATTGTAAATTATAAATTATTAATATTCCATATATGTAATATATTAATTTAATATTATAATCTTATATGTGGAATAAATTAATTTAATATTAATCACATAGATGTGTCGAGATAGCAATTTTTAAGAGAATAGTTTAAAAGCATCAAATATTTTTATATTCAATTTCATTCTGAAATTGGTTCCAATGAACTAAATTTGATTAATTGATATAAAATTTACCAAATTAAACATAAAAACAAATTTGAAATTTAATTTAGCTATATAAATACTTTAGAGAAAAAAAGGATTTTTGAATTTAAATTCGGTATTTTTTACTATTAATTAAAAATGATGCTTTTTAGAAACAAAAATCAACCTACGATAATATTCACATTTTTAATTCAAAATTTAAATTTCTAGAAGCTTCTAAAATTTATTTTATTATTATTCATTAAATGACATAAAATGTAATTCATTTGTTAAAATAAATATTTTAATCATATAAATGCATTACCAAAAAGTATATAGTTTTTTGTCAATGTGTATTATTTATGTAAAACCATTATAAATAGTATTTAAAAATTATTTACATCTATTCATATTATTATTTTTTATGGATATGTTATTACAATATCATTTAAATAATTATAATAATAATAAATTTATAAACTCATTGTTGTGTGTATCACATGCCATATCGGTGTTTCATAAAGTGAATGATTATATTGGTGTAGTGTATAATGACATATTAACATGGGGTATCATGAAGAGAAATAAAAAATAATAATTTTTTTTAAATTTTAATTAAAACTCAGGGTGTTACATTCAACCACCATAAAATGAATTTCTCCCTCATAATTAATCATTATGATACAAAGAAAAGAGGATAATTTTCCTCATCATTTATTCAGGTTCCCATGTAGCTTCCTATAACTTATGATTTATCCAAAAAACAGTGACAAGTTATGTGGTCTTTTTTCATATAAAATTCTCTATATGATCTAGAATTTCAACCAGTTGTTCCTTCTAAGAAGGATCCAAATCTATCGATGTGACCTCTTAGTTCAGTACATATGACGGTTCAGTATATAATTACTCATAAGAGATATAAGGAACACATCATTTTATTGAGATATGTTTAGAGGATGTTAAAAATTGTTTTTTACCTTCCCAATATGATTTGAAATTTCAAAGGGACTTATATGATTATGTCTTAGTTTCCCTTTCTTCTATAATTTCTTAACCTTCTAACTATGAGAGATTTAGGGAATCACCTTATCACCAACATAAAAATCTAGACTACACCATTGGTTATAAACATAACCTTTTTTCATCATTGAGTTTTCTTTGTATGCATTTGAAGGGCTCTAACCTTCTTGACCATTTCTTCAGTGATCTTAGTTCTTGGTACCTTTGTTCTCCAACTTCATTCAAGAAAATTGGATCTCTACATTTCATCACATATAGGGACTCATATGGATCCATATAAAAGTTTGATTAAAATATATTATTCTAAAAAATTGAAATGTAGGTAGGTGATGATCCCAACCACCTTCGAAATCTGGAAAACAAGATCACAACTTATCCTAAAGGTTTTGAATTATACATTCAAACTTTCCATCTATCTGATAAAGATAGTATGTGATTGAACAAAATTAGGTATCAAATTCTTGCTAAATATTGTTTCTCAATAATGAGGTAAACCGTGGAAAACAAATATAAATAATTGAATGACGTACTCCATGCAACATTACTAATACTTTAATGTATATCCTGAAATATTGATCATGAGACAATCCTTCTATGATAGTTATGAAGTGTTCTGATTTAGTAAGGTGATAAACTATCACCGATATAACATTAAACCCTTTAAAGGTTTGTGGAGTCTAATGGCACAGTCCATAGTGTTTTTTTTTCAATTTTCATTCTGTTATGGGTAATTGATGAAACAACCCCATATACTTTTGTTTTTAATCTTTAACATGGTGGAATACCAAGTACTAAGATACAAGATCTGTGATATATCTCTTCCTTCCATCCCACCATAATTATTATTTCAATAATCTATACATATTATTACATATAGGAAGAAAATATAATGAAGAACTATGACATTTCTCTAACATATCTTTATTCAAATCCAGTATGGAAAGAAAACATACATGATTCCACAAATTTATCATTCCATTAGATCATGGATAAACTCCAAAACATTTATCACCTTCTTATGTAACACTGTATCTTCTTTCTAGTCCTCCTAAATATTCTTTTACATAGAAGGATTAACATTCAATTGTGAACGATATGATTTTTCTCCTTCATTTAGGATTTATGAGTCAATCCTTTTGAAATCTAGAAATATTGGATCTTTTTTATCCTTAACATGGATAATCAATAATGATATTTTCAACGCAATTCAACACCCACCTTGTTCTCTCTCCCAAGGTGTAAATGTATTGAATAGTAATAATCCTTTATTAGCTCTAACAGTCCTATCTTATGCATGTTCAACTCCATCTATGTGAATATATATTTCATAATTTTATTTCCATAATATATATCTCAAATTTCTCTTTATATATAATTAATCTATATAAATAATGAAAATTTATTACAGCTAACTCCAAATAATAAATTGGATAATTTTTCTCACGAATCATCAATTTTAATGTCGAATAGGCTATAACTAGTTCATTCTATAAGAGAGAAAAAATCAATACCTTATTTGATTCATCACAATAGATTACAGACTATTTCCAATATAGGTTAATGTATACACAAGTGAACTGACTAACCATATCTTAAGTTCCATAATGTTTTCCCCACAATCATTTGTCTACAGGAACATAGAACCCTTATTAGTTAACATGGTCATAGTATTATATAAAAATGATAAATTCTCCCTAAAATTTCAATAATATAAATTCTATTTAATAAAAATATGAATCTCCATCACTTTGGTAGGTCTAGTCCATCATTAAATATCCTTTTTCCAAGATGGATCTACTGATATACACTTTCTTGAGATTATATGACCCAAAAATTAAGCCTTATTCAGTAAATATTCACACTTTGAAAATTTTAAATATAGTTTATCCTTTTTTAGGGTCTTTAGTACACTTCTCAAGTGTTATTCATGATCTTCCTTTATCATTTAATAGACAATAAATATATCTATAAATACTATCAGAAAAAAATCGAGGTAATCTGTAAAGATTATATTTATAAAATACCTAAAGATAGCAGGGGAATTATTAGGACTAAAAAGAATCACTACAAATTCATAGGGTTAATAAATCGTATTAAATTTTCTCTTGAGTATATACTACTTATTTACCCTCAATTGATGTGTCGTTAATGAAGGTAAATATATGAAAATATTGACTTCCACACAATTGATGAAAAAAGTCACCAATAGAGGGATGATGATACCTATTCATGATTGTGATCTTGTTAATATCTTGATAATCATTGGTAAGTCTCATGAATCCTTCATTCATGTTCGCAAAAATAAAAGATTCCTTCAAGGTGATACACTTGGATGAATGAATCCTGATTGAGAAAACGTTTATGCATATTTTTTATCAAATAATGAGTATTTATTATTTTTTTCAATGATAAAACCTTTGTATTTAAATGTTTTATTAAAATAATGGGTACTTTTAATTATAGAATGAAAATTGTAAATATTGTGAAAAGTGCATAAATCTGGATTTTTGACTGACTCGTATGTCATGAGTATTTTGGTCATTTTATAAATATTATAATTCCAAATATAGTGATTCTCATAATTTTGGAATCCATATAATATTTCCTCCAACATGGTCTCCTGGACCAGGGGATTATTCGAGCATCTAGAGGTCTTAAATATCAATGAATTTGAATATTTTTATGGGCAGACAGCGTGGACCCCACCACCATAACGAAACCACATGATGTCTTACACAACTTTAGCTGGTGTGATTCTACCTAGGATAGTGTAAGGACACATAGGGTAGATAATACAGTAAATTTTGGTGAGTTTTGAAGTCATTAAGGTTTCCATTGGCTGTTATACTTTTGGAGGAAACTTCATGAACCTTTGTCCAGAAAAAGAAAATGAAAATGAAAAAATCATAATTAATTTTTTCAGGGTCCAAATGATCTTTATTATGGAGGATGAATGACCAAAACATTTATGAACAAAATTTATAAATGGGTCGTGCATGAATAGGAAAATTAATGTGTCAAAATCCGATAACTTCTAGAGGATGACTTGTTCCTATAAAAGGAGGCTCTCACCTCTTTAACAAATCATAATCTTGACACCCATAGCCAAAGAGGGATCTCATCGGGGCACAGGCCACTACTGGTCCTCTCTTCCCCCCTCATTTCTTATTTTTATTTTATTTTCATTTTAGTTTTGTATTAATAAAATTTTAATATTGAATAAAATTTTAGTTTTAGTAATCCATGCATTTGTGTTTCTCCATCCACTTTTCTTTATATCCTTCATATCTCTCTCTCTCTCGCTCACGCTTTCTATTATTCCACCCACACCACCATGTAATCTCATAATCTCTAGAATTAGTGGCTAATCGTGAGACTTGGCTCGGGGAGTGTTGAAGGTGTTCATGAATTTTCATTAATGTTTAATTATTTTTTTTGTTTATTCGAGTAGCATACATGGGTGAGGCTTATGTCCCTGATGTGGTTACGACCCCCCAATGACATGAAACTCAATATAATTATATTCTAGAAAAGAATAGTGATTCAAACATGTGATTTCAAGTTATAATTATCAAACTAAATCGAAGACATGTAGGAAAATGATTCTTGATTCCAAGACTAAACCCCAAATCCATGTTCTTTATTAATAACTCATTCTCTTTAGATTCTCATGATAGTTTAAATGTGATTGTAATTAATTATAAAAATCCCAAAAATATTTTTATTGATTTCATTAAATAACAAAATTTCTACAAGAGATAGATTATGTGAATAATATAATGTAAGTTAAAACACTAAAAGGATCCTCAAGAGAGATGACCCTAGTCAACCACTTTACTGCCCTAGGAAAAGTATTATATCTTTTTACCACGCCCCACGATAGGCATGCGTCAAAACTGTAACCATTGTTGGGGAGAAAATCAATAATCCATTGACTTTTTCTATTTTTACATCTTAATTATATTTCATTTATTTAAAAAAACTAAAAAATATTCCATGATTTATTCAAATTCAGATATTTATGCATGGATAAATTACTCATAGGTGTGGAAACAACAATAATAGGATAATGATTTTAGAAGATATTTGGAGAAAGAACATAAAGAAATAATTGAACAACTGACAAGAAATGCAGAATGACAATTTGACTGTGTTCATGCATTAATAGAGTAACCCAACCATGGAAAAGATCAATAACCTGAGGTGGAGAAGGAGGAAGACTTACCTGCTAAGCAACAAGTGGGAGATCAACAATGATTTAATGAATTCTTGATTAAATGTGAGGAACTTCCTAATCTCCCCATGAAATAAAAATAAGAATATCTAGCACAACTAATGGATGAAACCACCCATGTGGTTGAATTTGAACTCAATATGGAAGATCCTGAATACCTGACTCCATCCTTAGAGTGTCTACACTAAGAGGCACTTACCATTGAGGTAGATATTTAAGATGAACTGACTCAAGGATTTTGAACCATTATTTGACTCTATCTCTTCTAATTTTATAGTATCTGAATTCGAAATAACATATTGTGGTTTTTATTATTCAAAATCAAACAATCTGAGTTAGGTTTTGGAGGATTAAGATGAACCTGTATGTGCACCTACTAAGGATCATATGGAGCTCCCTAGTCATGTTGAATATTTGTTGAAGGAATTGCATGAAGTAATGCTAGTGTATTTCCCTACAAAAACCATGAAAAAATATACTTACATTGATGGGGATGAATTTGATCTTGATACGTCATGTTTTAACTTTATTCAAATTGAATTACACTCTGAGTTTCCCATTGAAAATTCTTTTGATGGAGCTTACCTTGAGGAAACACTGGATAGAAAAGAAGAGGTTGCACAAGTAGAAACCATGAAGGAGGATGGTACATAATTCATCCTACACCAACCATGAAAGATAAACCTCATTGTGAAGGGGGAGGAGATGGTGTAATCTATCCACGGATAATCCCTCAAGAACAAGGATGAAGCAAAAGCTGGGAAAAGCTACTTGTGGTGGTCCAAATCAAAGAAGTTTCATCCTCCATCATATTTTGGATTACAGTTGGTACTTTCCACTAGAGGTAGTAAAAATTCAAGGCCCACATGGGGGATCTTACCAAGAATTATCTTTAATTTATTTCTAAGAATTTAGATGTATATTTCTTTTCTTATAAGTGGTGCAACATGCATCCCACTCTATCTCTCTTTTTTCTGATAAAATGACATGATCCTTGTTCTTAATTGAGTTGTTTTCTTTTATAAGTTCATGATGTTAGATAGAAGCCACAAATGGTGGAAGGGGAAGGACCAATCTTCATGGAAAAAGGGAGTTCAATTTTAGTGTGTTATATTATAAACCCTATACATTTTTTGCACATAATTATTTAAGATTCAAAGATAAAATTTCATGCACACACTTATATTCATGTTTTACTCAACTTATCTAGGAGACATGAGTTTCTTAGGAATCATGTGATTCCATGTTTCAGATTTCAATATAGATATGATTGAATGATTTAAATGGAAAATTTAATGTTTAATGTAATGCATGGATATTGAAATTATGGAACATGATTTTAACGAACAAATTGATTCATGTAAATGAAATTTCCCAACAATATTTCATGCTATGAATTTCTGAATTTCATGTGAAATTATTTTTTATTATTAATAAAGCCATTTGTGATTGTCACAAATCATATGTATCATTACCAAGAGTATTTCAAGACAATGTACTTTCTATTTATTCTTGAAAATATATCTTGAGTGAAATTGGGACAAGTAATAGACCATGTCTTCTATTAAATCTTGTCAAATCTATGACTGTGCAAAAACACATTTAAAAGGAATAAGGTGTCCTTTGATATTACAATTATCCATAAAAAACCACCTTTACATCAGTACCTATTTTCCATAGAGTCCATGAATGTACTTTTTAAGGATGAACCACGTTTCAAGCAATCTTTATCCCTTTCTACCCACCTCTTAGTATTTTCATGATATTTTGTAGTTGAAGTGTGGGGGTAAATGGAATCATGGTGGATGGGATGATATAAATTTAATGTAAAAAGTGTGGAGGTGATATATTGGGAATTGTAAAAGGACATAAAATGATGAATTATATACTATTGTTTTTCCCTTATTTAAATAAAAAAAGTAAAAATTTACAAAAAGATCCCAAAAAAGAGTAAAATGGGTTGTTATTTGGGAGAAAAAAATCACCATTTTCCAGAAGGACAACATTATTAAAGTATTTGGTTATAAAATGGATGTGAGGTTTTATCTAATCATAAATTACAAAAAAAATGTACAAATATAAAAATATATTCAACAGTGTACACAAATCACTCATTATGTATAATTTGATCATGAACTTACTTTGAGTTTTGGAGAATGGGTGTTGCTACTTTGAAGGAGATAATTTCATTACACTTTTTGATATCATGAATTATATCTAAGAGATAAACCTACTTTTGGAGCCTTAATTTTTAAAGTATAAATCCTACTAACCATAAGCCTCGGAGTTATTTGAATCTTTATTGCAAGTACTCATGATTTTATGTGTCTTTTTTCTTTACAAAGTGGAAAAAATAATCCATTTACTAGACTATGGATAAGGAGCATGCTATCATTATATGATAATAACTCTACTTGAATTGTATCATGAGTGATGACAGAAAAGAATCAAAAGTGAGGTAAATCATTACTTGGTATACTTAATAATTGTGGATGAAATAGATAAGATGAATTAAAGGAGAATATCCATTATTTTTCAAAGGGGAAAAGTTAAATATGTGAATTATTTGTTTATTTAAAAAATGGGAAATTAAATTGATATTTTATGAAAAAATTTAAATTTTTGATTTCACATTGAAAATAGTTTGATTTTATTTCATTGGAACTTGAATATTTGTAATATTGGTGAGATCTGATTTCTATGTTGAGATTTCATGCTTTTGGACAAGCATGGTTTATGTGTTGGTGTATTTGATATAGAAAATTAACATGATTATTTTTGATCAAATATTTTTTATTTTTAATGTTTTTCCATGATAAAACCTATTTATTAAAATGTTTTATTAAAATAATGGCTCCATTGAATTATAGAATAAAAATTGTATAAATTGTGCAAAGTGCATAATTCTGGATTTTTGACAGATTTGAATGTCAAGTATATTTTGGTCATTCTAAAACAATATAATTCCAAATTGAGATATTTTTTTGGAATCCCTATTTTACTTCCTCCAAATTTTACTTCCAGACTACAGGATAATTCGAGCATCTATAGGTCTTAAAAATTCACTGAAGTTGAATATTTTTCCAAGTGGACAGCACGAACCCAACCACCGTAACGAGACCACATCTCAACCTACTCACTTTAAATTGAGTTTATTCTACCTATTATAGCACGAGGAAACATAGTTCCGACTCTAAAACAATATTGGGGGAGATTTTAAGTCATTAATGTTTCCATTGGATGTTATACATTTGGAGAAACCTCCTAGGAACTTTCGTCAATAAAACAAAATCAACATTGAAAAAATCATAACTCATTCATCCACTGTCCAAATGAGAAGAAATTTGGAGGATGAATGGAAAACACATTTATGAACAACCCTTATGAATTGTTACATGCATGAATCATCCAATTAATTGGCCAAAAATGCAACAACTTATGGAAGACAAACTCTTCCTATAAAAGGATGATCTCGCATCTTTCACAAATCATCAGCTCGACACCTAAATACTAGGAGGGATCGAACCAGGTCATGGGATACTTCTTCTCCCCTCTTACCCAATAATTTATTAATTAAATTTCATTTTCATTTTTATTTTTATTTTGTATAAACTTATTTTCAATTATAATTTTAATTTTAGTTATATTAATCCATGCATTTGTGTTTCTCCATCCACTTTTCATCATTTCTTTTCCATGTCTCTCTATCTGACTCTCTCTCTTATTCTACCCACTCTAACAAGTATTATCATAATATCATAAAATGAGAGGCTAATCATGAGACTTCGCTCAGGGTGAGGTCATGGTGTTCACGAATTTTATTTAATTTTTAATTAAGTTTGTGGTAGATTAGAGTTGCATTTTTGGGTGAGGTGAATTTCATTGATGTGGTGATGGCCCCCAATGAAATCAAACTCAAACTACTAATATTATGAAAATTAATTTTGATTTAAAAATGATATTTCATGTTTTAATTATGAAACTAAATCAAAAAAATGTTGGAAAATGATGATTGTATCAAAGACTGAACCCCAAAACCATGCTCTTTCTTATTAACTCATTCTATTTACGTTTTCATGATAGTTTACATGTGATTTTAATTAATTATCAAAAACAAAAAAAGATTTTCATCACATTCATTAAATAACCAAATTTAAAAAAATATAGATTAGGTGAATAAGTTAAAGTAAGTGAGCACACTAAAAGGATCCTCAAGAGAGATGACCCTGGTCAGCCACTATGTTGCACTAGATAAAATATTATTTCCTTTGACCATTCCATGTTACAGACGGGTGTCAAATCCATTATCATGTCTTTCTTAGAGTTACTTCTTAAATTCCATTAAATAAATTGGTGCCATTATATATGGGGGTTTTTGAAATTTGTGTGGAACCACATATGAGTTCTATCAAGAACTCGACATCACATTTTTTTTGAATGGTTATGAAAATATAATGGAAAGTCATCAAAAAACTCCCAAAAATATCATATCACCGATTTTTATTTTTTCACAAAATATTTTAGATAAAAAATACTTCTGAATGAGAATTAATACCCATACACTATATTCAATCTCCACTGGACATTCATAATTATCATCCCATTGATATAAGTACTAGTTTTTTGTTTGAAGTATAAGACATAACTTACCTTACTTGACAGTTGATTTGAGATTTAGTCATATAAATCCAATCTATATCTAAGATGAAAATAGATTCATCCAATGTAATAATGAAAATATTTTATTGTATTACATTCCCAAAACCATCAAATACAGAGGAATCATAGACATGAGATGAAATCATTATAACATTAAGGTTTTTCACTAATAATTGAACATCTAATTTTATTAGTGTTTTGATAATACTCGTTGTAATTTTATTAGATATGATATAGTTGGTAACTCTGAAATCAAATAATAAATTAGATGTTTTATAGTGTATATTATGTGTACCATTCGCCACATCTTTGTCGCACTCTTTAATGGATATATCAATTGCATGAGATTTCCCATTTTCCCTCATCTTAATAGGTTTCTAACATCGATCATCATCACTAACCTTATAGTTTTGGAATTGGTTATCATAATTTTCATTATCTTTCGACATGTAGCACTAAGGTTAGGGGCATTCTATAAAGCATTCTATCTATTCAAATTGTTCTCAAACTTCTTCCCATCACTTTGGAAATAAAATATCTAATGGCCTTCTATTACACAACTAAAACATTTATTAGGACCCTTATGAAAATTAACTCCATTCTTCTTTCCACACATAGAACAAAATTGAAATATATTCTTCTTCTATTAAAGGTTTTTAGATTTTCCTTTTAACTCTATCTTCCTTTTCTTATCAAGATCATGAGCTTGATACATAAATCCAACATCCATTTCCTCCTGGATTTCACAACGCACAATATCATGTAGGTACTAAAGTCTCAAATGGAAAAAACCCTTCTGAGAATATACTATAAGCTAATAAATTACCTATCAGCTTTACTTTCGGGATAGATGATAATTCCATAAGATTAACTCACATGTCTAGTAAAGTTAGCATCGTAGGTAACAACATAATTATTATCTGTTTTATTTAACTCATAGAACTATTTATCTATATTTGTAGTATGAATAAGATGAATGTTATTATTGTAAAATAATTTCATAAACTCATATTAATCCCTGGATTCAATTTCATCTTCCTTCATTATATTCATTATTAGAGTTCCCCACTAGTATACTTCATCTTCTATCCAATAGATGACATGATTGAATTTCTGAAATTCCTAAAACTAAAGAATGTAGAATATATTTTCAATGTTTTTAATTCATTGTTCCATAAAATTGAGTTAGAAGGCCCTATAAAATAAGATAAAAATTTCCTCCTTAAGGAATCAAAAAAATTTGTTCCCTCATTTTATTTTTGGAAGCTCATAATTATTCATAGATTGAGATTATTAGGTGAGCCTAATAAAAATAATTGTTTTTTCTCCCTTAGAATTAATATTATTAGGTGAATATTCATTTCATTGTTTACTGCAATCACCATTAATGTGCTTCTTTCAAGTTCCATCCATCGAATAAAACCAAAAATCATAGAGTATGAAAAAGTTATCATAGCGAGGAACCACATAATTATTAAAAACCACATATAGAATGTCTAGATTATGAAACCTTCTTTAATATATGACACCATTGTATTATATAAGGTTATTTATAGAAAACATTTATTTAAATCCTTCAATTAGTTTGGTGAATAATTTTTGATTTCCTAAAGAACGTACCATTGGAGGTTCAAAATAGTTTTGTGGTAAATACCATTTTGGGCACCATTTCCTGATCAAGTCTAACTCAATACAGTGTTTTTGGTGTTGTTACCCCTATAAAAATTTTTCCCAGAGCCACATCCTCTTATAAACTCCAAAAAGGGATTTATTTATAAGAAACCAATCTCTTGATCCTTTTCCAAAATTCTGGGACATTTTTCTATTATTTTCCTAATATAAAAACTTATCCTTGTACATTTCCATAGGTTTATCTCGATAGTTTTATCATCCTTGATTCCAATGGAAAACAAATCATTTTTTCTAATACCAACTATAGTGACCATTTCGTTTAATACATTAAAATTATACATTTTTTAGAATAACTAATGCATTACCAAAACTGATTCCCAAATAATATATTAGTTTAGTTCCTTTGGAAACATGGAAACATAAACAAATCACATATCTTTGAG
The DNA here is from genome assembly GCA_963277665.1 of Viscum album. Classification (NCBI taxonomy): domain Eukaryota; kingdom Viridiplantae; phylum Streptophyta; class Magnoliopsida; order Santalales; family Viscaceae; genus Viscum; species Viscum album. The sequence goes on along the minus strand of OY728157.1, from coordinate 1,187,181,572 downwards.
GTGGAGGTAGTCCAAACATCCAAAAATTAATTTATTGTTGTAATGTCATGGAATTCCATGTAAATTGATTTTAATTATATTGGATTATTTCAAGACAAGGTTCTCAGACATCCCTGGATTTTATGGCATGATGAGCTCAAAACCATTGTTCAAAAATTTTTTAGTCTATTTAATATAGAGCAGATTCGTAGTTTTAGAAACATATAAATGGGTGTGTAGATTAAAAATCTGAGGGAACCATTATGTATAGAACAAAAACTTATCCTGTGAAAAGAATTAACATCCACTGGCATGGGTCATGGAAAAAAGATTTTTTTCAAAAATTTTAATATATTTAACTAAAATAATATCTTAGGAAAAAACAAAATTAATATCAAATTTTATTTTATTTTTAGTTTTGAATTTGTTTCAACATAACAGCGTTACAACCCAAGCATAACTGAAATTCCGTTTTATTTATGAAATAATGTAATGACACTGCAATGAAACATAAAAAAACACTGAGATGAATTTTATACCTTTAATTAATTGAATGAAGAATGGTCATTGCAAGCTGAACAATTTCCTTGAATCATTTGATAATTGGAATTGGAAAGTGATGATAGAAAAATTGCTACCGACAACGAATTATAGAGTGACAAACGCAGTGATACGATCCTCAGCAATGAAGGTTCCAACAACAAGGTAGAGTTTATTTTTGTTAATTTTTCTTTCCCTATTTTTAAATAAGCACAAAAAACTTGAATCATTCAATTAACAGAGGAGGTAAGATGAACCAGGTTGCCCAGTGGCCTGGACTTCTGGTAGCCCCGCGGGCGAGACCCGCTGCAACCGAGTGGGCTAGACCAATAGCCCATCAAGCTGGACCAATGACCTACAGATGTTTGGGCTAGACCCAGTGGAGTAGGTCAGATTTAGGATAGGTCTGACCCAGGTCGAGTCGATGGACCCTATGCCGGGTTGGACTGAACCCAGACCCAATTTTCCCCTTTTGAGTAAAATGGTCATAACTTGCAAATTGTACATCTGATTAACAAGACGTTAGTGGTGTTTGGACCATCATGATGAGGTGGTCCCATTTACATAATTCTAGTGAATTTCCATGTAGGTTAAGATTTGAATGATGGATTGAGGAGTAGATCTTCCCTGAATCATGCACACTACAAGTAGAAATCATATGGCTCTCTATAATGAGAAGGAATCGATGATCGGACCTCGGTGTCCAAGTAGCTGAGAAGACCTTAGTGGCCTTGTAAATGAGTATTAGTTGATCATACCACAGTGTCCTAAAATATTAGCATTATCTGAGTTGACCTTAGTGGCCCAGTAGACGAGCATTAGAGGATCATACATGAGTGGCCGTTAGATGAGTAGTAGTCAATCAAACCTCAATGGCTCGACATACGAGTATTAGCCGAGAAGACCTTAGTGTCTTTGTATAGGTGTAGTAGTTGACTGGACCCAGATGTTTTGGCAGACGAGTAGTAGCCAAGTGTACAATAGTGGCCCGACATACGAGTAGGACTCAGTGACTCATCGGGGATGAGTCCTTTAATTGTATAAGAAGATTCATCTTTTCGACTAATAATCTTTCACTCTTACTTTAAGTTATACATATGTGAGTTTTCCATTACCTCATGTGTTTTTTCCTTTGTAGTCTTTTCATTTTGGTCTGGGGTCCCTATTGAGAATTGTCTTACTAACCCATACACAGGCTCTGCCCACACGTGTTGTGTCATGTGTAGATGACTAAGGTCTTGATGGAGACCTTGGTGGCCAAGGACCAGGCGGTTCCCTGTGAGGTTAGACAGGCGAGGCGTACTCCAACAACTTTATGAAGCTACTCTTCACCAACCCTTTAGACAAGGTTTTCATCAAATTGAATTTTTAGAGACCTTTTTGTGTTCCTATTATCAGCTTGTTTTTTGTTTGGCTTGTATTCTATCCCCTTACTTCTAACTTGTACTATATACTCTATGTGGTTATCATAGTGGAATACATGTTTCCCTTTTTATATTTGTTGGATGAGGTTGTGAGCGTGCATGTGTATAGGTACTTGAGAAATGCTTCCCACTTGTAGGTTAATTCCATCTGATCTAGTCACCAGCCCATATACTTTGGGAGGGTGGCTTGTGGTAGTCGTGGAACGGGCCCTGGGGGATGGGTAATGAAAAATTGGTATCTAATGGGGACTGGTTCAACCTTAAATACCGAGATTGTATTTTTTTTTGTTTTGGGGAAACATTGTTTAATCTTTTGAGTTTGACTTTCAAGCTCTGAGAGTCCAGTGTTGGTGTGGTGGATAACATAAACATACACTAGGACCCCATATTCAACCTTTGAACTCAATACATGGAACCACAGGTTTCCTTCATCATATAAGAATTTATTGTTTCCTCATGTTCTTCTTGAGTCTGAGTCAACTCACCTGGTCAAATATATTGATATTGGTTCATCTTGATCTATTTCAGGATGACCCCATGAAGACTGCTAGCATGGATTCCAGTTTTTGACCATAAGGATGGTACGCCAAATGATGGGGCATCAACACAAGAACTAGTTCTTGAGATGGCCCCACCGAGGGGTGCACCAGCATTACCACCACCCATTGTTTAGTAGATGCTACTGACACTACTAGTAGGGGATGCATGTAGGCTCAGAGCCTTACACTAGTTCCATAGGTAGATACCTCCCATTTTCAATGGTGAGACTTACCCATAGGTGGTAGCGGATTGGATCGAGGTAGTCACAAGTTTTTTATGAAAACTATGGATGCCTCTTGACTAGATGGTGATCTTAAACATAAACCTTCTTTAGTGCTCAATGGAGAGATAGGGAAGCTTGACTATCCAGACACATGATGAGGAGACCCTCACCTGGATATAATTTGAGTGCCTCTTCAGAGAGGAGTTATTTCCAGGAACATTGTGCTCAGTGTGCAATACGGGAGCTTCTACACCTACAAAATCATGGCATGAAATTAGAAAATTACTCAGGGATAATCATTGAGATTTCTCGGTAATCCATAGACATGGTGCGAGACCCATTCTTTGGGGATCGATAATTTCTTCAGGGACTACACTGAGAGATCAGGGTATCAATGGTATCTCTTAGCATCCATAATCAGGTTGGGGTAATGGAGCAATCCCTACTCATAGAGAGTTTCCTAGTTGAGTAGGTTCCAGCAGAAGGAGATTCAAGTAGTTCATGGGTGGTAAATTATTCAACTATGGGTAGCGGGCAGTATACATGGGGGCCCAGGTGGGCCATGAATTTTGGGGGAGAACCCAACGATGCAGGATAGTGGATCAAGGCCCACATGGTGTAGAGAGTCTTCATAGTGGTATATTGTGCTACTCTTGTGGTGGTAAGGGTAATATGGCTCATGATTACATGAATAGCTATATAGATGACTGTCAGATGGTCAAGGAACCACCGAGTCATAGAAAGATGTTCGTGCGGGGTGTTCCCAAGGGATGCAGATCAGATAGGGGATCCATAAGAGAAGCAGGCGATGGGAGTAAGTTTAATGTGCTACCACCACCACCCCTAGGTGGTCTACAATGAACCCCGGGATATAGTGGATAGGGTAATGTCCAATTAGAGATGATTCAGTCCTACAACCATTATGCTATAGATATGATTATAGGTATGATCTGTGTCTTCTCCACATTAGTGATAGTTCTAATAGACACAAGTTCCAATCTCTCTTTTATTTCCACATCCATTTTATTGATCTTAGAGATTCTGGGGGGTCTATTGGCTCTATCCTTACGATTAGATACTTATATGGGATGTAATTATATGATTACGCATTGGTGACTGTAGTGTGAGTTTACTATGGGATGTAAGATCTTTGGCTGGTATCTCTTAGTAGTGGTTTCGAGCCCTTTCGATGTCATCCTAGGTATGTAATTGTTATCCATAGTTCATGATCATATCATCTTCTTTAGGCACAGAGTGTCATGTGTTCATGTAGTCAAGTCAGGGTTTTTCTTCATTGGAATGAATGAAATGACTGTAGTATAGGGGAAAATTTCTCAGAGGAGGGTGCAGTTGATCACTCACCAGTTTTATATACTCACCCTCAGTGTGAGGATGAAAAGAGTCGTCACTTTCCTGTAGTGTTGGTGAAGTATGAATCATCTTTCCAAAAGAAGTTATGAGAATACCTACTCATAAAAAGTTATACTTCTTCATTGATCTGAAACCCATGACAAAATTGAGATCCATACTAGCATATCTGATGGCTCTCGCAGAGCTTTGTGAGGTGAGGATGCATCTCAAAGATTTGTAAGAGAATGGCATTGTGAAGCACAGTGTTTCACTATGGGAATCCCCAGTATTTATTACCAAGAAAGAATATAGATTTTGAAGCTAAGCATAGACTTCTAGATCCGATACAAGGTAGCTATATAGAACATGTATCCACTTCCATGGATTGATAACCACATCCATCAACTAAAGGGAGCGAGATAGTTCTCAAAGATAGATCTCAGATTAGGTTAACATCAACTTTGGGTACAGTATGAGGATGTACCGTAGAGATATTTTAGATGTCATTATTCACACTATGAGTTCAAAGTGACCCCTTTCAGTGTGACCAATGCTAAAAAAATGTTCATGGGACTCATGACCAGGTTCTTCCCATCCTACCTTGACCATTTTTTCATGGCATTCCTTGATGACATCCAGGTGTACTCAGTATCTGAGGGGGATCACAATACACACATGCAGATAGTCCTGGATACACTCTAATAGAACTATATTTATGGGAATCTCTTTATGTTTTAGTTCTAGATTTGGGAGGTACACTTTCTTAAACACATCATTTTATAGGATAGAGTTGTAGTGGATCCCGAAAAGAAAGAGGTAGTGCTTTCTTGAGTGCCTCCATGGAGTGTGGCTGAGGTATGATGTTTCTTATGTCTGGATCGGTACTGCTAGATGTTTCTTGAATTAATTTTCCAGGGTATCAGAACCCTTATCATCTTTGACATGGAAGGGGCATCCCTTCATGTATTCAGAGTGATTCCAGTAGAGTTTTCAGGGGCTGAGGCAGAGACTGACTAGTGTCGCATATTGAGACTACCAAAGGAGGGTGTTTGGTATGTAGTGTTTTGAGACACATCAGTGATAAGGATAGGTTCTGTCCTAAAGCAAGAAAATCAGTAATCGCCTATGGTTCATGGATGTTGAGGTATCATGAGCAGAACTACATGACCAATGACATAGAGCTAGCAGAATTTTTATTTTCCTTGAAGTTGTGGTGGAACTACTAAATGGGTGAGTGGTTTACCATCTACTCAGATCAGATAAGTCTCTAGTATATCTTCTCCCATATGGACATAAACATGAGGTAGTAGTGGTGGCTAAAGTTATTCCAGTACAATGGCTTCGAGATAGTCTATACTCTTAGTAAGGGGTATGTGGTGGTGATTTCACGTAGTAGGATATCTAGTTTGTAGTTTTTGAGTGAGGTGTCGGAGTAGTTAGTCATGATGCAAATATCCTTCATGGATGTTGATAGATTATTTTATCTCTAGTCATTGCATATCACTCCCCCACTCTTACCATGATTTAGGGAGGCACAACTTGTGGATGTTGACTAAGAGTCCATTGGTGCTCATTTATCCTCATGACAGGATCTTGATGGATTTTTGATAGGTGGGGAGCACACCATCCTTTTTAGAGGTTGAACCATTGTACCAGTGTCATCATGTGAGGAGGTTGATATGGAGTTACACTCCTCACCATTTTTGGTACATACAGGAGAAACAAAGATGTACTAAGATCTCCAATGATAGTACTGGTGGTCGGGGATGAAGAATGTATGACAGAGTTCGCTTCTCGGTGCCTCACCTGTCAGCATGTGATGTCTGAGCATTAGGTTCCAGCAGGCTTGACTCAAACACTTGTGCTGCCAGAGTGGATGTGAGATGGTGTCTCAATGGACTTGATGATGGGTTTACCCTGCACATTCATGGGGAACAATACAAATTTTGTGATTGTTGACTAAATGACCAAGTTGGCCCACTTCCTACCCATTCAGAAGTAGGGTTCAGTAGGGATCCTAGGATGCCACTGCATGCAGGAGATAGTTTGACATCATGGGGTCCCATTAATGATCATCTTTGATCAGGAAACACATTTTATATCCTTGTTGAGGAATGGATTGCAGGAGACGTTTGGGACTCATCTCTGCTTGAAAATAGCTTTCCACCCTCATATAGATGGTCAGATGGAGAGAACTATTCAGGTTTTATGTGACTTTATTTATGATTGTATCTTGGAATTCTGTCATAGTTTGTAAGATCACCTACAACTTATGGAGTTTGTAAAAAAATCTACTATCACTCATCCATTGGTATGGCACCATTCGAGGCATTGTATTGGTGATTATGTAGATCACTATTATGATGGACATACCCAGGGGAGTCAGTGCTCATGGATCCAGAGATGGAATAGTGTTCTAACAAGAAGGTTCTTTCCATGTAGGTGAAGATGAAGACTGTACATAGTTGATAGAAATCATTTTCTAATAGGAGACAGAGGTCGTTGGAGTTCGAGGAAGGATACCTTGGGTGCCTTTTAGTGTTACCCCAATAGGGATTGCATAGATTTGGATGGGGTGATAGGTTGTCTTTGAGATTCATTGGTGCTTTCTAGATTCCGAGCAGAGTTGGTGTGGTGGAATACCACTTAGATCTTCCCCCACATATCCACTAAGTGCATAATGTCTTCCATGTATTGCATCTGAGGAGGTACATTCATGATCCATCACACTCCTTTGACTGAGGTGAGTGGGACATTGACAGTGGGGAAACGTTTACAATGTTCCCAGAAGATATTGTTGATCGACAAGAGTGATTCCTTCATGGATGATCGATTCATCTGGTGTGAATATGATAACAACACATGAATCATCAAGAGAGAACATGGGGGCGGGAAGCTCAAATCCAAATTTAGTACCCCCATTTCATTGTTTTGTCCTTATTTTGGCTTACGATAATGTAAAGATCTAAAGATGGGGGTAATGTAATGTAACATATTTCCATTTTTTTAATTATATGGGATTCTATTGTGACCAAGAACTCAAAAGAATATTGATTTTTTGGCCCAGTTTTCCTGGAACAATTGTTCAAAATTTTCTTAGTTTATTTTACGTAGAGCATATTTGTGGTTTTAGAAACATCTAAATGTATTCCCAAATTAAAAATGCAGGGCCATCGTTGCATCTAAAATGAATACTTAACCTTAGAAAATACTTAAACTCAATCATCATGGGTCGAGGGAAAATGTTAGTTTTCATAGATCGTCTGAAATTTTATTAAAATCATTTCATAAGGAAAATAAAATAAATATCAATGTTTATTTTATTTTTAATTTAGAATTCATTGAAACAAAACATTTTTGCAAACCCGCAAATAACCGAAACACTATTTAATTTATGAAACAACATAACGACACTGTAATGAAATGTACCCAAAATAATGAAACATGTTTTCTACCATTAATATATTGACCAAATACCAATCATTGGACTTTAGTGAATTTCTCTAAACACATGAATATTTGGAATTGGCAAGCTAGGATCGAACAATGGACGCCAATGATAGATCTTGAAGTGATGAATGTGGTGGTGCGATCATCTCCAAAAATGATTTGACTATGAGGTAGGGGGTCTTTTTATTAATTTTTCTTTCCCTGTTTTGAAATATCCTCAATGAATGTGAATCATTCGACAAATGGAATGATTCATGGATCGTGTGTGGTTTTGTAGAAGGATTTTGATCTCAGCGATTTGATTTGGGTATTATCTCTGTTAAAATTCTTATTAACTTTTCCCAAAACATTTTTGAATTGTAACGTGTTCTTTGTGACTGAACATTAAAATAGACAAAAATAAAAATTTGAGGCCACATCTAGGATGGGGACAACCTGAGGATCTGGAATACACTCACAGAATGAAAAACAGACCGCCAGAGTTGACCTTTTGTCCCACAGAAGAGACCGCCAGCACCGGCGGTGGTGCTAATGACAACTGACACCAGCAAATAGAGGTGGAAAAGGCATTTAGTAACTGGCCACGGGTAGTGATTAGGGAAAACTAGAAATGGTTGGAGTTGGCAGCATTTAAATGGGTGCCCACATAATCCTTTAGTGGAAGGTGGATTTGGCCACTGGCAATGGTCAGCGGCGGGGCATGAGAACGCAGCGGTCACATCGTTTCCCATGGCATAAGGGCTGCATAACGCATCTAAAGGTCCATAGTCTAGTCGAACCACGATTATGGTGACCCATGGGGTGTTCGAAAAATGAATCTCGCCCATCGCATCTTGGCCAGAGCCTGACTACCCACTCACAGCAGATTGGGCTGGAGGAAGGCTGACCTGGGCACCCGAACGAGTTGGACCAGGGGCAGCCCAGCGGGTTGAACATGTGGCAGCCCAATGCGTTGGACCTACAACCTATTCGGTCTAAGATAGACCCAAAAGACCAGATTGGGTCTTACTACGGTTAGGTCAGTGGACCCTGGTCCAGGTTAGGTCAGACCTGACCCAAACCCTACTAGCCCCTTTTTATTAAAACCATCCTAAAATGCAATTTGTATGTCTGATTGATGTGTCATTTGAGGTTTTTCGACCTTCACGATAAGATGGTACTTCTGACATACTCCAAATGAGTTTTTTGGAGGTTATGATGTATCCTATGTCTTGAGTAGTATATCTTCGAAGAATCAAGTGTGAAATGTGGAGAAATCTTATGATTGGTTGTGATGAGATGGAAGAGATGAGAAGACCTCAGTTTCCTAGTAGCTGTGGGGACCTCTATGGCCCAAAAAGCAATAAGTCTCCAAGTGGACCTCAGTGGCCCAACAGATGACTAGTAGTCGATCAGACCTCAGTGGCCCGACAGAGGAGCAGTTGCCAAGCAGACCTTAGTGGACCAGCAGATGAGCAATAGTTTAGCACACCTTAGTGGCCCGGAAGATGAGCAGTAGCTCTGTGGACCTCATTGGACCGGAAAAAGAGTAGACCTCAGTGACTCATTAGGGATGAGTCCCTCAGTAGTACAAGATGATTTATCTTTATGACTAATACTCTTTTTTTCTTACTTTACGTTATACCCCTGTGAGGTGTGGATTACTTTATGTGTTATTTTCTTTGTAGTATTTTATTTGTGGATTTGGTTCTCTACATAGTATTGTGTTACTGACCCCTCCATAGGGTTCACCCGCACATGTCGTGTCTTGTACAGACAACTGACATTTTGATGGAGACATTAGTTTCCCAAGACCAGGTGGCACACAATGAGATTAGACAGACAAGGCGTACTCCTACAGCTTCTAAAACCTACTCTTCGCCTACACATAAGTTTGGTTTTTTCGTGGAATGATTTTTCAAGGAATTTTGTATATTCCTATTTTTAGTTTTTTGTTTTGATTGTATTATAGACCCTTACTTTAATCTTGTATTATATACTCTCAGTGGTTGTCTTAGTGACATACATTTTTTCCTTTTTAGCTCTGTGGGTTAGGGTTTTGAGTGTGTGTGTGTGTAAAGATAGTCAACAAATTCCTCCCATATGCAGGTTAATTCTATCAACTCTAGTCTATATCCCTAGGCCATTGTGAGGTGGGTTTGGGGTAGTCACGACATGGTCCTGGTGGGACGAGATGTGACATCATTTTAAAAAAAATTAATGAATGAACCATTATATTATATAATAATTATGTAAGTATAAATACATCAAAAATATCATATATAACATCTAAGAACAGTATGTTGATCATAATTCCAAACCATGATATGTGGTAAAGCAAAAAAGAACAACATCATTTCACGAGGCGGTAGTCTATAATACACATGAATAGTCATTTTGATACCCATTTAATGAAATATTGTGTATGTGTAGGAATAACCCACAGAATAAAAACATCTATGTATATTTTGTATACTAATGTTATTATATAATCATGGAATAAAATTATTTTAGGTGGTGGATAATTTAATTAACCCAATAGATCTTGTGGAATGATGTTACCTATTCATTGGGTAAACCATATTCATTTTCACTAAAGGGATTATTTGATTGCATTTATTAACAAATTTTGGTTTGTAGGATTATGGGAGGGACGTTTAGACAAGATTTCGATAGGTGTGGGATAATCTGAATGTTGTGAGAGGGGTGAATAAGTTATGGGTGGATTTCTTTTTATAATGGAGGAGGAGTGGAATTTATGTAAATTAAAAAAAGTGAAACACTCTTGAGAGGCCTCTCTTACATCATGTACCTCAAATAATTTTAATATTTTGATACAAGAAGGTAATTGGTCCAAATATATCAAAATAATATTTTTTTTGGGCATGTTTTTAGATTATTTGGATCCTTTAATTGATTTTTTTCTACTAAGTAATCTTTCTTTTCATTAAATTCTATAATTAATTTTAATTAATTTAACTAATCATTTTGGTAAAAAAACCCAAGATGAAATTTTAATAAATTATAAATTATTCTAGTTACAAATATGTAATATATTTTTCTAAATTATAATCTTAGATGTGTTAGAAATTAATTTAAAATTAATTCACGTAGTTGTGTCGTAAGAGTGGGTTTTTAAGCAATAAATATTTAAATGTTTGAAAGTTTTTTATATTAATTTTAAAGGATAAAGTTTCTTCAATTACCAAAATTGGAATAATTTATAAAAAATTAACCTAGTTAGACTTAAATAAAAATTGAAATTAATTTAATTATATAAATAAATTAGAAGAAATAGTAGTTTTGAATTCAAATTCATTTGTTCTATATTGGTCAAAAAATTTTGTTTTTCAAAAAAACTAAATATACACCATAATCCAATTTTAACAATATAAATTAAAAAATAATGATTTATAAATTAAATTACAAAAAGTGTATAAAATAATATTTATTATTTTTCATAGAAAGACATAAAATCATTTCATCTGAGAAAATATAATTTTCAACCATATAATGATATTACAAAAAATTAAATTTTTTATTATGAATATGTCTTATTTAAATAAAACTATTATAAATAGTGTTTGAAAAGTAGTTAATAATATCTGTATTTCTATTTGTAATAGATATGTTACAACAATCTCTTTTAAATTATTATAATAATAAAATGTGGCTTTGTATAAACTCAGTGTTATGTGTAACACATGTTATGTTTGTGTTCCTTATAGCACAAGATTATCTTGTTGCAGCCTATACAGAAATATTAACATGGTGTCGCATGGAACACAAGAAATTAAATAAAATTATGTTATTCAAAAAAAGTGCATAAAAACAGGGGATTTTACTAGTTCCATACAGTCCTTTGACATTTAATAATTCCTATATGGTGAATTTCATTGAAAAAACATCTTTATGAAAATAAAAATTTGTACCTAAAAGTAGACAAATGATATAATCAAGTATAATTTTATTAAATGTAAATAATTTGAGAAAATATAAATAAATAATAGTTATATTTCTTATAATAAAATTTATATCATAATGTTTATTTTAAATTACTTAATATATTGAATGTTTTACCAAAATTTATATTTGTTACTATTCACTGGAAAAAAAAGATTTTATAAAAAACAAAAAAAATATCACTCTAAATAAATTTTTATATAAAAACAAAAAAATTGAATCTCAATTTTTAAAATATATATTCTAAAATTGATATGATTATCTTTTAATATATATACACAAGGTGATACTAAATATCCTTTAAGAAAAATTTAAGTTTTTAGAAAACACTTTTTTCATTTACTTCTTATTTTATTTCAAATTAATATTAATTCAATGATTTTTTTTACATGAGTAAATAATAAAATTTTCCTAATTTGGTTATTAATATTCATAAAAAAAATTTATTGGATATGTTATATTGATATTCTATATTAAGGTTTATTCATAACATGGTGTTATGTGTTCTGAAAGCTATCAAAGAGATTAAATTTATTTAAAAATAAATTTATTATAAAATCTCTAGGTTTTCCATTGTTGACATAGCTCAGTTTGGTGTTCCATATATTCTATCAAACATGATTTTTATATTTTAATATCATAAGTTGTTACATTCTCCCCTCTATCAATAAATTGTTTTCTCACAATTTAAACATGATATCGATAATAATGAATGTTACATTTTAAAATACCATTTTTTAAAACCCCACATCATAAAATGGTATATAAAACATTATATTGATATAATGGAAAGTAAATATGAAAGTCCATATGAATAAAAAATAATAGGTTTCACTATTAGAAAACATTGGTGGGAATTGAAAATATGGACATTAAAGAAAAATCATAAATAATTATGATGTGTGATTAAGATCCTTGATCAATACAATATTAATGATCTACAAAATTTAACTAACAAAAATACAAAAATATATGATGTGTGAGAGATCCCCTGGTTCATCATAAATTAATGTATTATGATAATATTTTTTTCTCATGATCCATTTCCAAGAGTTAAGGAATTCCATTACCATCTTGACTATGAACATAACAAAATATACTAATATGGAATATGTAATATTGTTCTACTTTGATAAATTACCACCCTATCTATTACTCCAAAAAATTGAATATAGAATATGAATTTTTTTGAATAAAGAACTAAAATTTAGGTTTAACTGATCACATGATCTATAAAATAATGAAAAATCCATTACTTATATTTCTATATATCTTCCAGTACCAAAATGGTTTTCCAGAGTTATCCAATAATACATTAATTTGTAATACCTTAGTAGTAAATCACAAAATTAAATTAAATATATTCATAAATATTTAACCTTAAGAAAAGTCCAAAATATATATGAATAAATTCAAAATCCAATAAATTAAAATGATATTCACTAAATATCCAAAAACAACATAGCTTTATATTTCAAAAACAAATAAATTAGATCTTAAAGTTATTTACCAAATATTTGAATAAATTGATCACTATAAAAAATTATTCAAAATGATAATTCATTCAAATATAAAATCATAAGTCCTCAAATTTATTCCATAAATATAAAAATGTGTTAAAATCAAAAAAATAAAATGGTTATCTTCAATCAATCTTGTGTTTTCCAAAAAAGATCAACATGCCACTAAATCACTTTTCTTGGTACCATTCAACATATTCATCCAAATACTCAAAAAATACTACCCTTGTATAATAATTATATATTTTAGGATCCCTATAATGATAATATCATTAATAAAAATATACAATAACATAATTATAGAATCCAATTACATACCCACTCTAATCATTTAACCTTAGTTGTATTAATAGCATATGCTTGCCCCCTATCCCCTAGCTTTATCTCAAGTATATTCCTTGGATGCATATAAATATCATTTCTGAAGTTTCCCAAATCTTTATAGTTTATAAATTGAACATTGTAAACCTCATTATTTTTTATACAATCATGAAAAAATTTTCCATTGTCCAAATAAATGTAGAAAACATACATTCAGTTCAATAATGTACCAAGGTGTTTACTACACTATTATCACATGGGGGATCATTTTTTCCTTTCTTCCCATTAAACATATTTTTCTATGACATAATATTTTTAGCTTAATTCCCAAAAAAATTATAATACATGGATAGTTTATTCAATTCTTGGATATCACATGATACTATGTCATTATATGATGATAATTTTTTGGAAACTAAGGCCCCTTGATGGATTAGATTTAACCAATTAAATAAAAGTCCAATCTTAATATTTAGATAATGTACGTTATTCATATCCTACCTTTCTAGCCATGTAATTTGGGATTTATACACAGATACATTTTCAACATCATTTTTACATAGACTCAATAATTGTATCTGCATATGCAAGCATTTTTAAGAGGGTAAATACATCTCCAAGAATAGTATGGTAAAATCCTTTTTTCAATGTTTAAATTTCTTATTTATCCTTAGTTTTCTGAATTAATGAACACTGTTGGTCAATATCTCTTGATAGAGAGAAAAACTATTATAACAACTTTATACAATTCATTTCTTCCATAATAGAGAAATATATTATCTATTAAACTTATACATTTTTCAAATACATATAGATTGGTAGTCCTATTAAAGGATAAATTTTGTTAACACAAAAATCATTCTAACCTTTTTACTCCACATGGTGAATCAGCATTCTTCTTTATATGGTAATGGTTATTCATCATAACTTAAGTCATATTCCCTAATATGGTTATAATTTGATCATTTTTGGTTGTATCCCTTTCTCCAGCATTATTATCATTATGAGGAGGTAAATATATTCATGGGGTATGTGAATTGATATGGTTTCCATTCCATCATCAATGAAAAATGTATAGAAAATGGAATACACTATATTAGATATTAACATTATGAAAAAATGTACAATTCAAAAAATATAGAAAAACATAACATAAATTTATATTTCTTCTAAAGAAAAACTCGAAATCTTGTAAATTATTTCTTTGGGAATGATTACAATTCCAAATAAAATTATATATGATTATTTGTTAATGGTTTCTAAATAAAATTTGAATTAACCCATCTATATGCCCTTTGAGGGCCAAACAATGTCAATAGTAAGGCCCATTTTCATATACTAGGAAACTCTCGATTCATGGCTCATGTGACTTTATCATTGTTATTACACATATGTACATATTGTTTTATAACCACATCCAATCTTGGATTCCATAAAAGGTTGTTTTTTTAAAAAAAACATGAACTCTTCCTTTACAAAACATTAGGATTCTCATCTAAATGTATCCCGAAAGTCAATATAAGTCTTATGTTCACTAAATGATGTTTAAAAAGTATTTTTTCACAATTTTTCTACTAAATTTCATCTAAAACGAATTGTAACAATCTTAATCCTATTGGTCTATAATTGGTAGTAACTTTTTTACATTATATTTATATATACAGAATCACATCCCAATGGACCTAATAGTTTACTAGACATGGTAAAATAGATACATAAGTGAGATTTAAATTACATTTTAAAACATAAATTAAGAAATTTTTATTTCATTAAGAGGAACATTATTCCATTTATCAAAATTTTCATATCAATCATAACAAATATCTTCAAATCCTGGGGAATAAATCATAAGATAGGGGTGATCTCAAATGATTAGTGGATTTATAATTAAAACATAACATATTGTGAATAAATAATAATATTCAATATGACATGGTAAATAACTAATACACATTCCATTCAGTCAATTACATGAGAATAATTTGATTGGAATAAATAATGATCAATGAATTCAATATAAATAATCACATGTTCTTGAATCCTAACCATGAAGATTATAACTAATAAATTAATCACATGGAACATCAATTACTAACATCATAATTAGTGGTACAATAATTTCATAAGTCATAAATATCCAAGAATTGCCTCATTTAATGACATATTACATGAATGAGTAAAGCCTCAGCCACAAACAAAAAATAGATTGTCTCATGAGACCTACTAACGCATCGATGGGAAATGTAGTTCCTGGCCCCACCCATCAATTAATATGTCTAGTTATTTTTTCATATGAATTGGTTAAAACATAATCAACACAAACATTCAAATTAAAAAACTAATATGTGATATGTTAATACTTTCCCAAAAAAATTAACATAATCATAAACTATCCCAAGTAATATTGTGAATGATAATAAAATTGTACATCCCCAGTAAATATTATCATCAAACATCCAAAAAATTAAAAATTATTTCATAAATAAAAAATATCCCTCGATAACCATAATCATAATAAAGGTTTTATGTCATTAAATAATATAACTACCAATAAAATGTTATTCAAAAAATTCTTGTGGAAATTTCCATTTTAATTTGAGAATAATTTACAAACTATTGGTTCAAAATATATTTTGAAAACAATTTTACCTTAAAAAAACCTTTAAAACTTATTAAATAATTTTTATTTATTGAGTATTTATGATTCTGCGAAATTTTCCTCATTTAGTATAAGTTAAAAAAATTATTCCATTCACATTTTTTAGAAAAGAAAAATGGGACTTTTTGGAAAATGACATGAATATTCCATTGAATAAAAAATTAAAAAGTAAAAATTTTGTAAAAATTTATTTAATAAAAATTATTTAAAATATTAATACAATTGAATATATTTTTAAAAAACAAAGATTTTCAAAAAAATTATTTTTTTCCAAAGTGAAAAATAAATTTGATTTTTCATAGGAATATTTTCTCAGTAATATTGATTTACAGTGGATAGAAAATTGATTTTATTACCTTGAAAAGCTCATTAATGAATAAATATTATGAAAATAAATTTATTTTATGATTTAAATGTCAAATAATTATCCAAAGGGATAAATAATCATAAATAATCTCGAATAATTTGGACATTGTAAAATAAAATCTTACAACATTGGTAATATTTGAATCAAAAGCCGCATTAAGGAAACAATATCAAATTAATAATTAAATAACAAAAATATAAATATATTATTGGTATATAAAATAAAATTTGTGTTTATATACCCCGCATAAAGGAAAAAATTGTGAATATGGAATATATCTTATGAAAGTAAAAGTTAGATATGAAGATCGTACCTCAAGTTCATCATCCTTTGTATTTGTACAAATAAATAGTATAATAAATAAAGGATTGTTATAAATATATTAAATAATCAGAATCATTTATTTTATACTATATATTATTTAATTATATTCTTATATAACTCATTTATTAACAATTCATTGTTAAAATTGAGGTTCTCGGTAATACCTGATTAATTTTTCATATAAATTTTGGTTTAGTAATATTGGTTGTTTATTATTGGGAGTGGTTAAATCATATTGTTAATGTTATAATTGGTATAAATAAAATATATATTCATTATATACATATTTATAGTAACATGTAAAATTTGGAAAAATAAAATGGATTACACTGTTTATGGGGACATTTGGCCGAATTTCTGCGTGAACGTTGTTGAAATTTTATAGAAGGATGGAATATAATAAATAAAAATTAATTCAACATTAAAAATAATAATTATTTAATATTTATCGTTTATATTATCAATAAAATCTTTTTTCCATCCATGTAAATAATTAAAAACATTTCACATCGCTCTGTGGATGCAGTTATCCACATGTAGGCACGAGCAATGTTATAATTTTACAATGTAGGGTAAGTTAGGAAGTTAAAACTGATATTATATTTTCAAAATATTGGGTATGTAGAAAACCTAACATATATTGATTAACATTATCCTTACTACCTTCCATGTAATGTGATAGAGAAAAACGATACACTTCTCTTCACGGGATGGTAGTCTATCAAACTCATGAGCGATGTTATATTATCCTACACAGAAAACAAATTAATATTGTATATGTGATATGATAATTCCATAAGTAAAATATTTTAATAAATATTATATAAAAATTTTAAATACATCATTATAACTGGCCTTAAATGGTGTTGATAGAAAAAATACATTGGTTTCCGGGCCGGTAGTCCTCTATACACTTGATCCAAAAATTTGTTATCCATTTGATCGAAGATTAAAAGGATATAGATTTTAACATCACCATAATAACCTATAGATATATAGGGGGATATGAATTAATTATATTATCATCGTTTAAGATGTTTTTTTGGAGGTGGAATTGGAAGTAAAAAATACAAACGTTTAAAACATTTACCACTTCTTTGGAGATCCTTTTTAGGTATATAGATAAAACCTTGATATGAGGAATTATTAATAAAACTATGTCCCATAGGAAGTGGGTAAAAAAGTAAGGGATATATTAATGTTGGTATTGGCTGATCCAAATGGATATTATCATTAAATAAGAGGGCATAGTGGGTAGCCTTTTATATGTGGGGGAGGTGACACACTTCCAATTTTTGGAATCAAATATTGATTCCCAAATTATTCTCATGCAAGAATCCTACAAAATGAATCATTAACTACCATATAATATATAAGGTAAAAATATTTCAATAAATTTTTTTACTAGTTTGTTCGTTATTTTAGCCCTTATTATTTTATCCCCCTATAAACCCATTTTTACCAAAATAACAGTAATTAATTTTAATTATTTTTACTATTATTTATGTTCAAAAAATAAGTTGGATTATTATAAATTATATATATATATTAATTCCAAATATGAAATAAATCATCTAAATTTCGATTCATTTAATTTTTAGAATTTAATTTACAATTAATACCACATATGTGACGACAATGTAGTTCTCTAGAAACATATTTGTGTGGGAAATGATGATTTGATATAAGCTATACGAACAAAAAATTTCATTAAATTAATTTTAGAATAAAATGATAGAAATATAATATAAAATTTAATATAAGTAATTCTTTATTTGGGGTTATTTAGATAACATAAAATTGAAAAACATTAAGAAATTTTAAATAATTCTCAGAAAAATGAGAATTTAGACACAAAAAAGGAATATTAACAAAATCTAGTAGAATAAAGATTTGAATGTAATTATTAAGATTGAATATAAATAAATAATACTTATTTTACATGAAATAAAATTCAATTCAAAATAGTTTTTTTAAAATATATAATTTATTGGCAATTTTAAAAAAATCTGGGTTTCCACTATTCACTTAAAATTTACTATTTTATGAAAAATCTAAATATTAAACCCAATGTAAATTTTAATATAGTGATTTAAAAAATGAAGTTATTTTTTAAAAATATATTTTATAAATAGTTAGAAATTAATTTTAATTATGTGCATAATGTGTGACAAAACATCCTTTTAGAAAAATAATGTTATTTAGAAAACACTTATTTTTATTTCAAATTATTCTTATTTAATTTATAATCCATAGGTAACTGTTGAATTTTTATATAAATACGTAAACTATATAATTTTTGTAATTTATTTATTTCTATTCATAATAAATAATTTAATAGCTATGTTACAGCGGTATTCTTTATTATAGTTCATTCATACTCGAGGTTGTATATTCAACAATAAATCAGAGAGATTAAATTAATTTAAAAGAAATATGGTTTAAAATATCATGTTATGACATTATTATCTATAATAAATGTTGGATTTATTATGAACTATCAAAAATTGGGAACCTCTTTTATATTCCTGTGGTGTTACACAGTCGTATTAGGTATCACATTAATACCCTCCGAATTTATAATATGGGATGGGTCTCGATGATATTTCTTGACCAATGAAACATAAAACATTTCATGGATATATGACCTCAGTGGTGATAAATCACAATTTTAAGCTACCATTAGAATCATTTCATTAACCACAAAAGCTCTTACTTGAATCTATTCCAACATAAACTGTTTTCCAAGCAATTAGTGGCCCAACCGAGGTGACACTGTAAAAAAATTCCATGTCACTAGCTAAGAAATAAAAATTATTTTTATGATTATTAGTGTAATATTTATTCCTTCTATGCATCATCACTTACCCCTATCAAATCATCTAGATATTTATCATAGTATCCTGGAAAAAACTTGGTCCAATAAGGGAAGATTGTCCAATTTTAGACCACCAGATTAGTTATTTATAAGGTTGGTCACACAAGGCTTAATAGGATGTCCTCATAATATATTAAAGGATTATATTATATATCAAAGATAAACAATCCCCAAATAGAAATCCAAAGCTTCTCCAATGTTAAGGGTCTAAGCATGAATCATTTTATCTATAAATTTTATAGCATATTTTTGTTTACCATATTTTTAAGGATGGTATATTATGCTCAACTTAACCCAGATCCATAGTGCCTCTTGGAGGACTCTATAAAACTATAAAGTGAACTAGGGATCCTTATCTGAAAAAATGTGATCTGGAACACTGTTAAACCTATAAATATTCTTTGTATAAATATTTCCCAATTCCTCAGTATTGGTGTAATCATGAATGAATATGATGTTAGATGATGTTTCTAACTAGTCTATCAAAAACTAAAATATATTTGTACCTCAAGGAGTATATGGAAATAAAATAAAAAATCCCAATGATACATCATCTAACATTTAAGTCTATAAAAAAAGGGTTAAAGAAAAACAAAAGGATTCTTATGCATTTCCTTAACATGTTAATCGGTATACCAATGAGATAGAAAATCAATGATGACCCATTTGATACCTGAAAACTAAAATCAACTCCATCTATCAGAAAAAAAATTTTCTTCCCTAGGTGAATTTCCCAAATGGAATGATAAGAAATCCCTAAAAAATCCTTCCACAAAGAGACAAAATTAAAAAATTGTTCCTAAATAAAATGATTCCCACTAAAGATAAGGACCATTATGTGATGGTCTCCCCACCATATAAATAATCCATAATATCTCAAAACACATGAACATGCTACTAAACATGGATGATATTCTTGAAAAAAGATTATTTAAACATAAAGATAGCCATGACATCCTTGGTCTCATCTTAGTGGACTCCCAAATGCATGTGATTAATTTGATAAATAATATTCCACTCATCTGATGATTAATTTATGAAATCAGTCGGTATTTTCCTACTCAATGAATCAGCAGCAACATTACCCCTTCCATACATGTAATATATTTCATTATCAAAGAATTTTAGGTAATCCACCCATTGTATCTAATTGTAATGACCCAATCCACTGGCTTCATCCTATCTGGTAGAAGGTGGAATTTTAACATCCCCAATATCATACACAATAGTCTAGGGTTTTTTGAAAAGTGAATAGATGTAGTAATATTAAATGATGGGATATAGCCTATTGTACATATATTCACACACCTAACACTCTCCATGTTATAGTGTAGAGAAATGATAAAGGACAATAACATATATATATACATATATAGATACATGCATGCAATAAACTCAAGGGAATGAAGTATAGTAGAGTAAAATAATCTAAGGGAGAAAAGAGAGGGTAAAATTGATTCTCAACTAGTAATAAATTCCTAACTTGACTACTATTGGAATAATGGAAAACCGAGATATCCCATCTCCTAATCATCAATTACTAACCACTATACATGGTCAATTCACCCAGGTATCGACAAGTTGCACTGATACAACCACTGAAGCATCAGTCATTTACATAATAAATGAAACATGACAGAAAATACCATGTAGGGGTGAGTATGTACATACCTAGTCAGATTACTAGAAAATATAAAAGGGATCAAAAAGGAAGATAAAAAAATATCAATTTCACCTTTAAAAATTTATAAAACAACACCCATCATACATATATTCTCATAAATAATCATAGATAAGAGAGAAAGGGGATCTCCAAATCATTCTTATGTCCAAATGTTGTCTCAACATGTGGCTCTAAATGTTTATTTATGATGCCCAATATCGGATGAAACCCCACCAGAACATTTTTGGAGGTAGTGGCTCCTCGCTATTGTGTTATTCTACCAAGTTATCCCAAAATCCTATAGTGGAATAACATGTTTATGGAGCTCAAAAATATAAGACTACCACTCATAATATATATGACCTTCACTGAATGTAAGGATGTACTATATCTATATTTTTAAACTGTATAGGGTTCCCATTCCCTAGTGCAACATGAGAGTTCTAACATCGGGATGTCTCTAAATATATTGCATTGTTGACTTCAATTGTCAATTGTCACCTCAAAAACCATCATACTTATAACACATAAAACTGATTCTCATATATCATATTAAAGGAAATAATAATGTTATAATGGAATAAATCTCATGATATGCTACTCATAATCAAAAATCAAACTCTCAATAAAGGATATACAGGATAGAAAATTTACTGATGGAAGTACATGGTGTGTAAGGGGTTCCATATAGCATGAGTCCCCAACTCATCCCATGGTTGTTTCCTCATATGGATAAAATTTGGGAAGTCACTCCATACTACATTTTTTCTATTGGTAATACATGATATGTCTTAGCAACAATTGTTCATTCTAGGAGCTCTTGACTATACCCATGTATTGATGGTCAATCACATGTACCTAGTCTTGTACTTGGCCAAGACAAAGTACTGAGTTGTTCCTGTGTAGCAATGGGAATGAACATATACTACAGGAATACATTAAATATAATCCCACATGGGGTGTTGGGTTTGTTTATCTGGAACCTAGAAAGGATTCCTAGGTGGGGCCATGCCATATTTATTTTGACCACTTGGTGTTTGATCCATATAATGGTTAGAAACCCTAACCAGTACA
Source organism: Viscum album (assembly GCA_963277665.1). Classification (NCBI taxonomy): domain Eukaryota; kingdom Viridiplantae; phylum Streptophyta; class Magnoliopsida; order Santalales; family Viscaceae; genus Viscum; species Viscum album. The sequence goes on along the minus strand of OY728157.1, from coordinate 1,187,159,318 downwards.
AAAAATAAATTTCACAACATGTGTTCCTCCAAACTAAACAATATGTAATTTAGCTCTTCATAAAAACTATAATTCATTCCATCATTTTGTTTCAATATCCTCCTACTTCCCCATGAATCTAGTTTATTTCCACCATAACCCAATTGAGTTTATCTCAGTCCTATGATTCCATCACTCTAGTAGAAAAAAAACCAAATCCAGCAATCCTCATAAAGACCTTCATGCACCCCTTAGTGCCTCCCATCACCATCACCACTCAGATTCCCTAATCCACAACACATCCCTTTGAAATCATCTTGATCCATCCACAGTTCACCATCCCAATAATCATTTTCTTACTCACACTGAATCTGTGGTTTTTATAAAGATTTTACCAACCCTAGAAATTTCAAACCATGGCCACTCATCCCAATAGTGAAGAGTGCAAATAATATCATGGAGAAAAACAGAATGAAAATATTCAAACTGTTATTATCCAATGTGATATTGTAAAAAAAACATATGTGTGGGATATTGTGGGATATAAAGGAATAATAAATTAATTGAAATTTAAATTTAAATTTATTGAAACGGGATCACGGAATGAAAGATCAATTACACATCAAAAGTAGATAATAACATCCTTCACCAATCATTTAATCAAATGGGTTGAAACCACAATTGGTGATCCCTACCGTGATTTGGATATATCATTGGTGAAGAATTTATTCCATAGTTATCATGATGATCTTTTGAATTTGTTTACTCTCAATCCACATCGATATGATAATCCATCATTATATGATCCTGATCCACTAATGAAAAACATCAATGGATTCTCTCAATTATCCAATGGTTATGTCGATTTTGATGATTTGTTAAAGAAAGAGCCAAGAAATCTAGTGACCACAATCTATAAGAACATGTTTAGGGAAAAGGATTCTATAAGTCTTAAATTGTGCTTTAATTACTATGATCTTTCTTATTGTGTTTTATTATTGGTTTCACACTTTTTTCCTTAAAAGTGTTTGAAATAAAAAATCCTTTTTCAGCCAAACAGTATCCAATGGTTATGTAGATAAACCTGAAAAATTTATATAATTGGTTATTTATATAGTTATTTAGTTCATTTAAATTTAAAATAAAATAAATAAATTTAATTATTTATTTTATTTAAATGCACTAACAACAACTGCCTCATCTGGACATTCAGCACCAACCAACCTAAGGTCCAGCCTAGGGTAAAACCTATATTTTATAAACAAAAAAGATCTTGGATTTCTTTTTCAAGGTATCAAACTATTATAAAAACAAAAAACCTAAAATGACACATTCAACTAGATAAAAAAATTTAAATATTTTTAAATTATTTAATATGGGATCCCAAGAGACAAAAACATAATTCTAACTCTGATGATAAATCTAGATATATACATATAAATATTCAAAGGACGGATCCTTTGAAACAACATTCATTAAATTCTATCATCCATCAAGACTTTTATTCCTAAAAAATAATTTTTGGTGATAATGACCCTAAATCTAGCTCTCACACTTCACGAATCTCTACAACACAATCCCTTTTCTACCATAATACACGAACCAATGGAATGGTCCATACTCCCAAGATACATTCTAGAATATCCTCTATCTCCACTAGGTAGTCTATGAAGGTGGATGTATTCTTTAGGTCCTTCTCAACATAATAAATAGTGTGAATCAGATCATGCGTGAATATCCCCAGCTGTGAAACAAGGAAGAAATAATGCACCTGATCCAACCATGGGTAATTATTTGTAGAAATCATCCTTACCACCCATCAATAAGATATCAAATGGCCCAATTAACTTCATGTATAACATTCTATCCATGAAAATCCTCTACAATACTTATCATGGGGAGACTCTCTAGAACACATGGTATCCCTCTTAAAATCAAAGGGCTTGTGACATCGTTATATGTAACATTTCTAGGAGCTCTGAGTTTTCATTATCTAATGACATATCACCTGAATATTCTCTATCCTTTTTAGCATCATCTCAGGAATCATTAATGGAACCACTACCTTTCACTATAAAAACATATCATTCCCCAATTATTTATAATAACCATCTGTTACATCTCCTATTTAATCATGTAGAAACTCGCAGTTGATGTATAATAAATAAACCCCTCTCACATGCTGAATAAGCAGACTAGTCACCACCATCACCTAAAGAGAAACTGAGCTGATATCCTCTATTAGGGACTTTTATAAAGAAGCCATCTTCTTATATTCCTCCTCCAACAAGTGATAATGGGACTTCCTAATAAAAACATCTTCCACCTTATTTACCATTACCCATGTATATACCCCCTTGAAGTCATAGTCCTATAAGAAATCCAACACATGCATATTTATTAGGATAAGATCTCCTAGAATTGAGATATACCTAGTAATATAATGGTATGATTGCAAAACCATGAACAATCATATATTATAGTGCCACCACATCTTTAAAGATATGAATACCACTGCCTATTCTAGAGCATGAGTCGTATAGTTCTGATTGGGGGTTCCTAACATCCTCAAACCATGTGTGATCTCTTACTTCCTATACATAAAAACACTACTCATACCATCTATATAGTAATCATAAAACACTATATCTAACATCCCAGGTAAATAAAGAATATTAACTTTTAATATTAATCCATATTTGTTAATAAAATGTTAATATTAATTTAAAGGGAATTCTATGCTCGATGGCATACCCAATACGCAACAACTAGTTTCTTTGAAATATTACATTGCACTCCAATAATAAAATAATATTATTTTAAATGGTAGTTAACACCTGGACGTTGTAATGGCAGGAATGAACAGAACTAACTACAAAATGATTATATATGTTTGGCAAATATTGTAACTTTTTTCTAATAAATTTTAGAGGCTTAAAATACGAATGAATCCAATTTTAAGCATAAATCTTCTAATATTATTTAAAAGGACGCTTAACCGTCTTTTGATGGAGAACCCTTTTTAAATATACTTTTGAAGATTTTATTTTTTATATCTGACAAAATAAAATTCTTCTTTAGAATCTGGACATCAAAATTTACTATGTGAAATTTTTTGTTATTTTTCCGATAAAGATCAGTTTTAGCGAAAATGTTGTAATTTAATTCAAAACCACTTTTTAATATAATTTATTCATATAATTAGATCATATTTTGAATTGTTTTTAAAGTGAAATTTTAATATATTTTGACCATTTAATCCAATGGAGGTCATTGTAATTATTTTCACTTTGAAATTGGACTTAAACTAGTGTCAATCTTTTAATCGATATTGTTTCTTAAAAACGCGCTATTTATTTTGACCGGGGGAATTAATTATTAAATTAATTAATGCAAATTTTATTTTCTGAATTCTGTATAATAGACATCATTTTTCAATCTGGAATATCATATATATCTTAGGGGGAATTTTTGGTATTTTTTTGAAAAACAACAAATTTTAATGAATAGTAAAACCACTAAGTGGTAGTTAAAAAACTAATTTTTCGTTTAAATGAAACTTTTCCACTTCTGTGATTTGAATTTCAAAAATCTTACATACATGGTTTTCAATAGGATATAAAATTTGTTTTAATGGGATTAAAATAAATTTTTGGTGAATAGTAACTTATTAGTTTTATTAATCGCAATTAAAGATAGTTAGTGTAATTTAAGGTAAAGATAATGTTATAATAATATGAAATGACCTTAACACATGTACTACCCTCATTGTATGAGTCATGTCCGACCAAGACAATCCATGGGTCAATGTGGGGACCCTATGGAGCCACTTTGGTAGGAAAAAGACATTAATAACTTTTTATTTAAAGTTAAAATAAAAATGTCACAAATAAGTATTGTTTTACTAGAACAATTTTTTCATGTGGTTATAAAAGTCCTATTTTTTACTATAAATTTTAATTGGAAATTGAAAACGACTTCCTACATCATATTATTTTTCTATAATTTTTAGACATTAAATAAATTAACTTATTTATGACAACATGATGATGCAGCGATTACCTCATTAATGAACGATTTAAATAAAATGAAAAGATAATGTAAAATATAAGACTTACACTTATAAAACCCCTATTTGATGAGTATATTTCGAACCCTTATCACATTATCCTAGAAATATATCAATATGGGACCTTTAAAATCCGAAACCCATTTTATAATAAAGTATCTTTTCAAGACATTCCAAGAGTGCCCCTCCTCCCTCTTAGAAAAGGCCCCCACCTGTACCTCCTTACCCACATATCTCAAGCCTTTGTATCGGCCAAACCATACCCATTTCATCTCTCCACATCCCTCATTTCATCATTGAAGCCCCACCTTATGCAGAAAGCTCTTCAAGAAAACCTTTTGGTTAAAACCAAAGGGTGTTACCTGATTTAATGGTAATGTCAACTCTTTTGTTCTTTTGTTTTATTTTGCTTCTCCAACCCCCTACAAACTTTTTATTCCTTTATTTTATAACTACACCAGTATCTTAAATATACTATGATGTTGTTATTAGAATTATTATAGCTACATGTACACACACCTTCGTCTAATGGTTAAAGGACATACTGTTTCCGTGGATGGAGAATTACTGCCTCACGAAACGATGATTGTTCTATCTTCTCCTACCACCTATCATGATGGCCATTATGATGAAAATATAGTTATTTATGATATATATTATATTTATTTCTTCTCTATGATTATTTATTTTACATTTAAAACATACTTTTAGGCTTTTAATGTTGTACAAATGCGATAATTTCATTTGAGGAAGTGTGGACTACCGCCCCCTCAAGTGATGTGACTCGTTCATGCAATACATGGAATGTATAAAGAATGAAATTAATTAACATATGTGACCTATATAACATATATATTATACTGTAATTATAATATATATATATATATATCTCATTTATTTTTAATTCCATTAAATATGATATAGATATGAAAGTAGCGTTCATGCATACGTACGGCTTACCGTCTCCATGAACGGTGCATTCCATTTCTTACATTTAAATGTTATGTGATATTATAAATTAAAGTATATACTGTATATATATGATATATATGATATCTAAATCATGAATATAATTCTGGATATAATGGATATTTGACCACATGAACAACTTGTAATTATAACAAGTTTATTTTTTACTCAAGTACCAATGATCGACAAAATGACCGTTATTAACTTAAATAATTACATAATGTTAATAACAAGGTAATAAGTGATATAAAAGGAATAATGAAATTGAAAAGGGTTCTTAAGCAAGTAGAAATTAACTCTAGTTTATTATTCATGAATATAAAGAAACGAACAAGACAAGTCAGACATGAGGTAAGGGATCCTACCTCTCTCTTTCTTTTTAATTACTCTTTTTTATGTAACTTACTTTAATCTACTATTTATTATGTTGGGTGATGTTCTTTTATATTAATATTTCTGTAAATTTTATTTTAATATGATTATAGACCATATTTGACCTCAAAAATCCATTTTTGGAAGTTTTATGTGGCATCGTTAGGCTGTCGAATTTTCATAAGGGGATTTTCATCTCACTTTTTATTCCCATGAGATTCATGCAACATTTTCCACTATTTCCTTTAGTGTGGTGTATGTACTGCCCATTATTTTAATATTTGTATAATATACTCTCATTTATGTTTATTTAAATATTCATTGTATGGCCCTTCTTTTATGGGGTGTACGTTTCGAAAGTTTCCCAAATCGGTAAGGGAACCCTTCACACTCCTCTTTTTTTAAAGACTTATTTTGTTATGTCTTTTAATTTACATCTTTCTATGTTGGGATATGTTCTTATATATCCTTATTGATTTAAATTTTATGTCCAGGTGATGAGATACCATTTTCTCTCTCATCAAATAATTATATGAATCTTAAAGTGACATCGTTAGGCTGTCGAATTTTACCAAGGGAACTTGTTAACCCAATTTCGATTTCGTTGGGTTCAACATGTAGTTATTGAATATTTCATCCATTGAATATGCATGAATGAAATATAATTGTTTTAAACTTAATATCCACTTATATTGGGTGTATTTATATTTTTCACACATAATTATGAGATTGATTTATCCTTAATTTAAGGATACCTACTTTATAAGGGATTTCATGTCATTTTACATTTCTATTGAGACTTCATTGTTGTTATGTGAAAATTCACTCTTATATGGTGTATATAATGTCCTTTGGAATATTATATCATGAATCCTTTTATTCTCCTGATATTATAAAGATCTGATTAAGTGTTATTCCTCAATTATTGTATTCAAGTGTCTCTCATTTTGTTAAAAACCCTTTAACTAAAATATAATTTTAAATGTTTTAATGATTTATTATTATAAATATTTCTCATTAATATCCATGTTTTCAAAATGGTTTTAAGGATTTATTTATATGGATATTAATGGTTTAAAATGTTAAAATCTTCTAAGTGGTATGGGACACTTTGATTCAAAAATCTCTTTATTAAATCTTTTAAATGGTTTTGAAAATGGTTTTTAGAATGGATTAATTATTTCAATATCTTCAAATGTTATATTTTTATTGAAATGTGGGAATGTTATATTTCATTTATGCTTAAGTTATGTGTTATGCTTATGTTATGTTTCTTGGGCATTGTTTATGAATACGGGTGGTTCTGTGATAAACAAAGGGCGGGTGAGCCCGATATAGCTCTCCAATTCATTAGGTAATGCGAAGGAGTTAAACACTTAGGTTTATCTGAATATATTTAGGGAATATAATGTGATGGGTATTCCAAACGTAACCATGAGGGTTACTCCCTACGTAAGAATGTTATGAATGCCTCATGTTACCTTTATGTCTTAGGAATTCTATGAGTAATTCTTAAATCTTATGATTTAATGAGGTATGTTAAAGTGCTTATGTTTTATGAGAAAAGTATGATTTCATGGATTCGTATGTATACATGGACTAATGTTTTCTTTCCGTATTGTTATAACCCTTACTGATCTTTTTATGCTCATCCCATTTTTTTGAAATGTTTTCCATAGGACATAAAGTGGAATATGCTCAAGGATGGGATCAGGGAAAGACATTAAATCTAAACATGGAACTAGACATGTTTATTTTTAAGAGTTTTTATTTTATAGAAACTTAGTAGAAGTGTCTACTTTGTAATCCTTTGAGATGTAATAGTTATTTCCAAATTCTCTAAAACTCTAAACCTGAAAAGATCCTCTATGTGAATTATTCATTTAATTCATGATTATGTATGGTTTTAAGGCCGGGTTCTTATAGTTGGATTCAAAGGTTGGATTAGATAACTTTAGAGGTTAGGGTATTCTTTAAGCATAAGTGACATTACCATAATAGATAGTATTTCAGAAAGAGTAATAGTTTTTTGATAAAGTGAATGAGTAAGTATATTTTAGTGTTTATATTCCACTTTAGTACATGATGATTTTGTTGATATACTCACACTAACATTTTTGGTTTTAGTAAATGGATGGATCTAGCAGGCACCAAAGGGACAATGGGTTTGAAGGAAACTGTGGTGGTTCTCTGATATAGAGACTGGATGAAATGGGGAATTCAATGAGAAATCTCATGGTTATTCTAAACCAACTATCATGAGTAATGATCAACCACATGAACCGTGATGAGTTCTCTAATTCATCTTGTAAGAGAGAACCAACCCGATTTGGAAGTTCACGTGATAATTATAAAGGTAACCATTACAGTTTATATGATCCTTACATTTGAGGTAATTATGGGTTACTATATGTTGTGATGGAAAATGAAAGGCATGAGATAAACTTGAGGTTAAAATATGATATGATTATTTTTTGAGATTTTTCTCGTTTTGGGGAATGTTTTAAGAATTATGTAGTTTTGGAAAAAGGACAACAAGTAGACTGTGTGACAACCTGTCGTGTCGGTTGAAGCTGCAGGAATCGAACCCACAACCAAAGTGCGACATGTATTTATCGCCTGCCACTGGACTACATGAAGTCCCTGGTTAGTTTGACTAATTATTTTTAGTTAGATGATCTTATGAATCTAGAATAATTTGATTTTGGGTTATCTATGGAAATTATTAACCTATCATGGAGGATATGTGATTAGCTTAATTACATTTCAGTATGAGACTTTAAGGGTAACTGATGATTGTAGATAAATGTTAAGGTTTATCTTGGAAGACTATGTTATTAAATCCTTCAAAGATTCGGGTCTCAATCTTAGTTTTGATTACATTGAAGAATTTTATGGATATATGTTTATTGAATGGTCTTTGTTGAACTTTGGGTATTGCTTGAAAAATTTTGGAGATTAAGAAGAGATTTTTTTTAAAGGATTATTCTTTTTGGGTATTATCTGATCATCTACTAACCTTTTTGGTTTTGGTTGTGGTTATGTTCTAAAGACATGGGAAGTATATAGTTCTCTTTCTTGGATTAGGTCATTCTTGAGAAGTTGATTATAGTACTCTTAATGTGAACAAGTCTTCCTAAATACTCATCTTTTGGAGAAAATATGAGTTTGTGTAAGAAATCTAGTAGAAGATGAGAGTCTACACGACAAGTAAGTATGTTTCCTTATGATTTAGTTAGGCTCATAAATAAATTCATCAATTAAATGTAACGTAAAAACAAAAATGTTGTCTATTAACTTTTCCTACTGGGGAATCAAATACCGTTTAACCCATAACCAGTTTGTGATTTTCTGATGGTTAACTTTCTCCTAATTATGTTTTCTATCACTCTCCCTCAGAACATGAACCATTTTTTTCTTCCATATCCATGTTTCCTACATGTAATCCTAGTATGGGTTAACTCGGGTGACCTTTGTACTTCCCTTTCTTTCATTTAAAGTGATAGTTTTACTGACTCTTGTTCCGATGTGGGACTTTCAATGAATTTTCCAAGACCAATTTTACAAATTGCGAGGACGCAAATCCCAAAAGGGGGGAAGGATGTAACATCCCAGCTAAATAAAGAATATTAATTTTTCATATTTATCCATATTTGTGAATAAAATGTTAATATTAATTTAAATGGAACGCTATGCTTGATGGAGTACTCAATACGCAACAATGAGTTTCTTTGAAATCTTACATTACACTCCAATAATAAAATAATATTATTTTAAATGGTAGTTAATGCCTAGCTGTTTTAATGGAGGGGATGAACAGAACTAACTACAAAATGATTATATATTTTTGTCAAATATTTTTAATTTTTTCTAATAAATGTTAGAGGCTTAAAATACAAATGAATCCAATTTTAAGCATAAATCTTCTTATATTCATTAAAAGGAAGATTAACCGCCTTTTGATGGAAATCCCTTTTAAATATACTTTTTAATATTTTATATGTTATATAAGACAAAATAAAATCCTTCTTTATAATCTGGACATCAAAATTTACATTGTGTAAATTTTTGTTATTTTTCTGATAAAGATCAGTTCTAGTGAAAATGTTGTATTTTAATTCAAAACCTCTTTTTAATCTAATTAAGTTATATGATTAGATCATTTTTTGAATTGGTTTTAAAGTTCAATTGTAATATATTTTTACCATTTAATCCATTGGTGGTCATTGGAATTAATTTCACTTTGAAATTGTACTTAAACTAGTGTCAATCTTTTAATAGATATTGTTTCTTAAAAACACGCTATGTGTTTGGCAGCGGGAATTAATTATTAAATTAATTAATGCAACTTTTATGTTCTGAATTTTGTAAAATAGACATCATTTTTTGAATTTGGAATATCAAATATAGCTTAGGGTGAATTTTTGGTATTTTTCTAAAAAACCGCAATTTTGATGAATAGTGAAACCACTAAAGGGTAGTTAAAAACTAATTTTTCATTTAAATGAAACTTTACCACTTCTGTGATTTGAATTTAAAAAATCCGACATACGTGGTTTTAATTAGGATGTAAAATGTGGTTTAATGGGATTAAAATAATTTTTTGGTGAACAATAACTTTTTTGTTTTATTAATCGTGATTAAAGGTAATTAGTGTAATTTAAGGTAAAGATAATGTTATAATAATATTAAATGACCTTGACAAATGTCCTAAATTTATTGGATGAGTCATGGCAGACCAACACAATCCATGGGTCAACTTGGGGACCCCATGGAGCCACTTTGGTTGGAAAATGACAGTAATAACTTTTTATTTAAAGTGAAACAAATGTCACAAACATGTATTGTTTAACTAAAAAAATTACATGGGGTTATATAAGTCATATATTTTACTATAAATATTAATTGGAAAGATAAAAATATTTCCTACATCATAGTATTTTGTTATTATTTTTAGACATTAAATAAATTAATTTATTTATGACACCATGATGATGCAGCGATTACCTCATTAATGAACGGTTTAAATAAAATGAAAATATAATGTAAAATATAAGACTTACACTTGGAAAAAACCTATTGGATGAGTATATTTCTAACCCTTATTACCTTATACTCTAAATATATCAATTTGGGAGCTTTAAAATCATAAACTCATTTTATAATAAAGCAACTTTTCAAGACATTCCAAGAGTGCCCCTCCTCCCTCTTATAAAAGGCCCCCACCTCTACCTCCATACCCACACATATCAAGACTTTGGATTGGCTAAAACCTGACCATTTCATCACTAAACATTCCTATATTCATCATTGAAGCCTCACATTAGGTAGAAAAATCTCTTCAAGAAACCCTTTTGCTTCAAACCAAAGGGAGTTACCCGATTTAAAGGTAATGACATCTCTTATGTTCATTTGTTTTATTTTGCTTCTCCCACCCCCTAAACTCTTATTATTCCTTTATTTTGTAACAACACCAGTATATTAAATATACTAGGATGTTGTTATGAGATTTATTAGATCTACACTTAAACACACCTCCTTCTAATGGTTAAAAAACATACTGTTACTGTGGATGGCGAATTACTGCCTCACGAAACGATGATTGTTCTATCTTCTCCTACCACCTCTCATGGTGGCCATTATGATGGAACTATATTTATTTATGATATATATTATATTTATTTCCTCTATATTATTCTTTATTTTACATTTAAAACATACCTTTATGCTTTTCATGTTGTGAAAATGCGATAATTTAATTTGAGGAAGTGTGGACTACCACCCCCTCAAGTGATGTGACTCGTTCATGCAATACATGGAATTTATAAAGAATGAAATTAATGAACATAAGTGAACTATATAAAATATATATTATAATGGAATTATAATATATACATATATATCATTTAGTTTTAATTCCATTAAATACGAAATAGAAATGAAAGTAGTGTTCATGCGTACGTACGGCTTACCGTCTCTGTAAACAGTGCATTTCATTTCTTACCTTTAAATGTATTGTGATATTATAAATGAGATTATATAATGGATATTTATGATATATATGATATATAAATCATGAATATAATTCAGGATATAATGGATATTTTACCACATGAACAACTTGTAATTATAACAAATTTATTTTTGACTCAAGTACCAATGATCGACAAAACGACCGTTATTAACTTAAATAATCACATAATGTTCATAACATGGTAATAAGTGATAAAAAGGAATAATATAATTGAAAAAGGTTCTTAAGAAATTATAAATTAACTCTAGTTTATTATTCATGAATATTAATAAACGAACAAGACAAGTCGGACTTGAGGTAAGGGATCCTACCTCTCTCTTTCTTTTTAAGTACTCTTTTTTATGTAACATACTTTATGTTCCTCTTTCTTATGTTGGGTGATGTTATTTTATATTCATCTTGATGTAAGTTTTACGTTAATATTATTAGAGACCCTATTTGATCTCAACAATCCATTTTTTAATGTTTTATGTGGCGTCGTTAGGCTGCCAATGTTTCATAAGGGGATTTTCATCTCACTTTTTATTCCCGTGAGATTCATGCTACATTGGCCACTATTTCCTTTTTTGTGGTGTATGTACTGACCATTATTTTAATATTATTATAATATACTCTTATTTATGGGTAGTTACATCTTCATTTAATGACCCTTCTTTCATGGGATGTACGTTTCAAAAGATGCCCAAATCGGTAGGGGAACCATTCACACTCCTCTTTTAAAAAGACTTATTTTGTTATGTCTTTTAGTTTACATATTTTTATGTTGGGATATGTTCTTCTACATCCTTATTGAGGTAAATTTTATCTCCAACTGATGAGATACCATTTTCTCTCTCATCAACTAATTTTATGAATTTTAAAGTGACGTCGTTAGGCTGTCGAATTTTACCAAGGGAACTTCTTAACCCAATTTCGATTTCTTTGGGTTCAACATGTAGTTAGTGAATATGTCATCATATGAATATGTGTGAGGGACCATTGATTATTTTACACTTAATATCCACTTATATTGGGTGTATTTATATTTTTCACACATAATTATGAGATTTATTTATCCTTAATTTAAGGATACCTTCTTTATAATGGATTCCATCTCATTTTACATTTCTATTGAGACTTCATTGTTGTTATGCACAAATTCACTATCATATGGTGTATATATTTTCCTTTGGAATATTATATCATGTATACCTTTATTCTCAAGATATTATTATGTTATGATTAAATGTTATTCCTCAATTATTGTATTCAAGTGTCTCTCATTTTGTTAAAAACAATTTAACTAAAATATCATTTTAAATGTTTTAATGATTTATTCTTAAAAATATTTCTCATTAATATCCATGTTTTCAAAATGGTTTTAAGGAATTATTTATATAGATATTAATTGTTTAAAATGTTAAAAGCTTCAAAGTGTTATGGGACACTTTGATTCAAAAATCACTTTATTAAATGTTTTAAATGGTTTTGAAAATGGTTTTTAGAATGGACTCATTATTTCAATATCTTCAAATGTTATATTGTTATTGGAATGTGGGAATTTTATATTTCCTTTATTCTTAAGTTATGTGCTATGATTATGTTATGGTTTTTTTTAATTGTTTATGAAGATGGGTGGTTTCATGATAAACTATGGGTGGGTGAGCCCTATATAGCTCTCCAATGCATTGGGTAATGTGATGCAGCTAAACACTAAGGTTTCTCCAAAGAGATTTGGGGAATATACTGTGATGGGTATTCCAAACGTAACCATGAGGGTTACTACCTATGTATGATTGTTATTAATGCCTCAAGTTACCTTTATGTCTTATGATTTCTATGAGTAATTCATAAATCTTATGATTTAATGAGGTATGTTAAAGTGCTTATGTTTTATGAGTAATGTATGATTTCAAGGATTCGTATGTATACATGGACTAATGTTTTCTTTCCGTATTGTTATAACCCTTACTGAGCTTTTTATGCTCAACCCAATATTTTGAAATGTTTTCCACAAGACTTAAAGTGGAATATGGTCAATGATGGTATTAGGTAATGACATGCTATCTAAACATGGAACTAGACATGTTTCTTTTAATGAGTTTTTATTTTATGAAAACTTAGTAGAAGTGTCTACTTTGTAATCCTTTGAGATGTAACAGTTACGACCTAATTATCTAAAACTATAAAACTGAAAATATCCTCTATGTGAATTATTCATTTAATTCATGATTATGTATGGTTTTAAGGACGCTATGCTCAATGGAATACCCAATATGCAACAACGAGTTTGTTTGAAATCTTCTATTTCACTCCAATAATAAAATAATATTATTTTAAATGGGAGTTAACGCCTAGCCATTGTAATGTCGATAATGAATAGAATTAACTAAAAAATGATTATATATGTTTTTCAAATATTTTTACTTTTTCCAATAAATGTTAGATGCTTAAAATATGAATGAATCCAATTATAAGCATAAATCTACTAATATTCTTTAAAAGGATGATCAACCGCCTTTTGATGGCGAACCCTTTTTAAATATAATCTTGAAGATTTTATATGTTATATTTTACAAAATAAAATCCTTCTTTAGAATCTGGGCATCAAAATTTTCTTTGTGTAAATGTTTGTTATTTTTCCGATAGAGATCAGTTTTAGTGAAAATGTTGTATGTTAATTCAAACCCACTTTTTAATCTAATTTATTGATATGATTGGATCATATTTTGAATTTGTTTTAAAGTAAAATTAGAATATATTTTTACCATTTAATCCAATGGTGGTCATTGGAATTAATTTCAATTTGAAATTGGACTTAAACTAGTGTCAATCTTTAAATAGATATTATTTCATAAAAACACGCTATTTGTTTTGACAGCGGGAATTAATTATTAAATTAATTAATAAAACTTTTATATTTTGAATTTTTTAAAACAGAAATATTTTTTTAATTTGGAATATCAAATATATCTTAGGGTGAATTTTTGGTATTTTTCTGAAAAAACATTAATTTTTGATGAATAGTGAAACCACTAAGTGGTAGTTAAAAAACTGATTTTTTCATTTAAATGAAACTTTACCACTTCTATGATTTTATTTTCAAAAATCCGACAAATATGGTTATCATTAGTATGTAAAATTTGGTTCAATGAGATTAAAATAATTTTTTGGTAAATAGTAACTCTTTAGTTTTATTAATCGTGATTAAAGGTAATTAGTGTAATATAAGATAAAGATAATGTTATAATAATATGAGATGACATTGAAACATTTCCTACCCTTATTAGATGAGTCATGGCTGACCAAGACAATCCATGGGTAAACTTGGGGACCCCATGGAGCCACATTGGTAGGAAAATGACATTAATAACTTTTTATTTAAAGTTAAAATAAAAATGTCACAAACATGTATTATTATACTAAAAAAGTTTACATGGGGTAATACAAGTCATATTTTTTCTATAAATATTAATTGGAAATATATAAAGATTTTCTACATCATAGTATTTTTTTTATAATTTTTAGACATTAAATAAATTTATTTATTTATGACACCATGATGCTGCAATGATTACCTCATTAATGAACGATTTCAATAAAATGAAAAGATAACGTAAAATCTAAGACATAAACTTGGAAAAAACCTGTTTTATGAGTATATTTCGAACCCTTATCACCTTATACTATAAATATATCAATGTGGGACCTTAAAAATCCGAAACTTATTTTATAATAAAGTAACTTTTCAAGACATTCCAAGAGTTCCCCTCCTCCCTCTTATAAAAGGCCCCCAACTCTACCTCCATACCCACACCACTCAAGCCTTTGGCTCGGCCAACCCCTGCCCATTTAATCTATACACATACATATATTCATCATTGAATCCTCACCTTAGGCAGAAAGCTTTTCAAGGAACAAGTTTAGTGCAAACCAATGGGAGTTACTCAATTTAAAGGTAATGTCATCTCTTATGTTCTTCTGTTTTATTTTTCTTCTCCAACCCCCTAAACTCTTTTTATTAATTTATTTTTGTAAAAACACCATTATATTCAATATACTAGTATATTTTTATGAGAATTATTATATCTACACTTACACACACCTCCGTCAAATGGTTAAAGAACATACTGTTTCTGTGGATGGAGCATTACTGCCTCACGAAACGATGATTGTTCTATCTTCTCCTACCACCTCTCATGGTGGCCATTATGATGGAACTATATTTATTTATGATATATATTATATTTATTTCCTATATATTCTTCTTTATTTTACATTTAGAACATACCTTTATGCTTTTGATGTTGTGAAAATGCGATAATTTCATTTGAGGAAGTGTGGACTACCGCCCCCTCAAGTGATGTGACTCGTTCATGCAATACATGGAATTTATAAAGAATTAAATTAATGAAAATATGTGACCTATATAACATATATATAATAATATAATTATAATATATATATCTAATATAGTTTTAATTACATTGAATATGAAATATAAATGAAAGTAGCGTTCATTCGTACGTATGACTTACCGTCTCCATAAATGGTGCATTTCATTTCTTACCTTTAAATGTTATGTGATATTATAAAAGAAATTATATAATAGATATATATTATATATATGATATCTAAATCATGAATATAATTCTGGATATAATGGTTATTTTTCTACATGAACAACTTGGAATTATAACCAGTTTATTTTTGACTCAAGTGCCAATGATCAACAAAACGATCGTTATTAACATAAATAATTACATAATGTTCATAACATGTTAATAAGTGATATAAAAGGATTAATTAACATGAAAATTGTTCTTAAGCAAGTATAAATTAACTCTACTTTATTATTCATGATTATAAAGAAACGAACAAGACAAGTTGGACTTGAGGTAAGCGATCCTACATCTCTCTTTCTTTTTAAGTACTCCTTTTTATGTATATTTCATTAAGATACCATTTATTATGTTGGGGATGTTATTTTATATACCTATTGATTTAAATTCTATGTTAATATGATGATATACCCTATTTGGTCTCATCAATCCATTTTTAGATGTTTTATGTGGCGTCATAAGGCTGCCGAATTTTCATAAGGGGGTTTTCATCTCACTTTTTATTCCCATGAGATTCATGCTACATTTTCCACTATTTCCTTTAGTGTGGTGTATTTTATGACCATTATTTTAATATTTTTATAATATAATCTCATTTATGGGTATTTACATCTTCATTGTATGACCCTTCTTTTCTGGGGTGTAAGTTTCGAAAGTTTCCCAAATCTGTAAGGGAACCTTTCACACTCCTATTTTTTTAAAGACTTATATTGTTATGAATTTTAATTTACATATTTTTTTGTTGGGATATGTTCTTCTATATCCTTATTGATGTAATTTTTATGTCCAAGTGATGAGATACAATTTTTTCTCTCATCAACTAATTTTATGAATTTTAAAGTGACACCATTAGACTGTCGAATTTTACCAAAGGATCTTCTTAAGCCAATTTCGATTTCTATGGGTTCAACATGTAGTTGTGGAATATCTCATCCTTTGAATATGTTTGAATGACCTTTTATTATTGTACACATAATATCCACTTATATTGGGTGTATTAATATTTGTCACACATAATTATGAGATTGATTTATCCTTAATTTAAGGATACCTTCTTTATAAGGGATTTCATCCCATTTTACATTTCTATTGAGACTTCATTGTTGTTATGCACCAATTCACTCTTATATGGTGTATATAATGTCCTTTGGAATATTATATCATGAATCCCTT
Organism: Viscum album; assembly: GCA_963277665.1. Classification (NCBI taxonomy): domain Eukaryota; kingdom Viridiplantae; phylum Streptophyta; class Magnoliopsida; order Santalales; family Viscaceae; genus Viscum; species Viscum album. The sequence continues at coordinate 1,187,142,121 of OY728157.1, read as the reverse complement.
TATTCTCATGATATTATAAAGTTTTGATTAAATGTTTTTTTCAATTATTGTATTCAAGTGTCTCTAATTTTGTTAAAACCCATTAACTAAAATATCGTTTTAAATGTTTTAATGATTTATTATTATAAATATTTCTAATTAATATCCATGTTTTCAAAATGGTTTTAAGGATTTATTTATATAGATATTAATTGTTTAAAATTTTAAAAGCTTCAAAGTGGTATTGGAAACTTTGATTCAAAAATCTCTTTATTAAATGTTTTAAATGGTTTTGAAAGTGGTTTTTAGAATGGATTCATTATTTCAATATCTTCAAATGTTATATTGTTATTTCGATATGGTAATGTTATCTTTACTTTATGCATAAGTTATGTTCTATGATTATGTTATGGTTCTTTGGCATTTTTTATGAAGATGGTTTGTTCCGTGATAAACTAAGGGCGGGTGAGACCGATATAGCTCTCCAATTCATTGGGTAACGCAAAGGGGTTAAACACTAAGGTTTCTCCGAAGAGATTTTTGGAATATACTATAATGGGTATTCCAAACATAACCATTAGGGTTACTCCCTATGTAAGAATGTTATGAATGCCTCAAGTTACATTTATGTTTTATTATTTCTATGAGTAATTACTAAATCTTATGATTTAATGAGGTGTGTTAAAGTTCTTATGTTTTATTAGTAAAGTATGATTTCATGGATTCATATGTATACATGGACTAATGTTTTCTTTCCGTATTTTTATAACCCTTGTTGAGATTTTTATGCTCATCCCATTTTTTGGAAATGTTTTCCACATGACTTAAAGTGGAATACGATTAAGGATGGGATCAGGGAAAGACATACTATCTAAACATGGAACTAGACATGTTTCATTTTAAGGTTTTCTTTTTTATGGAAACTTAGTAGAAGTGTCTACTTTGTAATCCTTTGAGATGTAATAGTTATTTCATAATTCTCTAAAACACTAAACCTGAAAAGATCCTCTATGTGAATTATTCCTTTAATTCATGATTATGTATAGTTTTAAGGACGGGTCCTTATAGTTGGTATCAAAGGATGATTTAGATAACTTTATAGGTTAGGGTATTCTTTAAGGCTAAGTGACATTACCATAATGGATAATATTTCAGAAAGTGTCATAGTTTTTGGATAAAGTTAATGAGTATGTATATCTTAGTGTTTATCTTCCTCTTTATTACAGAATGATTTTGTTGATATACTCACACTAAACTTTTTGGTTTTTGTAAATGGATGGATCTAGCAGGCCCCAAAGTGACAATGGGTTTGAAGAAAACTGTGGTGGTTCTCTTATATAGTGACTGGATGAAATGGGGGATTCTATGAGAAATCACGTGGTTACTCTAAACCTACTATTAGGAGTAATTATCAACCACTTGAACCTTAGTGAGTTATCTAATGCATCTTGTACGAGAGAACCAACTCGATGTAAAAGTTTAGGTGATAATTATAAAGGTAACCATTAGGGTTTATATGATCCTTACTTTTGAGGTAATTATGGGTTACTATATGTTATGTTGGAAAATGAAAGGCATGATATAAACATGAGGTTTAAATATGTTATGATTATTTTTGAAGATTTTATCTCGTTTTGGGGAATTTTTTAAGAATTATATAGTTTTGGAAAAAGGACAACACGCAGACCGTGGGACAACTCGTCGCGTCGGACGAAGTTTCCGGAATCAAACCCACAACCAAAGTCCGACTTGTATTTATCAACTACGACAAGACTATGTGAATTCCCTGGTTATTTTGACTAATTAGTTTTAGTTAGATGATCTTATGAATCTATAATAAGTTGATTTTGGGTTATCTATGGAAATTATTAAACTATCATGGAGGATATGTGATTAGGTTAATTACTTTTCAATATGAGACTTTAAGAGTAACTGATGATTGTAGATAAATGTTAAGGATTATCTTGGAAGAAAATGCGATTAAATCCTTAAGAGATTTGGGTTTCAATATTAGTTTTGATTACTTTGAAGAATTTTATGGATAGATGTTTATTAAAAGGTCTTTGTTGAACTTTGGGCATTGTCTGACAATTTTTGGATATTAAGAATAGATTTTTTTTAAAGGATTATCCTTTTTGGGTATTATCTGATCTTGTACTAACCTTTTTGGTTATGGTATAAATACATTAGAAGTATATAGTTCTCTTTTTTGTATTAGGTGATTCTTTAGAAGTTGATTATATTACTCTTAATGTGAACAATTCTTCATAAATACTCGTCTTTTGAAGAAAATATGAGTTTCGGTAAGAAATCTAGTAGGAGATAAGAGTCTACACAACAAGTAAGTATGTTTCCTTATGATTTAGTTAGGGTCATAAATAAATTCCTCAATGAAAAGTATCTTAAAAACAAAAATGATATCTATTAACTTTTCCTACTGGGGAATCAAATACCATATAACCCATCACCAGTTTGTGATTTTTTGATGGTTAACTTTCTCCTAAACATGTTTTCTATCACTCTCCCTCGGAAAATGTACCTTTGTTTTTATTCCATATCCATGTTTTCCTACATGTAATCCTAGTCAGGGTTAACTCGGTTGACCTTTGTACTTCCCTTTCTTTCTTTCAAAGTGATAGTTTTACAGACTCCAGTTCCGATGTGGGACTTTCAATGAATTTTCCAAGCCTAATTTTAAAAATTGCGAGGATAAAATTCCCAAAAGGGGGGAAGGATGTTTCATCCCAGGTCAGAAAAGAATATTTCTTTTTCATATTTATCCATATTTGTGAATGAAATGTTAATATTAATTTAAAGGGAACGCTATGCTCGATGGTGTACCCAATACGCAACAAGTTTCTTTGAAATCTTAAATTGCACTCCAATAATAAAATAATATTATTGGAAATGGTAGTTAACGCCTATCTGTTTTAATGGCGAGAATGAATATAAATAACTGCAAAATGATTATATATGTTTGTCAAATATTTTTACTTTTTTCCAAATAATTTTTAGAGGCTTAAAATACGAATGAATCCAATTTTAAGCACAAATCTTCTAATATTCTTTAAAAGGACGATTAACTGCCTTTTTATGGAAAACCCTATTTAAATATACTTTAGAAGATTTTATATGTTATATTTGACAAAAAAAATCCTTATTTAGATTCTGGACATCAAAATTTACTTTGTGTAAATTTTTGTTATTTTTCTGATGAAGATATGTTTTAGTGAAAATGTTGTATTTTAGTTCAAAACCTCTTTTTAATATAATTTATTTATATTATTAGATTATCTTTTGAATTGGTTTTAAAGTGAAATTATAGTATATATTTTCCATTTAATCTAATGGTGGTCATTGGAATTAATTTCTCTATGAAATTGGACTTAAACTAGTGTCAATCTTTTAAGAGATATTGTTTCTTAAAAACACGTTATTTGTTTTGACAGTGGGAATTAATTATTAAATTAATTAATGAAACTTTTATGTTTTGAATTTTATAAAATAGAAATCATTAGTGAATTCAGAATATCAAATATATCTTAGGGTGAATTTTTGGTATTTTTCTGAAAAACATCAATTTTTGATGAATAGTGAAACCACTACGTTGTAGATAAAAAACTGATTTTTTGTTTAAATGAAACTTTACCAGTTCTATGATTTGAAATTCAAAAATCTGACATAATTGGTTTTCATTAGGATGTAAAATTTGGTTCAATGGGATTAAAATAATTTTTTGGTGAATAGTAACTTTTTAGTTTTATAAATCGCGATTAAAGGTAATTAGTGAAATTTAAGGTATTGATAATTTTATAATAATATGAAATGACTTTGAAACATGTCCTACCCTTATTGGACGAGTAATGGCCGACCAAAAAAATCCATTGGTCAACTTGGGGACCCCATGGAGCCACTTTTCTAGAAAAATGACATTAATAACTCTTTATTTATAGTTAAAATAAAAATGTCACAAACATGTATTTTTTTACAAAAACAATTTTTAGATGGGGTTATACAAGTCATATTTTTGACTATAAATATTCATTGGAAAGCTAAAAATATTTACTACATCATAGTATTTTGTTTATAATTTTTAGACAATAAATAAATTAATTTATTTATGACACCATGATGATGCAGCGATTACCTCATTAATGAAAGATTTAAATAAAATGAAAAGATAATGTAAACTCTAAGACATACACTTGGAAAAAACCTATTGGATGATTATATTTCGAACCCTTATCACCTTATCCTAAAAATATATCAATTTTAGACCTTTAAAATCCTAAACACATTTTATAATAAAGTAATGTTTCCTGACTTTCCAAGAGTACCCCCCCTCCCTCTTATAAAAGGACCACACCTCTACCTCCTTACCCACACCTCTCAAGCCTTTGGATCAGACAAACCCTGCCCATTTCATCTCTCCACATCCCTATAATCATCATTGAAGCCTCACCATAGGCAGAAAGCTCTTCAAGAAACCCTTTTGGTTCAAACCAAAGGGAGTTACCCGATTTAAAGGTAATGTCATCTATTATGTTCTTTTGTTTTATTTTTCTTCTTCAACCCCCTAAACTCTTTTTATTCCTTTATTTTGTAACAAAAAAATTATCTTCAATATACTAGGATTTTTTTATGAGAAGTATTCGAGTTACACATACACACACCTCCGTATAATGGTTAAATAACATAATGTTTCTGTGGATGGCGAATTACTAGCTCGCGAAACGATGATTGTTCTCACTACTACAAATACGGCGTTTATTAGCCCTAAAAATGGCCTTTATCAGTGCTAGAAATAGTGCTGATAAAGTTGGTGAAGATAAATGGGGGGGTCCCCTTTATCAGTGCTTTTGAAAAGCGCTGATAAAGACCCCTTTAATCAGCGCTAAAACAAAGCGCTGATAAAAGGGTCCTTTATCAGCGCTTTGTTTTAGCACTGATAAAAGACCCCTATAAGATCCCTTCCTTTATCAGCGCTTTCATTTTAGCACTGATAAAGGACCCCTTTTATCATCACTTTTTTAAAAGTGCTTATAAAAGGTAAAAATTTATTAAAAAATTTCAAAAAAATTTCAAAAAATTTAAAAAAAATTAAAAATACTGCCAATCGAGGAGGTTTAATAGCACTTGAGCCCCCCCTTTTACAGCGCTTTTCTGCCCCTATACAGCACCCCACACACCCCCTCACACTTTAAAAGCACTTTATGTTATATTCCTCCATGCGTGCGCGCCCCTACCTCCACTAGGATTTTAACTCGAGGCCTCCCCCCTACGCGCCTATGCCTTTACCACTACTCTATTTTGATTTTTCTTCCAATTCATGATATCTATATATATATATATTCATATATTTAGTTATATTTATTTGTATCGTAATATATATTTTTATTAATATATATATAGTTATATTATAATATAAATATATATAGTTATATTAATATATATATAGTTATATTAATATATATATAGTTAGATTAATATATATATATAGTTAGATTAATATATATATATATATATATTTATATTTATTCGTATAGTAATAACTATATATATATATATTATAATATATATATAGTTATATTATAATATATATATATATAGTTATATTAATATATATATATAGTTATGTTAATATATATATAGTTATATTAACATATATCAATATATATATATATATTTAGTTATATTTATTCGTATAGTAATATATAATTATATTAATATATATATATAGTTATACTAATATATATATATATAGTTATATTAATATATATATATATAGTGATATTAATATATATATTTATAGTGATATTAATATATATATTTATAGTAATACTAATATATATATATGTAGTTATATTAATATATATATAGTTATTAGATTAATATATATAGTTATATTAATATATATATATATATATAGCTAGATTAATATATATATATAGTTAGATTAATATATAGGTATATAAATATTCATATATTTGTATTTTAAATAAAATGGATGTTAGTTATTATTTAGATAAAGCTAATATATTTTATATGTAAATATATTTTATTATTAATTTTTATAATTAAATTTTTAGGTGTGAATATATAAAAAATATGAATATATTGTTATATATTTGATTTTAAATAGCAGTGCATTATAAAAAATAATGAAGTTTCAAAAAAATAATATCAATATGAATGCAATACCTTGGAATAAATTCATAACCCATCAAAACAATCCAATAATACCCCCTTAAACGTGGCTGAAAATCCACAAAATGTTAAAAAATCGGGGTACCCCGACTAAAAACTCAGTTTTGGAAGCCTTCTAGGGCTCTTTTGGCCTTGAAAATCCCTTGAATGGGGTTCTCCCCGATCACATTGACGTAGAGTTCATCGCAGGATTCGATTTGATATGTGGTAGAGCTCAAACGGACCCCCGAATCAAAAGTTATGGCTGTTCAAAGTCTGAGTAGCATTTTCAACATATTTTGGATCTTTTTTTAATTTTTTTAAATTATTTTATTCTTAAAATTGTTATTAAATTACTATTAATCCATAATAATTATCAAATTACTAATTAAAAATATTTTTTTAATTTTTTAAGCAGTCATTTTCACTAAATATCTTATATATTAAGTATATTAAGTGTAAATGTACATTTATACTTATCTAAAATATATTTTTAAAAAAATATTATATTTATATATCAATATAACTATATTAATTTATTAATTTATTAATTTTTTTTTTGATATCGACCATTTATCAGCACTTTTTTGAAAAGCGCTGATAAAGGCCCCCCCATTATCACCGCTTTTTCATTAGCGCTGATAAAGGAGGGGCGCTGCAAAAAACTGTTTTTGTGGTAGTGTCTTTCTGCTCATACCACCTCTCATGGTGGACATTATGATGGAACAATATTTATTTATTATATTTACTATATTTATTTCCTCTCTATGCTTCTGTATTTTACATTTAAAACATACCTTTATGCTTTGCATGTTGTGCAAATGCAATAATTTCATTTGAGGAAGTGTGGACTACCGCCCCCTCAAGTGATGTGACTCATTAATTCAATACATGGAATGTATAAATAATGAAATTAATGAACATATGTTAACTATATAACATATATATTATACTGGAATTATAATATATATATCTCTCATTTAGTTTTATTTCCATTAAATACAAAATAGAAATGAAAGTAGCGTTCATGAGTACGTACGGCTTACCGTCTCCATAAACGGTGCATTTCATTTCTTACCTTTAAATGTTTTGTGATATTATAAATTCAAGTATATACTGGATAAATATGATATATATTAATAAATACATGGCATGTACATGTTTTTCATTGAAAACTACACGGCGTGTACATTCAATGTACACGATGTGTATATCTTGTTTTCATTTATGTATTTCCTTTCCATAATGAAAAATACACGGCGTGTACTTGTTTTCCATGAAAAACTACACGGTGTGTAATTTTTAATACATGGAGTGTATATCTTGTTTTTCATTTCCTTCTTCCTGCATCATTAAAACAATTTAGGCTTCCTTGAATAATTATTAAACCACGTACGGGAATAATCTTTATTCTACTTGAGATACTTGAATACACTTAGTGTGTGACCCTCTAGGACTCTCTCTCATTGGAATTAGGTGGGCTTGCCTAAAGACCAAGATTACTGTCTAGAAATGGGTCAAGGCACCCAAGAGAAAGAAGTTGACGCTGCATTGACGTATCACCGCATACGAACGCTTACTGTATAATTTAATCCCTTTTTCTCGATAACTCATCAAGAATGTTTCATGGCAGTGTCATAAACCTATATGCTTGATCTGTCATTCTTTGACTACCTGAAATAAACTCGTCATTCACACCATGGCCATGGAATTTAATGCGACAGTTCTATTTCAATCAAAGGGCCGAGATATCAACTTCCATAAATGGAAGGGACAAATCCTGATAGGTCGGAGAAAAAGGGAGTGATGGAAAGAGGGGGGGTGAATTGCCTTTTAAAAAATGATTAACAAATTAAAATCAAAGTAAAGAATGCAGCGGAAATAAAAGAGGCAAGACATGCAATTGATAACGGAGTTCGGCCAAAAACCCGGCCTACGTCTCCGCTCCCAACTCAACCGTTGAGAGATTCCTACCGCTTGCTTTTCAATGGTTTTAGCAAGAAACCCACTAGGCTTTGAGGTAGCACTATGACCTATTACAGCTTGCTTTTAGTGGTTTAGCAAGAACCCACTTGCTTTTGATGGTTGAGCAAGAACCCACTATCCTTCTTACAGGTGAAGGATAGCTCACCTATGTCTCAAGCTATTTAAAGGAAAGCTTGACAACCTCTTCACACCTTAGAGGTGGTGTGAAACCCAAAAGAGAGAGGAATAGAAAAGGAGTTGGGGTTTGTAGGCACAAACCCAATTTGAAAGCTCATAAAGATAAATACGAAAAAACCCGTAATTGGAGAAGCCTTGGGCGCCTTTGATTGATAGGGGAGGTTGAAGGCCGCTTCCAAGCTTCTTTGGTGGTGCTCTTGGATGTGGAATTGGATGCAGCACTTCGGGTTCCTTGAGGTGTCTCGCCGGAGGATTGCCGAATGATCAACAAAGTGTCCTTGGGCTTGATTTAAGTTCCGATGGTGGTGTCCGGGGCTTCCTCTGCCTTTATTTATAGGCATGGAACCCATTGGGGGCCTTCGGAGCCGTTGGAGAAGTCCTCGGAGCCGTTGGAGGCCAAAAGAGGGTTGACTGGTCAAAGCCAACGGCTAGTTTGACTGGGCTACCGGCTGGCCGGTGCAGGGCCACCGGCTGGCCGGTGCCTTGGACGTTGAGAAGGCCTTCTGCCCAGGCAGCACTGGCTGACCGGTGACAGAGCCACCGGCTGGCCGGTGGTGAGGCAGTAGCCATCACTGTTGCATCAGGTTGCCACCGGCTGGCCGGTGACAGAGCCACCGGCTGACCGGTGGAACCTGGCAGTGGGCAATGCCTCTGCCAGGTCCACCGGCTGGCCGGTGCTATCACACCGGTTGGCCGGTGGACTGAATTTCAGTCCACTTCTTGGGCCAACTTCTTGGCAACCTTGTGCCTATCATTCAAAAACACTTCAAAAAAAATTAGACAAATAATAAGGTGATTGTGATCATGAAAATCAAACAACGAGGGGAACGAGAGGTACAACAATCTCCCCCTATTTTGATGGTCACAATCACCAAAACAATCAAAGTAAAATACTGAAATTAAAGACATTCTTAAAGGATAATTTGAAAATAAATCAAATCATGAAAGAAAATATTCTCCCCCAATCCATCAAGAAATTTCTCCCCCTTTGTGATTATCAAAATAGCGTGGGGCATAAAACTTGATTGAGGGAAGGGGTTTGAAAAACTAGATATGAGAATTGAAATATCAATTGAGATTTTTGAAATTGAAATGAAAATTTGAATAACAGTTTGAATTGAAAGTTTTGAATCAAAAGCCAATTGAAATTTGAAATTTGAAACCAAATGAAATTTTTGAAATTGAGAGTTTTGAATCAAAAATGAATTGAAAATTTGAAAACAAATAAAGAAACTTTCTCCCCCTAAATAAAACAAAAAATGATCGAGGAAAGGGTTTTGGAACCGAAACTAATTTTGGCCTGGAGAGACTCGCCAAAAGGGATTTTTCAATCCAAATTTGTTTCATGGCGGGTCTTCTCCTATAAAACTCGTCCGAATAAAAAATAGATTTGGGTTGACCGTACCGGGCATTTTTGCAATTACACTCATAAATGAGGTGCCCGGGTTTCTTACAATAATTACAAAATTTAAAACTAGAGCTCCCCCTTACAAAAACAGTTGGAGCATGGGAGGAGGAAGCTATATTGGTGTAGCCAAGTCCATTGGTGGTTCTAGAAATTCGTTGGGAACCAAGAAATTTTGAAAGATTTTGTTCCCCTTGGGTGAATTTGGCTAGGGATTCTCTAAGGTCCTTGATGGTTGATTCCAAAGAATCAACATTGGGGGAATTTTGGATTTTTAGGGAGAGTTCCTCATTCTCTTTGAGAAGTTGTTCTTTTTTGAAGGAAAGTTTTTTGAAATTCTTTTTCAAAGAAACAAATTTTGACGATAAAGCATGAAAACCTTTTTCTAGTTGGTCTCTAGCGTGTGAGAGTTCTTCATAAGATAGATGATTAAATGAATTAGAAGAACTAGAGGATGAAGAAGAGGAAGAGGATGATGATACCTCATGTTTTGCCATTAGGCATTTTGTACCTTGGTCGCTTGAGGAGAAGGAGGAGAAGGAGGAGCTATCACTCCAAGATGCCTTTGAAGCCTTCTTCTTTCCCTTCTTTTTCTTGGCCCTTTTCTTGTGAAGTGGGCAAGCGGGTTTGAATTTTTCGTCGATTTCTTTCTCTTGAGCGGGTTCTTGCTTTGGAGCCTTGCTAGTACCTTCATGGGATAGCTCTAAATATTTCCAAATATCATAAGAGGTAGTGAAAGAAGAAATACAATTAAAAACATTACGGTCAAGACCACAATGAAGAGCGTTCATGGCTTTGCCATCATGCTCAAAATTTGCAATGTCGACGGGGGTCCATTTAGACTCATCGGTAGAAGAGAGCGTAAAACCATGCCTAACAATTCTAAAAATAGGATAGCTAATGCTTTTAAGAAAAGTTGACATGCGGGATTTCCAAAAAGTATAATCGGCTCCATCAAAGAATGGAGCACGATCCAAAGAATGTCCTTCGGGGGATTGAGAGGAAGAAGCGGTAGAAGCCATCAAAAAATAGGATCTTTAATTTGAAACCGGTTAAGGAATTATTCAAAATACCCCTTTGATACCAATTGATAGGTTGGAGAAAAAGGGAGTGATGGCAAGAGGGGGGGTGAATTGCCTTTTAAAAAATGATTAACAAATTAAAATCAAAGTAAAGAATGCAGCGGAAATAAAAGAGGCAAGACACGCAATTGATAACGGAGTTTGGCCAAAAACCCGGCCTACGTCTCCGCTCCCAACTCAACCGTTGAGAGATTCCTACCGCTTGCTTTTCAATGGTTTTAGCAAGAAACCCACTAGGATTTGAGGTAGCACTAGGACCTATTACAACTTTCTTTTAGTGGTTTAGCAAGAACCCACTTGCTTTTGATGGTTGAGCAAGAACCCACTATCCTTCTTACAGGTGAAGGATAGCTCACCTATGTCTCACGCTATTTAAAGGAAAGCTTGACAACCTCTTCACACCTTAGAGGTGGTGTGAAACCCAAAAGAGAGAGGAATAGAAAAGGAGTTGGGGTTTGTAGGCACAAACCCAATTTGAAAGCTCAAAAAGATAAATACGAAAAAACCTGTAATTGGAGAAGCCTTGGGCGCCTTTGATTGATAGGAGAGGTTGAAGGCCGCTTCCAAGCTTCTTTGGTGGTGCTCTTGGATGTGGAATTGGATGCAGCACTTGGGGTTCTTTGAGGTGTCTCGCCGGAGGATTGCCGAATGATCAACAAAGTGTTCTTGGGCTTGATTTAAGTTCCGATGGTGGTGTCCGGGGCTTCCTCAGCCTATAATTATAGGCATGGAACCCATTGGGGGCCTTCGGAGCCGTTGGAGAAGTCCTCGGAGCCGTTGGAGGCCAAAAGAGGGTTGAGTGGTCAAAGACAACGGCTAGTTTGACTGGGCTACCGGCTGGCCGGTGCAGGGCCACCGGCTGGCCGGTGCCTTGGACGTTGAGAAAGCCTTCTGCCCAGGCAGCACCGGCTGACCGGTGACAGAGCCACCGGCTGGCCGATGGTGAGGCAGTAGCCATCACTGTTGCATCAGGTTGCCACCGGCTGACCGGTGGAACCTGGCAGTGGGAAATGCCTCTGCCAGGTCCACCGGCTGGCCGGTGCTATCACACCGGTTGGCCGGTGGACTGAATTTCAGTCCACTTCTTGGGACAACTTCTTGGCAACCTTGTGCCTATCATTCAAAAACACTTCAAACAAAATTAGACAAATAATAAGGTGATTGTGATCATGAAAATCAAACAACGAGGGGAACGAGAGGTACAACAAATCCTTCCTCGAATAATCCATTAACAACATGCCACTTGTGACACACCCAATGTACCCTACTTCTCACCAACTGTCTGTGTGACGGTTTTCGTTAGTAAATCTAAGTGCGTGAGTCATGACATGAGTTAATGATAATCTTCTAGTCTAAGTACCATTACACACGCTCATAGATAGAAATATCCATTGACACCAAGACATGCAGAATTGCTACTGGCGGGTCTATTCTCATAATCTCCCATCTTGAAGATTACCAAGTGTGAACTCCATGAGGGAGAGTCTCATTTTCTTACGAGTACTCGCACATGAGGATTTGAATACTATGTGTCCTATCATAGTATTTCATCCAACAGTTGAACTTTATTTAAGAATATTGTTATAGAATTTCAAGGTTCTCATCATAGCGGGGATCTGTCATGACCTTATCAATGCAACAAATATTCCAGGACATTATTATATTATAGTCATGTAGAATAATGAACAATATATAATATGTGAACATTCATGTAATCAAAGTACAAAACAGTTGGTTCTCAGGACACCAACCCTTACAGAAATGTTAATACATTAAGCATAACCTATGACTAACCTAGAAATATCACATCCACGTTCAAAAATATAATAAAACAATTAATACAACATATAATATTTTATCATAATAAATCAAGCTCAATTAAACATAAAATCCAACAATAGATGTTGACACAGATGAAATCAATCCAAAAAAAATTGGGAGAAATATATATTTTTACATTGAAATCATTTAAAAGTCATATAATTATAAAACAGAACATTTAATTTGAAAATATTCTTATAATCTTGTAAGGTAAGCTTTGAATGTTTCATAATGGTGAAAAATAGTTTCACCCTCTGTATATGTTAAAAAAACATTCTTTCCTTAATTTGTTGAAAAGGGACAAAGTATTATGTTTGGAAAATGACAGAAATATTTATTTAAATTTTTATTATAAATAGTCAAAAAAAGTAATAAATGAACATAACACATATTCTAGAAAATAGTGAAAATGTTTTGAAATATATTTTTAAGAAACACATAGGTCAATGATAAAGAAGTACCAATAGATACTTACGTATAAACATCCCCGGAAAATAGAAAGATTATAAAATTAACACTTACCTTGTACTTTTCCTTAGTCAAGGGTATTTTATCCTCTTATATAATGGTTAAATAATTGTTATTAAATTATACAAGAACCACATACATAAATATTATATCATAAATGATCCTATAATATTTCTTTGTTAATAATATTTCAGTATTATCATTCTTTCGGGTGTTAACTGATTCATTTTCTATTATATGTTTTTTAAATAAGTCAGGTATTTGTGGATAGAATTTATTTTATTTATATCTAGAATGATATTAAGTTATTAAAAATTATTCTTAATCATAAAATGAATATTATTCATGAATAGTTATGATGGGAAATGAATCCCATCGCATCGTGGAAATGGTAACCCGTACGTACGCACACATGGTGACTTTTTCATCCATATGATTGATAAAATAATGAATATGGTTGTACCATATTTATAATAACATATCAGTAGGTATAAGGTACTAGATTTATTATCTTATTATGGAAAAAACAATGAAATAGGAAGTAGAAGAAGATAAGAACATTGAAAGTGCTGATAAAATAATTACCTCATCTTCATGTGCTTCCTTTTGATTTGAACAAATTTTCTCCTTAGGTTGAATTTCTGAAAAATGTAAGGCATATAGGTTTAAGTTAGGGTATTTGATAGGATATTTTGGCATGGGTTGGACGAGCCAAATTTTATAAGAGAGGTGACGGGCACATTAGGAAAATCTTGAAATATTAATTTTTTATAAAATTATATTAAGTTTCAAATAGAAATAAATTTATTTATTTTGATTATATGATAGGGAGGGGTATAAAACCTATTAAAAAATATATTTTAGACATTTGTAAGTCATAAAAGTAACCTTATCTTTTAGATTTAACCCTTAGTTAAATAGTTTACCCCTTACTGTGTTTTCTTGTATTTTAATATTACATGGTTAATATAGTTACTATAAATTTCCAAAAAAAACATAAAGTGGATAATTTATGACATTTTTATTTCTATCCATGTTATTTTTCAAAACTTTATATTTTATGACTTTTATATCATTTAAGAAAATAATATTTATTTTAAAATATCATTTTTGTCAATTTTGTTACTATTCAATATTTATATTTTTAAAAATATCAAAACAAAATGATAACTTTGAACCAATACTTCCAATATGTCAATAACGTGTCTAAGTTATCTATAAAATTAGTTTATGTCATTAATAAATTTAATTTTATTTATTTTATTATTATTAATATCATTTATTTTATTCTTTCATTAATTAGGTAATTTCTACATCATCATGGTGTCATAAATAACATTAATTATTTAATGTCTAAAAATTATAAATAAAAGAAAAAGATATAGGAAATTATTTTAGATTTATAATTAATATTTATGGATGAATTTATATTATGCATAAACATAAATTAAAAATGGTTTAGTTATTAAAATTTGAATTTAAGACTTTTAACTCTTCTTTAAATAAAATTTTATAAATGTTCTAATCTAATCCATGTGGATAACAAGGATCATATTTTTATCCTAATGTTTATTTTTTTTCTAAATACAATTATACAATAGAATTAGGTCATTTTTGGGATAATTTTATATTATTATAATATTAATTTTACCTTTTAATACCCTATTTACTTTTAACCACGGTAAATAAAATTTAAAAGTTACTATTCCACCAAATTTATTTTCATCATATTGAACCAAATATTACATACTGATGAAAACAGTTTCAATATGATTTTTTAAATTCAATTCACAAAAGAGAAAAAATTGTGTTTTATGCAAATTTTCAAATGTTCCTAGAAATTGGGTAAAAGTCGTTAAAAATTTCAATGATGTTATATATATATAATCTTATTATAAAATGAAATTAATTAATTAAATATTATTAATATAGGTATTATGAATCTATTTTGACTTTAAAGTAAATTTAAATTAAAAAAATTATTTAAAAAAATTATTTTTAAACAATAACGTAGTGTTTTCACTATTCATCATAAATTGAATGTTTTCAGAAAAATACTGAAAATTTACCCTAGGCTAATTTTGAACTTTTGAATCCAAAAATGAATTCCATTTTGAAAAATAAAATTTATAAAATTTCAAAAACTAGGTATTACTTTTCATAAGTTCTTTTTAAATGGCTAGTTTTATTGGTCGGGGTGTGCTAGAATTCGAAGCTGCGTAAAACGCAAGCTATTATATTATTCAAATAGAAGTGTACTATGGATTCTTATGTGTTACATTCTTCCATCCTTCAAATAATTTAGTCCCTAAAATTTCTAGAATATTATTTCATAAAAATATTTGAGTGGTTCTTCATCATATGTTCCTCAGGTTCCCACATTGCCTCTTCCATTTTATGGTTTCTCCAATGAACTTTTACCAAACGAGTCATCTAATCTCTGAACACCTTTTCAATGGTATAATGAATATTTATAAGTTGTTAAAAATAAGACAGATCAGGTTCGAATTCTATTTCTTCATATATGAGTACATGTGTTGGTTCTGGAATGTATTTTCTCAATTTTGATACGTGCAACACATCAGGAACCTTGGAGAGACTTGGCGACATTTCCAAAAAGTAAGCTGAAACTCCAATTTCTTTCTAGATTTTTGAAAGGTCCAATGTACCTGGGAATTAATTTACCCTTATTATTGAATAATATAACACCCTTCCATGGATATACCTTCAAGAAAACATGATATCCTAATTGAAATTCCAAGTACATCCTTCGGTTATCGGCATAACTCTTTTTCCTACTTTGAGCTGGCTTGATTGGGTTTGGATAATCTTCACATTTTACATTGTTTCCTCCACATGTGATGAGCATATGAGTTTTCTTACACCAACATCATCCCAAAAAGTTGGTGTGCAACATCTCTTTCCATATAATGTTTTATATGGTTCCATATAAATATTTTAATGGAAGTTATTATTATAGGAAAATTATACCATAAGTAAATACAGATCCCACATACATTGAATGTAAAGTGAGAAAGATCCCAACATGTCTTATAAGGTTTTAATAGTTCGTTCTAATTGTCCATCAATTTGAGGGTGGTAGGTAGTTCTCAAAAAAAGTTCAGTATCTATGGATTTATGAAGACTTTTCTAGAATCTTAATGTAAAACGGGGATCACAATTAGAAACCATCGATAAGGGTAGACCATGATTTCTTACAACTTCATTAATATATATTGTTTCTAAACGTTCATGTGGTAAATATTATATTATAGAAATAAAATGTTCTTACATGGTAAGATGATCAACAATGATCCATATTTCATAATTCCTTCTAGGAGTCTCTGGTAGCCCCATGATAAATTCCACTGTAATATCATCTCATTTCCAATCAGCTATGGGAATATGATGCATGACTCCTCTGGGATGTTGTCTTCCAAGCTTCACCTTTTGAAAAACCATACATATTGACACATAATCAGAAATCTCCCTCTTCATGTTTTCCCACAAAAAATGTTATTTTAAATCTCTATACATACTAGTTCTACCATGGTGTATAAAATAATTAGAGCTATGAGCATCATCCAACAATTCCCTTTTCAGATCAGCTATATCAAGAACATGAATCCTCTTCCCAAATTTCAAAATTACCTCTTCATATATGAATTCAATTAATCTACCATCATTCACAACTTTAATTTTTTCTTCAAACACCTCATCATCAGTCTGAGAACTTTTTATCCTTTCTATTAAAGATGGTTTTGAAACCATTTTCAAAAGTATTGATGTTTCACCTTCCATGATTATTCCCATTTCCATATTTACTAGATCCATGAACATAGGATCCCTTTAAACTCTCATCTCATCCATAACTCCATGATCCTTTCTTCTCAAATCATATACCACCTTATGTTTCATCCCCGGGTGGTAGTGTATTGTGCAATTATAATCCTTGGGTATTTCAAGTCATCACCTTTTCTTCATGTTGAGTTATTTTTGTGAGAAAATATACTTAAAACTATTGTGATCTGTATATATCTCACATTTTTAACAATAGAGATAGTTTCTCCATATCTTCAGAGAAAATATTATATCTTATAACTCAAGATCATGAGTGGGATAGTTTTTTTCATGAGTTTTTAGCTTTTATGATGCATAGTCAATAACTCTATCATTCTGCCTAAGGACACAACCAAGTCCTTTCTTTGATGTGTCACTATAAATAACAAATCCATAATTCCCTAATAGTAGTTTCAATATAGAATCATTGAATAATATTATCCTTAATTCTTCAAAACATTCTTCACACTCTTTTTTTCAATCAAATTTAACCCCTTTATGGGTGATCTTGGTTAATGGGTTAGCCAATCGGGAAATTTTTTGGACGAAATGCTGATAGTAACCTGCTAAACCAATAAAACTATATACCTCAGTTATACTCATCAATGCTGGCCATTCATGGAGTTTCCTTGTCTTTAAAGGATCAACATAGATTCCATCCTTAAAGACAATATGGCTGGGAAAAGAAATTTCTTAAATTGAAAATTCATAGTTGCTAAATTTTCCATATAATTCATTTCTTCTAAGAGTTTTAAGAATAGGGCGCTAGTGATTTTCACAATCTTCATAGATTTTGGAGTATACCAAGATATCATCAATAAATATCACCAACAAGTCATCAAAATATTCCATGAAAACTATATTCATTAATTCTATGAAAACAGAGGGTTCATTAGTCATTCCAAAAGAAATTACTGTAAACTCTTAATGCCCATACCTGGTTCGAAATGTTGTCTTTGAAATGTCTTCCTTCTTCATGCACAAATAATGATATCTAGATTGTAGGTCAATCATGGAAAAATATTGATCTTTGTGAAGATGATCCAATAAATCATCAATACTAGGTGGGGGATACTTGTTCTTTATTGTTATAGCATTGATCTCCCTGCAATCAATGCACAACCTCATAGATCCATCTTTATTCTTAACAAAAAAAATAGGGGCTCCCAATGGAGAAACAATAGGGAGAACAAATACTTTATTACGTAATTTATCTAGTTTTTTCTTTAGTTCCACTAATTACATAGTGGTCATTCTATAAGGGTTGTTTGATATGGTCCTCGAATCAGGAATTAAGTTAACGGAAGACTGAATTTTCCATTCTAGAGGAAGTCTAGGTAAATACTCTGGAAACACATCAACATATTCTTACACAATAGGTAAATCCTCTATTTGAACATTAATTTCCTCACCCATAGTTATTTCACTCCCTTCCTCCCCAATAATTGAATTTAATATATCTATAGGGGTGGATCTTGAGAAGAATCAGATGGTGATGTTTCTTCTCTAATGATAATGGATTCTTTATCATCATCAAAAATTGTAACCTACTTCTTCTTAAAATAATTTTTTTCATTATGGTCTAAAATCTAGTCATATTGTGTGTTATATCAAATTCAATCATGGTTATGTAAATAAATTCAGCACATAAAGCATGTTTATATGCCATAATTGTAACAGATTGACAAAACATTATTGCAATGATACTTCCCTTATGAGTTTTCACTAACAACTACCCTATTGATTCAAATTAGAAATATCTAATTTTCTTGGAAAACTGGGAAGATATGAAAGAATATAATGATCCAGAATCAAATAAATCATTGGCTAATTTTGAAGAAATGATTAAAGTACCTTCAACCACATCATTTGGAACTTCAACCTCAGCATTTGTGATCACATAATCATGGACTTTCTCCCTTGGACTTTTCTGAGGTAAGTTTATTTGATTCTTTGGACATTCAATTGAATAATGCCCCATCCATTTACAATTTTAGAATTGAAAATTGAAAACCTCTTTCTTCCCATTGAAATCATGATCTTGGTGGCCTTTTTCTCCACACTTGTAACAAACTCCCTTCCCCTTTAGACATATACCAGGGTGTTTCTTCATACAATTAATTCTGGATGGAAAGTAAATTTTTCCCTTCTTCCCCTTATTTCCTTTTCTAAAGTGTTCAACAGATATCTTCTTCTCTTACTTCAATTTAAGGTCATAAGACTTTGAGAATTCATTTTCTATCTTGATATCACATGAGACTGTATATTCGTATGATGAGATGGAATGTGGGACTAATTCTCATTATATAATTTTTTTAACCAATCAAAGAATAGATCAATATTACTTCTTGGGTTATTTATAATCAAAAAACTTCATTGATAACCTTTTAAATTTATCCTCATACTTAGCGACATTATCATCCTCCTTTTTCCCCAGACTCAAAAATTGACTTTACATATCCACTCGATATTCTTGAGGAAATTATTTTTAAAATAAAATCTCTTTAAACTCCCTCAATTCCGTATTTTATATTTTTTTCAGCCTTCTTTTAGTTTTTAATAAATTACCAACATTGATTTTCATCTCCTGAGAGGTGATAAATTTCCATGACAACATTTTCCCTTTCGCTACTCCCCAAAGCATGAAATATTTTCTCTAAGGAACTTATCCATTTCTCATCTACAAATGGATTTCTATCCCCATTGAATGTTGGTGGTGTTTTCCTCATGAAGTGGTCTAACATTGATCCTTTTCATTGTGGATCAGGGTTCTCTATATGGTTAAGGTTATTATTCATAACCTTGGTGAGTTTTTCCAGTATGATTATAAGTTGTTCAGCACCTGTTTCATCACTAGCTCCACTCTAATTATCTTGAATAGGAGGAAAATCCCTGCTTGGTTTATGTGAAATGATATGATTTCCATTCCTTCCACTCTGCACCATTTCTGAACAATGTTGTACACTAGATTAGTTTATGGATCACAATGCATAATTCCAAACTTGTAAAATAATTAACATAAATTGAACAGTTTATAAATATAATCCATAATTTTAAAAAAGCTTTCTTTGGGGAACTATTTACTCATAAATCCTTAATAATGGTTTTTATACAAAATGTGAATTATTCTAAGCATATCCATTGGGAGTGTCAAACCAGGTGCACAGTAAGGCACGTTGTCATGTACAATGAAACCCCAAGTCAAGCCTAAAACTCCTTATTAGATTTTTCAGTCCTTTTTGGAATTTTCACTCCTAGGTACATCAGTTCCAGAACCATGTCCACTTGTAGTATCAAAATAGGGATTTATTGTTTGGAAAACCCACATAATATCTACAATACTAAATTTTTTGGATTTTCTTCTATATTAATCCTTAAATTCTATCTTAGGATAATGTTATATAATCTGAGTTTTTCTAAATCTAGTTTCCAAGGATTGTACCAAACTTCCTGTGATACCAAAAATATTTACCCAAACCCAGTTACCAAGATTTGGTGCATTATTACGTAACATTGTCATGACCACAAGAGATCAATTCCAGAAATACTGATCATTTTAGTATCCATGGAAGTAATAGATACATACCTAATTTTTACATTACATTATGAAATGAAAAAAATAACATTGTATCTTCTTTGAACATTCTCATATCCTTTATCCTATACTGTTCAGGTCAGTCGTAATATACTTTTTTTGTGTCCTTGAAAAAATAAAACATAAGAAATGGGTGATCCTCGATGCTTAGTAAGGATAACAATATTGAAAAAACTAACATAAATAAGAATAAACATTTAAGACAATATATAAGACTAAAACATAAGTCATTCAAAAATAAAATTCATTATAATATGTCAAAGATAAGTCAAAAAATTCCACTTACTCATTCACATGGATATTCTACTAGATAAATAATCACATGTAATATCAATAGTTAATCTCATAATGATGGAATTCATAATGTCGTACATCATAACCACAAGGTTAAGGCATCCTGCCAAGACTATAAATAAAAATATTGTCAAGGCCTTATTCTAAAACACTAGTTTGTCTCATTAGACCTATCGATGCATTGAGGGGCTATAGTGGGGCCCTTACATCACTAACTACATCCAATGAATTCCTCATATGAAAAGGGTGAAACATAACATAAAAATTCATATTAAACTAGCATACAAAATGTTAATACTTCAACCATAAATTGTGAGTGACATAAAAATAGAACATACAAAGTCAAACATATCATAAAACTATTAATAAAATATGGAAAATTGTATCATAATAAATGAACTTCAATTAATCATAAAATTCAATAATAGATGTTGATACAGATGAAATCAATCCAAATACTATTTGAGAGAAATATCTATTTCTATTTGTAATCATTTAAAAGTATAATAATTATAAAATATTTATTTATGAAAATACTCTTATAAGATTTTAAGGGAATATTCAAAGGTGTCATAAAGGAGGAAAATAGCAGCACCTACTATATAAGTTAAAAAAACATTATTTCCATAATTTTTTGAAAAAGCCATAAAGTATCTTGCTTGGAAAATGACGGAAAGATACCTTTCAAAAAAAATTAGTAAAAGTCAAATAAGGGTATAAATGACTTTAACCATAGTATGAAAAATAGTAAAAATGTTTTGAATTTTTTTTAAGAAACATGAATGTGGATGATAAAGAAGTCCTAGTAGATACTTACGTATAAACAACCTTGGATAATAGAGATATTGTAAAATTAACCCTTAACTTTTACTTTTCCTTAGTCAAGGGTATTTTAACCTCATGTGTAATGGTTAAATAACTATTATTAAATTATAAAATAACAACATACATAAATATAATGTCATATATAATCCTTTAATATTTCTTTGTTTATAATATTTCAGTATTATCACTTTTTCGGGTGCTAACTGATTCATTTTCCTTGAAATGTTTTGTTACTTAAATCATGATTTTTATGTTTAATAATTATTTGATTCATATCCAGAATGATATTAAGTTCTAAAACATTATTTTTAATCATCCAATGAAAATTATTCTGGAATGGTTAAGATGGGAAACAAATCTCATCGCGTCATGGAGACGGTAAGCCGTACATACGCACACATGGTGACTTTATCATTCATTGGATGGATAGGGTAATGAATATGGTTGTACCACATTTATAATAACATATAAGTATGTAGAATTTACTGGATTTATTATTTTAGTATGGAAACGACAAATAAATAGGAATTAGAAGAATAAAATAACTTTGAAAGATGTGATAAATAATTACCTCTTCTTCAGGTTCTTCCTTTTGATTTGAGAAAAAGGGCTCTATAAGTTGAATTTATGATCCGTGTAAGGCCTATAGGTTGAATTGAGGGTATATTAGAGGAGCTTTTGGTAGGTTTTGACCAATATAAATGTCTTTGTAGGTATGACTTTAAGAGAAGGAAATGATTCCTTTTATAAGAGAGGTGAGAGGTACTTTAGTAAAATCATAAAATATTAATTTATTATAAAATTATTTTCGGTTTATAATACATAAATATTGATTGATTTCTAAGATAATATGGGTATGGGTCGGATATATCTCAACAAATAGGTTTTAGATATGTTTAGGCCATAAAATTAACCTTATCTTTTATATTTAACCCTTAGTTAAATAGTTTAACTCATACCATGTCTTCTTCTATTTTTGTACTATATGGTTAATATAGTTACTATAAATTGCCAAAATAACTTAAAGTAGATAATTTGTGACATTTTTATCACTTTACATGTTATTTTTCTGAACTTTAGTTTTTTATATCTTTTGTATCATTTAATAAAATAGTATTTATTTTAAAATCTCTTTTTTTCAATTTTGTTACTATTCAATATTTTTATTTTTAAAAATATCATACCAACATGATAACTTAGATGAAATAATTAAAATGTGTCACTAACATGTCTAAGTTACATATAAAATTAATAGATGTCATTAATTAATTCATATTATTTTTAATTTAATATTATTAATTTCATTTATTTTAATAATTCATTAATAAGGCAATTTTTGCATCATCATCCTATCATAAATAAATTTAATTATTTAATTTACAAAAATTATAAATAAAATACCATGATGTAGGAAATATTTTTATATTTCTAATTAATATTAATAGTCTAATTTACCTTATGTATATGCCTATAATAAAAATAATTATTTATTAAAATCTGAATTTAACATGTTTAACTCTTCTTCAAATAAAATATAATAAATGCCCTAATCTAATCCATGTGGATAAAAAAGGATCATATTTTTTTCCTAAAGCTTATTTTGGTCGCACATTACTTATCTTATATAATTAGGACATGTGTTGGTGTAATTTTATATTATTATAATATTATTTTTACCTTTAATTACTATATTTACTTTTAACCGTGGTAAATAATATTCAAAAGTTAATATTCACCAAAAATCATCTTCACCCTATTGAACCAAATTATACTTATTAATGACAACTGTGTATGTTAGAGTTTTGAAATTCAATTCACTAATGCGGTAAAATTATGTTTTATACAAATTTGCAAATGTGCCTAGAAGGTGGGTAAAAAAAGTTAAAAAGTTTAATAAAATTTTATATATCTAATATTCTTATAAAATAACTCCAATGAATTAAATTGGATTAATATAAGTATTAAGTATCTATTTTGACTTTAAAATATATTTAAATTAAAAATAATTATTTAAATAAAAATTCAGTTTTAAAAAATAATAGTGTTTTCCACTATTCATCAAAAATTGAAAGTTTTCAAAAAAATACCAAAAAATGACACTAAGATAATTTTGATATTATGAATCCAAAAATAAATCCCATATTAAAAAAAATTATATATTTTGAAAAAGTGAGTATTTTTATTCATAACTTCTTTTTAAAGGTCTAGTTTAATTGGTTGTGGTGTACTAGAACTCAGAGATGTGTAGAGCGCAAGCTACTGTTTTATTAAAATAGAAGCGTACTGTGGAAGCTTGGGTTATTGCATATGGGGGAGAATCAGGGTATGACATATTAAATAAACTTCCCCTTTTGATATTGTTTTATTGTTAGAACAAAGTATGAACAAATCTTAAAGCATTCATATGACACAAAAAATGACTTGGTTCACCATTACTAGGATACGTCCAAGGATCATAAACCACCGATGTGCCGATGTACCAAATAAGATATAAGCACACTTTTATTTAAAAGTTTGTTGTGGACTCAATTCCCCTCCTAGATTACAACCAATCGCAAATGAAATCTCAGTACTCTCCCATATTATGTGTTCTAACTGCTTCTTTAGTAGATTCAATCATAGTTTAAATACTTGTAGGTCCTTTAATTATTTATAATGAATGAATTCTTCACTATATGTATATGCTCTTTTGAAGTCTAAATTTCATCCACTAATAAATTCCACATTTTCAATGATCATTGGGCAACAACCTTTAGAAATACATTCGCAAAGCTCCCTACTTTTCAAAGCTCTCAATTTCACAAAGCTCAAACAATCAATCGTGAATCCCCTGCTTCTTCATAAATCACACACCTTCACAGAGCTCACTGCTTCACAATGCACACTAATTCGCAGATCACACTACATCGCAGAGCACACCGCTTTGCAGAGCTCAATACTTCACATACCTCAAGCCTTCATAGAGAATAGGCCTTCGCAGATCTCAAGCCATCACAAAGTAACTTATTTTGCGAAGCTCACTAAGACAATGTGGAACACACCTCTTTCACAGAGCTAGATTAGTCCCCATGGTGGTATTTTCTTTCGTGAATCACACTACCTCCGCGAACTTCATTTTTGTTTTGAGAGATGAAAATTCTTATTTAAAAACTCTCTACTCTTCTCACGGGGGTCTAATCCTATTTATAGGCAATTCCACCGACTCAAGAACCTTCTATGAAAATTCAACACCATGTCAGCTCAAATCGAAATGCTCTAAAATTTCTGACGAAATTCTCTATATCGCTAAGAACCATATAAATTTTCTAATCATAGAGATCGTCATAATCACTGTGTGTTATGACAATTACTTTGCACTGTCTCCACAATGCTCCCTCACAATGCTTTTTGCCTTTTCTATTCGCAAAGCTCGTCATAATCACAGATCTCACTATCAACATTCTTTATGTATTTGTGAAATAAAATTCATGAAGCCCATATTCATGAATCTCACGTCTTTTCCATATTTTTATGAGATCTTCAAGGAAATCCAATTTTCACGATGCTCACCAAATTCAAAATTTTGGACCCCAAAAATTTGCCAAACACTATAAAATGGTGCCACCTTGTATCTATTCTTTCGTACTGCCTCTAGATATTTTATTCTTTTGTCATGGTTGTTTGTCAACATGGATTTTCAATAACATATCTGGAACTCGACAATTCCCCATAAAAACATATTTTATCAACAAACATAGCCAACCCATAAATGTTGCAATGTTACCTTGAGGGATTTTTTCCCAACAAGGAATAAATACAATAATAAGTGTTATATGGATAAGAATGTATTTTCTTAGTATGGTTGAATAGAAAATCAGGTTTTTACCATGTTTCAAATAATACACGATAAAGGTATTCAGGTATTTTGTATGTAACAATCAAGAGCTACTTATTGATATATGGGGGATCAATGTTAAGATGATTTTGTGAAATTTGGTGACTTTATTTTAATGTTTTGGATTTTTATATTTTGTAAGGTTCAAAAGTTTAACCATTTATGAAATGATTTATATTGAAATTTGGATGAGTTTTTAGGAATTAATGTATCAAAATATGAAGATTTATGCATATTGTGTAACCTGTTCTAACTATTTTATTTTTATGATAACTAAATATTAATGGAATAAATTATCATTATATTTATGGATCTTATGATCCATTAATGCTCTATACACAAAAAATTCACATTTATTTCTTGGAGTAAGAGATGATGTAAAAATTGATCAAGGAATGATCGATGGATGAGATTGTGCTTATGAAATGGAATGAAATCATGTCAGTATATCTTCTTGTTTAAATTATTCAAATTTAGGAAATGGGGTATTAAAATAAAAATGTTTCTAGTTATCATTATTTTTTATGATAACAATGGCCCTTTTAAAGTTTCTTTTATTTATGGATTTGTGATCAATAACTTTATCCTGAGCATGTCCTCTATCATACTCCATCAGTGTTTGTGATTTAATTTTCTCTTCTATGTCCAAGTTTTCACTTTCCACCAATGTTACCCTATGTGGAAACATAAATATGAGTTAATTTGGTTAATTTTTATGTTTCCAACATTCCATTTCTAAAGGAAGATTTATTATTAATTTTTACAATGTGGGTTTCTATGAATGGAAAATTCATGTATTAAACCTTTGATGACCCAGAAAAAAGTTTGATGGTGAAATTAATTTTAAAGAGGGTATAATTTAACATCTCTATTTTTTTATTATACCAATATTTCTGGTTGGCTCACATTGCACGCTACAGAAAATTTTCCTTACTTTATACACAACAAAAAAAATGAGCTTTCACTACATGTAACAATGAGTTAATCATGTAGAGCATGTAACACTAATTTTGGATTTTGTTATATATTGTGTTACACATAACGTTGAGCTTTTTTTCATTACACGCAACCCTAAGTTTGACCAAAACATGCCATATTATAAAAATATAGTCATATGGTAATTATCACATAAATGTTATAATAGAGGGTATTAATAGGATTAAATAAATTTATAAAATATGTTGGACATATTTTTATATATTTAATTCATTTTTTATTAATAAATTATAAAAGAAAATAAAAAACCTTCGAATATAATAGAAAACTATTTTTATGCATATAAATGTGTTTTACCATAAAAAAATAAAAAATCAATTTTGGTGAATTATTTTAATGAAATTTATATATTATATATTTAATAAAATATTTAAAATTCATATTATGTATTATCTAGAAAATATAAAAGAATAAATTTAATTTTATACTTAAAAATAGTTTTTTTCTAAAAAGGAGTTTTACCCCCTTTTAATGGAAAAATTATTTTAAAACTAATTTTTGAAAATTTTCTAAATTATATTTCGAAAAATATAATTAATTTTTTAATTCGAAATTTCAAAATTATTTTAGGTTTAATGTTTCAGGTTTTTCAGAAAAGATTCATTTTTTGATGAATAGTGAAAATACTGAATTTTAATTGAAATTTTTTTTAATTAATTATAGAGTTAAATTATATTTAAATTTTGTTTTAAGTATAATTATATCAAATATACATATATTAATACAAAATAGGTCATTGGAATTAATTTTATAATGAAATCGGATTTAAAAACTTTCTGAACTTCTGAACATTTTCATTTCAAAAACTCGCGTTCTCATCACATATATGAGATTAAATTAAAATTAAATTCTACCACTTATGTAAATGGAATTTTGAAAAATTGATTCCATATTTTTAATAGATATATTTTATATTATCTAATAATTTTTACTTACTTTTTTACCATAATTATTAGTGAAAACAGTTAAAATTAATAAATACAATGAAGGTTAAAACTGGGGTTTTCACAATACATTTGTTTATATTAAAATTAATCATACACGCAAATAGGATTTTTATTTAATGAATATTAATTAATATTTAGAATAATTTTTTCTAAATTATCTAATAAATCCCTTTAAATTATAATATTAATGGATAAATTACTTAGGTAAATAAAAAGATACAAGTTACCTTGGTAAAAACTATAATGATAAAATTGAGTAAACATAAAGACTAAGGGATTACATGGTAAATAATGTATTAATTTGTGTGGTGGAGGTATTTATCAACCAATTAATCCTTCCCCTCCATTATTTCACTATTTTTGAGTCACATGAGGGAAGATAGAGCTCCCAATATTGAATACATTTTTTTATTTTCAAGAATACCACTCCTCCTCCATTATAAAAGGTAATTCATTGTCCCCACTTATTCACACATCTAAAGTCATTTTATCAAAAAAAAATTCAAAAATATAACTTCCCAAATTCGATAATATCATCATAGAATCCTTTATTTGGGAATCAATTCAACAAAGGAAGTCCTTTGGTGGAACCAAAAGAAGATTCTTGAAGAAGAGGTGACATTCATCAACAAATGTTTTTGTTTTATTTCTCCCTCAAACACCTTAAATTATTTTTATATCATGATTACATAATAAAATAATTATATTAAATATACTAATATTATTATATTTTAATTTTACATCCTACAGTCACACAGACTTCCATCAAATTGGCCTTGAAATCTTCATTCATGTGTATGATGGACTACCGCCTGGCGAACTGACTTTGTTTGTTTTCCAATTACCAACTAGTATGGTTAAGAATAATGATGTAAATGAAATTTATATATGATATATAATATATTAAAGATATATTTAACCTTATTAATTATTATATAACACATACCTTCATGCTTTCCATTTTTTTAGAATATGATACTATCGTTCTTATGTATGGAGGACTACCGCCTCATGAAGCGATATGATTAGTTCGAACATTACATAGAATTTATTAATGATGATTTTAATATAAATATGTGATATATATGAAATTGTAATTATATTTTATTGATAATATATATTTATTATTTAATTTTTATTTCTTTCAATAAAACAAGAAATTGGAGACATTGTTCATGCATACGTACGACCTACCGTCTCCACGAATGATGTATTTTATTTCTTATTTATATATTTTATAGATTATTATAAATAAATATATACATAATATATTTGATATTTATATAATTTTTTAAATTTTTTAAATGAGTAAATCATGATCAAATCAAGATGACAAAAAATAAAAAGTCAAAATATATACAAAAAACATAGCTATTATTACCCAAAAAGAATCTTTAACATGGAATTGTTAATAAATGGGTAATATAATGTCATAAGAAAATAATATATGATATGAAATATATGAATATGGTTCTGATTTATATTCATAATAAATTTATATTTATTATAATGGAGGTTTGAATGTGTGTCAAGGAAGTCAAGACTTAAGCTAATGGGTTTATGTCTCGCTTTTTACTTTTGTGAGACACATGCTATATTCACCACCTATTTATTATAGGTGATGTATATAATTACCAAGAATTTAAATTATAATTATTATAATAAAATTTATTTGTATTTAAATATCCATTTTATGATCTCTATTTCACGGGGTTTACAGTTCAAAAGTTACCAAATTAGTAACATATTTTTGTCTCAATCTGCCTTCTTTAAGACGTATGTTATGTTATGCACCTATATTCTTTCACAGGGCATATATACCTCCCCTTTGACATTTAATTTCACTAATTTATTCATAATCAGGATATTTTATGTTTAATTTTTTGTTATTCCTTCATGGGGCTTAGGATTCAAGGTTACCAATGTGGTACGAGTTTTTTGTTACAATCTCACCATTTATTCGGATTGTTTATTATCAAGTCTCCAATGATGAAATCTGATGATCTACATATAAATCATTCTCATTAAATTCATTACCATCTAGTAATTCATGATATATTCATGTAATGGTACCATTTTTTCACACCTTGGTATATACAATAATTAAGAAAATGTTTCTAATAAAATAAGACATTATTTATCTCTTCGGTCGAAAAGTATTTTTATCCAAAACAATTTTTTCTAGAAATATATTTCAAAAATGTTTTTAAATGATATTTTAATATAATTTTAATGGAAAATTATTTATAATATTTTTTATGTTTTAAAAATAATTTTAAATAATTTTCAAATATTTCTTTATATGTTTTCATGTTTTTTTTGAAAGAAAATGGATTTAAAAATGTATTATGTTTTAAAAAGTGATTTTCAAAGTTGAAAGGATATTTTTCTCATGAAACATATTAAAAAATACATTAAAATTTATTTTCCATCTAATATGGAATACTTTAGTGTTACCTCTTCCTTACGAGGGTACAACTCAATGATTCTATTTATGTTCTTTCTCTGAATGGTTTATGTTTTGATGATATGATGTTTATGGAACCCATTTGTTTTCAACAGTTCAATCATGTTACAAAGAGATTTTTATAGAACCCATTTCTTTTCCATGGGATAATCATGTTTCAATTATATATTTACATGAAACCCATTTCTCTTCCATGGGTTTATCAGTTAATAAATTAATAATTGTTGTTTTTATGAGTTATTATGATGATATGTAGGATATTTGACTGACTAAAAATTAGATTTTTATTTTAATAGATATATTGTGGAAAAATTGTGGAACTTCCAAGTTACAATCAGAAAACATTAGAATATATAGTAGATAATAATAATATTAAAATAAAAATTGAACTTATTAGTAGAAATATTCTAATATAAATTCTTGGAATAGGATAGTTGCCTTTTATCATGTTTATCTTTTAAAATGTCTTAGAATTGATAAGCTAATTTTCCCCAAGCATGGATGTACTCGTCCACTATTATCATATTATATAATATTTTTACTTTATTTTGGTTGTGATTATTGGAAATATAATATACTATGGGGATAACTAGATAGTTCTAGGTTAGCATGTTATAACTTATGTGATACGGAAACCCAGATAGCGCCGAGTAAGCCTGTTATAGCTTATATGATGGGAAAAACTAGATAGTGTTGGGAAATCCCATTAAAGATTCTATGATGGGGAGGCCTAGATATCACCAGGAATTCCTTTTATAAAATATATGATGGGGAAACCTAGATATCATTGGGTTATCCCATTACAGCTTATAGGGGAGGCACAAATAACTCTGAGTAAACCCATTACAACTTATACGATGAGAGGGAATAGATAGAACCGGGTGAGCCTATTATAACATATATGATGGATACACCCAGATACCACTCTAATAAATTGGGTAATGATTGATATCTCAATAGATTAAGATGATAAAGAAGTCAACAATATTTATCCAAAATGGGAAAAGATGGGTGTCAGAATCGACTGTATTGATAGTCCTGGTAGTTAACCTTGAAACATGAAATGGTTTTCTATATTAATGATGTTTCCATGATTCTATGACATGATATTATGGTTCATAATTGTTTTATGATGATTTATCACTCTTATAGACCATGTTTTCTAAAATTAAAATGTCTTTTCCACGATTCATATCTATGATATTTTATAGGTTGGGTATAAACATTTTAAGTTATGATCATTATCATGCAACCTTATGCTTATATTATGTTTCTATGTGATCATAGATTGATATATCTTATATTTACCCTTATCGAGCATATGAGATCACCCTTTCTTATGTTTCCTTCCTCTCTCTATAAAGAATTGTTTATGCATGGTATGCCTAAGATGAGTAATACGTGAGAATATATTTGTGGGATATATTGATGATCTTTCATGAAATAAGAGGATTATGTTACAAGTTTAAAAGGAATTAAATTATTATAGTTCATGGGAATGTGTTTGTATAATTTAATGAAAATTTTCCTATAAATATGTAATATCCATGTATAAGAAGCCTGAGTTTCTATAGGGATAAATTTATTATAAATTATTATGAGATTTGATATCCTAATTTAATGCACCAAATGGATTATCTGATGGTGGGATGCATTTAATCCTATTTCAAGGATGGAAATGGTATTAGTTGCACTATGTGGGGAGATACTAAGGGAGTTTACTATTTCATGTTTAGTGGTACGTCCCGAAGGTACAAATATATATCATGACCTCAAGAATCTATTTTTGAGTCTTGGTATAGAGAGGATAATTATAAATATTTTATAACATGGTCTCACCTGAGAGTAGGTGAATGTTGAAAAATAAGATCCAATTAGTTAGTCCTAATCCCTAAAGGTTTCAGTGTAGGATTGGAATTTTTCATTAATGGACTTCATGATTGGGCTTCCATATTTTGTAAGTATTCAAAATATTTTTGGGGGATCATAAAATGGATAACCAATTCAACCCACTTTCTTACTTTTTTAGATTTGGGTTCAGTTATATGTTTAGGGTAATTTTATATGAATGATATCGTTAAGATATATGGGATGTCATTGGTAATCATTTTTTTCATGATTATCAATTCACATATCGGTTGTGGAGGATTTTGTTGGAGGATTTCGAGACTCGATTTCAGTTGAGTAAAATATTCCCCCATATGATGGATGGGATGATGGACAGAACCATCTTAGTTGTAAATTATATGTTAAGGTATTATTTCCTTTGTGTTTTTTAGAGTTTGGTGATCAATTACCCTTAGTGTATTTATCAAAAAACAAAAAATATAACTCCACTTTTAGAATATAACCTCTTAGGTCCTATATGGGAGACCCTAATGGTTACCCATGTTCTATATATATATTAGAGATTCATTTGTGATAAGACAATAGTTTTTATTTCTGACTAAATAAAATGTGTAGGATATTTAGAGTTTATTAGAATAAATCTAATCCATTGTAAGCCTTATATGAACTCAGGATTAAGACATTTGGAGTTTTAGTGAGATACCATGTTTTCCTGATGGTATATCCATGATGTGATTTATGAATGCTTAGTTGAAGGAAAATTTATCCCATTGGTTCATCAATGCATTTAAAAATCTCTAAAATTATGGATATCCATCCCACAATTTCATCCATGTCTCACAAATATTTAGATATGTAAAAGACCAATCCCACATCGTTTACTAGAACATATTGGGAATAAAGGATGATCTACCCTTATCAAATTACCATGTGATAATATAGAATCAAAAGGAGAGGAAAATTTGATGTCATTTTATACCACTATTTTAGGTATAATGTTTGCATGGAAATAATATAATGATTTCATGAGAACATTAGGGTATCATACAGGCTCAATTCCCTCACTTGTTTGAGTGACCATTTAATTTCAAATAGAAAATAATTGATTTCTGGGAGGATTTAATGATTTATATTTTAACCCTTAAACTGAATATAAATTTTTTTAGTTAAAGGTTTTTTTAAGATGTGTTTCTCTGTTTTTAATCATGATTATTTTCCTATGTCATGGTGTTTTGGGTTGCATTTTGTAGAGTTATGGTGTCTTCAATTTAATCTTATATCATAGGAATTGTGTCATGGTGGTCGAATTGCGTCATAGTATAAATGAATACTTTGTAGTTACTAGGACATAAAACATATTCCACCATGAAAATAATTAGCACAATAAAATTGGTTTAATCCATGCAATTTTATTTTTCTTGAATAAGTATTCTAGATATAGAATTTTTTTTATTCGCATGATGATTTTTGAATCTTAGATGATTGAGGGGATATTATGACATGGTGTTATGGATAAAGCTATGACATTTTCCCAGTATTAAGGCATTGAGGCATGAAAATTGTAGATACATTGTGACTTAATAAACTAGGTTTTCATTATAAATAATGTAAAAACCATATATATAATGAATTTTAATATTATACTATCAATCTATCTTCTTCAAGTCGTGTTTTCTTATCCCTATGTGTCTTAGAAGACCCTTTAACCAGAGAAGATCATGTGGGGGTCCATTTGTGCATCAGAAGTATGTATTTGAGATACAATGTCAAAAACATGTGATGTTGGACACTTTTCCCAAATCAATATCAATTATTATATGATTTATTTATATATCTATTTGTTTTTATAGTTTCATTTGTGCTATCGTTTCTACGACGCCCTGTTAATCACTATAATGATTTCCCTATTGGATTACACAGTTGACGATGATTTTAATTTTTAGTATATCACTTTACTCAGTATATCTCTTAAATATCTTATTGTTCCCATAGTTCTATTGATAAAAAACTATCTCCACTTTCGATGACTAGTTGTAGCATTAGTGATCAGTAGTGGAGGAGCGATGTAGAAAAGATAGAATGGGATGGAAATGATTGTATTAATGGGATAGTGTTATGGGTTCTGTCATGGAATAATTACAAGTATTCTCATTCTATGATGCGTTGGCCTCATAAATCTACCCTATACCTATGTAGGATGGATCATGTCATAACACAATATTTCTTATAATGACCCCCTCACTTCTTCTATGGTGAATGTTCTTGGAGTTAATTTTACATAGTGGTGAATAGTTTTTTAGTTAATATTATGTGATTTGGGCCATGGTATCATAGATTCATATATGATCTGAAGGATTTTATTATGGAATGGACATATATATATTGATTTAAATAGAATGACAGTATCCACCAGCTATAGTGGTAGGACTTTTGGTTTCAGTATTAAACTAGTTGGTGAAGTTTTATAGAATAATAATATAAGTAATGTCATGATAGTGTTGACCACCAGAGTGATAGACTTGGCATGATCCCTTTATAGTTTTTTATATATTTTTATCCATATGATGGATTAGTTGAGGTAGAAAACACATCCTTTTCATTTTTTTCAAATGGAGCATGATGGTTTTATCCTTCTGACAACCTATGGTTGTTCACATCATGTTTCAAGTCAGTTTAGTATTTAGTTTTATATGGATGATTATGGAGTTCGGTCATGGTGAGAAAAGTATTACATAGGGTGTAGTAATACCCTAACTATGTGTTAATTATGGGGAATGTGTCCCCCATTATGTTTTAGAATTTGGTAATCCCCCACATTCATGGCGTGTGGGTCCTCTGCAGTTTAGTTACGAAGACAGTACCCCCTTTCACCCGACAAGGAATATATCCTCTACATAGTTAAAGAGTGTCTTACTCTCTGTTATTTGTTATATGAGTCATCAAGGCATGGTTCCTAAATTTATGGATTTAGGTATTCTTGTGTTCAATGTCCATGTTTTATGAGGATAAAGCCTCTTTTAGGGGTTCAATACCCACATGACCAACGATTGTCTTAGGGAACCATGGGTCCCCTACCATAGTATATGAGATAACTTGAGAATGTTTAAACTGGGTTTCTTATAATATTTTATTTTTTGTGGTGATAGATTTATTTATTAATATGGATTGTCTATGATTATGATTTACTGTCCTAGGTTTTATATCATTAAAAATATGTAAGACTATGAATATCATTATTTTCATACTCCTTGAGTGTATTATTATTTTCCATTGTGGTTCTGAGCTGATTGGACCTTCCATTTTTTCTATTATGGTCTTTGTGTCATCCTACAGGGTATGTATGTACTCACCCTTTCATGGGAATTTCCTTGACATGTATCATGTCTCAGAAAAATGAAATATAGTTTGGTGGACACGATATTAGTGGAGTGAATGAATTTTGGTTCCTATAAGTGACAATAGTGGATGATGTTCATGAGCTATAATAATTTATGGAAGATATCCCTTCACCTATGTTTCCTTAGTTTAGTTTTCCTTTGGGATTGTTTAACTTGTACTTATTTCGCTTACATTATGGTTTATGAATTATTACTCATTTCTAGATCTAAAATTTATCACACAAATTATATAATAGAATTTGTTATTATTTTCAAGTCTAAATTATTATATCCATTGTAGAGATGTGTGTTTTTATTCAGATTCATCTTCTTAAGGCCTACCATCTTGTGGGATATTCCAACATTGTTTTATTAACCATACCATTACATATTGGATGCTTTATTTGGGGTGGAACACTCAACCTAATATTGTTCCAGGTATAGTTCTGATGATGGGGATCATATAATGTGACATGTAGTAAAAATTTAAATAATAAATTGATGTGAAACTTGTCTGAAATTATAGAGAATGTGTCCTTGTGATTATAAATCCCTACAGATCTACAAATATGAATTCAAATTCAATATATCATGAAATGATCTGAAATTATCATGGGAATTTATAATAATGATATAGATTCATTTATGAATTGTAAGAAAAAACTCAACATAAATTTAATGTGTGATGTGAATGTAACGGAAAATGTCCATTTTTAGTTATATAAAAGTTCTCTAAATGATCAAAACTAATCTAATGAATAGATAATTCTATAAAATTTTAGGAATATGAGCATAGATTCATTTTTGACATGTGGGATGAAAATTCAAATTAAACCAAAGTGTTATTTATTTATAACTTTTCAAGGTTTATTTTTACTACTATAAGTCTTTTGAGATCGTTAAGTTATTTTTCAATTTTAATAACTCATGGAACATGTTCAATTTACAATTAAAATACAGGACAATGATCTTTGATTAGTTTTTGACATGTTGGAAAAACATGTTCATCAATCCAATGTGTGATGTAAATTTACGGAAATAAGTTCTAATTTATTTATGACTTGCTGAAATAAACCACACTTCAATCAAATTTTTGATCTATTTGGAATGATTCAATGTATATTTTTTCAACTATAATTAGAATTTATCGTGATTAATATGTATTAATTTATGATATTTTTTATGTATTATGTTATCTTATTAAGTTTTTAGATCATATATCAATAATAAACAAATTTTGAAATAATAAAATTTAGAAAGTATTATATAACATTTCAATTGTATTTTATTTATTTATTTATGTATTATTCCTAAATTAAGTCATTTTTTATCATAATAACATACATATTTGGTACACGGTTGGGTTGATCCTTGGAGAAGGAATCCTATGGGATATATATTTTTTAGTATTGGTTGTAATTATTTTATTTGTATGTTTTTTATATCAATGTATAGTAACATTATTGAAATGTGGAAATGTAAATATATTTATAGAAAAAATATAAATATATTTTCTATTAAAGAAAATATTAAAATGTTACAATCTATATTGTTATTTTTTAAATAGTATATTGTAGTTTTTCATATTCCATTTAAAATTATAGTAGTTGAAATTAAATTTTATCAAATATAAAATTTAATACCAATAATATTATGTTTTTATCAATGGTAAAAAAGCAGTGATAATATTTAGACATTAAGAGTGATAATTTTTATGCTGATAAAGGTAGATATTTAGTTCCTTTTTAGACCTGATAAAATTCAACATCCCTTTTTAGTAACTAAATTATTAGTGATGGAAATGTGCTGATAAAATATTTTTAACAACAGATAATGTATCTATCTATAGCTGTGAAAACATTTTATCCAGGATAACATATTTTATCTATGTTATTAGTTAATTGATGAGGTATATTATCCCACTAACATTTAGTGGCCTATTTTATGGAATAATGTTTTTGGAAAATTTATCTAAAAAGATGAAATAGAATATCATATTTTGGGATTAATTTATTATTGGGTAAATATATGAATAAATGTAATAAATTTTATTACATAACATAAAGGATTATGTGTCTTAGAAATAGTTTTTTAGAAAATATAATTTATAAGAATCTAGTGAAAGTATGTTTGAACATAAAAATATCAAAGTGTAATAAATTATTGACTATTCCAGTCATTTCCAATTTATTGTCACAACATATCCTAAAATAATTTTCAGGTATTTTTTAAATTAATTTTCCTAATATAAACATCTAAATTAATATTTTTCAATAAATTTTCTCTAAGAAAATTTTTAAAGGAAAAGAACAAATATAATTTTGAAGAACAAAAAAAGAATTATATATTTAGAATAGAAGTTATAAAAATCATTATAGTAGATGTTATGAAGTAAAGATGAATAAATACTATATTAAAAAATATGGATATAAGGATAATAAATAATAATTTTACTTTTATTAAAAAAAATCTCCTTATATGTTTCCCATTAAAGGATTTTAGTGGGAGTAATTTTTAGATTGTCAAATAAAGATGTGGTAGGAATTACATAGAGATATTATGACTTTGAAAAATCTATAAAAGTGTTGAAATCATAAGTCCAATCTAGTGTTAAATAAACTAGAATATAATTGTAGAGTTATTTTCCAAAAAGAACTTCTTCCAAATTATTTTCTTTTAACTCTTTTGTTGAGTGTTTCTCACTTGATGTTTTTATTAGTTATATTTGATTTTAGTTTTTTCTTTTGAATCACATATCCACAAGAGGATAATTTGTACCATGAAAATCTAGAATATAATGAAGTTATCTGAACCATTTAGAGATTAATATCATGTTAGATTTTGTTTTGTTTCTTATAATTGATATTTTTTCTTGAAGATCTCATATTTTAACATTGGCAGTTACTTATATTCAAAGCCTCTAAATAGGATACTAAGTTTCCAATAATAATTTCATACATATGTTGGTTCACAATGAGATAATGACAATATAGAGTTTTCATATACCTTAGTGACATGATATATTCACATTTATTTGTTTTTTGGTTGGATTTTAGATATTCCATTCTGTGATGTTTCATTATAAAATCACTAATTTAAATGTTGTAATCATTTTATTTTGAACCTATGTGATCAAATAATTTTCATGATAGGAACTGATTATTTTTGAACTTTTTTGTTTTAAGATGTCTTGGGGAAAATTACTTTGAATATTTCAATCATTCAATAAAAGTGAAGCTCTTGGGTAAGATCTTTTTATTTAAAACCTTTCTCAATGATGTTTGGGGTAAGACTTGTGCTTTTGATCATTTAGATCAATAGTGTTCCATGGTTTTGGAACTTTTATCCATTGGATATATGTATTGATCCCCCTACCTATATTTATTAAAATAAATATTTTTATTTATTTTATTTTATATATCTGTTAATATTATTATTTAAGAGTATATATATTGTTATCCAAAACTCTACTACATTGTTACATTCTATGTTTTACATTATTCTTATTCCATTTAGGTCATTTAATTCCAAGAGATCATAACTTTAGAATTATTTATTTTATTGTATTTATTAACTATTTTACTCTAATTAGTTCATAATATATAACATTAAAACAACATAAAACATATAGTGGAAAATTTATTATGTTTATAAAAACATCAATTAACCACCCTCACCCCCTCTTAAAATTGTCATATTATTAGAAAAATGAAAAGGTATATGTATATTTATGTATTCTAAAATGAATTTAAATATATCTAATTTATTATATTATATTTGATATAGTATCCATGTTAAAAAATTTCATTTTAGTTGCATATATTTCATGAAATGCATTGATAATTAATGTTACGAAGTATTACTTTTAGTCATCACTAATAAATTTTAATCATGGAGTATTATAGTGCATGATGAAATGTAATGATTAATATTTGTTAGGTTTTATAAAGATATAAATTATTTTTTCATGAGTCATAAATTGAGTTTTATGTACTCGATTACCCATTACATATACAACAAGGAATTCTGTACATAATTTCCTTAGTATACTAGGGGTAAAAGTTTCATATTGAATTCATATACCTGATGTTGAAAAGATATATAGAATAAGAAAAATCATAATTTGATACCTTTCTTGTTTCATCCTTGAGGTTGAGATAATCAAGTTGTGGTTGAGTATGTTAGTAATCATGTCGTCAATTGAGGTTCATCCATGAGTAGTTTTTCCTCTCATATGAAATGAATGACATCAAGGTTCTCAATTGTCATTAACTATGGGATTGTATGGTCATACCTATATAAATGACTTGTGATACTCCAATATATTTACATGAGTGTAATTTGATGCGGTCATCTATTTGGGTGTATGAAACATTTTTTTCATCTATCTGGTCATTTATACTAAACTTATAAAGAATATGTTTGTTTTTTATATAGGATTGAAATCCTACACATCATGTGGTAACTTGATGTCATATATAAATGGATTATATGATTAAGAATACTTTTATATGTTATAGATGGTGGAAACTAGTATGGAAATACATGTGTTTGATTATTATCATGACATATCACTTTGTATCTTGAGTAGCATTAACACTTTTCTTGAAGACACTCTTTTAATCTAATTATGAATGGGGTAATTTATGATTATTTTAAATGCTATAATTTTACATGGGGATACACTTAGTGATTGTGTTAATTGGTATTACATTTTTTATATTGTCTTTTAAAAACCAGTGATTTCAACCCCAAATGTTTTTTAGAAAATTATTTAAAATCAAGTAAGATATAATTAAAAAAGATATTACATATAATGTATCAAGTAATGAAAATGACTGAATGATTTTCCAAAAAACTACTTTATATGATATATAGGACGAGTTTTGAATATGGTTCCACAAGTTATTATATATGGTAAAATTGGTGACAAGGCTATGAGGCTACAGTGTATGTGGAATATTATGAGAATTGTTCACTAAAGATAAAACCAAGACATGGAGATATTAACAATTTTTTGGTTTGTACCTGGATAAACCATATCATGGTGAATGTTACCACATAATATTCAATGGTAGTGAATATGATATGTGAGACATGTAATTATCCTACACAACCTATCATATATCGATTTATTATCACGTGACAATGATTTAGAGGAG
This sequence comes from Viscum album, assembly GCA_963277665.1. NCBI lineage: Eukaryota > Viridiplantae > Streptophyta > Magnoliopsida > Santalales > Viscaceae > Viscum > Viscum album. The sequence continues at coordinate 1,187,101,792 of OY728157.1, read as the reverse complement.
TTCTAATGGGGGAATATAAAATGTTTAATGAGTTAAATATTTTATTTTTATATTATTCTAATGTTTAAAAGTATTTTTATTGTTCATCAATGTTTCTGACTCTTTCATCAATTTGTGCGCGTCTATTTTGTTTTAGGATGATGATGTTATTTTTTTCCACACATTCCTACTTTCCAAAGGTGGGTGGCATCTGTTCCTTGTTCAAAGTTATTTTCTCCATGATTGAAACAGGATGATGGGATATTGGTTATTCCTTCCGTAGATTCATCCTCGAAACATTCTACCTAGTCTGGGTCTCCCTTATATATTTAAGACGTGGTTCATGAAACTCATCCAAATTCAATATCTTCATGGACACCAGTGACATTCCAAGGGGTTCTATCAGGGCAGCAACCTTTGGTCTGGGGAGTAGTCACGTTGGACATCACTGGCATGTATGGATGCTGGAACACTGGTGCGTCTGTGTTTTATCTCCTTATTATAGGGCTTCTTTAGGGTGCAAAATCTCGAGGCATCCCACGTCAAATGCAAGGAATTTTATTCCGTAGGCATGTATCTGAGGTTTTCCTCAGCTTATTTTGTTTAACACATGGTATGATGTAGATTTAACATCTAGCAGAGATGGATTGGACCAATCAGAACACTTAATAGAGTGGATTAGGTGGGTGAAACCCCTGGAGGTACCACTGATGTTGGGGCTAACGTGTGGTTAGCTACCAGATTGTTGTTAAAGTGAATGGGAAATTGGGTGGCATGATCCCACCGGGATGTGGCGGCCTGGGTAAGAACCAAAATGGATGATGGATGGTTAAGTGAAGTGGGTAGAGAATGAGGTGGAGTCGACTCTAGGACGATGATGATGTTGGGCTTGAGTCTCAAAGAGACCACCAACATATATCTGTGGTAGAGAATCAAAGTACTCATAGTTCATCTAATGATGGATTACCACCGATTAGGGATTTAAATGGATTACCATTGGATGGGGTCACAACGGATTACCACTGGATGGGATCACAATGGATTACCGCTGGATGGGGTCACAACGGCTTACCTCTCGATGGGGTCACAACGGCTTACCGCTGGATGGGGTCACCACAGCATACCGCTGGATAGGGTCACAATGGCTTACCAGGGGATGGGGTCACAATGGCTTACCGCTAGATGGGGTCACAATGGCTTACTGCTGGATGAGGTCACAATGGCTTACCGCTAGATGGGGTCACAGCGGCTTACCATGGGATGGGGTCACAATAGCTTTGCACTGGATGGGGTCACAATGGATTACCGCTGGATGGGGTCACAACGACTTACCCCTAGATGGGCTCACAACGGCTTACCGTTGTATGGGGTCACAACGGCTTACCCATGGATGGAATCACAGCGGCTTACTGCTGGATGGTGGATCACAACGGCTTACCGCTGGATGGGGTCACAAGAGCTTACCGTTGGATGGTGGATGCAGTTTAATGTTGTGCAGGATGAAAAGCGGGTATACAGTTTAATGTCATGCTGGAAAAAGGTGGTTCAACGTGAAGGGGGTCGGAACCAATGGTTATTGGCCTTGAACCTCAGGGCGGCTTCCTACGTACCTTTCCGTGGAGAAGATCAAAGTACATGTAGTTCAGAATGGGTTTTGGTGAGCTGACGTGAAGATGGTCGGAAAATATTGGTGGAGGTCTTGAACCTCAGGGAGGCTTCCTATGTACCTTGTCATGGCAAGGATCAAAAACCCCATAGTTCAGGTCGGTGTTTGGGGATTACACTCTAGGATTCCCAAATAGTATGTCATGGTCGATGCTTGCTCTAAGCCCACGCGATTCATGCTCGGTGTGAGAAACAAGAGGTAGCAAAGACCTGACGATCACATCGCGGAAGGTGAGTCCATGGGAAGTAGAGTGGGGTTGATGCTTAGGTAGCATCCCAAAAAGGAAACAGGGGCTTACGCGTGGTCTACAGCCCAAAGAGGAAATAGGGGCTTACGCATGGTTAACAGCCCAGGGAGGTGGATATTGGAAATTACTCCAGGATGGAGGCCTGGGTGGTGACAAATCCCAGCGAGAGAGGGATTTGGCACCCATGAAGAGAGGAGGAGCAGGGGTGCTGCCTCCTACAAGAAAAGAAAGGGGCTTACACCAGGGCAGTTTCCCTTTCCCCATAGATAAACATCCCTCCAATAAAGAGAACTTCATTCCATGTGAGGAATGATATAACTCTTGTGGAGACAAATGGGCATAGAAAATGTCTGAGATGGGGCTCCCTATGTGCACGACATGTGGAAAATTCATAGTTTAACGTCATGTGGTGAGGATGATGGTGCATGGTAGTTTAACATTCTGCATCTCAGACGAGGTGGGTTCACTCCCCACCCCTAGGACTTACATAATCGATACCCATATTCACTTGAGGGAATGAACACATCGACGTGACCATGGAGAGGGGGTGTTACAGAGCGAACTGTTGGGGGCCCACTTTAGCATGGCTATGAGAAGAAGCAATAGCCATTAGTGTTCCTATGTGAAGAAGCACGAGGCGAAGGGACTCAACAGGATGTATTGTCCGAGGGACTTTGAAATTTCTTAATACAAATATATATGGTTACACAGGAAAAGGGGGTGTGGTGTAGATCTTTTGGGCGCAAGAGGTGCTCGAAGATGATGTCCATAAGAGGGACATCGAACATGGGCAAAATAAGGTATGCGCAAGGAGGGAGGCTCGCGTGCAAATGGAGCATGTGCGCGGAAATGGCCAAGTGTCCTAGAGTTTTTCACACAATTGGAGAGGGTTGTATACAATTGATATGCAATTGGAACAGTTGTACGAAAAAGACCGGGTGTGCGCGCAATCTGAGAGAGTTGCACGCGAAGGGAAACTGAGGTTTTGCGTGCAAACTAAAGGGATTGCACACAAGGTTGGGCGCACAATTCAAAGCAGTTGTGTGCAAGAACCGGTTGACATTTTCACGCAAAGGAAATAAATTGTGCACAAGGGAAATGAATTGCACCCAATAGATTGTGTGAAATGAAAGGTATTGCACGCAAGGGAAATGAATTGTGTGCAATGGATTGCACGCAAGGACTGGAACTTAATGGGATTTGGTTGAGGGTTATGCCCCAGTGGTCCTAGGAAAAGGCAGACCCCTAGAAGACCTGTTGCGAAGAGTCCCGTACCTGAAATCCATTTTTTTGCACACTGAAGTGGTTTATTTCATGCATAGAAGGTGGTTCAGATTATTCATCCACTGGAATTTGCAGGGGCGCCTTCTATTTATAGGCGTTCAGGGTCCTTGCGTCTATGCAGAAGTCGGGAAGGGCGAAAGATTGTGTGCCCGAGTCGGAGGCGTGAATGAATGCACGCTCAGGTAACCGGTGTGAAATATTGTGCGCCCAGGTCGGCAACGCGAAAGAATGCGCGCCTGGGTGTCCGGTGTGAAAGATTTTTTCACCCGGGTCAGTGGCACGAAAGAATGCACATTGGGTGTCCGGGGTGAAAGATTTCACGCCCTGGTCGGTGGTGCGAAAGAATGCACGCCAGGTGTCCGGCGCGAAAGATTGCACGCTCGGGTCAGTAGCGCGAATGAATGCCCACCTGGGTGGATGACATGAATGATTGCTCCCCTGGGCCAGTGGGGCGAAATATTGTGCACCGACGTGGAAATATCCTTTAGATCCCATGGTTTTCCGCGTGGGAGAGAAATTTTTTTCGCACATCTTGGATTTTTCGCGTGGCCCTTTTGACCCTCCTAGAATAAATCTCCGAGTCGAAATATATCATCACTTTGTCTAAAAATACCCCTTTTTCTTGGGATGGAGCGTTTTTAGTCATCTACAAATTCCCCCCCTTGGAATTGGATTGGCGAGTATACAAAAAGGTCAGATTCTGAGGGAAACACTGAGATGCACAACCTTTTCTGGTTGGTGCGTGCCTAAAATATCCTCAGTGCGGAAAAGATTGCAATGGTGCAAAAACCATTTTCCGCATGCACGAAAAATGGTGCACGTGAAAATCTATCTCTACACCTATAAAACACCTCACAGGTCCCTCAACCTGTATGGATTTTTCTCACGTGATAAGTCATGAGCTCTCACGAGCAAAAAACATCCTTGCCTTGCGTCAAAAACACTTTCTTGTCGTGTAATTCTCCATGTTTGGTTGTCTGTTTTATGCATAAGACTGTGGTTTTACGCACCTATGCCTCAATTTTTTGCACTGCCCTCTGATTTTTCACGTGTCATATCCTTCTTTTCCCGCCGACTCTTTTGTAATTTGCTGGAAGAAGATGGATGCTAATCGGGCTGATTGTAAGAGAGAAGTTGCATTCACGGCTCGAAGGGCCTAGATGGTTTCCAATCCTAAGGTTTATGGTGCCCGAATGATTGTATCCTACAACCAAACTCTTTTCAACATGTTGACCCTAGCCCATAAAGAGTATGCAATGTCTGAAAACTTACTAATATGGGACTTTGGTATTTTGGAGGAGGTACTCGTGCCAGGATTTGAATTCGACACACCGATGCCATGAGTGACCCGTGAGGATGATCTTCATTGGTATAATATTAGTATCAATGGTCATCCTTCTAGAGAAAATAGACATATGGATTTTTACGTCATGAACCACAAGACCAGATCTATTTCGGGATGTGAACCAATCGCAGAGGATTCTCCTACCCATTACGCAAGTACCTTCCGATACAGTGTCACTGACGAAACCAAAGGCTGGCTGCAGGATTGGGACCTGCGGTCTGGAGGCAATTTCATAAGTTAATGGGCCTGGGCATATTGGGTACGACAGACGTGTGACCGGTTTGGGGTCGAACTGCGGCCCATCGCATTGTTCGAGGCTGTGTGAACATCGCAATTTCATTTCTACCATCAGCATGAACTCAGACCAGAGTTGTTTACCTGATATTCCCCCAATACCAATACCTACCATCTTCACCATGGGGGAAGTTGGTATCAACCTTTGTGATATTCATTGCACTGGGGGTATCCCTTTGGACGGGCAGAGGTACGATAAATTCCTTCCAATTAGGATCATTTAGGGAGACAGATCCGGAACCCCCATCCTAACATGGAATCTGTTGGAGCAAGCTAAAGAGAGGCTAGGGGGTCAATGAATTTTTGAAGGACATCACCTATAAAAAATGGTTTAGTTTTTTTTTTCAAATATATCCATAAGTCAAGATGTCTGAGCGAGGAAGACGGTGTCTGACCGTGCCACATGGAATCAAAAGCGGGTCGTACTGGAGTCTCCTAGAGGCGGGAGAATATCAATCATGGGGCTTCAGTGTAAATGAGAGTCGGGACCCGAATGTCCGGTACACCAGATTTTTTACAATCTTACAGAGTGGGTGGCTCCTACAAGTGAGGGACACAAGGATGGGAGTTCATCCAGCGACATTGGTGATGGATGGCATTATGGCCGCTAATCAAAGGTTCAGTCTGGGAGTCCCCGTGTTAGCCCGTTTTTACGCCATTCTGGGGTGCATTTCGAGAGGGGTCTCATTGAGGAGGATCTGTGGGCCCTTCTAGCTCCTTTATGGCTTGACCACGGCTCTTTTCGGTAGATATACCTTTCCAAACACCATTTTCCCTTCAGGTAATGGCTTGCGACCATCCTTGCTGAATATTTCTAGGGTTATTCCATTGACACTCAGCAAAGAGGGGATAAGTATCAGAATCGGCAACCATGACAATTTTACTTCTAGTCTGATCCCCACTCTGACTGTCCAAATGGTAGACAATGGGAAAGGCCCACTAGATCAAAGGGAATACTTCTAGAGAATCATAGGTGGGTGTTGTGGCATGGGTTGATGGGAAGATCTTTGTGAGCCCTACGTGCCTTCGAGATTTTCCATGCAGTTTGGATGCCTCTAGTAGATGCTGATGAAAGTGTATACAGATGTCCGGGAGGAGAGGCACCCCTGATATCTTTTCCAAATTTAGATTATGTTCACAACTCGTGGATTTTGTGACATCATCACTCTTCCCCCCACTGGAGTTAATGTTGGCCACTTGACAGAATATGTCGAACATTGGGTTGTAGCATACCCTAAGGGGATTTTTTGGAAGTGAGTCCATCAGCTCAAGGTAGCCTGTGTAGAGACTAGGTGGCGAGAGATCAGACAGGGAACTGTTGGGGAGGAAAGGCCAGAAGCAAGTCGGGAAAATAGGCCCACACATGTCGGGACTACAGCAGCGGGAACGTTGCACAGTGTGGTCGTTCCCTCATCGCCTAGGGGAAGAGGGGATCACGGAGCAGCCAGATATCTTCCTAGGAAGCAGATAAGGTACCTTCTCTAACCTTATAATGATGCAATCTTCCCGGCGTTGTGATCGGCCTGGTTGACCCTACGTCAGTCGCTGGGCACCGAAGCCCTTTGGTAAAAGATAGTACAAGACGGAATCAAGCTGCCAGAGGTCGGACTCATTTGAATTATCGACAAGGTGAACATCCATCGATGGCACACGTACGTGATAGCCATGGATGTGTATGCACGCCAATAGGGTCAGCGTGAGAAACCACCTCTCTTAGTGAAGGTAGGACATGAGCATTATCCAAAAAAGATGACGTCCAAGGATGACTACAACGATGAGGAGTCAGAGGGAAATGAATCAGTAGAGGATGAGGAAGTAGGAGGGGTGAAGGTGTGGGGGAAGCTGGAGATGAGCTTGAAGGTGGGGGTATCAAGGGATGGCCCACCAATAGAGAATTCTAGACTGTTGTGAGATTGTTGGCTCAGATGTAGACATAACTGAGCTACTTGAGGTATGTCTCATTCCATATCCATCCTCCCCTCCCCTTTTCTCCTCTTTGTAATTTCAATCGAATTTCTATATATTGCTCAGGTACGTATTGGAGCTGACCAAGAATCCTTATCCAAAGGGGGGGAAGAGGTTCCAATAGAACAAGGTGGGGAGCCTATGCCCATTATTGAGCTAACAAGTGCTGAGGGATCCTCCACCGTGACAACTCCTGTAGAGACGGGAACACCAAAGGCTGATGCACTGAGTTCTTGTAAGTTGTTGTTTTTTTTGTGTCACTTATATGCTTGTATTGGCCATTAGAGAACCCATCTAATCAGGGTGTTCTTTTTTTGGGTAGTAATCATCACATTCGAGGCTCAGAAGGCCGCCAAATCCAGACCATTCGTGAGTGATTCGATGGAAAATGTGTCGGCATATTCAGGGAACACTTCCCAAACTATGTCGGCCCAGGCACTGGTGAGAAAAGAGTTATGAATACTAGTGAAATTAATTTTGGGGTGTGGATTAAAGTTAGAGAAGGAGCTGTCGAGACTGAGATGAGAGAGGAAGGTCGCTAAGATATTGATGAGCCCAATCCCTTGGGAGGAATACCTACTGAAGACCCTATCACTGGTCTCTTGGATGCTTTCCCTGATTATCATCCTATAGATCCTAAGGACATTGTTGATTTTGATTAGGAGGAGTCTGATGAGAGCCGTATGGCATGTCGTAAAGGGTGTAAGTGTATCAAATTCTTTCATGGTCAGCCTCAGGCAGAATGGAAAAACATATTGGATCGCTCCACACATGGATGTGCTTTCTCTATGCTGGTGGGGTGGATTCTCAATGTCTTCATTCGACATTCTATGACTACATGGATGATAATCTAAGTGAGAACGGCCAATGCTCAGACATTTCCTGGTGTCATAAAGTGTTAGGGAGTACCCATGAATTCTTGAAGGCAGAACAAGAGGTCTGATGCATTGAAGAATAGGTGAAAGAAAAGGATGTATTCATTGCAAATTGTTCTGATCATGTTGAGCAATTTAGGACCCAGTTGGTAGACTCCCATGAGTAGCTAGTGGAAGCAGGTCACCAAATGACTGCACTTCAAACTGAACAAGCGCAAGCATAGGCTTGGGTCAGTGATCTATGCTCTGGGGATTCTAATGAATAGAGGGTTCTTAGGGGGCGAGAGCCAATCTTGGAGGCCACAAGAAAAAATGTAGTGGCGCTAGAGCGATCTATCCAAGATACTGATTCTTAAGCACCCGATTTTGGTCAAACTCATAAACTAATATCTCTTTACTTCCTCTTGTTCAGAATTTCATGTATGAATATATTTATTTACTTCATTTTTTGGTTTGATACATTTCAACCAAAATCGTGAAATAAATAGAAATCCATTCCTAAGCTCATGGGGGCCATCCTCGATGTGAGAAAAAGGGATGCTCTCACTATTACTTTGTTTGAATATAGGATTTCCAACCATGCTTTAGGCATCCGAATTTTGAACAACAAAATCTGATTTCTCGGAAGAAATGAGAGAGGCATGATTGGAGGACAATGACCTCAGATTAATCAATATGCCCTCCTTCCAATGTGCTCTACCGCACAGGAAGGGTAACACCAGGGGTGTTAGAATTAATCCGGACATATGGGAGTGTGATGTGTGAATCACGATGTACCAGATTCAGAACACTGTGGGGGTGTCATGGAAATAAAGGATAATTATTGACCATGTTTGAAAAAAATTATCCATATTGAATCAGCCTGAAACAAGGATAAAAATCAAGACCGACCGCTGACCATATTCGAAACATGGGGCCTAACTCAGAATTTCATCCATTAGCCTTCTAAAAGGTTGGCCCAGGATAGTAGGCGAGTCGTAGGCTGAGCATCCGTACTTCTAGGGGGTTCTTTTAGACACAAAAGAGAATGAGAGTCCAAATAAAGGGAGCGAAAAGTGTGGAGTGTGGAGTGATGGTTTGTTTGAATAGAACCCAACACTCTTGAAATTACGCCATCATGGTGGAAACACATTATGTGGGAATATCTATCCGATCAGGGATCAAACATTCCTCCGAATAGGAATTCTTTGGAAAGGACCTAGAAGAACCTGTAGCTTTGTGTCATATGGTAAAGATGGTCCACATAATTTAAAGGTCATACTACCTGGACCAAGAAGGGGGGGATGATGCAGGAGGCACATGGTGTGGCCTTTTCAAAACCCAATGTGAATGGGGACCTAGAGTCCAGATCACCCTATGTTCCTTGGGGATGTTTTAGGTCGAGGGACCGAAAATGAAAGTTAGGCTAGGCTCGAGGCAAAGTGTATGGTAATTTCTACGTATCCCATTAAGATGGAAATCATTCCACATGTAGTTCTAAATGAGACACAGTAGGATACCAGTGTCATAGATAATGAGGTTGTGTGGGTCTATCCCTTACACCGAAAGAAGCATTATTTGACAGATCTTTTTTGTCCATTTTAGAGTGAATGTGTTATTTTTTTAAGAGATAGACCTAGCATATAAAGTCAATGCATCTCCCCAGGAATCAATCCGTAGGCAAGCATTTACAATTGGTATGGTGTGGGACCGATATCAAACATGATGCCCCCTTGAGTGAGGATATCATGGTGCAGTGTCGTTTTATCGTCATGCAGCCTGGATGATAATGTCATATTTTAGGGTCATGTGATGGGACCGACCATGAATTTTAACATCATGCAGTATAGACGCAACATTTTAAAGTCATGTAGGACTAGGCATCATAGTTTAAAGTCATATGGCTTAGACATATACAAGAGAGATGAGGTTCTAGAGGGAATGAGCACGGCATGATAAAGCATACCCAATGTGAATCAGGATGAGGTCACATCATATCATGAGCGATTCTAAGGAGTAAACCTTGGGCCAAGGGGCCATGAAAGTTTAGAGTATAAGTGGTAGGAAAAACTAGTTCCCATTTGAGCTAGACCTGAAGACGAGATGTCTGGGTGTTCCTACGTATCCCATGAAGATGGGAATCAAGCTAAACGTAGTTCATGAAGGTTCCTTTTAACGTCGTGTGGTAAAACATATAATTTGATGTCATGTGGGGTAGGAATTATGGGGAACTAACTCCTAGAAAGGGGCATACATAATGCGACTATTGCAAATCCGACATGAATGAGGGCATAATACCACATGCGCCACACCACGCGGTCCTATAAGAGTCAGAGCTTAGAAGGTATAATAGAAGGAGTAAAGTAATGGAACATGAGATGAACCCAAAGACAAGATGTTTGGGTGTTCCTACATTACCCATGGGAATTTGAATCAAGCATACTTAATTGTAAAAGAGATCTTAGTTTATGGTCTTAGAGCTCAGACCATAGAGAAGAGGAATCCTTCCAAGTAAGTGCAGACCTCAGCCCGATCCCTAAGTCCACATGATTCAAAATTAGTGTGGTAAATAAGGGCGGAAGAGGTTTTTTCAATACATGGAACGCACACCAAATGGAAGTCGGTGCGGATCCCCAAATGATGCCTTTACCCTGGATTTTTTCCTCTTAATGTGCAAATGTGCACTGAAGGATAGTGCTAGGAGTGTCAAAATTCCATTTGGACATGATGGGGTGGAAACTAATGTGAATCATGTAACTAACATTCAAGGATTGAAGGGGATGACACAATGATGGAGGATAAATTTTGACCGTGTTCGAAACACATCATCTATATCGTGTGGCCTGAAATGGGAACAACAAATGAGAGTCGACTGCTGACCATATTTGCAATGCGGGACTTGTATCGATTTGATGTCTGAAACCCTTGAGGAAGTTGGCCCCTAATGGTATGAGATCCCTTAGGCCTAGAATCCATCCCATTTCGGGGGTCCCTTCAGATGTGAAAGATAATGGTAGCCCAAATGAAGGGGAACACGAACCCTGAAAAATGGGTGAAAACATGTCCAGGTAGAATCTGACACTCCAAGTTCTTGACCAAAGTACTCATGGGCCAATTTATGAATCATCGAAGAGGGTAGAGGGACCCGACTTAAGGGCATCCGACTCAAAGAGATGAAAGTAGAGAAAGGGAGTGATGGTCACTTAGGAGGGAGAGAGAGAGAGGTATGTGGTGTGGTCATTATAAACCTGATTTGAATGAGGATGTGAATCCATACCAAATTGTATTCCCCTCTTCTGGAAGAACATGGGCCAAGGGGCCAAAATGTTAGGAAGGTTTCTAATAGATAGGGTTCGACCCAAAGACTAGACGTTCAGACGGTCCTGCGTATCCCATGAGGGTGGGAATCAAACCACACGTAGTTCTGGGAAAGGGGAGATGCAAATAAGGTCCAGATACCCCATTAAGGGGTGTGGACGACATGGTGAGTAACCTGATGTGAATAAGGACGAGATTCTATACCGTACAACCCTAAGTGAGAACTTGGGCTAGGGGCCCAAAAAGACCAAGGGGCCTGAGGCTGGACCATGGACAGAATGTCATGGCCAACTTGCTGTTTAAAATCGTGAAGTGAGAAAAAGGTAAAGGTAAGGTATCTCATCCGAAGATGTGTAAGGAACGACGTGTAACCCGGCGTGAATGAGGACATAATCTTACACCACATCGTACAACCATAAGTGAGAATATAGGACATGGGACCAAAAAGACCAAGGGGACTAAGGCTGGGCTATGGACAGAATGTCATGGCCACCATTCAGTTTTAACGTCTTGTAGGGAGGATGAGGGTTATCTTAGTTTAGGGTCATAGAACTCGGACCGCATATACCTAGTTTAATATCATATGTTTGGGACAAAGAGGGTGATTCATCGTTCTTATGGAAGACCACAAAGCGGCAATGATGATAGAGGACAACTATTGAACAAGTTCGCAACACAGTATCCACCCTTGTGTGACCATAATTTATGCCAATAAATTGAGCGTCAACTATTGACCATATTCACAACACGAGACTTGTATCATTTTGTTTCTCAAAATACTCAAGGGTGTTAGACCGTAGTGGTAGGAGAGCCCTTGGGAAGAGCATCCATGCCATTCGAGGGCCCTTTTGGATATAGAGGGTGATGGAAACCCAAATGATGGGACTCGCGAAGCATGGAAGGGCTTGTGCTCATGGGACAGATGATGAGCAAAGGTAGGGATGTCTCAAGGGGATATATGTGGCGTGGTGAAATAGCCCGATGTGAATGAAGACATGAGTTCATACCGCACCATGAAATCCTAAATGAGAACTTAGGCCAGGGGATCGAAGGGTTCAAAGGACATGAGGCTCAGCGTTCCGGCCAACTGTAGCTATATGAGCTATCATGCGGGAATTTCCCTCATAACTTTTAAGCCCTCGTGAGCAATGCTCAGTGTGGGAAACAAGGAGTAGGATTAGTCTCTCTCCATCACATAAGGGTCTGAAAACTGGAATCACCCTCCTTCTTGAAGCAGACAGAGATTTGGAGAGACGGTGGGGCAGAATAAACCACTACACTCCATTCTTGGGACATATGGAGGTGGTGAAAACGACAAAAGATAGCTACTGACCAGATACGAAACACAAAATCTTTATCATGTAACCTGAAATGAGAACAACAAATGAGTGTCGACCGCTGACCATATTCACAACATGAGACTTGTATCGATTTTTTGTCTTAAATATTTGAGGAAGATTTCCCGAAATGATAATGGATCCCTTAGTCTAAGTACTCTTATCGCTCAGGGGGGGCCTTAGGATATCAAATATAATGGGAACCCAAATGATTGGGTGATGGAGCATAAATGTGCTCATGCAATCTCAAATCAAATTGGTCAAAAGAATAGATAGAGATCTTCAGGGGAGAGAGGTACATGGTATGATCATGATGAACTTGATGTGAATGAGGGAAAAGGCAGGTGAAACACCATGTGTTTTGTCCCAATGGAAGGTTACGAGGTTTTCGGGCTAGGCCTACGGATGAAATGTCTGGGCGGTCCTACGTATCACATGTGGATGGGAATCAAGCCTCACATAGTTATGAAAGGGCCATGCAGTTTAGCGATATGTGGTACTGGCGTGGGAGGATTAGAAGGAAGAAGGATGGCACATGGTGCAATCATCATAACCCTGACAAGGGTGGGGCCAAAGAAGCCTACATGATTCCATGTGAGATCCTCTAAAGAAACTATGCCCATGAGGGGATAGTCAAAGAGGGAGTTGGGGATGGACTCAAGAAAAGGAATCTGAGCGTTTCTACGTATCACATGCGAATGGGAATCAAGCCCTACATAGTTCTGAAGATTCAGTTTAACACCATGTAGAAAGATGCATAGTTTAAAGTCACGTAGGACTGAACATTTTAAGGTTATGAAGGACCATAATTCATTTTTGGGTCATGTAGGACCAACACTTTGAGGTAGTACAAGACTGTACAATTTAAGGTCATGCCATACCATATATTTTATGGTCATGTGGGACCGGAGAGCTCAAGAAATGTATTACTTGAGGAACATGGTATTTGTGGGAGGAGTAATACGCTCACCATTAATGATAACCAGTGAGTATGCGCCATTGGCGTAAATATTGTGAATGATGTAAGGTCCTTCCCATTTGGGGTCCAAATTGGGTGGTTTCCTACCATGTATCATTGGTGACCGCAAGGCCAATAAGAAGTAACCTTTCTAAAAGGAATAGAGGTGAACATTCTTATTGAAATCTCTGGCTATCTTGTTCTGATGCCTTTCCAGATTATGCAGGGCATGAAGTATATTCTCTTCTAGCACTTCCAACTCAGCCAGATGAATTTCAGCTACTTTATCTTGCACTTTCTGATCATATACAACTGTGTGAAATGAGGGAAATTGAATCTTGATTGACAGGATGGCCTCCGTCCCATACACCATGGAATATGGGGTCACCTGGGTGGAATTACGAGTCATCATATGATAATCCAAGAGGGCCTTAGGGAGCTTGTCCGACCAAATCTTCTTATTTTGACCAACTATTTTCTGCAGAATGTTATAGAGGGTCTTGTTGAACGCCTCGATCTGTCCATTTTCTTGTGCATGGTAGCGAGAGGTATTGTTAGAATGAATTTTGTACTTAGTTTACAATTTCTTTAGCTCATCCACTTGAAAGTACATTCCATTATCGTTGAGGACGGCTTGAGGGACCCCAAATTGGCAGATGATATTGGAGCTCACAAAGTCAACGATGGAACAGGACTTGACCTCTTTGAGTGGAACTACCTTTGCCCACTTGGAGAAGAAATTTGTGGTAGTCAGGATGGACCTTCACTGGCGAGTTGTCGCTGGTGGATATGTTCCCACGGCATCGAGTCCCCACACCGCAAATGGCCAAGAGTTCTTGGTGGAGTGGAGAGGTTCTAGTGTCCGATGAATGAAGTTAGCATGAATCCGACACGAATTGAATATTTTGGTGAACTCGATGTAGTCATGGATCATGGAGGGATAGAATTACCCCAATCTCTAGATCTGGTAAGATAGCTTTGGCCTGGTCTGATGAGCCCAACAGGAACTGGTGTGAACCTCTTGCATGACCTGAGAAATCTCAAATCCTTGAATGCAATGGAGGATAACCCCATAAAACTCGTGCTTGTGGAGTATTTTCTCATGGTCAGGGTTGTCCTAGAGGGTGAACTGAAACTCGTGTCATCGGATTCTCTTGCGCTCAGCCTGATCAGCCGGGAGGTAACCATTTTGGAGATACTCGACAACGGGGGCTCTCCAGTTAAGATTCACTTCAATCACTGCATTCGGGGGTCCCGACATGGAGGCTCCGGTGGTACGATGGCTCACTTTCTGGCCTTCAACATCCTTTGGGGTTACAAGAGAAATGACTCTACGAGCCACGTGGATAATCAGATCATTCTGCTCGGGTTCCGCAAGTGATGCATCCAGGCTGACTAGGGCATTAGCTCGACCGTTCTTAGATTAAGGAACATCATTGAATTCTGGTTTAGATGGGAACTGGTCCATTAGATGGAGAGTGTGTCCCAACAACGGTATTAGCTCTGGATTTCTAACGACGTAGTCACCATTGATCTATTTGATGACTAGTTCTGATTACCCTTTCACATGCAGATGGGGAACATCATTTTCAAGATCCAGCTCGAGGCCAGTGATGAGATCCTGATACTCTACTTCATTTTTGGTGCAACATTCTAACAATAGGAATGCGTATGGTAGGATGGCTTGTGCTGAGTTGATGAAGACGATACCCAGGCCAACTCTATTGTACCTGGGGTCATTGAGCCTTCTATCGGCGGGGCTCCGGGAATCACCATTGAAGTGCATCTGCCAGCACGACATGGCTTGGTCTACCAAAAGGATTGCCTCATTGGGGAAATCAAGATCCATGGACTGGTCAGTAGGATCCAGATGGGCAGTAAGGAAATCAGCCAATGCATTCCCCTTAATAGCTTTCTGAGGGACAAACAAGATATCGTACTACTGGATAATCACTGCCATCCGAGCTAGACGACCCGTCAACATGGGGTGGCTCAGGATGTACTTTAGTGGGTCCTCTCGGGACACCATTTATGCCTCATGGTGTTTCAAGTTATGTCGCAATTTCATACTACGAATACCAACGCAAGGTAGCTCTTTTCGATAGGGGGTATCTTGTCTCCGTATCGAGGAGCATGCAGATGAGGTAGTAAAAGCTGTTATCCATCCCTCATTGTTTTTCTGGGTGAGAAGGGTGCCTAGAGATCATTCCAGGGTGGTCACATAAAGGACCAGTGGATTTTCAGAGACCGGTTGCATTAATACCGGATGCTGGAGAAGATACTGCTTGATTTCCCCGAATGCAGTATTCCATTATTCATCCCACTCATATTGTGTGCCATTCTTCAAGAGCCGAGAAAAGGGCTTACACTTACCGGCCAGATTCGAAATGAATTATTATATGTAGGCTAGGTGGCCTTGGAACTTAGAATCTCCTGAACGTTGCTTGAAGGCGATATCTAGTTAAGGGCCTTGATCTTCTCTGGGTCAATCTCAATTCCCATTTATTTGACAACGAAGCCAAGAAACATGCATAGGTGACCCAAAATTCCCACTTCAATGGGTTCTTCTTCAGGTGATAGGAATGGAGGAAGCTGATCACTTTTCAAGGTCTTTAAGATGGTCCTGAAGCTATCGAGATTTGACCACCGGATCTTCCACATAGCATTCCTCTAACGTTCTGAGGATCAAATTAAATATGTGACGCGTAACACACTGATAGGTGTAACCCACATTCTTTAAAACAAAGGGCATGAATCTATAATAGAAAGTACCTTGTGGTTTCCTAAAGGCTGTGAACTCTTCATCCTTGAGGAACATTTGGATCTGGTTGTACCTAGAGTACCCATCCACGAAGGAGAGGGCTTGGAATCCATCTGTAACATCAAAAAATTCTGTCACATGAAGGGGAAAATCATCCTTCAGACATTGATGGTTGGGATCCCAGAAGTGAATACAGACCCTGATCTATCCATTCTTCTTCGTGACTAGCACAATATTGGCCAACAATTTGAGGTACTAGATCTCCTTAACAAAATTGGATTTGATGATCTTGTCGACTTCTGCCTCGACCATGTCACAATGGTAAGACTGCATCTTTTTGGGAGGTTGCTTGAACCCTGGATGATTTGTCGGGAGACCGAGGTAGTGGATGGATACCTGAGGATCTAGTCCTGTAATCTCATCATAACTCCTGTAGAATACATCATTGTGCTTTTTAGAGAAGTCTATGTACTGTTGTTTCTCCTCAAGAGGCATAGTGGCATTGATCAATGTGGGTCTTGGGTCTGCCTCACTACTGAGGTTCACCTCTACCAACTCGTCGACTGTGGTAGAGACGCCCACCTCAAAGGCGATAAGAGCATCCTCTAAACCCTTTTCTTCACTTGTAGAGGGGGAATCCTTTTCGGGATGAGTTTCTTTTGGGTCAGAAGATCTGGACAGGAGGCTGGTACCATCCTGAGCAGTAGTGGTCACTGCATTACAGGACTCATGTGCTGCCACAACCGTAGCGATGAAAATTATTGATCCTATCCCTTCCGGCCTTCGGCCCAAGGGGCCACGCTGGATGATGTCGAAGTAATAGTGGCACGACGGCTTGAGCCGGTTGATTCCAGCCTGGTGGAACAAGCACATATGAAGTATATCTATTGCAATTGGGTGTACATCCTGATACCTTATGGGGGTAAGAGGCTCTGGGATCACCTAAGCCTGATTTGTATAGAATTACGAGATGATCATTCGGTGTTGCTTTGGGATGGGAATGTGTTCCCCCCTTGTCCTATAAACAACTAAGGATTGTACCATTTCCAGGGTCGTAACCTCCAATAGGTGGATTGGAAAGACGTAGGTGTCATCTAGATCTATCCACGGGTTGATCGCAGTTGTGGCATGCTCGACCTCATTAATCTGAATCTTCTTGTCCTTACTCTTATAGTAGTCAACATCCAGGTAGTGGGATTTACAAGAGGAAAAGGGAGATGCATCACCTGGAATCACACCCACTCAAACATTAAGGTATTATTTGAGAAACTTGTGATATGATGAGGGAACCACTGCATGCAGTTGGATCCATGGCCTTCCTATTAATGCATTGTAGGTGGTTTCCATGGAGACTACCATAAATTCGATGCTGGAAACTAGGCCACCAAACTAGGTCTTCAAGAGGATCTTACCAACCGGTGTCTGTTCAGTCCTATCCTAAATTAGGATTCTTAGGTAATAGGGACCCATATCATCTTCAGACAATCCCAACTTTCATAGTGTCCGAGTCGAGATTAGGTTAATTCCAGAGCCCGTGTTGACAATACAGAGACGAACCTCCATACCATTGAATTGGATGATAATGTATAGTGGGTGAATGTTCCCCTATATGGGAGAGGTTTCATATTATCTAGAGAACAAGATAATGTCCTGGTATTCATAATTCTCGATCGCTTCAGCGTGAAAAGATTATGCGGCTGCTACTTCCATATCAAACTGGAGGGGGCTCCTTAAAGCCTCAGTGAGGGACTCACGCATGTTTGACGATAGGGGAAGAGCCTCAAGAATAGATAGCTTTGATGGAATGCTGGAAAGATGTTTTAGAACATCATACTTCCACGCCAGGCGTAAACTTCTACTTGCAGGAGGTCGCTCTATGAAATGAGGCATGGTGGGCCCTGATGACTGGGCAGGCAGCTGACTGGTACTGGGAACATCCCACTGCCCACTGGTCGATTCCTATATAGTGGCTACTGTATGAGGTCCAGATGACTGATATCGGCCTGTAGTAGGGCATGGCTAGTCACGTCATGGTCGGAGTGGCTCTGGCTGATCCTACAACATTAACGGTAGTGAAGGCGGACATAATTCCACTAAATGAGAAAGTTGTGTATACTGAGATCTGTTCTGAGCATGTTGCCTGGTTTCGGTAGCATGCATAGCCTAGATAGATGTTCTGACCAAGGAACTCTGATGGCCCATGTATCCATGGCTCTATAGACTCTGGAAATGTATGGGGACGTTGGGAGGATCCCCTTGGTGCTCCTCATCTTCAAGAATTATGTAGGGGTTTACCATCTCTATAGTGTTAACTAAGGTGTACCCCTGACCATCACTCGAATATTCATCCACTAATAAACATATTTTGGGATGTATTTCCATCTCCAGGGGCATGAATTCATCGAGAGTACAAGATAATGATGGATTCGGTGAGGAACATTGATTTCCCTTGCGTCGCCGATGTTTTCTATTCTGGGAAGAGGTCGGCTGAGAGGACGATGTCGAAGTGGTGGCTATAACTTTAGAAGACTCTGGCCGATTCAGGCATGCTCAGATGACACCATGGTCACGAGCGACTATTTTTAGAGCCTTCAAATCATCATACTTCTGGGATCCGTCACGGGAAACCTGATGCCACTCGCCCTCACTGTCACTGTTGTTGTCTGACCTCACAAAGATGCATGCCACCTGTGATAGAGCTGGGCCTAAATAGACTCTGTTGTTATCTTTCTGGTCTTGAATCCAGTATTTGAACACATAGCACTTCTTGAGAGTGTTCCCCAGGATCTGGTGGTAGGGTCATTAATTAGGGTGATTAGTAAGGTCTTCCTCTTCCAGTCTTCTACACTCAGGAAAACATAGAATCCCCTACTCCAAGGAACTATGGAAGTAACCGAGGAGCTGTGACTTGTTGAATGAGTAGGTCCAGTTTCTCATGTCAAAAAAGGGGACCCTTGGAGCTTGACCCTGACGATGGGATGAAGGACCCTATCGAGGAGGTGGAGCTTGGTTATCACACCTGGGCAGTGGTGGCGCATTTCACAGTGGCACCTGCCGATTCTGAGGTTGGCACTACTGGGCCAGTGGATGCGCCTGAGCTAAGAGGCCTCTGAGAGGCTATAGAGGCGGCTCTACTAGCAACAACTCTAGTCATCTGGGGGACTCAATCTGGGCCATTGCGGCAGGGTCGGCCCTGGAGGCCCTTCTCACGGGGATCGTAGGAGGCAACAGACGTGCCTGATTGGCCTATTGTAAGGCTTCCACTAAGAGTCGGGCCTTATCAGAGAAGTCTCAGAAACTCCTTGGATAGTTTTGGGTGATCAGAGAGGGGACCAGCTCCATCTTAACATTCCCTATGCAAATCATCACCAATTGTTCCTAAGTCAATGGCATGTAAAGGGAATACGTGAGTCCTTTCCACCAGGCAACAAAGACTGTGGTGCGTTCCTCAGGCATCTGTTTGCAATTGAAGAGGTTCACAAAACTCGTCTCTCGCATGGTGGAACTGAAATGGTAGAGTAATTTCCTACGAAGGTCCTCCTAGTTGGTTACTGATCTGATTGGGAGCTGGTTGTACCAGAAAAATGCATTCCCTTCTAATGTCGGCACAAAACATCAGAGCATGGCGGCCTCATGCTGCGCTGGGGTTCCCAACATGGGGATTAACCATGAGGTAAAGTGAGCTAGGTGTTTTGGTGGGTCCCCTGCCTCATTGAATGGGAAAATGTGGGATTCCCAAAACCTAGGGTATTGGCATATCATCCACCCATGCTGGATAAGGGTTTCCATCATGCTGGAGCACCACATGCCATGTCTCTAATGCCTCGAGACGGGCAATGAGCACCACTATTGAATAAACTAGGTGTGGTTCCTATCTTGATGGGGATCTCTAACCACCAGTGTATTGGTGGGTTATTGAACATGATAAGGCATCCCAGTGGCTCGTGGAGCGGCTGGTGGAACAACCTGTGGGGCAGCTGGGGGAATCTGAGCTGGGTCCCGAGGATTGTCACGCCATTCAAGAGGATTGGGTGAGACATACTGGGCCCTCTTACTGTGGGTTCTGACCTCAACCTTGTCTTTGTGGGTGGGGTAACCGGGGTCAACTAGAGGTAATTATCTAAATAGAAGTTGTGTCTGGCCCTGCTGCCCCGGCCTAGGATCACTGCAGTCTGGATGGCTCTCTATAGCGCATTCAGTGAGGAGGTCGTCAACCACCTTCTTCTGTTCAGCAAGTTGCTGACGCAACTTTTCTTTTTCAAGGTCTTCCTCCTTCTTCTACACTGAGCCAGATGGGTTGGGGGAATTGATAGATCCAAGATGATCTTTACCCTTACCGTGATTCCGGATAAGGACTAATGTCTCGGTGGGCGTGGGGATACCCAGAAGGCTTCTCCGTTGGTGAGTAACCCTCCCCAACATGTCTAATAGTTGTGGAACACCTTCAGGGGGAGGTCACCATCAAGGATCTCTATCTCATTATCCTCTTCTGATATGCTGACCATGTTGACTGTGGCTCTACCCAAGGGAATGTCTTTGATATCACCTAGCAGGTCAGGATACTGCCGGATAGAACTAAAGTGGAAGGCAACATATTACCCCCAGCCGTGGATCTACACATGGGGGTAATCCTCTTCGATATTCTTGCGGAGTACCTTGAAACTCTTGACGCATCTTTATTGGAGGGCCTTAAGACGGCCCGGTGACTCAGGGCACTGAGCCCTAAAGAGTGCAGATAGATCAACCAAAAGGCATTGCTCACTAATGTCTTCAAAATAAACATTTCTCTTTAGATAATCCACTCTCTGGTGATGAAGGCGGAAGTGCGTCGCCCATAGGGTTTGACGGAAACACTCAACTTCCTCTGGGGTAAGGGATTCTTGTGCGCAAAAATTTGGTGCTGCCACGAGCCAAAGAATCTCATGGAAGTGGTCCACTTAGAAGATATTCCATAATATCTTTGGCTCAGATTTTGGGTCTGGCCCTTAATTACCAAACTCGTCAACTGGAGGCGGCTGAGGAACCGGTAGTGGTACCTAAGAAAACCACTGGGATGGTAGGATGGCTGGTGCAGAATATAGTGAGCAAGCTGACAAACCGCCACATCTCAAGCTATCCTCCTAAGAGTGTAGCAACATAGCCACCACATCGTGGTAGGATGGGCTGATGGCCACAGTTCCTGGTGTAGGGACTTGGGCTACTGGCGATGGACCGCACTGCTTCTCGTCCACCCTTGGTCCCTAGAATAGCTCTATGTGATCTCCAATCAATGTAGTGAGTGCTTCTGGTGATGACGGTGGTGATTGCATGACCATAACCTATGGAGTTTCTAGGTTTTATTCCTCCTGGATATACCTGTGAAGGGAGTTGGGAATATGGTGGACGTTACATTTCAGGAGTACGAGGCTGATGCACCTTGTTCCTACCTCGGCCCTTAACATGGAGGACCTTGGCGAGGGTTCTATCATTGAGTCATATTATAGTTCAGAATCAGATAATCAAACTGGTTGGATCTCAGTATGAAGCTTATCAGTGTTCCTTTTATGCTAGTGATGACTTTCCCTCTTGCCCCATGATTTTTCTTCAGGGCAGGGCATATTTACGACTCGAGGAGGTCCTTCGTCCATACTGGTGCTGGGTCGAAGAGGACGTCTTCCATAGTAAGCCGAGGTGTGAGGAGAAACGAGATTGATATCAAAGGGGGTATGGGTAGGACCTCTGTGGGAGGTGCTTGAGTGGTTATGACACCCGCTCGAGCCCGTATAAGAATGGGTGGGACCCCCATGCTTGTTTCCCCAAGAAACATCAGTGTGAGGAAGGTCCTCCTACTGGTTGAGAAAAACACAAGTAGGGCCTCTGTGCTGGGTGCTAGTGAAGCAAGGTTGGCCTTCACCCATCTGGTTGTTGAGGCAAGGAGGACCTTTTTTGGATACTATAAGAACATGGGGAGGGTCCCCACTCTAGATATTTACCGTATGTGCAACGTCCCCACACCAACAGTATGTGGTAGATGGGATGACATCATACCCAATGTGATGAGCAAGGGAGAGGATTTCGTGCTTGATGTCACCATCATGGGGAGGTCCCCCATTCAGACTAAGGGTAGCATGAAGCAGACCTCCATGTCGATCCTGGAAGCAGGGAAGACCCGTGTTCTCTATGGTGGTGGTACGGGGGGGGACTCCATACTAGAGGCAGCCATTACCTGTACTGAAGGCCGAGAGAGTCAACCCATCCTGCTAGTGGGGCATTTGGGGCCTCGATCCTGGCTGGGTATACATGTTCCCCTACTCAACATATATAAGGGATTGATGATATAATTTGGTGGTGGCATGAGCCATAGTAGTTGCTGGTGTTGACGCCCCTTGGCGTGCGTCCTCCTAAGCCTGTGCCTAATGCTGGCATCAGGTCAACCAGACTGGGGCCAATGGTGCAGGCGTATGGCTTACCAGCTCCTCAACTTATGGGACCGGATGGCGGTGCTGGCGCATCCTAGTGGGAACCCTCCTTGGGGGCCCCTAAAATGGGATCCTGACTGGGTCGGCCCACACATCTCCTACCTCATCGGCGTAGGGGAGATAGTTGTTGAGGTGTTCTGGGGAGAGGCTCCTGAAACAATTATATGTTGGTGTGAAGAGTAGTGGCTCCCTGTGCGGCCCTTGGGGGCAGTGTTGGTGGCGAGACGCAAACGTCTCTAGGTCCTGGCAGGCCATATAACGAGTTGCGATAATCCCCTCCTCCTCATACTGGCGTACGAAGTCATTGGTCACTCTCCACTGAATTAATTCAACTGGGGAAATGGGGTGTGGATTCCCAGAATTTGTAGGCGTGGAGATTGTTGCCGAAGTGGTGGAGCTTCACGAGACTACCAGGTTGGCATTTCCCCTACCCCTGCGTCGGTGGGCGGGCGATGATCAAATTATTATAACAGCTTGGTTCCTGAAAAGTAGGTAGATTAACCCATTAGTGCTAAAAGGAAAGGAATCGAAAACCAGATCCCCAATGCCATTCTGTCTTCCATGGCTGATAAGATGGATCCACGCTGACAATGTCGTAGACCGATATGTCGAACGTTTTGACTGCCCCAAGATCTGGTGAGTGTCACGCCAGGCCTACTATTTTCCTGGCAGGACCCAGTGCTGGATACCTAGATTCGGTGACACGATAGTCCACTAATGGATCAAACACTACTTATCTCCATATTGAGGAGAATATCTTCATGTCAGGTTCACCATTTCTATTTCCGACGCTTTCTACAGGGCGCACGCATCTATCTTGTTCGAGGATGGCGACGTTGTTTTTTCCCCTCATTCCTGCTTTCCAAATGCAGGTGGAATCTATTCCTTATTCAAGGACGTTTGCTCCTTGATCGAAATGGGATGATGGGATGTCAGTTCTTCCTTCCACGGATTCCTCCTTGAAACTCGTCACTTAGTCCGAGTCTCCCTTATATATTTATGATGTTGTTCGTGAAACTCATACCATTGTCATATCTTCATGGACAACTGTTAATTACACTGCTTCTGTCAGGACATTCCAACGGGTCCGATCAGGGTAACAAACTTTGGTCGGGGGAGTAGTCACATTGGACATCCTTGGCATGTCTGGACACTGGAACACTGGTGTGTCTGGGTTTCTTCTCTTTATTATAGGGCTTCTCGAGGGCACGGAAGCCCAAGGAATCCCACATCGAATGCAGGGAATTTTATTCCATAGGCATGTATATGAGGTTTTCCTCAGCTTTATATTTTTAACACAGGGTATTTCGCAAATTTAACATCTAGCGAAAACAAATCGGACTGATCAAAACACTGATTAGAGTTGATTAGGTGGGTGAAACCCCTAGGGGAATGTTGATGTTGGGGCTAACGCATGGTTAGCTACCTGATTGTTTTTAAAGTGAATGGGGAATGGGGTGGCATGATCCCACTGGAGTGTGGCGGCCCGGGTAAGAACGAAAATGGATGATGGATGGTTAAGTGAAGTCGGTGGAGAATGAGATGGAGTCGACTCGAGGACGATAGTGATATTGGGCTTCAGTCTCGAAGAGACCTCTAACATATCCCTGTGGAAGGGAATCAACGTCCTTGTAGTTCATCTAACGACGGCTTACCACCGATTGGGGATTTCAATGGCTTACCGCTGGATGGGGTCACAACAGCTTATCGCTGGATGGGGTCACAACGACTTACCGCTAGATGGGGTCACAACAGCTTACCGATGGATGGGGTCACAGCGGCTTACTGCTGGATGGGGTCACACCAGCTTACTACTGGATGGGGTCGCAATGGATTACTGCTGGATGGGGTAACAACAGCTTATGGATGGATGGGGTCACAATGGCTTATTGCTGGATGGGGTCACAATGGCTTACCACTGGATATGGTCACAACAGATTACCATTGGATAGTGGATCACAACAGTTTCCCTCTAGATGGGGTCACAAGGCTTACTGTCGGATGGTGGATGCAATTTAATGTTGTGCAGGACGAAAAGGGGGCATATAGTTTAATGTCATGAGGGATAAAGGTTGTCGGATGCGAAGGGGGGTCGGAACCAATGTTTGTTGGGCTTGAACCTCAGAGAGGCTTCCTATGTACCTTTCCTTAGCAAGGATCAAATTCCACGTAGATCAGAATGGTTTTTACTGAGCTGACTTGATGATGGTCGGGACCAATGGGTGGCGGGCTTGAACCTCAGGCAGGCTTCCTATGTACCTTTCCTTGGCAAGGAGCAGAGACCTCATAGTTCAGGTTGGTGTGTGGGGATTACACTATAGGATACCTAGAAAGGATGTCATGATCGATGATTGATATAAGCCCACGTGAGTCATGATTGGTGTGAGAAATAGGAGGCAGAAAAGACCTGATGACCACATCATGGATGGTGTGCTCGTGGGAAGTAAAGTGGGGCTGATGCGTAGGTAGTGGCCCAAAAAGGAAATAGGGGCTTACGTGTTGTCCGAAACCCAAAAAGGAAATAGGGTCTTACGTGTGGTTAGCAGCCCAGGGGGTGGAGATTGGTACTTACTATCAAATGGAGGCCCGGGGGTGACAAAACCTAGTGGAAGAGGGATTTGGAACCCAGGAAGAGAGGAGGAGTAGGGGTGTTGCCTCCTACAAGAAAGGCAAGGGGCATACACCAAGGTGGTTGACCTTTCCGCGTGGAAAAACGCTGGTCTAATAAAGAGGATATCATTCCATGTTAGGAATGATCTCACTCCCGTAGAGACCAGTGGGCATATAGAATGTCCGAGAAAGGGAACCTTGCATGCTCGATATGGGGAAAGGTCACAGTTTAATGTCATGTGCTGAGGACGATGGCGCTTGGCTGTTTAACATCATGTAGCTCGGATGAGGTGAGTTCTCTCCCCACCCGAATGACTTACATAACTAATACCCACCCACCCTTGAGGGAAGGAAGACACCTGCAATGCCTTGGAAAGGGGGTGCTATGGAGCGAACCATTGGGGGGTCCACGTTAGCATGGATATGAAAAGAAGAAATAGTTGTTAATGTTTCTATGTGAATAAGAATTAATAGAAGTGACGCAACAGGCAGTATCATACAAGGGACTTTGAAATCTCATCGTGAAAATCAATAAGGTTGCATGGGAATAGGGGGTGTGGTTTACTTATTTTGGGCGTAAGAGGTGCCTGAAGATGAATTTCGAAAGAGGGACATCAAACACGTGAAAAATAAAAAATGCTCAAGGAGGGAGGCTCGCGCGCAAATGGAGGATGTGCGTGGAGTTGGCCGGGTGAGTGGTCTCAGAGGTTTTCATGCAATTGGAGAGTGTTGCGCACAATTGATGTGCAATTGAAACAGTTTCTTGAAAAATATTGGGTGTGCGTGCATTCGGAGAGAGTTGCGCGTGAAGGGGAGTCGAGGTTATGGGTACAAACTAAATGGATTGCGTGCAAGGTTGGGCATGCAATTCAAAATGATTTCATGCAAGAACCCATCGACGTTTTCACGTGAAGGAAACAAATTGCACGCAAGCGAAATTAATTGTGCACAATTGTTTGCGAGCAAGGAAAGGGGTTGCACGCAAGGGAAATGAATAAAGCGCAATGGATTGCACGTGAGGGAAGGGGATTGTGTGCAAGGAATGGGAATTAAAGGGATTTGGTTGAGGGTTCCACTCGAGTGGTCCTACTCGAAGGCAGACCCTTGGAAGACCTATCGTGAAAATTCTCTTACCTGAAAGCCATTTTATTGCGTGCTGAAGAGGTTCATTACATGCATGAGAGTCGGTTTAGATTCTTCAGCTGTCGTAATTTTAAGGGGATCCCTTCTATTTATTGGTGTTTGGGGTCCTTGCATCTATGTGGAAGTTGATCGGCACGAAAGATTGCGTGCCCGGGTCGGCGGTGCAAATGAATGTGCACCCGTGTATTCGGCATGAATGATTGCACACCCAGGTCAACGGTATGAAATAATACGTGCTCGAGTGTCCAGAACGAAAGATTGAGCACCCAGGTCAGCGGCACGAAATAATTCATGCCGATTAGTCAGAACGAAGGATTGTGCGCCTGGGTCGGCGGCGTGAAAGAATGTGCACCGGGTGGCTAGCGCGAAAGATTGTGTGCCCGGGTCAGCATCGCGAAAGAATGCACGCCTGGATGGCCATAACGAATGATTTCACCCCCGGGTCGGCGGTGTGAATGATTTTGTATCGGTGAAGAAATATCCTTTAGATCCCACGGTTTTCTGCACGAGAGAGAATTTTTTAGCGCACGTCTTGGATTTTTCTTACAGCCCTTCAAACACTTTTGGAATAAATCGTCGAGTCGAAATATGCCTTTTCTTTGTTCAAAAAGACCCCTTTTTCTAGAACTGGAGAATTTTTCGGCATCTATAATCATATTTACAAAAAATTTATGAATCGTTAAGAGTCTCAAGCAGTGTTCTGTTTGCCTAAGGATCTTATTACCATGGGATGGTTAAGATACATTATTCTTATCATAAAAGGTAAATAATTTAATCTCTGTTTGTCCCAAATATAACCTCATCCTTTATTATGAATGTTCTATAAGATGATGAACAAAATGGAATCCTTCCCATGGATTGGTATATTCATAAATCTCATAGATACCCATAGAGGAATGAGTAAGTTGGATACTACTTGGTGATTATAATCAAAATCACTGTAAAGAGATTGGATAATTCGTGTCATCAGAAAGAAAATATAATCATTCATTATTTATTTAATTTAGTACTAAAAATATAAATATATTATGGTGTTAATTGTGTTTCTAATTATTTATTCTATATTTGGACAAGTGTTATCCCCTTAAAACCAAAGATTGGAATTGGAGAGATCTATTACTCACAATCCTATATCCATATGAAACATCTTCATTTTGAAATAAAAACCTATAGATCTAGAAATCATATCACATTAGGGTTACAATGAGATAATGTGATGAGATAATAAATATAGATCTATAAAAATAGATGGAATCAGGATGAAATCTGAACATATGTTATAGAGATTCACCCAAATCAATCTAGAATCACTAGGGAATCAAAGATAGATCCATCTATAGTGTCAAGGAGAGGCCAATTTCTATTAATGAGGAATAAGGGAAATATTAGAGACAAAAAATACTAATGTTTCTGTGGTTGTTTTCATTTTTTATAATTTTGTATGGGTTTTATGGTTAGTCTTTGTTGTTAGAAATACTGTACGGTAGCTTCTTTCCCCTAAAAACCATAATGCATAGTTAACTATAAATAATTGCATGGTTAGAAAAACTATATGAAAGTCATGTGAAATCCTCCATAACTAAATCATTTTATCCAAATGATTTTCCTATTGACATGATTTGTATGAATAAATAGGAAACAAATCATGAAAATAACCACTAGAACCAATAGAGACAAATCACATGGTTGATTCACATTTAAAACATGGTTACATAAACCATGCAGCTTTCCTTTGTCCTAAAAACTCTAAATTGTTTACCGTGTACTTTTAAAATTATCTAGAACTTGAAAATAGATAAACTAAACACATAAAGAGACATACATGTGACTTGGAGGTTGTCATAATTATCCCCACCATGAAACGTTCTTCCCCTACAATGCACTCAGGAATCTAGACTTCTAAAAAAAGAAGCTCACTACTAATCCCATCAACAATTCCCACACCGATGACTCATGGATATCCCATCTATACTACCATAATACATTAACTAAATTAATAATTTTACCATGAATTAATTTATCCTAAAGATCCATAATCTAAACTAATTTTTAAACCACATATTTAGTGGTTTTAAAATCAACATACATCCATTCAATCATATGGGAAGGTTTTGGTTGATACCTCCTTAATTAGAAAATACCAAAAAAATCATGAATCGAAGAAAATAAATATTTTATGAATAACCATTGATACACCTTTCCATTTTTGATGATCTGGAAAGTGGAAATAAACATCGATCAAAACATACCCTATTTTCCCCAACGAAAATGTCCCAAATGATATGAAACCCTAAAAAAACCTGATCCCCAACCTCAAAATCTAATGGGCGGTGAATATGGTCTACATTGTATTTCTATAATATAATCTATTGATTTCAAATTTTGGATCAAATAAAAATTTTCTTGTTATTTCATAAACAAGGCTTGGTCTAACAAAAGATCATTCTTCCAAGTCCATAAAACACAAAGGATATGTACATGGAAACCCATACAATACTTCAAAGGGATCCATTTAAATATTGGATTGTTAACTATTGTTAGAGGATAACATTACCAAAGAAAAATCTTTTCCCTTGAACCATTGAAATCAATCTCACCTGATTGAAACATATAATTAAGAATATGAATTGATCTCTTGGGAATTTTATCCAACTAAGGGTGATATGTCATGCTTAACATCAATTGGGTAACCATTTCCTCTTGAAAAAATTTCCAAAACCAAGATTTAAACATTGTATCCCTGTCTAAAAAATAAAAAAATAATTTCATGGATCTTAGTAACCACTCAGACATATATGTTCTCAAGATTTTTACCTTCTATTATACCATAAATAGGAAGTAAATGAGCCTATTTGGTGAGTTAATAAATGATCACCCAAATTACATCCCTAACATTATGAGTCAATGAAAAAACAAATAAGTATATGGATATATTTTCCCACTTCCACATCGAAATGGGTAAAGGTTTTAAAAAACCATTGGGTCTATGGTTCTCCACCTTAATCTTTTGTAATGTAAGGCATCTGACATGAAGACTACAATGGAATGCTTCATCCTCGGTAACAAATAACAATATATAAAATAATGATACATCATTGTATACCTAGGTAGAACAAACCAATTATACTGATGTCCACTATACATCAACTGTTTACTTTTAGATATCTGAATGACCAATCTGTCTTGAAAGCATAAAACACCATCAAAAGACCCGGAAAAGACACCTGAGGTCTCCCCTAAATTTAAGATTTCACAAGAATGACAACTATAAATTTATTTTTATTACCCAAGTTGAATATAATCCTAAAGTGGTGAATCATATTTTACATAAGATAACAACACCATCCCATCATCCTTTTTCACATCCAAGATGATCTTACTGAAACAAACTCATTAAAGACTACTCTTCCACTGATTCCTTCAAAGATTAAGCTGGTCACTTCTTACTCAACACAGTTTAAACCACATTCCCATTCCCATGTGTATAATAAATATAAAAACAAAAAATCTAAAGATATTCAACCCCTAATATTTTTTTCAAGTTTAGGCATCTCTTGGTGAAAATTAACTTCATGATTTTATTATTAGAATACATAGTAAACCACTCACAGAAGAGGTAGTGGAACCATATATTGAGATATTGCATCAATATAACTAACACAATATCATTGGTTGGATAATTATTCTCATGAGGGTAAATTTAGAAAGAACCAT
The DNA here is from genome assembly GCA_963277665.1 of Viscum album. Taxonomy (NCBI): domain Eukaryota; kingdom Viridiplantae; phylum Streptophyta; class Magnoliopsida; order Santalales; family Viscaceae; genus Viscum; species Viscum album. The sequence goes on along the minus strand of OY728157.1, from coordinate 1,187,071,859 downwards.
AATCCACAACCTTCTTTCTCTACATTATAAATCATAACAATCCCATACCTAAGGCATCATATAAAGCATCATAGCCTAAACCTAGTTTAAGAAGAATCAGAACTAGAGACAAATTAAATCTCACATTTAATTCCAAAATTCATATTGGACACATGTTCATTACATTTGAACTTGATAACCTTATATGTTAACTCTTTCATAAGAGATGAAAGCTTTTAGAAAACTTAAAGAAATGTCTATAATAACCGGCAAAGACCAAGAAGTTTTGGATCTCAAACACATTTTTGGTTTACTCTCATGATATCCATTCTTATATATTTTCAAGATTTACTAATATTTCATTCTCATATATAACATGTCCCAAAATATTTAAATCTTGGATAAAAAACTCCCATTATGAAAAATATCTATATAAATGATGTTCCATTATTATTCTAAGGACAATATCAATATAATCCATGTGTTATTCCTAAAACATGGAAGAAAAAAAATTCATCCAAAGAAACAAACACAAATGATTACAAAATATAATTAAAGATATAATTCTTTATATCCATAAACACTTAAGGAGTGTTAGTTAGACCAGATGGATTAACCAAATTCTCGTAGTGTCCATACATACTCCTGAAGGTTGTCATAGGAATACCATCCTATAAAACACTTAACTAATGAAACCCTAAACAAAGATTAATGTTATAAGACCACTATGATCTTCTGACTTGATAAAATATTTCATCAATCCTATGGAAATGATACTTTTTATTAATTATTTCCAAGTTTAGCTTCCTATAATCAAAACAGTGTCATAGGATTACATCTTTTTTCTTTGGAAATAGAACCTGCAAATCACAATGTGATACGATGGGTTGAATTAATCCTTTTTATTTATAGTCCATGAGTTTATATTTAATTTATTACAATATAGAGGGTACCATATTATATTTTGATAAGTATACATGAAATATCTCTAGAATAATTTCAATAGTAAACTTGACCACTCTTGGGGTGGTATCCTAAAGAAGCCAGTAGCAAAGAACTAAATGTACCCACTAATAATTATTGTAATTGTAACATTTTAAAAATAGTAAATGATGTATAAAAAAATTTCTAATAAGTTTAATGAGATAATTCCATCCTCAATATCAGAATATGCCACTCTTCAGGGTCTATGATCCCACACACTCTGAATTATAGGATATTCCTCATTGAAAGACATAAAATTGACCAGATAATGACAACAATTAATCTAGACCTGAAAATGTTCCATCCAATCCATTTTTATGACAATTATGAAGATATCAAGAATAAGGAATATGAAATAGCACATTACCTTATGGTCAATGGTAACACCATTAAAATTGGAACATTTAAAACATCGTTCCATCCTTCTTCCTAAGAGAATAGAAAGATCTATCTTGAATGGATTAAGATTGGAGCTTAATCATAATAAAACAATAAACATATACGATATAAAATAATGAGATGTACCTATATCAAATAATTATAGGAACATAGAGGATGAAATAAATACCATACCTCTCAATTCATCTATCCCCACTTTAAATTCCTTGGGTAAATACTCCACTGCATAATCAAATATTTCCTGAGCTACCCCTATGATTTATTTGTTCCATGGGTATCCCCATTTACATGAGAATGATATCCACCACCCATTTTTCATTAGAACGGTCCTGATAGACTTTGGAAAGTGTGGATCCAACTATACTACCATGAGTTACACTTCCACAAAATCAATTAAGATTACTGGATTGTACACAATAATGGAAAGTGTTGTATGTTACATGAAAGGTAGTCCTTGTGATTACAAGATTTCTATACATGAAAAAACAACCTAGTGATAACATGAATAATCCCCTGAAACTGCTCCTAATGTAAACTATGCACCCTTTTTTATATTTAGTTTCTTGATAGATGACACACTATGGTACTCTACACTGCAGTAGAAGCTATATTTAAACCAGTCTTCCTTAATAAGTCTTCTTCAACCATGACTTCTTTATAAACTTCCTTATCAAAGTTCATCATGCATAAGAGAATAAACATCAGCCCTGAAACTCATATAAATCCTTTGATAATTAAATTATTCATTAGAAACAATATTGGGTGATATGTGAACTAACTTAGTGCAACAATTAAAATTTCTTACAACTAAACATTCCCCTTACTCTAGGGTAACAAATTAAAGAATCTTAATAACATGAAATGATTCAAGAAAAATATTTTGATTGAATACCTTCTTGAAAGTATATTGGGAAAGATCCTCATACAAATTAGCTTCCATAATGGATCCCCAAGATTTTATTCCTAGTCCATCAAGAATATAAATGGTGAAACATAACTTCAAGTACTCTAAAGTATCTATGTAGTTGAAAATCCACTAAATAAATTCAACACACTATTTGTGTTCTTTAGTTCCTTTCTCATAATCAAAAATAGGTGGATTTAGTTTGGTAAATTCTAAATGATGGCCCAACATCTGTATTCAAATTCTAACACCCGTCTGGCCTATAGTATAGATTTTCTTGATAGTGACTTCAACCATTGAAGCATCTACTAGAGGATTAACCCATAGAAATTTTCTTACAGCTTTCCCTAATGAATTAAAAATACCATTTCTTGGAGGCATTATTTATCAATCACAAAAGGTAACACCTGATTAGATTAGGATTACACAACAAAAAAATTATAAACTTCATGAATCTACACTAAATCCATTAAACAATAAGTATTTAAGGAATAAACATATTCAATGAGTGGTAAAATAAGACAAAATTCATCTAAGTAACCCAAAATCAATCCCAAATCATCAGAGAAACTCCTAACTAACTATTTCTTCCAGTTTCACTGGGGTGCGTGCATCCGTCTGTGGAGGACGCGCTGCTGTTTCCCCGCATTCCTGCTTTCCAAAGGCGGGCGACATTCGCTCTTTATTCAGGGACGTCTGCTCCTTGATCGAAACCGGGATGATGGAATGTCGGTTCTTCCTTCCATGGATTCCTCCTCATAACTCATCACCTAGTACGGGTCTCCCTCATAGATTTAATATGTTGTTCGTGAAACTCTTCCCAGTGCTATGTTTCCATGGATGTCGGTTAATTACACTGCTTCTGTCAGGACATTACAAAGGGTCCGGTCAGGGCAGTAACCTTCAGTCAAGGGAGTAGTCACGTCGAGGCATCAGTAGCGTGTCTGAATGCTGGGGAACTGGCGTGTTTGTCTTTTTTCCCTTGTCATAGGGCTTCTCGAGGGCGTGGAAGCCCAAGGCATCCCACATCGAGTGCAAGGAATTATATTCCATAGGCATATATATGAGGTTTTCCTCAGCTTCCTATTTTTAACATAGGGTATGCCGCAGTTTTAATGTCTAACGGAGATAGATTGGCCTGATCGGAACATTATCTAGAATGGATCGGATTGAGGAATTTTCCTTGAATGGATGTCGATATCAGGGCCAGCCCATGGGCAGCTTCCCGAATGCTGTGAAGAGGAGCAGAATGGCATGATCTCACCAGGATATGGTGGTCCGGGTGAGAATCAGGGTGGGTGATGGATGGATGGATGAAGTGGAGGGGGAATGAAACATGACCATCGCAAGGGCGACAGTAAAGTTGGTCTTGAGGCTCGAAGAGACCTCATACATATCCTCGTGGCAGGGAATGAAAGTCCGCGTAGTTCTGGATGGTGCCGGTGAGCCGACGTAAAGGTGGACCTTGGCCTGATGGGTATCGTCAGCAGACCGACGTGAAGGTGAACCCAGGGGGTCCACTAGTGATGGGCTTGAACCTCATGGAGGCTTCCTGTGTACCATGCCTTGACATGGATCAAAGACCACGTAGTTCAAATGAGGTGTGGAATACAGTTTAACACCATGCGGGATGGGGGTGAATCGACGTGAGTGAGGTCGGAACGACCGAGTGATGGGCATGAACCTTATGGGGGCTTCCTACGTACCATGCCTTGACATGGATCAAAGACCACGTAGATCAGGTTGGACACTGGAAGGCCAACATGAAGAAGGACCAAGGGTCCAGGTGGCGGTGGGCTTGAAACTCGTGAAGGATTCCTACGTACCATTCCTTGACATGGATCAAAGACCTCATAGTTCATAATGGTGTGTCGGCGAACCGGCATGAATGAGGACCTTGGTCCAGACGGTGTGGGGCTTACACACTAGGCTGCCTAGGTGCTGGTGACCTGATGTGAATAAGTGACGAGTGACCAATAGGTGGTGGGCCTGAACCTCTGGGAGGCTTCCAACGTACCATTTCGTGACATGAATCAAAGACCTCGTAGTTCATAATGGCTTCGTCGGCGAACCGACGTGAAGGTGAACCTGTCGGTCCACTAGTGGTGGGATTGAACCTCGTGAGGCTTCCTATGTACCATGCCTTGACATGGATCAAATTCCTCATAGTTCGGGATGGTCACAACGGCTTGCTGTCAGACTGGAATACATTTTAACGTCATGTTGGATGACGGTGGAACCTGACGTGAAGAAATGACGGGTGGGCTTGAACCTCATGGAGGCTTCCTATGTACCATGCCTTGACATGGATGAAAGACCTCATAGTTCAAATTAATGTGTAGTTTAACGTCATGCAGGACGGGGGAATACAGTTTAACGTCATGCTGGATGATATACAGTTTAACTCCATACTGGATGGCATACAGTTTAACGTCATGCTGGATGAGGTGTTGTCATGGCCAATGCTTACTCTAAGCCCACGTGAGTCATGCTCGGTGTGAGAAACAAGAGGCAGCAGAGACCTGAGGATCACGTCGCGAAGGGTGCGTCTGTGAGAAATGAAAAGGGGCTTATACGTTAGGCATCCCATGCTGCTGGGACTTACTCTAGGATGTAGGCCCAAGAGTTCGGCAAAGTGCTACGGGAGAGGGATTTGGGACCAATGATGGAAGGTGCCTCGTTCCCTATCTCACCCTCCACTAACCTTGGCAGTGGGGAAGTACGGAGGTGCATGGGTGATACCTTCCGCAAGAGAGTCTAGGTGGATTACACCAAGGTGGTTTCCTATCTCCTGTGGACATACGCCACTCCGATAAGGAGTATATCATCCCCTGTGGAGGGGGTGACCCCATATCTATGGAGGCGAGCATCGTAAAGAATGTCCGAGACGGGGGGACCCTGCGTTCGTGGTGTGGGGTCAGATCATAGTTTAACATCATGTGTTGAGTATGAGGTGCTTGGAAGTTTAATGTCATACAGCTTGGATGAGGCGGGTTCGCTCTACACCCCTAAGACTTACATGACCAGCACCCTCTGCTCCTTGGGGGAGGGATGGTACCAGTAAGGCCGTGGTCAAGGGGGGTCACAGAGCGAACCATCGAGGGTTCCACGTTAGCGTGACTATGCAAGGAAGCAATAGCCTTTAGCGTGCCTATGAGAAGAAGCATTTGGCGAAGCAATGCTACGAGTGATGTTGTCCAAGGGACTTTGAAATCACATCATGCAAACCTGGAGGGTCGCATGGGAAGAGGAATTTCCAAAAAAAAGGAGTGTGCTTCGCGAAGTGGAGTGCCTTGGCCTTAGCATGGGGTAGAGGTGTGAATGGGAGGTGCTTCACGAAGTGGAATAGTATTCGCGGAGCACTGCCTCACGAAGCAGAGGCGCCTCGCGAAGCAAGGTTCTGCGAAGCAGTGTGCTTCACGATATGCAGCGACCCTGCCTTGGCGTGGGGATCACTAGTAGGGGATGGGTGTTTCGTAAAGAATAAACGCTCCGCGGCTGCCCGGGTTCCATTGGAAATCCCCCTCCTTCACGAATGCCCTTGAGCTTTGCGAAGGGCATCCCTCTCGGAAGAGGGGCTCAAAACGAGACAAGGCAAATTCATCTCGTGAAGTAAATAATACCTCGTGGAGCTCATGATTCCCGGGGCGAAGGGTGCTTCATGATTCAGGGGTTGAGAATCCAAAAGGTCAGATTGTCCATACTCTGGACTCAGGGGGAGCCCAGTATTTATAGGCAAGGGCCTCCGCGAAGCAGAACTCACGCGGTGCGAAGGGGCGGCAGGTGATTCGCGGTGGGCTCGTGAACGTCAAGGCATTCATGGAGCGGTACCGCCTCACGGTCTTCGCGGCGGGCTCGCGAACGTCAGAGCGTTCGCGGAGCATTACCGCCTCCTGTGCTTTGCGGCGGCTGCAATGCTCGGGGGATCTTCACATCGGAGCTTTGCAAGGCAGCGTGCAGGGTTCTTTTTCATCCATCCTTTTCGTTCAATATTTTGGCGCCAAAAAATTCCCCCCATCATACTTGGATCCGCAGAGGGATGAAGGGTTGAAGTCTGAGGGAAAATTGCCAAAATTATCGGCGGTTCGCGATGCAGCCTCGCGAAGGGGCCCGTGGTGCTAACCGCTGTCACGCGGTCCGGACGCGCCGCGATGCTCTGCGCAGGCGGGACGCACCGCGAAGCACCGGGGTTTCCGCCTATAAATAGTGGGGCTAGCCTCTCTTTTGTCCTCTCACAACTTTTGTCCATTTTCACTCTCGACTTCGCGAAGCTCCAGGTACTCTACGTCAGCAATCCGCGAATTGAGCTTCGCGGCAAACCACGAGTCTCCGACTCCGCGACCGCACCAAGTGAACTTCTGTTTGTTGGCCTAGGCCAGACTTCATGGCTTGGTTTTGCGCCCAAGCTTTGCGAGAGATCTTCTTGAGCAAGATTCGTGATCCAGCCCGAAAAAATCCTTTTCCGAGTGCCGAAATCTAAATGGACCATCGAGAAGATGTATTGGGGGTTCTTGCAAACGTCTCCTAGAGGGATGAGATGGCTAACTGTCTGGGCCTTGGGGAGATGGTCTGAAGCCACTCAGACCATAATTCTTTGAAAGAAATGTTATCAGAGGGTCAGAAGAACTATCTTTAGTGCAAGAAGCTGCCCTTGTATGGATTCGGGCTGAGGGATGACGTCTTCATCCCTGAGGCGAGTAGGGATGAACTAGCTTGCTGGTTCAAAAGCACACCATGTCAGCACCAGTGGTTCAGGGCGACCGATGGTCATGCGCGGGAGGACTTCACACCCGTCACCACCGACTGTCTCTACAACCATGTGAAAAATATTGACGGGAAGCCACTGAAACCGGAGACGTCCCCACATCTGTACCATACCATGCTAAAGGAGGCTTTGTAAGATTTGAAGAAGGGGTGGTCCGATGAGTGGGACCTGCGCCAGGGCGGCAACATCACCAATGACTGGGCATGGGCCTACTGGGTAGGCGCCTCATGTGAGGAGTTGGGGGCCGAGCTGAGGAGAGTGGGTTTGTATGAGGCATCATGGGCCTCACAATTCCACATTTACCAACCGAAAAAGCTGATGTCGGAGCTGCTAAGCAGATGGTTGTCTAGGACCAATACTTTTCACCTGCACCATGGGAAGGTGGGCATCAGTCTGTGGGATGTCCATCAGATTTTGGGGGTCCCGATCTTGGGGGCCATGTATGATGAGTTCCTCCCCATTATGAGCGTGTGGGAGGATACAGAGCAGATGTTGCGACTGGCATCGGTACTGGTGGCATTGGTCCCTAGAGAGGACAAGGAAGATGTGAGAGATATCCACTTTAAGAAGTGGTTTAAGTGGTTCTTTAATTTCCCAGAGAATCGAGAGTTCCCTCCGAGGCCTCGAACTTGTCCGAAGGCGGCCCAACGGGGCAAGGAGCACTCGTATTGGCGGGTCTTTGATGACATTAAATGGAAGAATTGGGGTTTCAGTGTCAGCACTGAACAACAGCCGATAGTCAGGCTGGTGGCGTTCATCGCGACCCTTATCTGCGGTTGGATCCTACCGGTGAGGGATACCAGCATGGGGGTGCGGCTCATCTCGTTTATTATGGCATCCATGATGGCCATGGGGAAGCGGGTCAATCTGGGGATTCCAATGCTCACCAAGCTGTACAGGATGTTGTGGCATGTTAGCGAGGGCAAGAAGCCGCCAAGGATATGCGGGCCCTTCCACCTTCTGTATGGGTGGATTGTGGTGCACATCAGGGGGATTTATGAGTATCCAAACCCTATCTCACCGTCGGGATCAAACTTTTTCCCCTCCATTCTGAATGCGGTCGGGAGCATCCCATTAAAACTAACCGTGTCGATGGTGCTGAACCGGGTGTGGAGGGCGGATGAGTTTAACTTCCACACATTTCCCTTGTCGATGGGGATACTCACTGACGAAGGGCAGGGAACGGAAGAGCACCAGGATTATCTCCTGGCCTTTTGAGGCGGTGTTTTTGTGGCACGAGTGGATCGTGAACCACTCTGTGAACCATACACCCTGCATCGGTTTGCGAGGCAGTTCTGGTGCCTCCAGCGGCTGACCCCGTAGGTCTTCTGGGAGGTGCATCATGAGGAGAACCTGTGTGTGATGAGGCAGTTGTGGCTCATGTTCACATAGAAATATGGGAAGATGCGAATTGCATTGCCTCCATCCACCACCGCTTTCGGATTGGTGAGGGAGTATGCCATTAGCTAGGAGGCTGCTTATCCGGGGGAGATGCTGAGGTAGCCAACTATTTGTGTTGGTGACGGCGGGCCTCCTCTATCCTGAGGTCGGGGTCGGAGGGAAGAAAGGGCCTCTTGCGGTGGCGGGGCTGCCGTAGTGACGAGACCCGCACCGGCCGAGGGTGTGGCAGCAGCGGCAGATCCAATGATTCTAGAAGGGTAGGGCCATCCGGAGGGGCGGTCGCTGAGGGGATTCCGCAGGATATCCGCTCAGGCTCCAGGGAAGCGGCTACGTCATATTGGCATGCTAGAGGATGTCGTCTTTCTGGAGCCTTGGGACATTTGGGATGTCAACCGGCAACACCTCGGTCTGCCCGAGGTGTGAGAACTTATGAACCATCACAGGATGGTTCTGCCAGGCATAGGCCCAGTCCAGGCCGGTTTTGCGGCATCTCAGGCGGAGGAGGATCAATATTTGGTCGAGTTGGAGTACTATGTTCACTCCAATGTTGTCCCACACCCATTGACAGACCGGGTGAGCGTACTATTGGATCGGACGGTTCCGCCATAGTTGTCAGCTGCCAATCTGAGGGAGTGATTCCCCCTACTGGGAGAATCAAAGGACTCCTCTCGGGGAGATGATGTTGGAGGAGGGAGCCCATTAGAGGAGGGAAAAGTTGGAGACCAAGACTCAGATTTTGATAATTTCGTAGAGGTTCTTGAGGTAGCATTCCGAGCTTCTTTCCTCATGGTCCATTCTTAGGCCATCATGGATTTCTTACCGATGTTTGAACTATGCAGGAAGAACATGTATGCAGGCCTCGCTCTCACTCCTTGGTGGGTAATGATGCAGGACCTTCCGAACCTGTGCCTACGGCTGCATCCAGTTCTGCATCTGGTGGGGCCAGAACACCCGAGGTGGCTTCTCAGGAATCTCTAGACCTTCCAACAGTATAAGGAGGTCCACGCCTCGGGGTCCCGTCAATATCAAATCAAGAGCAGCACCAGGAGATCGATATCCGTAATTTTACTCTACTGGATTCATTGTTTTCATATGTAGATTGTGTCAACTAATGTTTGCGTCCCTCTCTGTTGTACAGTTCTTCGACTGGCATGGGCTGCAACGGCAAGGCTAGTCGGGATGTCTGGCGGCATCCCTCCTAGGGTCATGCCGATGATAGTGGAGATAGTCCCCCCATCTCCTCGAGTTGTAGCACACGCTATCATCTGCGGGACCACCAGCAGGGTCGTGCCTGAGGTTATTGAGGTGGAGTCTTAGGACGAGGATCAATCGGCCGGCCCAAGTCCCGTCACGCCTGCTTCGGCGCCAGATTTCGTGCCGGACTCAACACCAGATATAGATCCTGCTGAGGACTTCCTATGGGCGTTTCCTGCGTACGATCCTCCCAATCACGCAGACTGGGATGAAATGGCTTCTAATGAGGAAGACAGAAGCATAGTCTGCTGCCGATCTTGGAAGCTAATCACGCACTTCATCAAGGACACCCCCCAAGCGCTATGGCGGATCTAAATGGACAGAATTCGCTCGCGACTACGCAAACTGTGCGCTAGGGGAGTGGATGCCCAACGTCCTCATGCACTCATACGAGATCTCATGTCCGAGAAGATCCGGGAGTATGATCGCGGGCTCAGTGTGGGCTGGCAGCAGAGGAAGGCGACAAACATCAAGAAGCTCCAGGAGGCTGAATGCGAGGTCCAACAGCTACAGACCTGGAAAGATGAGCAATCATCCTCTCTTAATGCACAATCTGAGCTGATCTCACAGTTGACGGCCCAGTTGGTAGAGGCAGAAGAGAATATGAGGCAGTCTTCTGGAAAGATGGCTGCCATTCAGGCTGGAGTAGAGAGGGCCAAAGACAAGGCTGATGAACTACGCCCCGCCGCTGCTGAGGAGGAGCGGGAGCTGAGTCAGCGGCAGCAAGTCTTGGACGCCACAAGCCGAAGGGTGGTAGAGCTGCAATGCTCTTTTGACGGGGTCAACCCGTCCATGGAGGGAGTCGACCCTCGGGTACTGTAACAAATTACAAACCTTTTAATGGTACTTTCGTGCTTCAATTTCATCCTTATTTATTTTGAATGTCATAGCATGCACGATTTCCACTATTTGAATCGGTTCTCTACATCCCTACGATGTTTGCGGGAAGTTCGGTGATAATTCCCCAATCTCACGTGGGTCAAGCCCGATGTGAGAAACAAGAGATAGTTGCCTTCTCATCCCACCCAACATAGGAGTGGAAACCAAGCTTTGGGCATCTAGGGATTGGATAACCAGTCCAGATTTCCGAGAGATGGGAGAGACCTGGCCAGAGAAGGAAGTTCTCAAAACAGCCAAATTACTGTTTCTTCAGTGTGCCCTCATGCACAAATGGTGCAACTCCAGGGGCACTAAAATCGGTCTGAACAGTTGGAAATGGGAAGTGTCAATTACGATGCCCAAGATTCGGAACACTGTGGGGATGGCATGACAATAAAGGACAATCGTTAATCGTGGTGGAGAAATGATATCCTTACTGCGTTAGCCTGAAATGGGGATAACAAATGAGGGTCGACCATTGACCATGTTCGACACACAGGACCAGGTCAAAAATGTTGTCGGTCAATCCTTCGGGACGTTGGCCCATGACAGTTGGTGGACCCTAGGTCGAGCATCCATATTGTTTGGGGGTCCTTCCAAACACGACCAGTCTTCTGGAACGTTGGCCCAGGATGGTAGGTGAGCCAATGTGGCATGGGACCAGGCCGTTAGGGGGTCCCTTCAGACATGAAAGGGGACGAGGGTCCGAATAAGGGTTATGAAAAATGTGGAATATAGAGCGATGGTTTGTCCAAAAAGAATCCAACACTCATGTAATTACACCACTGTGGTGGGAGTACACCACATGGGCACATTGGTTTTGTTATAGATCCTTCCTTCTTTGGGACAGGGCCTCTCTAGCGAGGGGTCCGGCCAGGGGGCGGAAAGGGGAAGGATAGGATTAATGATTCCTATGGGATGGACCCTAATCAAAATACCAGGGTGTCTCTACGTAACCCATGAGGATGGTAATCAAGACGTACGTAGTTATGGAGGGTGGAATTGTAAGGTACCAGTGCCAGGGATAAAATGGGAGTCTGGTCGTGGCCCTTGCACTAAAAGAAGCAGAATTTGATAAATATTGTTTGTCCTTTAAGATGAGTTTTTTTTTGTGGAGCGACAGGCCTAGGGTAACAAGCCCTGGTGTCGCCACAAGAATCAAACTGTGATAGGCGTTTACAAATAGCGTGGCACGTGACCAATACCCAACGTGATGTCCTCTACAATGAGGTTATCATAATGTAGTTCCGTTTTTCATCGTGCGGTCAGGACGATAATGTCACAGTTTAGGGTCGTGCGATAGGACCGAGCAGGAATTTTAACATCATGAAGCATAGTCGTAGCAAAGAAGATTCTAGGCGGGGAATGTGTATGGTGTTGTGCGACACAACTGACGTGAATGAGGACATAATCCCACACCACACCATATAATCTCGTAGTCAGGGTCCTGAAGGCAAGACGCGGAACTCAAGCTGGACCCAACGATAGGAGGTCTGGGCGTTCCTACGTGTCCCATGAGGATGGAAATCAAGCCATACGTAGTTAATGGGAGATCTTAGTTTATGGTCTTTAGATCTCGGACCATGAGGGGATGAAAAATTTCCAGGTAAGTGCAGACCTCGGCCCGATCCCTAAGCCCACGTGAGTTAAAATTGGTGTGGGAAAGAAGGGGGTAAGATCCTTATCGCAATACCTGAAACATCCAAATATAGGGAGTCGTTGAAGAGCCCCGAAGGACACCTTTGACATGGCTTTGTTACCCCAACACACAAACGTGCACGAAGGAATAGTACCAAGAGTTCTGAGACTCTACTTGGACATGATGAGACTTGATAAGGATGTGAATCGTGTAACCGACATTTTGGGCTTAATGGGGTTGGCGTGGAGATAGAGGAAAACTGTTAACCATGGTGAAAAAAATAGTCTTCATATCACGTTATCCTGAGGTGGGAACAACAAACAAGCATCGACCACTGACCATATTCGCAATGCGGGATTTTTATCGATTTTTTGTCCAAAACCCTCGGGGTCGTTGGCCCGTAACGGTAGGAGAGACCTTGGGTGTAGTATCCAGGCTGTTCTTGGGGGTCCCTCCTGGTGTGAAAGATGATGGAAGCCCTGATGAAGGGATATATAAAGCCTGGAAAGTGGGTGTGGATGTGTCCGAGTAAAGTCTGGCATTCCAGGTAATAAATCGGAGTAACCTTAGGCACATTTGTGAACCATCAGAAAGGGTCGACGAAACAGCTCGAGAATGAGAGGTACATGGCGTGGTCATTAGAAGACCAATGTGAATAAGGGAATAATCCTACACCACATCATATAATCCCCTCGTGGAAGAAGAGTAGGCTGAGGAGCCGAGGTGGGATAGAGATTCCCAAAGATGGGGTTGGACCCGAATCCTAGACATTCAGTTGATCCTACGTATCCCATAAGGCTGGGAATCAATCCATACATAGTTCTGAAGGGATACCCATGGGGAAGAACATCCTAACAAAGAGATGTACGGCGCGACGGATAATGGGAACATAATCCCACACTATACCACACAGTTCTGTAGGAAAGAATCTGGGCCAAGGGGCCCAAGGAGGCCAAGGGGCCAGAGGGTAGGCCTCAGTCAGGAAGGCCTGACTGGCATACAGTTTAACGTCTTACAGTGAGGACGAGGTCCGGGGGCCCGGAGAGGCCAAGGGGCCTGAGGTTAGGCATTGGTCAGGGAGGCCTGGCCAGTTTTCAGTTTAACGTCTTGCAATGAGGATGGGGAAAGAGATAACTGTATCTCATCCGGGGAGGTGTACGGAATGGCAAGTAACCCGACGTGAAAAAGACGTAATTCTACACCACGCCGTACATCCCTTATAAGAGAATCGGGGTCATGGGCCCGACCGTTGGCGCCACCCGGAGGGAAGTTTGTCGCTTCAGGATGGGGCAGAACGAATCACTGCACTCAATGTTTGGGACATCTCGGGGTGGACCCGAAGATCCAGGACACTGTTGACCATGTTCAAAACACAACATTCCTATGGTGACCTAATATGGGAGCAACAAATGAGCATCTACCGTTGACCAAATTCGCAACGTGGGACTTGTATCGGCTTATTGCTCGGAAACCCTCAGGGGCGTCGGCCCGTGTCGGTAGGAGAGCCCATGGGCGTTGTATCCAGGCCGCTCATGGGGGTCCCTCCGGGTGTGAAAGATGATGGAATCCCTATCAAGGAGTGGGTGAAGCATAATTGTATCCATCCACGAAAGAGGTGAACATCTCTAGGGGGCGTGCTGCCAAGTCAAGGATTGCTCGATGTGAGTTGGGGAAAAGTGTGCATCATGCCGTATGTCTTGACCAAAGGGGATGATTTTTGGCTTTTGGGCTGGGCCGATAGATGAAATGTCCGGGCATTCCTACATATCCCATTAGGATGGGAATCAAGCCATACAGAGTGCTTGAAGGCCATGCATTTTAATGTCATGCGGTGGGGAAGTGGGAGGATAGAAGAACGGGAGTGGGCACATGGTGCAACCCTTATAATCCTTGTACGAGCGGGGATAAGAAAGCCTACTCCTCTTCATGCAAGGATCCTCCAAGGAAACTATACCTAGGTGGTAGTGGAAGAGATGTTCTCGGGGCTGGGCTCAAGACGAGGCATCCGAGCGCTCCTACGTATCCCATTAGGATGGGAATCAAGACACATGTAGTTCTTGAAGCGCAGTTTAATGTCATACTGGACAAGAGATGCATCTCATTTGGGGATAGGTATGGCGGGTAACCCGACGTGAATGGGGAAATATCCCACACCACACTGTACAATCCCATAAGAGAGCCTGAGTTGACAAAAACCAATGGGCCTAAGGCCGAGCCGCGGTCAGGGAGACCTGGCCGGCTTGCAGTTTGACATCCTATAGTAAGGACGAAGGCTAGGGGCCCGGAGAGGCCAAGGGGCCTGAGGCTAAGCCTCGGTCAGGAAGCCCTGACTGGCTTGTAGTTTAACTTCATACAGTAAGGACGGGAAGAGATCTTAGTTTAAGGTCATAGAGCTCGGACCATTTTTTAGTTTATCGTCTTGCAAGACGGCGATGCAGTTTAAGGTCGTACATGACCATTTTTTCTTAGGAAAAGTACTGCTTGAGGAAGTTGGCATTGGTGGGAGGCATTATGCGCTCACCATTCATGGTCTCTAAGGAGTATTCTTCATTGGGGTAAACCTTATGGATGACATAAGGCCCTTCCCATTTGGGCTCTAGCTTGGGCAGTTTCCTACCGGGGATCATTGGTGCTCGAAGGGCCAACACTAGGTCGCCCTGTAGAAAATAACGAAGGAGAACCTTCTTATTGAAGGCCCTTGCTATCTTATTCTGATGCCTTTCCATATTGTGCAGGGCATGAAGCATGTTCTCATCCAGTGCTTCCAATTCAGCTAGACGGATTTCGGCCACCTCATCTGGCACCTGCTGGTCATAGACTGCAGTGCGTAACGATGGCAGCTGGATCTCAATGGGTAGGACGGCCTCAGCCCCATACACCAGGGAATATGGGGTCACCTGGGTGGAGTTGCGAGTCATCGTCCGATAAGCCCAGAGGGCGTTGGGGAGCTTGTCTGGCCAACTTTTCTTGTTCTGACCAACCATTTTCTGCAGAATGTTAGAGAGGGTTTTGTTGAACGCCTCGATCTGTCCGTTTGACTGTGCATGATATCGGGAGGTATGGTTCAAATGGATGTTGTACATGGCATACAAATTTTTCAGCTCATCCGCTCAGAAGTTGGTGCCATTATCGATGAGGACAGTGTGAGGGACCCCAAAGCAGTGGACGATATTGGATCTCACAAAGTCGACGATGGAACGGGCCTTGACCTCTTTGAGTGGAACCGCCTCTACCCACTTGGAGAAGAAATCTGTAGAAATTAGGATGAACCTACACTGGCGAGCAGTCGCTGGTGGATATGGTCCCACTACATCGAGTCCCCACACCACAAATGGAAAAGAGTACTTAGTGGAGTGGGGAGGCTCTAGCGGCCGATGCAGGAAGCTAGCATGAACTTGGCACGCATGGCATCTCTTGGAAAACTCGATACAATCATGGACCATAGAGGGCCAGAAGTACCCCAACCTCCATATTTGATGGGACAGCTTTGGCCCAGCTTGATGGGTACCACAGGAACTGGCGTGAACCTCTTGCATAACCTGAGAAATCTCGACTCCTTGAATGCAACGGAGGAGGACGCCATCGAATCTCCACTTTTAAAGGATATTCTCAAGACTGGGACCGTTATGGAGGGTAAATTAGAGTGCGTGGAATCGGATTCTCTTGTGCTCGTCCTGGTCGTTTGGGAGGCGACCATTTTGGAGATACCCGAAAAAAGGTGCCCTCCAGTCGGGATTGGCCTCAACCACTGTTTCTAACGAACCTGGGACCCTTAACGTAGAAGGTCCGGCGGTGATATGACTTACCCGCAGGCTGTCATTGTCCTCTTGGGTTATGGGGGCAATGACTCTCCGGTGTGCCACATGTATAATCAAATCATCTTGCTTGGGTTCTGCGAGCGACAGAGCTATTCCAGCCAAGGTGTCTGCTCGACCGTTCTGTGACCGAGGGACATGGGTAACCTCTAGTCGAGAAGAGAACTGGGCCATTAGATGGAGGGTGCACTCCAGCAATGGTACAAGATCCGGCTTCCTGAAGACATAGTCACCATTGACCTACATTATTACCAGCTCGGAATCTCCTTTCACAAGAAGATGGGGCACATCGATCTCGAGGGCCAACTCGAGGCCGGTGATGAGAGCCTGGTACTCTGCCTCGTTGTTGGTACAGCCTTCTGACAACAGGAACGAGTATGGCAGGACGACTTGCGTCGGGGTAATGAAGACGATACCCATACCCACTCTGTTGAGCTTAGGATCACTGAGCCTCCTATCGGTGGGGCTCCGGGAGGCACCGTCGAAGTGCATTTTCCAACATGAGACGACATGATCGACTGAGTGGATCGCCTCATCAGGAATATCCGGGTCCAGGGACTGATCCGCAGAGGTTGGATGGGAATATAAAAAGTCTTCCAATTCTTGTCCCTTGATGGCCTTCTAAGGCACAAACCTGATGTCAAACTGTTGGAGGATCGCTGCCCACCGCGCTAGTCGGCCAGTCAACATGGGGTGGTTCAGGATGTACTTCAGTGGGTCTACCCGAGAGACCAATTGTACCTCATGGTGCTGCAGGTAATTCCGCAACTTCATTACGGAAAAAATGAGCGCAAGATAGCTCTTTTAGATATGGGAGTATCTGATCTCCGTATCGAGAAGCATACGGCTGAGATAGTAGAGATTGTTCTCTGTACCCTCGTTATTCTTCTGGGTGAGAAGTGTGCCGAGGGACAATTCCAGGGCGGTCATATAAAGGACCAGTGGCTTTCCGGAGATGGGTGTCATCAAAACCGGAGGTTGGAGCAGGTACTGCTTGATTTCCTCAAAGGAGGTCCAACACTCTTCATCCCATTCATAGGCGGATCCCTTCTTCATTAGCCGGGAAAAGAAATTACACTTGCCATCCAGATTCACGATTAATCGGTGTATATAGGCTAAGTGGCCTTGGAGACCACGAAGTTCCTGAATATTTCTTGGGGGAGGCATTTGGATGATGTCCTTGATCTTCTCTGGGTCGATCTCAATGCCCCGGTATCTAACAACAAAGCCATGAAACTTCCTCGAGGTGACCTTGAAGGCACACATCAACGGGTTCATCTTCAGGTGGCGGGAACGGAGGAAACCGAAAACTTTCTCAAGGTCTTTGAGATGGTCCAAGCACTGGCACTATTTGACCACTAGGTCATCTACATAGCATTCCACCAGCATCCTGATAATCGGCCTGAATATGCAATGCATGGACCTCTGATAAGTGGCACCTGCATTTTTCAGGCCAAAGGGCATAACCTGGTAACAAAACATACCTTGGGGAGCCCTGAAGGCACTGGAATCCTCATCCTCGGAGGGCCATCCAGATCTGGTTGTACCCGGAATACCCATCCATGAAAGAGAGAGCTTGGAACCCGGTCGTGGCATCAATCAATAACTTGGTCACCGGGAGGGGAAATTCATCCTTTGGGAAGTGCCAATTGAGGTCGTGAAAGTCGATGCAGACTCTGATCTGCCCATTCTTCTTCCTGACTGGCACAATGTTGGCAAGCCACTTGGGGTACTAGAATTCCTTAACAAAGTTGGCTTTGATAATCTTGTCAAATTCGGCCTCAACCATAGCACTGTGAGAAGGGTGCATCTTTCTGGGAGGCTGCTTAAACCCACGATGGTTTGACGGGAGGCCCAGGTGGTGAACGGCTACCTGCGGATCTAGTCCTGGAATCTCATCGTAACTCTAGGCAAACACATCACAGTGTTGTTTGAGAAAGTATATGTACCGTTGCTGCTCCTTGGGGGACATGGATGCACTGATCAATGTGGGTCTCGGATCTACCTCGCTACCAAGGTTCAACTGTACCAGTTCATCAACCGTGGTAGAGACGCCTTCCTCAAAGGCGGGGGGAGGATCCTCCTGATCTTCCTATCCACCCGTAGAGGGGTTTCCCGCAAAGGGAGCTACTTATGAGCTATCAAACCCCGACGGGCAGCTGGTGCCGGCTTGGTGAGCAGTGGTAACAACATCAGGAGACCCACTCGCCACTGAGACCATAGAAATGAAGGCAGTCGATCCTATCCCATCTGGCCGTTAGCCTAAGGGGCCACGTTTGATGACATCAAAGTAGTGGTGACGTGTCGGCCTGAGTCGGTTGATTCCAGCCTGGAGGAAGAAACATGTATGACATATTTTCATTGTCATAAGCTTGACATTACGATACAGCACAGGGGAAGGAGGCTCTAGAATCACCTGATCCTAGTTGGTGTAGGAGTACGAGGTGATTTTCCGTCGTCGCTTGGACATGGGAACATGCCTTACTTGTGTACCCGAAACAACAAAACACTACCCCATGTCCAGGTTCGTGGCCTCAAATAAATGGATTAGGAAGATGTGGGCATCATCCAGGCATTCCCATGGATCACTTGTGACAGGGGCGGGTTTATCCTCACTTACTAGGATTTTCTTATCCTTGGTCTTGTAATAATTGGCATCCAGATAGCGGGCTTCACAAGAGGCGAAGGGAGACGCATCTCCTTGGAGAACGCCTACTCGACCATTGAGGGAGTATTTGAGGATTGGTGATACGACGAAGGAACCACTGCATGCAGATGGAGCCATTGCCTACCCATCAATGCGTTGTAGGCGGTGTCCTGAGAGACAACCATGAACTCGGTGCTGGCAATTAGGCCACCGAACTGGGTCTTCATGCGGATCTTGCTGACTGGGGATTGCTCAGTCCTATCGTATCCCTGGATTCTGAGGTCGGAGGGAGTTAAATCATCTTCAGACAGACCCGGATTTCGCGGTGCCCAAGTCACGATTAGGTTGATCCCGGAACCCGTGTCAACGAGGCAGTGGCGGACTTCCACTCCATTGAAGTGGCTAGTGATGTACAGTGGGAGAATATTCCCCTATATGGGAGGTTCCTCATCTTCACCGGAGAACGAGATAACTGCCTGGCATTCAGCGTTCTCAATTGCCTTAGAGTTTAAGGCTTCCGAAGCTGCTACCTCCGTCTCAAACTGAAGGGGGCTCTTTAGAGCCTTGGCAAGTGCTTCGCGCATTTCAGACGATAGGCGAAGGGCCTAAAGGATAGAAAGCCTTGGTGTAATGACATCCAGGTGCTTCAGGACATCATAATTTCGTTCCAAGCACAAGCCTCTGCTTACAGGATGTCGTTCTGCAGTTGGAGGCATAGCGGGTCCTGCAGGTTGAACTGGAGGTTGGCTAGTGCTGGGTACATCCTACTGCCTACTAGTTGAAGTCTGGAGAGTAGCCTCCATATTAGGATCAGACAGCGGATATTGTCTTGTAGCCGGGCAAGACTGACTGTGATATGGATGAGGTAGCTCTGCCTGATCTGGTAGCACAAACGGCGGTGGAGGTAGAGCTGAGGGCATTAGATGAGGTTGCGTGTGCGGAGCTCTGCGCTAATCCTGATGTCTGGTTTCAGTAGTTTGCACAGACTGACTGAAAGTTCCCGCTAACATGCCTCAACGACCGGTGTGGTTGCGGTTCTACTGACATTGACGTCAACTGGAATCATTGGGGAGGTTCGCCTGGCGTTCCCCCTCGTCAGGAGTCATATAGGGCTTTACCAGCTCCACGGTGTTAACCGAAGTGTACCCCTAGCTATCGCTTGAGGAGTCATCCACCACCGGACGGATTCTGGGAGGAATCCCTATTTCAGGGGGCATAAATTCTCCAAGAGTGCGGGATGATGATGGCAGTGGTGGAGCACATTTCTTCTTCTTGCATCGTCGCTGCTTACCCTTTTAGGAAGAGGTCGACTGTGAAGGCGATGCAGAGGTACCAGCTACTTCAATTGAAGGCTCTGGCTGATTTAGGCGTGCCCGGATGATACCATGGTCGTGGGCGACGGTTTCTCGAGCCATACAGTTGTTGTATTTCTGGGACCCACGGCTGGGAACCTGCTTCCACTCGCCTTCGCTGTTGCTACCGATCTCTGACCCTACAAAGAAACCTTGTACTTGTGTTGGTGCCAGGCTCAACCTGACTATGTTGTTGTCGACCTGGTCTTGAAGCCAGTCATTAAACACATAACATTGCTTGAGGGTGTGCCACATAATCCGATGATAAGGACATTAGTTGGGGTGATCGGTGAGATTCGCCTCTTCCGTCCTTCTGCACTCGGGTAGGCACACAATCCCTTGCTCTAGAGCACTTCGGAAGTAGCCAAGGACCTGATTCTTATTGAACTAATAAGTTTGTTTCCTTCTTTCTGGATAGGGGGACCTGGGGGCCTGGCCCTAAAGAGGGGCCAGAGGGGCCTGCCGAGGAGGTGGCGCCTGATTGTCTCACCTAGGTGGTGGTGGCGCATTGCACGGGGGAGCCTGTCGATTCTGAGGCGGCCGCTGTTGGGCAGCAGCCTGCGCTTGAGGTGAAGGACCTCTGCGGGGTTGTGGGGCCGGTGCCACTAGCAGTAATTCTAGCTTCCTGGGTTCTTCTATTTGGGCCACCACAGTGGGCTCGGATCGAACAACCCTCCTGTCTTGGATCACAGGGGGCAGTGAACGTTCCTGACTAGCCTGTTGTAGAGCCTCCTCGAGGCGTTGATCCTTATCTGAGAAATCCAGGAACCCACCAGGGTAGTTCTGGGTGATCAGGGAAGGCACCAGCTCCGTTTTAACGTTCCCTACACACATCGTCAGTAATTTCTCCTGAGTCAGTGGCATATCGAGGGGGTATGTAAGTCCCTTCCACCGGGCGATGAAATCCGCGACTCGCTCATCGGGCCTTTGCTTTCACTTGAAGAGGTCTGTGATGTTGGTCTTTCACGTGGTGGAGATGAACTGGTATAGGAACTGTCAGCAGATATCCTCCCAACCGGTCACTGATCCGATATGGAGCTTGTTGTACCAGACGAATGTGGGGCCCTCCAATGTCTGCACGAAACATCGGAGCTTGGCGGCTACTTGCTGGGTCGGAGTCCCTAGCATGAGGCCACACCTGGAAAAAAATGAGCCAAGTGTTGTGGTAGGTCCCCTGTCCCGTTGAAGGGAAATAAAGTGGGGTTCCCAAAGCCCGGGGGTGCGGGCATATCATCCACCCACGCGGGATAAGTATTTCCATCTGGCGAGACTGCCACCTACCGCGTTTCCAACGCTTCGAGGCGGGTGATGGGTGCCACTATAAGATCATCCGGGTGGGGGTCCCTGTCTTGACGGGGATCCCTAATCAAAAGTGCATTTCCGGGTTCTTCAACACGGTAGATGGTTTCAGCATCTCGCGGATCGACTGGAGAAACGACCTGTGGGGTGGCTGGGGGAACCCCGACTGGATTCCTTAGATTTCCCCATCGTTCAGGAGGGTTCGGTGAGACATATTGCACCCTCTTGCCGTGAGTTCTGGCTTCTTACCTGTCTGCGGAAGCAGCATGATCAGGGTTGCCCAGAGTCATCTCACCGGGGGGAAATTGTTCCGGCCCCTGTTGCCCCAGCTTGGGATTACCGTAGTCGGGTCTTCGTTCTACAACACGCTTGGCCAGAAGGTCGTCAACTAGCCTCTTCTATTCAGCAAGCTGTTGGCCCAACGCGACCTTCTCGGGATCTTCGTCTGTCTTCTGTACAAAGGTGGATGGGTCGGAGTTCTTGATAGTTCTGACGTTCTCCTTACCCTTAACGGCATTTCGACTGAGTACCAGTGAATCAGTGGGTACATGGAGGCCTAAAAGGTTCCGCTGCTGACGGGTAACCCTCCCTGATGGGTCCAATAGTGGCGGTACACCCTCACCGGGTAAGTCTGCATCGAGAAATTCAAGCTCATCTTAATTTTCCACTATGTCAGCCATATTGACCGCGACCCCTCTCGAGGGCATGTCCTCAATGTCGCATAACAAATCGGGATTCCATCGGATAGGGATGAAGAGGAGAGTGGCATAGTGTCCCCAGCCACAGACTTGCACATGGGGGGTAGCTTCCCTGATGACTCTGCGGAGTAGTTTGAAACCTTGAACGCATTTCCGTTGAAGGGTGCTCTGACGGCCTGGTGACTCAGGGCGCTGGACCATAGGGATTGCGGCCAAATCAATCAGGTGGCATTTCTCACCGATTTCTTCAAGGTTCTCTCGACTCCTGGGGTACACCACCCACTCATAACGAAGGAGGAAGTGTGTCGCCCATAGGTTTCGGTGGAAGCAACCCACTTCCTCTGGGGTATGGGACTCTGGTGCACAAAAGTTCGGTGTTGTCGTCGGCCAGAACTTCTCCGGGAAGTGATCCGCTGTGAGAATGTTCCAGAAGCTCCTGGGATCAGACTCGGGGTCTGGCCTCATATTGCCCCACTCATCAACTGGAGGTAGCTCAGGGACCGGTAGCGGTACTGAGGCAGACCGCTGGGATAGTAAACTTGGCGGTGGAGAATACGGCGAATGAGATGACTGACCACCAAATTCCAGGCCATTCTCTGATGAGTGAGGTTACATCACCACGATATCACGATACGATGGGCTGATAGCCACAGCTTCTGGCACAGGAATTACGGTCGTCGGCGATAGGTCATGTCATTGCTTTACTGCTGTTGGTCCCCAAAATAACTCTATGAGATCTCTGGTAGAGGTAGAGGGTGCTTCTGGTGACGACAGTGGTGATTTCATGGTCGGAACCTGCAGAATTTCCACAATTTCTTCCTCCTGGATGTACCTACAGAGAGGCGGGAATCCGGTGGACTTTGCATTTTGGGAGAATGAGGCTTACGGGCCTCGTTCCTACCCCAGTCCTTGACACAGACGAGCGGGGAGGAGTCTCCATCGCTAAGTAGCATTCCACATTAGAATCTGAGAAACTGGATAGTTTGACCTCCACTCGGGCCTTCCCAGGGCTCTTCTTGTGGCGGCGACGACCCGCTCTCCTTCCCCTAGATGGCTCTTTGGGACAAGGTTGATTCTCAACATGTAGTCTCGGGGCGGCGCTGGCGCCATGGCGGAGAGGGCTCCCGCTTGAGATAGCCGGGGTGCGAGGGGCACCAGGGAAAATGTCGAAGGGTACATGGAAAGGACCTCCATGGATAGCACCCACAAGGGCGGAACCTCTGTTGGAACCGACGGGAGCATGGGGAGGACCTCCATGGTCGGTGCGGGCAGAGCGAGGCTGACCTTTACTCCTCGAGCTGTCGGGGCAAGGAGGACCTTCTCCAGTTGTAGAGAGGACGTAGAGAGGACCCCCACATCGAAGAGGGACCGGATGGGCAGTGCCTTCACATCGATGGTCGGGGGCAGGAGGAGGGACTCCATACCCTGTATGGTGGGCGCGAGAGAGGTTTCTGCGCCTAGCGTCACTGCCACGGGGAAGGTCTTCCTTCAGGATGGCTGTAGCACGACGCATACCCCCATGAAGAGCTTCGGAGCAGGGAAGGCCCATGCTCTGTGGAATAGTGGTACGGTGAGGCCCTCCATACGGGGTGACATTACCACAAATTGGTTCAGGGCGATCACCACTCAGGCCTGCAACCCCGAGAGCCAACCCGACCTGCCCATGGGGCAGTTGGAGCCTCAGTCCTAGTCGAGTGAAGGAGTGCCCCTGTTCAATGTGTGCAGGGACTCCATGATGCACGTCGGCAGTTGGTCGGGCCACAGTAGCTGTTAACGTTGACGCCCCTTGACGAGTGTCTTCATCTCGGTCCTGACGCTGACGCCGGGTCAGACGAGCTGGCACAGGTGGTGCAGGGGCATAACCTACCTACTCTTCTGGAAAAGCCGGTCGGTGGCGCTGACGTATCCGGATGGGATCCCTTGCCTGGATCCCCAAGATTGGGACTCTGAGCAGGCCGAGCCGGACATCACCCACCTCATCAGCGTAAGGCGAGGAGTCGTCGAGGAATTATGGGGATAGGCTCCCGAAAAGATTGAACGTTGGGGTGTGGAGCAGGGGCTCCCTATGCGGCCTTTGAGGGTAGCCTTGATGGTGGGGCCTAGATGCCTCCAGGTCCAGGCGGGCCATATCCCGAGTTGGAATGACTCCTTCTCCTCTTACCTGCGTACAAGGTTGTTGATCACCCTTCGCTGGATGATCTCTGACGGGGAGAGGGGACGTGGGTGCCCCGTATTCATAGATGTAAGGGTCATTGTGGTGGCAGTGGAGCTATGCGGGGCGGCTATGCTAGTATTTCCCCCACCCCTACGTAGGCAAGCTGACGGTGATCGTGTCTCCATAGCAGCAACCTGGTTCCTGAGAAACGGAGAGATCAACTCATCAGCACTGCAAGGAAAATGATTGAAAACCAGTGCCCCAGCGTCATTCCATCCTCTATGTCAGTAAGAGGGATCCATGCAAACACATTGCAGAAAAGAATGCCCCACGTTCTACTGCCCCAACTTCCAGTGAGTTTCACGCCAGGCCCACTATTTTCTCGGCGGGACACGGCATCAGATACCTGGATCCGGTGACACATCAATCAACTGGTGACTCGAACGCTACTAATCTCCACATTGAGGAGAATAACTTCACGTCAGGTTCACCATTTCAATTTCCGATGCTTTCATTGGGGCACGCGCATCCTTCTGTGTAGGACGCGCTGTTGTTGCCCCGCATTCCTGCTTTCCAAAGGCGGGCGACATTCACTCCTTATTCAGAGACGTCTACTCCTTGATCGAAACTGGGGTGATGAGATGTCGGTTCTTCCTTCCGTGGAATCCTCCTCGGAACTCTTCACCTAGTCCGGGTCTCCCTCATATATTTAATACGTTGTTCGTGAAACTCTTACCAGTGCCACGTTTCCATAGATGCCGGTTAATTACACTGCTTCTTTCAGGACATTCCAAAGGGTCCGGTCAGGGCAGCAACCTTCAGTCGGAGGAGTAGTCACGTCGAGGCATCAGAAACATGTCTGAATGCTGGGGAACTGGCGTGTCTATCTTTTGTCCCTTGTCATAGGGCTTCTCGAGGGTGTGGAAGCCCGAGTCATCCCACATCGAGCGTGGGGAATTATATGCCATAGGCATATATCTGAGGTTTTCCTCAGCTTCCTATGTTTAACACAGGGTATGTCGAATGTTTAACATCCAGCAGAGACAGATCGGCCTGATCAGAACATTAGCTGGAATGGATCATATTGAGTAATTTCCCTTGAAGGGATGCCGATATCGGGGCCACCCGTGGGCGGCTTCCCGAATGCTATGAAGAGGAGCGGAATGGCATGATCTCGCCGGGATATGGCGGTTCGGGTGAGAATCAGGGTGGATGATGGATGGATGGATGAAGTGGAGGGGGAATGAAACGAGACCATCGCAAGGGCGGCAGTAAAGTTGGTCTTGAGCCTTGAAGAGACTTCTTACGTATCCCCATGGCAGGGAATCAAAGTCTGCGTAGTTCGGGATGGTGTCGGTGAGCCGACATGAAGATGGACCTTGGCCCGATGGGTATCGTCAGCAGACCGAAGTGAAGGTGAATCCGGGGGTTCCACTAGTGATGGGATTAAACCTCGTGAAGGCTTCTTGCGTACCATGCCTTGACATGGATCAAAGACCATGCAGTTCAAATGAGGTGTGGAATACAGTTTAACATCATGCGGGATGAGGGTGAATCGACGTGAGTGAGGTTGGAACGACCGGGTGATGGGATTGAACCTTATGGGGGATTCCTACGTATCATTCCTTGACATGGATCAAACACCATATAGTTCAGGTTGGACGCTGGAAGGTCAACGTGAAGAAGGACCAGGGTTCCAGGTGGTGGTGGGCTTGAAGCTCATGAAGGCGTCCTACGTACCATGCCTTGACCGGGATCAAAGACCTCGCAGTTCATAATGGTGTGTCGGCGAACCGACACGAGTGAGGACCTTGGTCCAGATAGTGTGGGGCTTACACACTAGGCTACCCAGGTGCTAGTGACCTGATGTGAAGAAGTGACGGGTGACCAACAGGTGGTGGGCTTGAACCTCTGGGAGGCTTCCTACGTACCATGTCGTGACATGGATCAAAGACCTTGTAGTTCATAATGGATTCATCGGTGAACCGACGTGAAGGTAAACCTGGGGGTCCACTATTGGTGGGCTTGAACCTCGTGAGGCTTCCTATGTACCATGCCTTGACATTGATCCAAGTCCTCGTAGTTCGGGATGGTCACAACGGCTTGCCATCGGACTGGAATACAGTTTAACGTCATGTTGGATGAGGGTGGAACCTGACGTGAAGAAATGATGGGTGGGCTTGAACCTCGTGGAGGCTTCCTACGTACCATGCCTTGACATGGATCAAAGACCTCATAGTTCAAATGAATGTGCAGTTTAACGTCATGCTAGACGGGGGCATACAGTTTAACGTCATGCTGGACGACATACAGTTTAACATCATGATGGATGGCATATAGTTTAATGTCATGTTGGACGAGGTGTTGTCATGGACAATGCTTACTCTAAGCCCACGTGAGTTGTGCTCGGTGTGATAAACAAGAGGCAGCAGAGACCTGACGATCACATCGCGAAGGGTGCGTCCATGTGAAATGAAGAGGGGATTACGTGTTAGGCGGCCCATAGTGCTAGGACATACTCCAAGATGGAGGCCCGAAGTGCGGCAAAGTGCAGCAGGAGAGGGATTTGTGACCAATGATGGAAGGTGCCTCATTCCCTATCGCGCCCTCCACTAAAATTGGTAGTGGGGAAGTATGGAGGTGCATGGGTGCTACCTCCTGCAAGAGGGGATAGGAAGATTACACCAAGGTGGTTTCCCTTCTCCTGTGGACATACGCCACTCTGATAAGGAGGATATCATCCCCTGTGGAGGGGGTGACCCCATCTCTGTGGAGACGAGCATCATAAAGAATGTCCGAGATGGGGGGACCTTGCGTTCGAGGCGTGGGGTCGGATCACAGTTTAACGTCATGTGTTGAGGATGCGGTGGTTGGCAGTTTAACGTCCTACAGCTTGGACGAGGCAGGTTCACTATGCACCCCTAGGAGTTACATGACCGGCACCCTCTTCTCCTTGGGGGAGGGAAGGTACCAGTAAGGCTATGGTCAAGGGGGGTCGTAGAGTGAACCATCGAGGGGTACATGTTAGCATGGATATGAAAAGAAGCAATATCTATTAGCATGCCTATGCGAAGAAGCATTAGGTGAAGCAACTCTACGAGTGGTGTTGTCCACGAGACTTTGAAGTCACATCGTGAAACCCTGGAGGGTCGCATGGGAAGAGGAATTTCCATGCAAAGGAGTGTGCTCCGCGAAGTGGAGTGCCTTGGCCTTAGCATGGGGAAGAGGTGTGAATGGGAGGTGCTTCACGAAGTGGAATAGTATTCGCAGAGCACTGCCTCACAAAGTAGAGGCGCCTCACGAAGCAGGGTGCTACGAAGCAGTGTGCTTCGCGATATGCAGCGACCCTGCCTTGGCGTGGGGATCACTAGTACAGGATGGGTGTTTTGCGAAGAATAAAATCTCTGCGGTTGCCTGAGTTCCCTTGGGAATCCCCCTCCTTCGCAAATTCCCTTGGGCTTCGCGAAGGGCATCCCTCTCGAAAGAGGGGCTCAAAACGAGACAAGGAGAAGGCATCTCACAAAGTAAAAATACCTCGTGGAGCTCATGATTCCCGGGGCTAAGGGTGCTTCGTGATCCGGGGGTTGAGAAGCTGAATGGTCGGATTGTCCATCCTATGGACTCAGAAAGAGCCCATTATTTATAGGAAATGGGCGCCGCGAAGCAGAACTCACGCGACGCGAAGGGGCGGTGGGTGCTTCGTGACAGGCTCGCGAACGTCAAGCAGTTCATGGAGCGGTACCGCCTCACGGTCTTCACGACGGGCTTGTGAACATCAGGGCGTTCGCAGAGCATTACCGCCTCTTGTACTTCGCGGCGGCCGCGATGCTCGGGGGAGATTCGCGTCGGAGCTTCGCGAGGCAGCATGTGGGGCTTCTTTTTCATCCCTCTTCTTCATTCAATATATTGCCGCCAACACCAACCATTGTAACTCGGATCCATATATGAATGTGAGTTGGTCAGGCACCCATATGTACTTACGACATTGGTTTTGAGGGAACTTACTCTTTTCTACTATATACCCAAAACTAATCTTAGTTATTTTCTCCACACTTTAGTCTAGGTATTCTCCTTCATAACATTTTGTAACAAACAAGTCTAGGTCGGCCTAACATGTCACACAAGATGGTTCACCATAAGGTGGATATCAAGATAAATACTGAAACACATCTCATGTATAGTATAAAATTTTTAAACAAAGAGTTTATAGTGTAGATGAAAAGGTAAATAACAACGAGACTTACAAACTAAGACAAAAGGATACACATAGAAACAAAAAAATGAAGACCAAATCTAAAACCACATCACCATGTGAATATCCTTCACCACCATCCAAACCCTCTATAAAGGAAACCATAAGAAAGAGAAGTTGAAAAGCTATATGATTCCATTACCTTTAACTATATCCAATAAAAAATCAATATATTCAGAAATTCATATGCAGGGAGTAAATAAATTTCCCAATTGGGTACCACCACAAATCTATACAATGCCAGTCACTAGGAAACAATATGTTATAGATTTAAGACAAAACATGTTACTAAATAAATTTTTTTGAGAAAATTTTTTATAATCATTATTTGGTTCTATTAAAAAACCATATTAAAATCCACTAGAATATTTGTATAAACGTGAATTACATTATTGAGGTAAATAATAAAAATCATTCATAAATCAGAAGACAACTAAATGAGAATTTAAAACATGATACATAAATGAAACCAAAATCATGAAATATAATTAAAATAATGTTTATAAGATTATATATATATGACATGAAAGGAATACTATTTTGGAATACACAATAATCCTATAATAATTAGGCCTACCACGGTCTATCGGTATCATAATCATAACCCCTATTGGTTCCACACCTAGTAAGGTTTTCTTATGTCATCACCCAAGGTTCCAGAAATATTCCCATGTGTTATGTTTTCTCAAAACATCAATGTAAATTGTTCTCAAAATTTTATGATTTATTTTCAAAAGTGAATCATCACTTCTCCCCTACTTAAAAATGAATTTCATATTCAAAACTACAATTGAGGGTTTTTATCAAACTAATGGTTTGAATAAACTATTTTTAAAGAAAAAATCCATTTAATAAGCCACCCATGATGTACCATTACAAAATATACCTCATACATTTCAAATAAATCATTTTAAATAACAATTACAAATGAATTTAAAAGAACACCATGTTATTTATGAGAAGAAATCATTATATTAAAACACAAACCTTGAAAAAGAAGAAAATCATGTATCCTTTGAAAAAAAATGATTGGAATTGGAGATATCATGTCATCAAAAGAATAGATATATAATAAACTCCATCAATTCCCTATAAAACACTCTAGGTTACGATATAGGGTTGGGTTCCATCCAATCTGACACCTGACATAGCCTATTGCATGGCCCAAAGGGATTTCTCAATCCCCACAGGTTGGAAACCAGTTCTTGGGTATTAATAATTCACTTTGGGAATGATTTCACCCATGAATATAACAAAAAACAACCCATGAGAATAAAACATCACATAAAAGATAATCATAGCCCAATAGAATATAAAAATTATTGGATTTAATGTCTATAACTTTAACCAAAACCAAATTTACCACAATGGGAAGAGAACAACTTAAAAATCCATAAAACCTTCACCTAACAATAGGTTTATCACCCTTAAGACACCACCACAAACACCTACAAGAAATGGAACACTAGCAACCAGATCCACCATCACCACTACAAAACATATTGCCTTTATATTGATCATATATATCATAGTATATGAACAACAAAAGGTTTATGTAGCGTGTTAGCCTTATTCTAGTAGCATTCCACCAAAATAAAAATATTATGTGCCATAACATTAAAATATAAATCAACAAGCACATTTTTATAAGAATGTTTGAAATTTTTTCCGGAAAACACTTTGAAAAAACCATTCTTAGGAAAAAACGTTTAAGGAAAACCTTTTCTCAAAAGAATATTTCTTTGAAATAAAAATTTACAAAATGTCTACCATATACCGATGGTTAGAACCACATCACATTACAATCATGCCATAAGAGATCACCACAAGAAATCCTTATAGGTAACTAGAACAATTAGGACTCTATGAACCTCATACCTCAGGGATTAAAATACTCTAACCAAAACCAAATATGTTCCCATGCATGATCTAATAGAGAAGATTCAATCCAAATTTATATTGGTCTCCATATCAAAATCCAAAACCAATAGCATTCCCATGCATGGTCTACTGCAGAGAAGTTAATCCAATGTTATAGTGTTGCCCATATCATAAGAAAAAACCAACAGTGTTCCCATGAATGATCCACTAGAGGAGATCACATACCATGTTCTAGTGGCCTCTAATAATATCACATGTTTAGTTAGTGTTGTAGCGTCTATACAGATAGAAGAATACATGCCTCATCCACTTCTGAATCAACTAGAGAACTAGGTGTAGTCTACCTACCTAGATACCCCAGATTCCATTTGTGCTCAAATTATATTCCACATATCACATAAACTATAACTTTCACATACACATCCCAAGCATCATGAACACACAAGGAAATCTCAGCTTTCAAAATCCAAACTGATCTAATGATCAAAGATCCCATGAATACCACAATTTCAAATAAAAAAATTGACTTTCATTTCATATGAACACCAAAACCATTTGAAAACACATTTATCACCACTTTCACAATTCATAAATCTCATTTATAAGAGACAACAAGAAGTAAACATGAAAAATCCATCCATTTCCATGGGAAAGTCCCCTTTCAAATTTGAAAGAATGCCAAAACCATTTTTTTTGACATGCTTCACAACATATTCCCAATTTTAAATTCACATTTAAGGGGAACAACAATGAATCCAACATGAAAATATAAATTTATTTTGGAAAAAAACTTTCAAAACATTATAACCATAAGTCCATTTTGAAAAAATCTTTCACACCTTTCACATAAGGAATAAAACACATTTATGAAGCACCACATTGAAGCACACATGAAACATAACCACATTACATTATAAAAAAACTTTATTCACATATGAATCTCAAAACCTTTTGAAAAAATATTTCACACCACAAAAAGAATCCATATAACACATTTATAACACCAAGAACGAAATCCAAAACCATCGAACAATTTTAAAGCATGAAACCACCTAACATAAGCCTATAAACTTCTAAAATTCAATAGAAAAACAAAACCACGCCACAAAGAGACCCTATAAAGGAAATATCAAACAAAAACTATCAAGATTTCATGAAAGAACCAAATATTGACCCCTTGTTAGGTAAAACATCCCACTTGAAAGTAAGAATCCAAGAAAGAGGGAAGATAAACACTAGGAAAATAGAAAACTGGAAGAAAAAAGACTTACATGATGGTTCCATGATGTTTCAAGGACAAAATCACCCAAATATTGATTCTCAAAGGCTCCATGAAGGATTAGAGGAAGATACCATGGATGAAAATTTCATAGGGTTTGAATTAGAAGGTATTTAGGGTTAAATAGAAGAAGAGAAAAAGATTAAATTCCAAATTTTTAATAACCTCAATAGGTCACATGGTTTGCCTGCACAGTTTTCCAACTAGTGTAAAAATTGTGCATCCCTCAGTGTCCAAAAGGATAATGTGGTATGGTTATCCCATACGGTTTACCAAACCAAGCATCAACTGTGTGGTTTCCTTAGTCTAAGAGGAAACTAGCAGTATTCTTACTTGGAGAAGGGTGTATTGTTTTCCCTAACTATTCCCCAACTGTGCACCACCTGCTAACAATCCCAAAATATCCACCTTTCAACAAAAACTCCAGGGAAATAAAAATAATAAAAAGGTGTGAAAAATAAAAAAAAGAATACCTAAAAATAAAAACCATGGATGTGAAAATTCTCCCCACCATTAAATATTTTTATCATTAGAAAGTCATTCCAAATTCTGATTAGAGAACATGAACGGAAGTTGCTCATCAACCCATGAATTCTTCTCCCATGTTTCATGCACATTACTACCACACTGCCAAAGAATTTAGACAAATGGTATAGACTTTCCATGAATAACTTTATCCTATGAATCCACAATCCTCACAGCCCACTCAAACACATAAAAATCATGCTCTAACTCCAACTCCTCCCAATTCAGCACATGGGACATATTCATATTTTACTTTTTCAGATGAGATACATGGAACACATCATGTATTGAAATCAGTTGGGAAGGAGAATCTTACCTGTATGACACCTTACCAATCCACTCAATAATATCAAAAGGTCCAACATATCTTGGTGTTAACTTCCCTTTCTTACTCAAACAGTAGTGACACAAGCAAGGGGCTACTTTTAGAAACACCCAATAAACCATAAAAAACTCTAAATATCGATACATATGATCATAATAATAATTTTTAATGAATTTTACAAAAAAAAATATTTTTAATCAATTTAAATTTATCAGAAGTTTCTTTCATAAGGCTCAATCTTAACAACGATGTCTCACCCACCTCATCCCAACATAATGGGGACCGACACTGTCGTCCATATAGTACCTTAAATGGATCTATTCAAAATTATTATTGGTAAATGTAATTATATGAAACTAAAATAACTCCTAATGGTTATCCCATAAACCTCCAAAATCCCACACACATGCCCAATGAATTTCTTCTAAGATCTGATTTTCCCACATCGTCTGACCATCAGTTTGAGGGTGGTATGCCGTACTCAACTTGACCTAGGATCCCATCACTTATTGAAGACCTTCCCCCAACTACAAGATAAGGAGAGTTTCATTGTCTGAAAAAATTGCTAGCACCACACCCTAAGGCCTCACTATTTCCTTAACATTTAACCAACCCATCTCATCCACTTTGGCTGAATCCTTAATTTGATTGAAATGGGATATTTTTATCAGTTGATCGATCAATACCCAAATAAAATTCTACTATTGAGTTGTATGAGGTAATCCAATAATAAATTCCATGGAAATATCATCCCACTTTCAGGTAGTAATGGATAGAGGCTAAAGAAAACCAGAGGGTCTTTGGTTCTCTACTTTAACCTGGTGATATGTATAACATCACGATAAAAATACAACTACATTATGCCTTATACATGGACACAAAAACATTCAATTCATATCATAAAACATCTTGGTACTACCATGATGAAAAACCCCCTAATATTGGTGGGTATCCTACATCACCACCTTCCACAATAATAATAGCACCATTAAGCGACCTCTAAAGAAAAAATCTCACTCATGAGAAAATGGCCATTCACAAGAAGCCTCCCCACAATTTATAAATAACATAGAGTGATATAAAATTTCATCATTTATCTTCCCTTTTTGAACTAACTTCATAAGAGATGGTTTCAACTGAAAAATATCCAATAACACATGTCTACTATGCTACTTGGCTTCCAGATGTATTTAAGAAAAAATTCTGATCAAGTTCCACTAATCAGTAGACTCCTTCAATGATTTCACTAACACTATATTACTCAAGGAATATGAAACCATATTTCCCTTTCCTATGGTGTTGATGATATTGAAGTCAAACTCTAGAAGATACTCAAACCAAAAATGTTGCCTCAAATACAAGTATTATTGGGAGAAAATTTATTCTAATCTCTTATGGTCTGAATAAACCAAAAATTTCTCTTTAAAAAGTTAATGGTTCAAAATATTCAAGGAATGAATTTCCAATGATAAATCTTGGTCATGCGTTAAGAAATTATTTTCATATGATAGGAGATGGAGAGAGACATAAGCCACCATGTAGTCATCCTACATCAACACAAACCCAATACCCAAACAAGAAACATCATAGTAAAACCATGTATCCCTTTACATATTCTTCAAATATCAAAATACGGACCATGGTAAACTACTAATTTAGATCTTAAAAGGACTCTTGACATTATAGCATCCACGAAAAATTTACCCTTTTCCGGGTATGCATAGTCATGGCTGAAGCAATCAGAGAGAAATCCTAAAAAACATCCTATAATAACCTTACATTCCCAAAAATATTATAATCTCAAAAATATTATTTGGATGTACCCATGACATAATTGTATTGATCTTCCTGGGTTCCAATGAAACCCCTCGTTCCGATATTACATGACCCATAAATTTCACCTCCTTGATCCAAATGGTTCACCTGGAAAACTTTTCATAGAGGCATTGATCTTGAAGGGTACCCAACATAATTATCAAATGTCGATCACACTCCTCCTCGGTCCTGGAATAGACTTGGATGTCATCCTCAAATATAATGATAAAAAGTCAACATACTGATGGAATAGACTATTCATAAGTTCCATAAATACCATTGGAGAATTCATTATCCCAAAATGCATGAAAAAATACTCAAAATTTTTGTTCATTCTTTGGAAAACTGTTTTTAGAACATCAACCTCTCTAACTATGACTTGGTGATTCCTAGAACGTAGATCAATCTTAGAGAACCATCTTCCCCCCTTAAGATGACTGAAAAGGTCAATAATATAGAGAAAATTTTATTTATTCTTGATTTTCATTTTATTTATCTTATTCAAATTGATACATAACTAAAGAGATTCATCAACCTTCTTTTTAAATAGGATTGGGGAAGCCCAAGGTGAGATGATCAGATCAATGAGTCATTTGGATTCCAAATCATCAAACTTTACCTTTAATTCCCTCAACTAGATGGTGTCCATACAGTATGATGTAATATATATATATTGGGTTCATGGGTCAAAATCAATGGAGAACTCCACATCCAATTCCATGGGAAAACATGAAAAATAATCTAGAAATACTTTTGGGAACTCATCCATGATAGGAGGTAATCCAGTTTTAGGAAAACTGCCACGTTCCTCCAACATGAGTGACAGGATTTGGAAAAAAAATTCACCCAATTCTAGTAGTGGATGTCTAGCACATCTCGACTAAGGATCCCACTCACCTTGAAAAACTTAGGTACTGCCATCAGGTTCCACCAAACTTACTCTCCACTAATAATAATCGATGTGTTTCTTAAAAATGCACCATCCAATCCATACTGTGGATCACGATGAAGAGGTGCATCTCCAAATCCATCAATGTCTATTCCATCCCAACCACTGATATGGTATGTGAAGAATATGAACACCTAAAAACACACTCTCTCTTCTTTTTAAATGGTGTAACCAACTCCATCACATACAAAAAATCTTTATTGGAAATATCAACACATCCACAAGATGGATAGAAAAAAAAGAAAAAAAAGAACCAGTATCTATGAGAATACTGGCTAATGAAGATGCAACAATAATGGTACCAAGAAATTTCCTATGTCTTGTATCTAATTCCATGGGTGCTCAATTCAATGCATGAAGTTCCCTCATCTTCGCTTGACCCTGAGAATGAAAAATGACCTACATATTTTCCCTAAACCGACTCTTCCCAAAAGGTGATCCATCCCTTCCTCCATGACCACCAAAATGAGAGATCACTATCCTAGATGGTATGAATTGGGATGACAGTCTCTTAGATTTCATAGATCCTACACCACCCTAATATTTTCATTAAATCCTAGAAAACAATTGTATGTTCCCCATGGTTACACACCAATGTAAAGGCCTGGGTATAGATGAACACACCGATCATATGTTCCCTATCTTCCCACACTGGTGAAACATGATAGACACATCACCTGAAGCCACAGATAAATACAACCTGGAAGGATGAACTGAACTACCACCTACCCTCTTTTCCTACTCACCCCCTTCCTCTTATTCTCATATGAATTTCCACTACCCACTACTAACACTACTCCAGAGAAACCATAATTGCCTTTATAATCAATTTACACCATCATAGAATGATCGAACACCTAATCATAAGTATTTAACATGAGCAATATGACTTTGTATCTAATTTAAAATTGCATCCCCATCTCGATCTTTTGAGCATTCATCTGCTCATTAAAAACTACCTCGGGTGCGAACTGAACTAACTCAGTGAAACTATTGACATACTCCATAACGGTCTGGTCACCCTGATGAAAATCCAATAAAATCATGTCACTAGGTGAACGCCAAAATATCAATAAAATACTGCTCATTGAAGAAAACATTAAAAATTTTTCTACCCATCTTTCGGAGCTTACCATATTACACCACTGAGTCCCACCACTTCTGACTGTGACCTTCTAACACGAATAATGAAAATTTTACCATAACTTCCACTACATTGTCAATAAACTCAAACATCCTTTCAATATTCTCAATCTAATCATCAACTTCCCAGGGATCTATGTCACCCAAGAATTAATGAGGCTTATTTTTGAGTAACTCCTAAGCTTTGTCCTATTTGAGACCTCGTTCAGCTTCTATAAACTAGGATGGACCAAAGAACACTCTCTGACCCAAATCTTGGACAACATAAACCATGGATTCCACTAGTATATGATAAAATGGTGACAAATAACTATCTCTAAACTCTTCCTGCAATTTCACATGAGGTATATGGGTAGAAATATTACTACAACAATAAATAATCACAAGGAAATACCATCAATTCAACATTTTGGAAATTTTCAGCAACAAAAAAAAACTCAAACACTTCGATAAATCAATAAAAAACATATCCAACATAATAACAAGACAAAACAAACCCCTCTGCCTCAATCCAATGTTTTTATATAGTTTGTATCCTATATGTGTCACCTAAATGATAAGACAAACCCAATTCCCAACTACCCATGGCAACTCGATTCCTATCATGAGGTGTGTTGGCTATACTGCCCACTCCAAACCAGAACCTCATGCCCTGAAAATCCTCGCTCTAGTGTATACTAAATATTACCAAATTAATTGACCAAAAAATAATGGAACATCCTTTAATACCATTTTGTCACGAACCAAGCTAGGGTGTCATTCAAACCAACACCCCAACCCAGCCCATGGTATGTCATGAAGGGAATTCTTGATCACTGAGAGCTGGAAACTAGTGTATGTGTATCAACAATGCACTTTAGGAATGATTTCACCCATGAACATGAAAACAAACAACCCATGAGAATAAAAAATAACATAACTAATAATCAAAACCCAATGAAATATAATAATTTTCAGATTTAAATTTTACAAGTTTAACCAAAATCAAAAGTAACATAATGGTAAGAGAATTCCTAAAACATCCAAAAATCTACATGTAACATGAGGGCCATCACCCTTAAGCCACCAACACTAAAACCTAAAAGAAGTGGGACACTAGCAACTGGATCCACCATCACTACCATAGAACATATTCCATTTACTCTGGCCATAAATAAAAAATTCTACACACACCAAAAGGTGTATTCATGGTGTGAACCAAATCCTAGTAGGATGTCACCCAAATAATAATATTTCATTCTATAACATTAGAAGATAAATCAACATGCACATTTTTATAAGAAAATTGGAAACATTTTCAAGAAAACACTTTGAGGAAACCATTATTAGGAAAAAAAACTTTTTTGGAAAACATTTTCTCAAAATAATCATGATTTAAAATAAAAATTTATAGATGATCTACCGCATACCGATGGTTATCACCACATCACATAAGCTTCACGTCATAAGAGAGAACCATGGGAAATCCCTATTGGTAACTAGAAAAAGTGGGACTCTATGAACCTCATACCTCAGTGATCAAAATACTCTAATCAAAACCAATATTTTTTCCATGCACAAGACACTAGATAGGATTTAATCCAAAGTTCTAGTTGTATCCATATCATAAGCCAAAAATATTAGTGTTATCATGTATGAGACAATATAGAGGATTCAATTTAATGTTATAGTGGTCTCTATATCATAAGCCAAAACCAAATGTGTTCCTATGAATGAGCCATTAGAGGGGATCCCATCAAAACGTCTAGTGGTCTCTAATAATATCACATGTTTAGTTATTGTTGTAGCGTTAGTCCTTTTGGAAGAATCTAGGCCTCATACACTTTTGAATCAACCAACGTACCAGTTTTAGTCTACCCAACTAGATACTCAGGATTCCATTTGTGATGAAATTCCATTCCACATATAATATAACCCCTCACTTTCACATACGCATGCCAATAATCATGAACACATAGGGAAATCACCATTTTTAAAATCCATATTGATGCAATGATCAAAGATCATATGGAAACAAAAATATCCCATAAAAACACACTTTAATTTCATACATACCCCAAGACCATTTGGATACACATTTCACCAGACATTTATAATCCATAAATATCATTTGGAAAACTCAATAAGAAGTGAACATGATAAATCCAACCATTTCCATGGGTGAAGACCCATTCAAATCCATACACACACCAGAAACATTTTATAACATGCTTAACAATGCTTTAAAATTTAAAAATACACATTTAAGGAGAAAAATAGTGAATCCAACATGAAAAAATACATTTCGTTTGGAAAACCAACTTTCAAAACATTAGAACCTCAAGTGAATTTTTAAAACAACTTTCAAACATTTCATACAATTTATAAAACACTTTTAAGAATCACTACATCTAATAACACATGAAACATAATCAATTTCTTTTAGAAATTAAAATTTCTTCACACATTCATCTCAAAATGATTTCAAAACATATTTATCAACACAAAAAATCCAAAGAACACCTTCATAACTCTAAGAAAGAAAGAAAAAATCATTTAATAATGTAAAATCCTGGAACCACCTACCTTAAGACTATAAAATTCTGGAATCTAGTGAAAATACACAAATTCACCACCAAGAGTACCCATAATGTAACGATCAAACAACAAACATCATGATTTCACCAAAAATAGAAGATCGACCCCCTAATTTTTTCAAACAACCCACTGGAAAAGAATAACCCATGAATGAGGGAGGAGAAACCATAGAATAAGGGAAAAACTAAAGTAAAGAATAATTAATTGAGGATTACTTGAAGTTCCAAAGCGAAAATCACCCAAATATTGATGTTGAAAACCTCCAAGAAGGTTTAGAGGAATCTCCCATTGATGGAAATACCATAGGATTCATATTAGATGGTATTTAGTGTTGTATATAAGGAGTGAAAAGATTAATTTTTAAATTTTTAATAAACTGAACAAGTTTCACAGTTTTCCCACATGGTTTTCAAAATTATGTGTAAACCATGCATCCCTAACTATCCAAGAGGATAATTTCATATGGTTTACCAAACAATGTAACAACCATGTGGTCACCTCTGTCTAGGAGGAAACTAACCACACACTTACCTGGAGAAGGGAAATAGTTTTCCCAAACTGTGCACTAAACATATGCCACCTTTTGAATATGAAAAAATCTCCACTTCTCACCAAAAACTCTCAAAAAAAAGTAGATAATAAAAAAGGGAACAAAAATAAAAAACATGGATGTGAAACTTCTCCTCACCATGAAAACTTTGTATCCTCAGAAATTTATTCCAATGTCTGATCAGAGAACAAGAAAACATACTACTCCTCAAACTAAGGATTATTATCCCATGTTTCATGCACATCACTACCAAGATGTCAAAGAACTTGGACCAATGGTATGGACTTCCCAAGAATTACTTTCTCCTTAGAATCCACAATCCTCACTAGACACTCAAACATAAACAAATCCGGATCTAACAATAAATCACCCCAATTTAGCATATGGGATTGATCCAGATTGTACTTTATTAACTGAGAGGCATGGAACATGTAATTTATTGATGTAAACTAGAAATTTGATTCTAATTTATATTCCACATTATAAATCTTCTCGATAATCTCAAAAGGTCCTACATACATTGACATTAGCTTCGATTTCTTACCAAAATGATGATGATCTTTGTGAGGAGCCACATTCATAAACACTCAGTTACCCACCAAAAAATAAACATCTAGACACCTTTTATCATAATAATACATGTGAGGAATCTACGCCATCAAAAAATGTTTCCTGATAAACATAACTTTATATGAAATTTTATGCACAAGGATTTTTCCTAATAATGAGGTCTCACCCACCTCATCCCAATACAAAGGTGATCAGCATTACTGATAATAAATCGCCTCAAATAGAGCCATTATAATCGATTATTGGTAACTATTATTATATAGAAACTCCACCAATACCAAATGGTTATCCCATGAGCCTCCAAAATTCAACACACATGCCCAAAGAATCTCTTCCACGATCTTATTTTCCCACTATGTATGACCATTATTTTGAGGGTGGTATATAGTTGTCAAATTGACCTTTGATCCCATGACCTTATGAAGGCCTTCCCAAAACCGTGATGTAAAGAAAGGGTCCCTATCTGAAAAAATTTCTAACAGTACACCATGAAGCCTTAATATTTCCTAAACATACAACTGACCCATCTCAACCACTTTGTCTAAATCCCAGATTGGAATGAAATGGGTTGTTTTGTTTAGATGATCTTTCACTAACGAAATAGTATTCCTTTACTGAGGTTTGAAAGGTAATCCAATAATAAAGTCCATGGAAATCTCATTAAAATTTCATATAGGAATGGGTAGTGGCTGATGGAAACTAGATGTCCTTTTGTGCTCTTATTTAACCTACTGACATATACAACATTGTGATACAAAGTCATCTAAATCATGCATCATACCTTGAAACTGAAACTATCAATGCACATTATAAAACATCTAAGTAGTACCCAGATAAATGGTCTACTAGGATTAGCGGAAACCATGCATCACCACCTTCTTCAATGAAAATGGAACCATGAAACAACCTCTAAAGAAAATAAATCTCTCTTAGGAGACAATGACCATTCACAAGGCTCCTCCCCACCATTTCAAAACTATATATAATGCTTCCAGAAAAAATAACTTGGTTTTTCTTTCTGAACCAACTCAAAAGGAGAAGGTTTTAAGTGAACACTACCCAAGAAAAAACCTCCACCATGCTCCTTTTATTCCAAATGTATCGAAGTAAAAAATCCCCACCAAGGTCCACACATCACTAGACTTCTTCAAATATTTCACTGAAACATTCATACTCAAGGCATCTGAAACCACACTTCCTTTTCCTATGGGGTAGATGATATCAAATTCGAACTCCTAAAGGTACTCAACCCAATGAAGTTTCCTCAAATTCAAGTATTTTGGGGAGAGAATTTTTAGGAAATATCTTATAGTCTAAATAAACGAAAAATTTCTCGCCAAAAAGATAATGGTCCCACATATTGAAGGCATGTGTTACTACTGCTAACTATAGATCCTGGGTTGGGTAATTCTATTCATGTTTTCAGAGTTGGTGAGATCCATATTCCATTACTTGGTCATCCTGCATCAACACACACCCAAGACCCATACTAGAAGCATTGTAGTGGACCACGTATCCCCTTCCTGATTTTGAATAGATCAAAATAGGGGTCATGATCAACCAAAACATAAGCACCTAAAAGGACTACAAACATTATGGGATTCACTAAAACTTTACCCATTTCTAGGAAACAACAATCATTGATGAAGAAATATGAGATAAATCCCAAAAAGAAACATATAATACCCTGCCAGGCCCAAAATCATTTAATCATAAAAACATTCTTTGGCTATTTTCATGGAATTTCTACACTAATCTCCACTAGGTCCACTAAAACCCCACATTCCAAGATTACATGACATATAATTTCACCAACATGATCCAAAATTTTCAATTGAAAAACTTTTAAAAGAGAATATTTTCCCAAAGGATTCCATCAAAATTCTCAAATGAAGATCATGATCCTCCTCGGTCCTGGAATAGACTAGGATGTCATCAAAAAATACCATGATAAATGAGTCAAGATAATGATAAAACGCCCTATTCATAAGCTCTATAAATACTACTGGATAATTCTTTAACTCAAAAGGCATGTTCAAATACTTAAAATGGTCATACCTACTTCAGAAATATGTTTTTAGATTATACACCTCTCTAAATCTGACTTGGTGATACTCAGAATGTAGAAAATTCATGGAGAACTGCCATTCCCCCTTAATCTGGTTAAAAAGGTCATTAATACGTGGAAAATGGTACTTATTCTTGATATTCACCTTTTTTAGATTCATTAATTGATACATAACCAGAGAGATCTATCAATCTTTTCATAAAAAGGAAAAGGGTGGCCCAAGGTGAAATTCTTGAGTGAATGAGTCCTTTGGATTTAAAATCTTAAATTTGTACCATTAATTACCTCAACATAGTGGGTGAATATGGTATGAGGGAAGATATATTGACCATGTTCTCTGTGCTAAATAAATAGAGAACTTCACATCCCATTGTGTGGGAAATCTTGAGAAATCAACCATAAATAGATTTGGTAACTCATCTACAATAAGAGGTATTCTAGTTTTAGGAAAAATATAACTTTCCTCCAATATGAGACAAGATATTTGAAAAATGAGGTTTTCCAATTCTGTAAGTGGAGGTAGATCGTGTCCTGAATAAGGATACCACTCACCTTGAAAAACTTGGGTGCTACCATTAGGATCCACAATACTTACTCACCACTGATAGAAATTGATATGTGCTTGAAAATTCACCATCTATTCTATAAGGAGGATCATGTTGAAGAGGTATATATCCAAGGATAGTAAATCCCATTCTATCTCGACTCCTATCACGATAAGTGCACAAGATAGACACCTAAAACCCTTCTCTCTCTTCCTTCTAAGTGGAATTACCAACTCCATTGCATATGAAATAAGCTCATATGAAAAAAATCAATACATCCACAGGATGGACATAGAAAAAGAAATATAATCACTAATATCAAATAGAATAATTTATAAAGATGATTCAATAAAAACATTAACTCAATCTATCATAGGTTCTGCATCTAATTTTGGTGGCGGTTGATCTACTTTATAAAGTTTCTTCATCTCTACCTGACATAGATAAAAAACACTAACCTGTGAAACTACCATAAATTGACTCTACCTATATGATGATCCAACCCTACCTCTACAACCTCTATACCAAGAGCCCGTTGTCTTAGAAGGTTCTGATCAGGCCGAAATCCCCTTGGAATCTGTAGATCCTACACCACCCTGGTATTGGAGTTCCATCTAAAAAAAACATTGCAAGTTCCCCAAGTTTCCACACTATTCTCAAGGCCTATGTGGAGATGAACATACCAATCACATGTGCCTTAACTTCCCACAATGGTGCCACATGACTGGCCCAGCACCTGAAGCCACAAATAAAAACATCTGAGAAGGATGGCCTAAACTACAACCTCCCCTCTTTTATTGATCATCCTACTTCATCTTCTTATTAGATGAACCATCACTTCCCACTAATAAAACTACATTATAGTAACTATATATTCCTTTATAATAAATTTCCACCAGAATAGAATAATCAACCACCTCGGTATAAGCCTTCACATGAACAAGAATACCTGAGATCAAATTTTCGATCGCAGCCCCATCTCAAAATTTTGATCATTCAGCTGGTCATTGGAAACTACCTAAGGTGTGAACCAAACTAACTCACCTAAATGATTGGCATACTCCATAATAGTCTAATTCCACTGTTAAAACTCCAAAATCTATCGAGACTTGGAGAAGGAAAAAATATCAGAAAAATACTGCTCATTGAAGACAACCTTAAAATCATTCCAACCCATCTAGTTAATCTTACCAGCTTGAACCATTGAGTCCCACCACTTTCATCTATGACCTTCAAACATGAACAAAGAACAATTTACCCAGAATTCCTTGGGAGTGTCTAGTA
This sequence comes from Viscum album, assembly GCA_963277665.1. NCBI lineage: Eukaryota > Viridiplantae > Streptophyta > Magnoliopsida > Santalales > Viscaceae > Viscum > Viscum album. Next base: position 1,187,027,926 of record OY728157.1, on the reverse strand, counting down.
ACTAAAACATCTTTTCAATATTTTCAAGACTATCCTCACATTCTTGGGGAACAATGATACCTTGGAATGGAGGCTTATTCTCGAGGAACTCCTGAGCTTTATCCATTATAGGACTACGTTCATCTTCTCTAACCTAAGAAAGACCAAATCATTCTCCTTTACCCAAATATTATAGAGCCTGATCCATGGATTCCACTAGTCTCTGGTCAATTGGTGAAGGATAAATCTCTTCAGACTCTTCCCATGGTTGCACATAAGGTCTCTGAGGAGGCATATTGCTACAAAAAATCACAAGACCATCAACGCAACATTCTGAATTTTTTTAAAAACAAACAAAAATCTCAAACACTTCTATAAGTCAAATTAAAACCATATTCAACACAATAAAAAGCCAAACCAAACCACTCCACCTCCACCTAGTGTCCATATACCGTTTTCAAACTATATGTATCACCTAGAGGAAAATCCAAATCAAATTCTCAACTACCTATGAAGAATCAAGTCCTGTCATGAGGTGTGTTGACCATACACCCAAATCATAACTAGAACCTCAAAACCTAAAAATCCTATATATGTTCTATGTAGAATCATCATAAATAACATGATCCAAAAAGAGTGAAACCTCATTTGATACCATTTTATCATGACCCAAGATGGGGTTCCATAAAAAATGATTCTCAACCCATCCCATGGCATGGACTTATGGGATTTCCCAATACCCATGGGTTATAAACTTGTGATTTAGTATCAACAATTCACTTTGGGAATGATTTCACCCGTGAATATAACTAAAAACAACCCATGAAAATAAAACATCACATAACTGTTAATCATAACCCAACAGAATACAACAATTCTTGTAATCAAATTTTACAACTCTAACTAAATCCAAAAGTACCACAATAAGAATAGAAAGATAAAAAATCCCAAAAACCTCCATGTAACAGGAGGGTCATCACTCTCAATCCACTACCACCAACACCTGCAAGAAGTGGAACACTAGAAACTGAATCCACCATCACCACCACATGACATCTTTCCTTCTACCTAGTCATAAAAAACAAATTCTACATACACCCAAAGTTTTATGTAAGGTATGATAAAAATCCAAGTAGGATTATATCCAAATAAGAACATTTCATGCTATAACATTATAAAATAAATCAACATGCATATTTTCATAATAACATTTGAAACATTTTCAAGAAAAAACTTTGAGGAACCCATTTGTAATAAAACACATTTAAGGAATACCTTTTCTCAAAACAAGATTACTTTTAAATAAAATGTACACATGGTTTACCGTAAGCTGATAGTTAGCACCACATCACATAATAATCATGTCACAAGAGAGAACCATGGGAAATATTTATAGGTAACTATTACATGAATGAATCTATGAACCTAATAACTCGGTTATAAAAATCTTATAACCAAAACCAATAGTGTTCCCACGAATGAGCCACTAGAGAGTAGTCAATACAATGCTCTAGTGATCTCTATATCATAAGACAAAACCAACAATTTTCCCATGAACGAGCCACTAGATAGGAGTCAATTCAAAGTTATAGTGGTGTCAAAATCATAATACAATTCCAAAATCATTCCCATGAATTATTCACTAGTGGGGATCCCATCCCAAGGTCTAGCGGTTTATGATAATATCACATGTTTAGTTATTTTTTGTAGCGTCAATAGTGTTAGAAGAATTTGGGCCTCATCCACTTCTGAATCAATAATGATACTAGTTCTAGTCCATCCACCTATATACCTAAGATTCCCTTTGTGATCAAATTCTATTACACATATCACTAAAACCATCACATTCATATACACATGATAAGCATCATGAACACACAAGAAAATTACCACTTTCACAATCCAAATTGATCTAATGGTCAACGCTCACATGGAAACCACCATTTTCCAAACACAAATCTAATTTCATTTCATACGCACACAAAAAAAATTTGGAAACACATTTCTTACCACTTACACAATTCATAATGATCATTTTAAAAACACAAAAATAATTTCACATGATAAATATAACCATTTCAATGGGTGAATCCCCTTTCAAATCTATACGCATGCCAAAACCATTTTATAACAAGCTTTAAAATTCTTTCCCAACTAACAATCAGCATTTAAGATATACAAAAATGAAGAAATCATGAAAAAAATTCAATTATTTTAGAAAACTATCTTTCAACACATTATCACCAAAAGTACCTTTTGAAAAAATCTTTCACCCCTTTCACACAATGCACAAAACACATTTAAGAAGCTCCACAACGAAGCACAAATGAAATATAATCACTTTACTTTAGAAAATAAACATTATTCACGTATAAATATCAAAACCATTTCAAAAAATATTTTTAACCAAAAAAATCCATAAAATGCATTCATAAAACCTATCATGCAAGATAAAATTGTCTAATAATGTAAAAGAATGAAACCACATACCTCAAGCCTACAAACTTCCATAATCAGGTAGGAAACCCACAATGGCCCCACCAAAAGACCCTATAATGAAGGGATTGAACAACAAACATCATGATTCCAACCAAAAACACAAGATACACCCATCATTAGGTCAAAAAGCCCTCTTGAAATGAAGAACCCATGAAATAGGGAATAAAAACCTTATAAGAAGGGAAAACTGAAGTAATCAAGACTTACATGATGATTACTTGAAGTTACAAGGCCAAAATCACCCAAATATGGATTCCCAAAGGCTTTAAGAATTTTTCGTAAGAAACTACAATAGATGAAAATTTATTAGGGTTTAGATTAGATCAAATTTAGGTTTAAATCAAAGGATGGAAAAATATTAAAAGCTAAGTTCTTAATGACCTAGACAGGTCTCACAGCTTTCCTGCATAGCTTTCCAAATTGTTTAAAATCTGTAGGTCTCATTATCCAAGAGATTCATGCCACAGGTTTAGACCATATGGTTTTCTAAAATATTTTGAAACCATTTGGTCACCTATACCTAGGAGGAAATTGGTTGCAAACTTACTTGGAGAAGGGTAGACATTTTTCTTTAACTGTACGCCAACCATATGCCACATACTTTCAAAACCAAAATCTATATTTTTCACAACAAAACTCATAAGAATAATAAGTAATAAACAAGGGACCAAAAATAAAAAAGGAATACCTCAAAATAGAAATCACGGATGTGGCATTGTAGATCCAACAGTCACAGCACATTAGAGATCCAATGAGGTAAGGGGAAGACAGATCAAAGACAGATCTAGAAAAATAGAAGAAATACAGAAGAAATATTAACATATCTCAAATAGATATACTCAAATCAATCAAGAATCACTAAAGAATCATGCAGACAGCCATCTAAAGCCTCGAGGAGAGTCTGTTTTGGGAAAAATCTAAAATTAGGGGGAGATTAGAGTTACAAACCAACAAGGTTATTTGGGTAAATAACCTTTTTTAATAAGTCATATGATTCACATGGTTAGGCTAAAATATAGAAAAACCCAAGAACTAACAATGTGGTAGGAAGTTTCCCATAAAAATAGAAGCACATGATTACATGTAAATAACATCATGGTTAGAAAAATAAGACACAATCCATATGAAAACTACTATACCCAAACACTTTCGCAGGCATTATTTTTTTAGAGACTTGAATGGTTAGAAAACCTGTGATCAAACTATGAAAATTTAAACTTGAACCAAAATATCCATATTATGTGTTTACCACACTATTATAAGAGTAGTGTGCCTAAATTGTGTACCTTTATAATTTTACCCATAATGAAATATTCTGCCAAACCCGAGAGGGATTTAAACCTATATAACACTTTTATTCCATTTCCCATTTTCTTGGGAGTCTTAATGAATGATTTTAAATATATAAATTATTTTTTCTACTTATTAAAATATTTTCGAATTCATGATCTTTAATAAATATGAATAATCCACTATTTTGAAATACTATTTTACACTGAACTCTATTTTCAATCCTATCCTTAGATATGACCATTTTATTAATATCCTAGTATAAAATAAATCATTATTAGAAAGACTAATTATATAAAAAAAAATCCATATCTACAATTCTTTAGAAGTTAATTACTTGATCATGGTTTAACTAAATCATGGGGGTAGATTTTGTGTCCACTGTTTTGAATAATCTATTTTGTGACTAATGTATGATTTTAATACTATTAATTGGGAAGGAAATACATGATGAGAATATGTGAGGATAACCATAAATGTCATAAAAATATGGGATGGGAGTTCACCACTACTTAAAGTACAAAATATTACTCTATTTTCTTCCAAAATTAAATTCTAGATACAAATCATATATCTTAAAAATCTGAAACAATGCTACAAAAATTGAGGGAAAGTGGAAATAAATTTATTATTGATAATAATAATTAAAAGGTATATAAATTTTTAAAAAATAAAGAGGATTATATCAGTCATCAATTTTAAAAAGGGACTAAAGAAGTATTTATTATTGAGTATAAATTTTCTCATATATCCAATCCTCCTAATTCTACCTCAATAGTTTTTACATTTAAATTCCAACGAACTATGTAGCTTCAAAACTTCCTAAATAAATTACTCATGACCTATACACTTTATGATTCTGTTAACTATAGATTATAGGATATCACTAAGCATATGGAAATAATTAAATCTCTTTATAATTAAAAAATCTCAAATTAAAAATCCTTGAGTGAAGAGTGATATTCATCTGTATGGTAAGAGAACGATTAAAATGATAATAAACTAGATTTTGAATGAATTTTTTATTATTATTTAGTAAATAGATAATTTGAGTTCAATTTTTAAGGCCTAATTATTCTTTTATTATTTCAATTAAAATTTGATTTCATTTATATCTTGAAAATATTAATTAACCAACGTATAAAATTATTTACCATATAAAAATATATAAGTGTGTATGAATTGAAATAGTTCATTTGTTCATTAATTTTAATATGAATTTTAATGATGAACATCCCACAAATTGGTCGTTTTGAGGGAAATTATACTATATTAAGATTATAATAATAACTTATTTTTAATTTTAAAAACAATTTAATTTAGGATCTTTCTATTTTTTTTATTTTTCTTAGGAATAATTTTAATTAATCCAATATTTAATTTTGAATATATTGATAATTATTTTAGGTGGTCGAAGTTTATTTTAAAAAAATAAAAAATAGTTTTGTTTTAAAATGAGAAATATAGAATTATGTATGTATTTAGTGATTTTCTCCATATGAATTTTATGGTTTGACCATAAGACTTAGGATTTTATATTTTTAAATATAGAAAAGGCATGAATCAACTATTGTATAACATTTCATGACATGGGTGAAAAAAGAGAATTCACATTGTGTTTGGGTGATCGACAAGGGAAATAAGAGTTGAGGAGTGCCTGGTGTGGGGAGGCTTGGGGTAAGAGGACATGTGATAGATTACATGTTATATTTTTAAATATAATCCTATTGTTGAGTCCTAGGTAATAAGGATACATAATACCAATCATAAAATCAATGTGTTATGCAATGTTATTTTCATTTTTACCCTTTAAAATGTGTTCACACGAACAAAATGAAACACCATTTTTCTCTACTATCTCCCTTCTCCATCATCTTCACACTATGTTGTAATGATTATCAGAATAAGACATAATTACGTGGAAGATTTTATAGAATCTCAATGCACAATAGGTCCATATGATAATCACCATTAATTTCCTTACGATGCTTGACCAAGGCCTATTTTCATCCCTATAAAGTTGTACAATAATGGGTCTACTATTAATGTCGAAGCTAATTTTTGGTCCCAACTTAGTAAGTAATTGTGAAATTCAATTTTTTTAGATGTTAATGTGATCTACCAGAATAAAACATGAATAATACACTAGAAATATTGAAGGAGCGATAATGATCACTTTTTTGAACTACTTTTGTTTAAAGGGTAGATTATATGTATACATGAAGATGATAATAATAATGAATAAACTTTTGTCTCACTTTTCATGATCACCTATTGAATAATGTATAATGTTTTCTTATCAAAAATTCAGAGTTTGGATCCTCTAATAATTTTTATAGTTGTTCTCATGTCGGATTCTTGATGATGGTGATATATTTTGGAGTCAATTATCTTTTTTTTTGTCATTTCTATGGGGGGTATTTGAAGAGCCTGAGTGAAATGACTGGTTGCTGGATTTGGTTAAAAAAATTAATAATATTTGGGATTATTTTATCATATGTGAGTTAATATTGTGTTATCCTTGAGATTTGTGATATTTTTCCTTAAATTAACAACAACTTTATAAGATATTTTTTTATCATAATTACCAAATGTTTTGGATTTAATCAAATCCCCAACTAGGTTGTTTATCTCAATAAATTCTATTTTGGATACAAGGTTAAATATTTCATTAACCCATTTGTACTTTGGTTCCAATAATACATTTAATCCTCTTTTGAAACAAAATAGTTCATTAATCAATGAAATTTTATGTTCAATATACACAATATCAAATTAATGAATATTAAACGATCAAAAGATATTAATAACTCAACATATCAAATTATGACTCCCCCTAATGAGATATTTACCCATATACTAAGATTTTTATTAATCTGGTTTATGATGTTTATGTTGATAATTTAAAAATATAATAAAAAGAATGGTAAAGGACTAGATTATTTCTCCCAACACACACCTGAACAATGAAGAGAGTTTAACATGCATTTGGATTGAATGATAATGTTAAAGAGGGAATATATTTTAATAGAATTGAATTTATTTTAAGAAATTTAAAAAATATAAAAAATTTGGATTAGTAATGTATTTTTTATAATTGAAACCATTCATTACAAGAAATTTAAATGAAAACTACTTACGTGATTACAATTGAAAACAAACTGAAATGAACATCAAAAGAAATGTGGAGGGGAGGTGTCTATTATTTAAACAAGATTATTTAAAGTCCACCCATGCATTTTTAATGGTTATTTTTGTTTCAATACTCTTTTGAAGTTATTACATTCAATCCCCTTGAAAATAGAAGAGTAGATGTATTTGTATCCCAAGGTAGTGAAATTTTTTCTTTCTAAAACTACCCTTCAATTAGACAAAACAATTAACCTTGAATACTGCTAAATATCCAAAAAAACTCTTCCTAAAAGTTTTAGATATTTATTTTTAAATCCTAACTTCCAAATTTGGATCCCATTAAACATTTTCATCCAAATACATGACTATTTTTTTAAATCGTGTGTTGTTTTCATGTTCTATCCCACATTTCTCAAAGTCCCTAATTTGAATGGGATTTAGGATGGTAATATGCTTTTAGATTTAAACCATTTCTTATAAATAGTTGGAAAAATATATCTTCAATGTCTCCTCAAAAAATATCATCCCAATTGGTTGATTTTATAGGGATAAAATTCTAGAATTATGGGATGTAATAAAATACTGAATTTAATTGTGGGATGTACTTTTAGGTATCAATTGGTAAATTTATTTATTTTTTTGGTCCTTAAATATTTTATAAAACATGTAATGTAATTTCTCTATTCATATAATGGAGTATAAATTAATTTTTACATTTGGATTGATCCCATAAAATTTAACGTCACAGTTGCTACGGTATTATTGGAAGATTTATTGGGTCTTCATGTGTGGTCGATATAGCACTTCAAATAGATTAATTGAGAAAATATCCAGCTAAATTATTTCATTAAGTTTGAATTAGGAACACTAAAAAACAATAATAAAATTAATTAGAAAAATTATTTGGAAATATATGATCAATCTATTAAATTTAAAAGTAATTGAAAGAATTCAAACAATGCTATTTATATATGTTTTGAATTAAAACATAACCATTGAATGAAAATTGATCATTTTCAGTGACAATTTAGTTTATTGAGTAATATAAAATATTAATTTAATATGAAATAAAAACTCCCCCACTTAATATAGTTCATTCCCATGGGAACCCAAACAAAATAAAAATCATTTTCACTCACTACAAAATATTAATCTTTTCACCAATAAAGGGAGGAAAAAACTAGTTCATAATTCATAAAGAATTACACCACAATTTTACATTGTATTCATGTGTAAATAAAATTCATTTTTCATGTTAAAAATTAAAATTGGAAAATGTGGGCACTCAAAACTTATTCCTCTCAAGATGATGTAAATTTATTTAAAGAATTTATCTCATTCACCAAACAAAAGTGAAAATCGTAGAGTTTGCAAGATCTCTCAGTTTCCATTACCTAATATAAAGTTCTAAAGGATAATAGTTATTTTTAGGATTTTTTTATTGGATTTGTGATGGAATGAATATAATGTCCAAAAGAGGGGAAAAGAGGTGAGGACACCATCATGGAAAACGAAATGCACATTTTTTAAAATTTGACATGGAAGGTTACAGAAACACATATTTACAAGGGAATGAATGTGTGAAGGAATATATAGAATAGATATAAAATTTTAAGAGTATGGAAAGATGAAATATGTACAAAACACAAAATTTATCCATAAAAAACAATAAAATATTATGAAAGTGTTATTTGTTTCTTTTTATTTAATTTTTTTTAGGTAGTTGAACTAGAAAAAAATCTCCCACTCATCCCCCAACCCATGTTTTATAAACTACAAAAACTAATTATAATATTTATAACAAGATTAAAGTTTGATGAAGAGTTATTTTTTACATTCCCAAGACACAACCCATTATGTTTTTCATTTTTTTAGTTTTTTTTTCAATTTTTCCAAAAAAATAACACTTTTCAATAAATTTTATACAAAATGAAAACAATAAATATACATTTAAAAACCTTAATTAATGAAAAAATATCCCCATACATAAATGGATTAATTACATCATGGTTGTGATGAAAAAACAAAAATAAAAGAAAGTACACCCAAAATGAAATACATTGTCCTCCCACACTCAAATTTAAATAAATAATGAAAAGAAAATACATATAGATGTTGGGTGGGAAAATGTTTCTAGATTTTATTGTGACTGTAAAAAAAGGTTTTTATATGATTAAATTGGTTTTAATATGAGGATCTGAGTAATGGTAATAGGAGGATATTTTTCCATTTTGATTCTCATGTGGTTCAAAAGATTACGATATCATATTAATTCACACAAAATTATGAAATTCAAATTGAATGTCCCCAAACTCAAGAGTCATAATCGGGGGTTAAAAAATATAAAAAAGAAAATATGATCATAGTGAACTTAGAATGATAGTTGAAATTTATCCACAATATAGGGGAAGAATCATTTTCAAATCTAGAATTGGGTATTCAAAACATATTGTTATTGACACAAAATTATTTATCCAAGTTTATGATAAAAATAAATGGTTTTTTTTAACAAAGATGGTGTGTGTACTCACCATAATGGTTGTAAAAAATTTATAATTTTAATGTTTATTAATATTGAATATTTTTGTTTTCTTATTTCTAAATACACAACCACACTGAAGAGAAAGAGGAAAAACGTTTTGATTAAGAAAGTTGTAGAAATGAGTGAGAAAGTGAGAATTGGAGGGGATGAAGAATAAAGAGGTGAAAATAGACATAGGAGTGGGACAAATAGATAAAGTTAGAGGGAAATAGGTTCCTTATAGTTATGATTTTGTGGGTCTTCATCTCCATCCAGTAGTGGTTCCACTATAGTATATGTGGATCCTGTGGAAGTCAATGTGATTCCCAAGGTACCTGTCCTCTTATGGTGGTGCTTTAAGAAATGTCTATTAACCATGAATTTTCTTTTATAATAAGGGTATTGGACATTAACTTCACCAAATGGGTGAACATTAATAGTAATAAAAGGACCTTCCAAGTGATAATTAAGTTAACCTTGGTGAAGTTGAAATTGAGAATTAGAGAGAATTACCTTTTCACCATCATGAAATACATTTCATAGGATGTCATCGTCATGGTGTGACATAACCTTTTGTTTTTATAGATTTTAATTCTCATAGTAATCAAGTTAAATATCCTCTAGTTAAATCAACTCCAACAATATATCTTCACCATTTTTTTCATAGTGAAAATTACATGTTTTCATAGACCAAAATGACTTAAAAAGGATTTCAACTAGTAAATGAAATTATTTACCAAAAACTGGGATAAAAGGAGACATATCAATGGTTGTTTTATATGTAGTTTGATAAACCCAAATTTCTTCACCAACACTTTCAGAAAATTCCTTAATTTTGGCCTTACCAATTCTATCATGTACCCTTTTCATTAATCTATTGGAATATTTCGAACCATTCCCTTTTTGGGAGTGATATGCAGTTGATGTTTTACATACAACCCCATGATTTTCCAAAATATATTCAATGGTTTGATTAAGGAAATGGTTTCATAAGTCACGTTCCAAGGCACACTGACTTTTAAATCAATGGAAGATGAGTGATTTAAGGAACTCACTCATATTTGTTTCCATCCTTCCTAGTGTGTTTGTCCTCTACCCACTTGGAAAATAGTCAACTAAATGAAGAATGTAAGAGAATTCATTGTAAGGGGAAATATTCCCTTGAAATTGATTCCATAAACATTGAAGATCTCACGAAATATTATATAATTTTGGGGAATTTAATTTTTTTTGGAAATTGTGCAAAAATTTGTGAAATTGTAACATGATTGAATGAACTAAATTGTTTCCTTAAAGAGTCAATTATAGAATAATCTAAAATCATGATCCATTATAGAGGTCTTTAATGGTCCAATGTGGACACCACTAGGCATTGAGTGGGATAATTATAAGATGGAGGAATGTTCATCTTCATAAATGTATCTTATAATAACCATGTCAGCCCTAGTTTTCTAATGATTATATCTTCCCTAAAATAAATTTTTGAATCAATTTTCAACATCACCTTTTTACAAAAAGAAAAAAAGACCTAAAATAAAGTAATTTAAAATTATGGCATAAAATGGTATTGATGGAGTGATATATAAGAGGTGTTCCAAAGAAAATTTTTGATCAATGGTTTTGGAATGAGAATAATTATAAATTCTACTCTGGTGATCTGCCACGTGGTTTTATTTTATAGGTATATCATTAATGTGAAGGTCAAAATCGTGGATAATTAGGATCTACTATATTAACCTTGGTTTTGATTTACTTTTATTTAGTAATAACTTTAACTCTGAATGGTATGAAGTGGTGATAATTTCAACACCTCAGACATAGGGCTGGAATTTATCCATGGAAAAAACCAAAGTTAAAAGATTCTTTTCCGTGGTAGTGTAATGAGATTAAGTTTAGTCTAGTGATTTTAGGCATAATATATGCAATGAAAAAAAATTATTTGACCATGAATGACCCAAATTGACCTATCAGATTCATCACACGTCAATTTTAAAGGTAAGGACCAATCTAGGGGTTAGATTATTCGAGAAGATGTAAGAAAAACATTGAGTTAAATGAGTACTCTCTTACAAGAAACAGATTAATGGAATATAACATCATTTTGTTGTAGATGAGTGAGAGTGAGGTAATTCTTAAAGAAGTTTTTGAAGAATATCCAATAGAAATAGGCATTTCCATGTTGGTTTAGGATGTAATTGGATTACCTCGTTTTTGGTATTATCAACTTGAATACCCTCTTATTGCCACGAACGGTCCCCCAGGGCCTGTGTTGTGACTACCACAAGCCCGCCTTCCATAGGTCAGGGGATGGAGATGAGCACCAAAGGCGTAATTCCCTAAAACTAGGAAGGTATTACCTTTATAACCTGTAAATTCACAAAACAAAGCACACAGCTAGATACAAAACCCTACGTAAACTATATAACAAAAGAGTGCTGAAAAGTAAAAAGGGGCTGGAAATAAAAGCTCTACTGTAAAGTACAAGGAACTAAAAGTACAACTGAAGAAATGAAAAATAGTCATTGGGTCATCCTCTGAGGGTCCTACCTGAAGGGTGGGTATAAATCACCTCCCCAGCACTCCACATCCATCTGTCTCCTCCATGTACCATCTCTCCATATGGTCCACCTCTGGGTACCGTCTAGTCCTAGTACTCTCAGCATCGATCAGTGTTGTCTGTCGTCTACATCCAACACAATGAGAAGCGGGCATAGCCTGTTTAGGGGTGAGTATAACAATACTTGTTAGGGACCTCGAGACCCTACAGGTCTCACAAAATCCAACAAGGATAAAAAATAAAGAAATCAACAGATAACCTTACTTAGGAATATGCCCATACATATACCTAAGTTATCAAGTGATCTATCTCAATCATGAAGAAAACACAAAAAAACTGACTCAGCTCAACCAGGATTTTATTCACATTAATGAAACCCCGGATGCTGGAGAACTCCTGCTCAATCGGGTACAATGGGCCTGACGTGACACCAAGAGTGCTTCCCACTAACCTTGGACTGCTGTGGTACTCCTCTTGTTGAGTATTGTGGGTCTTCTGCATCACACAGAGGTTCTCCCCACCATGGGTCTACTGCCACAACCAGTCACTCCCCCTCATAGCCTACTAAATTACTCCTCCAGTCGAGTATCGTGGGTCTGCCACCACAACCAAGCACTCCCCCTCATAGCCTGCTGAGGTACTCCTCCTATTGAGTACCATGGGTCTGTCACCACAACCAGACGCTCCTCCACCATGGGTCTGCTGCCATAACCAGGCACTCCCCACTAGGCAATTAGAGTCCCTCTGAGTCAAACAGTCAGCATTCATCAGGTCTCAACAAGCTACTAGGTCTCTGCACTCTGCTTGCTCATCTTCGAAATATCCACTCCACAAGCTTCTAGTATATTCCCCAACTATCCTGAAGTCCAATGAAGAATTATCTCAAAATTCCACCACGTCATAGGGGTCTCAATGCAACTGACGTCGCGTCAATCGGACGCTCGGTCTTTGAGTTATTAGCCTTTTTGTCCTGGGGGACCAGTTGGATTCGTGCTCGATCCTACCTGACCTTATCTTAACTATACCCCAAACATCAGTGGGATATACTCAAAGGGACCTTCATGCTCCAAGATTACAAGGGCCGTCGACGGTTTGTCAAATGGACGTCTGGTACCAAAGATATGGCCAAAAGAAAGTAAAGGGTCGTAGTGGGCCCGAGTCCAGTACGACCCGGTCAAACTGGCCTAACCCTTTGGGAATAGCTTGACCCGTTAGGAGGGCCTGCCCTTTAGGTTTGGCCAAACCCGTTGGGCCCCACCCAGAAGGCCGCGAGGGTAGCGGAGGGCACAGACCGGTCGCCAGGGCGCGGACCAGCTGCGGGTCGGAGCAAGGGCGGTTCGGCCCGGAGGGCACCGTGAGGGGGGCGGCTCAACCTAGAGGACACTGCGAGGTCAATTCGGTTCGAAGGGCACCACGAGGGGGTGTGGCTCGGGGTAGCTCGAACTGGAGGTCAGGGCCGGTTCGGTCGAGGCCCCCCAAGGGGCCGGTGGGCTGGCGCAGCCGGGGCGGCTCGGGAGGCCAGCGGGCCAGTTCGGCCAGCGGCAGTGCTGCAAGGCACGCAGGGTGAGCGGGACGTGTGGAGGCCATGGTGGCTTGGCCGGGGGCTGCCTCGAGGGTGCGGGCGGCTCGGCCGGGGCTGCTGGGAGGGCGCGATGTTGTCGCAGAGCGTTGTTGTGCGTCGTTGCCTTTGTCATGACTAGCAGTGCTGTCGGCCGCCATTCTTGTGCTCCTCCACATAGGTTGACGTCCTTATCCATCGTGAAGAACACCAAAGGAGATCGAAGGAGGGGTTGGTCCATATTAGTTTGGCCCACACCCTCCGCGTTTAGAGTGGTAGCAAGTGACTCTAATTTAATCGTAAACCAAGAACAAGGATAATAATCGAAAAGATTCAAGAATTTGATAATAACCCCTACCTTGTTTTTTGTTCGTCAACATTGGCGCGAGAAGGCAGACGTCGATTCGTTGTAGACAAACACTTCCTACGTCGAAGGGGGTTCTAAGGAAGAAGGTAGTAGTCGAGGTCATTCTTCATAGTCAAAGGCGTTCCTCATCGGCATTCTTCATCAGTGGAGCATTCTTCGTTGGGATATTTCTCCCAAGTTCCTCCTCTCCCCAATCCTCCTTTTCCAACCAAATGAAATGGTATCCAAAGATAATAGATAAAAATATCTTATTAAGTCGTTGACACCAATTTCAAATTAGCCTAATTAAACACCTAGGTTGGAAATATTAATTAGGGTGGATTGGCAGAATTAAATTAAGGGAGGTGGTGGCACCATGAATGGTAGAGGAGTTCAAGAGGCTCTCCTTCATTTATGAGGGAGTCAAAATGTTTTCCTCAATTAAATGGGGGGTTTTGTCCTTGGTGGACCCCACACCGTAACCTATTGTGGGAGGCTAGGTTCGGGTGGGCCCCACTATCATAACCTCCCATGTGAGGTTATGGTGCGGTGGTCCCCACCTCTAACTTCAACATGGGTGGTTATAATAGATAAAATAAAATAAAACATGCATTTATTTTATTTTATTATTTCCATTAAAAACCAAATAATTAACTTTAACCCTCGACCAACTACTTTCGAGGTGAAAGTCTTCTTAAGAAAATGTCGGCACAATGAGTTCAATGGTGCCTTTGGATTTCAATTCTGAGAACAGGTTCAAAAGTTAGAAAAAACCACTCATACATTTATTGAACGTACCTGAAAAAAACTTTAGAAATTGATTTTGGGCACTCCGGGCCTCAGAATCACGCGCCGTCAATTTTCAAGTACTTGTAAAATTTCTTTTTGATTAAAAAAATAAATGGAAATTCCATGTCTTTACATTCTCTCCACCTCAGGGCTCTACGTTCCCATAATCCACAACTCATACTAAGGGAAACATTGGGGGTACTGAGTACGTATCTGAGCCTCCCGCTCCCATGTGCTCTCCTGGAGGTTCCCGTGCTGCCAGCGATCGCGCACCAAAGGTATCAACCATCCACGAAGGACCCACTCCTATCGATCCTCAATCTCTACTGAAACATCTATAAAAGTCATCCAGTCATCGACATCCAGCTCGCCATAGTCGATGATGGGAGAAGGGTCGTGCATGTATCTCTTCAGCTGGGATACGTGGAAGTTGTCGTGCACCCGGTGCAACTGAGATGGAAGATCTAAGTGGTATGCCACCTCGCCAACTCTACTGAGGACCTAAATAGGTCCGATGAATCTTGGAGATAAATTTGCGCCTCGGCCAAATCTCTGTAGAACTCATCGAGGAGAGACCCATAGAAAGGCGTGGTCACCATCCTCGAACTTCAGAGGTCTCCATCTCCTGTCGGTATACGACTCCTGCCTACTCTGTGTAGTCTTCATCCACTCCTGGATGATCTGCACCTTCTTTGTGGTAGCCCGTACCATCTCTAGTCCCACTAGTGCTAACTCCCCAGGGTCAGTCCAACACAAAGGTGATCTGCACGGTCTCCTGTATAACACCTTAAAAGGTGTCATCCCTATGGTGGAGTGACAACTATTGTTGTATGCAAACTCCACAAAAGTTAAGTGATCATCTTAGCTATGACCGAAGTCAAATACACAAGCGTGGAGCATGTCCTCGAGGGTCTGAATGTTCCTCTCAGTCTAACCATCCGTCTACGGATGGAAGGCGGTGCTCAATCAAACTTACCTCTTGAAAGCCTCCTACAACCCCTTCCATAGTCAGGAAGTAAAACACGTATCATGATCAGAGACAATAGTCAATGGCAATCCATGAATTCGCACAATCTCATGCACATAGAGGCATCCCAAGCTCTCTTCTGAACCCTGCTCTCTGATCAGTAGGAAGTGGGCAGACTTAGTGAGTCGGTCGACGATCACCCAAATCGAGTCATGACCTCTAGTTGTACGTGGAAGTCATGTCATGAAGTCCATGTATATCCCATCCCACTTCCACTCTGGAACCTCTAAAGGATGAACCAAGCATGTTGGTACCTGATGCTCCGCCTTCATTTGCTGACAAGTGAGGCATTGAGAGACAAACTATGCTACTGCTTTCTTCATTCTCGGCCACCAGTGTTATCGCTGAAGATCCTAGTACATCTTCACCACTTCTGGATGTAATGATTAAGGGGGTGTGTGTAACTCCCTCAACACTTCCTCCTGATGTGACATTGGTACCATGGTACATCATCTGAAGAAGTTGATGTGCTCCCCACCTTCAAAAAAATCCATCATGTTCCTACCCTGTGGATATCTAAGCACATCGTGTCTCGCAGTTAGCATCCCCACGTTGTGCCTCCCTGACTCACTGAATAATTGGGGGAGATACTATAAAAGACTGAAGGAAGGATGCTCCATCTCTATCCTAAATGATATCTTTAAAGAAGTTAGCTTCTCCATCGCCTCTCCTATAAGCTGTATACCAGATCTTCTACTGAGTGCATCTACGACAATGTTCCTCTTTCTTAGAGTATAGACTATTTCGAAGTCATAGTCCTGGAGGAACTCAAGCCAGGGTCACTATCTCAGGTTCTGGTCCTTTTGGGAGAAGATATACCTGAGACTCTTGTGATCAGAGTACACGGTAAAACGCTCACCCATTAGATAGTGTCACGACATCATCAAGGTGAAGACCACTGATTCTAACTCCAAGTAATGGGTAGCGTAGTTCTGCTCATGTTGTCTCAACTATCGATAACCATATGTGATCACTTCTCACTCCTACATCAGGACACATTCGAGTCTGATCCCTAATGTGTCGCAATAGACTACGTACCCTATGCCTTCCTCTGGATGCCTCAAGACGGGGGCACTAGTCAGCCTCTGCCTTTGCTCCAGAAATCTCTTCTAGAATCTCTCTGACCACACAAAGGGTTTCCCCTTCTTCATCAAGGCTGATAGTGGTGCTGCAACTCTAGAGTAATATGGCACAAATCTTCAGTAGTAACCAGCCAAACCCAAGAAACTCACTACCTCCATCACACTCCTAGGTGGCTCCTAAGCAAGTACTGCCTCAATCTTCACTAGATCCACTACAACTCTAGCCTCTGAGATGAAATGTCCCAGAAATTGAACCTCTCAAATCCAGAACTGGCACTTCGAGATCTTACCATAAAGCTGGTGCTCTAAGATTGTGTCCAGTACTACCTGCAAATGACAGGCATGCTCCTCCTCAGTAGTCTAGTAGATCAGAATGTCGTCGATGAAGACTATGACAAAGCAATCGAGTTATGGATGAAAGATCATGTTCATGAGTGCCATGAACACTTCTTCAGCATTTTTTATGCCAAATGGAATAACCAATAACTCGTAGTGGTCGTACTGACATCTGAAGGTCGTCTTCTGCACATCCTCGTCTCGAACTCTGAGCTGGTGATAGCCTGATCTGAGGTCTATCTTTGAGAACCACCGTGATCCCTACAACTGATCAAAGAGGTCATCAATCCTCGAGAGTGGGTACTTGTTCTTCAAGATCAACTCGTTCAGGTGCCGATATTCAACACAAATCCTCAATCTCCCATCTGCCTTCTTGGAAAATAGAATTAACGCTGCACAAGGAGAAACACTGGGCTGGATAAATCCCTTCCCCTAAAAGTACTCTATTTGTACCTGCAGCTCACGAAGCTCTGAGTGAGCCATCCAATACGCTGGTGTAGATAACAGTGTCATACCAGGGTACAAGTCAATGTAAAAGTCTACCTCTATGTGAGAGGGTAGACCTAGAACACCATCGGGGAAGACATCTTCATACTAGTCCACCAATACCGGATAGCTTGGAATCTTCACATCAACTGATCCAAGGGTAAGGCTAGCCAACAGATTAGTGATCGACTGCACTCTCCTCTGAGTAAGTCCATCCTATGCTGCAAAGGTTCCATTGTCGCCGGTGAAAGTAAACCTAGTCCCATATGTGCGGACACAATATACTCTACGCCTAATACAATCAATCTGAGAATGGACTGTAGATAACCAGTCCATACCCAAGATGACGTCGTAAGGCCTCGACGCCACTACTAGAAGATCCCAGCCAAAGATCTCACCTCCTAGAGTAAGCTCACACTGCTGGCACCAGTGTGTAATTGTCGAATCTGCTCCTGTAAGAGTATCTAGCTATAAGGATTGAGCCAACGACTCCGTTAGAATCTCTGAGCTCCATACGAGGGCAGTGGAAAAAGAAGAATGACTGGAACCTATGTCTGTAAGTACTATAGCTATGACAGAGTAGACACAGATCATACCTCTAATCATCTCCAGAGCACCATGATCTTATGCCTCAGCTTCCTGGAGATGAGCTCTCCCCTGTACACCTACTCCCTGCGGTCGGGGTGGACCTCCTAGTGGTGGTGGTGGTGGTAACATCTTGAAACGTCACCCACCGCCAGCTGCACGACCAACTCCATTACCACGTCTACCAGCGCACTATAGACTGCCTTGATCGAATCTATGACTCTACCTTGGATGTCCTTTGACCGTCTGCTAATCATCCAAACGGCGGGTCGGACAGTCACGAGCCATGTGACCTTTCCCACTACATGAGTAACACTACCCTCTCCTGGCATGTTTGGATCCGCTTTGGGTACCCCGCACAACTGATCTTGAGTCATACGGTCGTCCACCTATAGGTCAAGTCCTCTTGGACCACTGTGACATCTGTCTGCTTCTATCTGCATAAGACTCATGTACGTGTTGACTGGTGGTGGATCTCATTGTTGGATAATTCTCATCAAGGAAACTCTCCACCAAGAGGGCTCTCTCTAACACCCCTGCCTACGTCGGGATGCTGAGTGAGACCATCGAAGCTCTAATATCCCGTTAGAGCACCTGTATGAAAGTCCAGGCCATGAAGAATGGGTCCCGCAACATATCGGTGGAGTAGTGTGAGAGGTCTGTGAACCTTTTTGAAGAATGATCTACAGTCATGCTGCCCTACTGCAGATGAAGTAGATCATGTATGTGGACTGCGCGAAGAGTCCTTGGGACAAACTCTGACTGAAATAGGCTCTCGAAGTCTTCCCAGAGAAGCATCATCGCTTCGGGGACCTAGAGCTTCAAGCTCCACCATCTTCCTGTTGCTTCCTGTAAAAGACTGGTAGTAAGTATCACCATGAGGTCTGATGGTGTCCCTACCAGTCGGAAAACTCTCACCACATCCTTCATCCAATCCTCATCCACATGTGGGTCTGTCTCTCCCCTGAACCATGGTGGCCTTTGGCGCTGAAAATCATGCAACGCGCTTAAGCAGCATACACTGTCTGCTATTGGGGCTGGTGGAATCGGTGGCCCAATGGGGAGTGGTACCACTGGTGCCTCTTATGGTTCCTCTACTAGAAGAGGGACCTGCACCGAAGCCTCATCGCTCGGTAGGCTATCACTGCGTACAACTCTCAGAACTCTAGAGGGCTATCTACATGGAGTCTTCATGAAAAGAAACAAGTGTGCTATGGTTAAAATTTTATACCTGGTGAGATGACCTGGTTGAGCTGGCTTAAGGAAACCTTTTGAAAACACACACGCGATCAGTGTTTTTCTGTATTGAGTCTGAAATCAAAAGTCAGGGTCTTGGTGTATGGATACGTCGGCACCCGCACCAAAACTGGACTCCTTGAACTGAGAACCACACTCACTACACTTAACACTATTGCTTCACAGAAATGAAAGATTAGTGTCCTATGTTCTGTAGTAGAACCGACTCCTCTGATACCAATTTGTCACGACCCGTCCCCTGGGGCCCATGCCGCGACAACCCCAAGCCCTCCTTCCATAGGTCAGGGGTTGGTGACTAGAACCAAAGGCATTATTCTCTAAAATCGAGAGGGCATTGCCTTTATAACTTATAAATGCACACAATAGAGCATAGAAATGGATAAAAACCATAGTTAAACTAGATAATAAAAGAGTATTGAAAAGTAAAAAAGGGTCCAAAAATACAAGCCCACCTGTAATGTAGAAGGAACTAAAATTAAAACTGAAGAAAAGAAAAACAGTCGTTGGGTCATCCTCCAAGGGTCCTACCTGAAGGGTAGTTACAGATCGCCTCATCAGCACTCTGTGTTCGTCCGTCTCCTCTGTGTACTATCTCAGCATATGGTCCACCTCTGGGTACCATCTAGTCCTAGTACTCTCAGCCTCAATCAGCGATATCCATCGTCTACATCAAACACAACGAGGTGTGGGAATAGCCCGTGTAGGGGTGAGTATAACGATACTCGGTAGGGACCCCAAGACCCTCCAGGTCTCAAAAAATCTAACAAGGATATACCACAAATAAATCAACAGATAACTTTACTTAGGTATATGCCCATACATATAAGTAAGTTATCAAGTGATCTATCTGAATCATGAGGAAAACACAGAAAAACTGACTTAGCTCAACCAGGATTTTATTGACATTAACGAAACCTCAGCTGCTAGAGAACTCCTGCTCAATCTTGTACAATGGGCCTGCCACGACACCAAGCATGACTCCCACTAACCTTGGACTACTGAGGTACTCTTATTATCAATTACCATGGGTCTGCTACGTCACATAGATGCATTCACCACCGTCGGTCTACTGCGTCACACAGAGGTTCTCACCACTGTAGGTCTGCCACCACAACCAAATGCTCCCCCTCGTAGCCTGTTGAGGTAATCCTCATGTCGAGTACCATGGGTCTACCACCAAAACTAGGCTCTCCTCCACTGTGGGTCTAACACCACAACTAGGCACCCCCACTGGTCTAGTAGAGTCACTCTGAGTCAAACTGTTAGCAGTCGTCAGGTCTTATCCAGCTACTAGGTCTCCGCACTCTGCTCGCTTGTATCCGGAAGATCTATTGCACAAGCTACTGGTCAATGATACAACTATCCTAAAGTCTCATGAAGAATTATCTCAAAGTTCCACCACATCATACAGGTATCAATGCAACATACGGCACGTTAATCGGACGCCCGGTCTGTGAGTTATTAGCCTTTTTATCCCAGAGGTCCAGTTGGATTCGTGCTCAATAAAACCTGACCGTATCTCAACTATACCCCAAACTCCAGAGGATCATACTAAAAGGGACTTTCATGCTCCAAGATTATCAGGGCCGCTAACGGTTCGTTAAACGGACGTCGGGTGCCAAAGATATGGACAAAAGAATGTAAAGGGTTGTAGTGGGCATGGGTCCGGTCCGACCCAGTTTGGGTCAACCCGGCCTAACCCATTGGGTCTGGACTAGCCTATTGGGTAGGCCAGCCTGTTAGGTTCAGGCCGGCCTGTTGGGCCTAGCCCAGCTGGCCGCGAGGGCTCGGACCGACCATGGGTCGGCGCAAGGGCGGTTTGGCCCAGAGGGCACCGCGAGGGGGGCGGCTCATCCTAGAGGGCACCGCGGGGGAGATTCAGCCCGGAGGGCGCTATGAGGGGGACCACTCAAGTTGTCTTGGCCCAAAGGCTAGGGCGCCGTGAGGGGCCGGCGGGCTGGCACAGCCGGGGTGGCTCGCGAGGCCGATGGGCCAGTTTGGCCAGCGGCGGCACAGGGTACGCGGGGCGCATGAAAGATGCGGTGGCTTGTCCGGGGGCTGCCTTGAGGGTGCGGCTAGCTTGGCTGGGGATTCCATGAGAGCGTGGTAGGGTGGAGGTGTGACAGAGTGGGGTTGTGTGTCATTGCCTTTGTCACGGCTGACGGTGGTGTCTACCGCCGTTCTTGTGCTCCTCCATGTAGGTTGTCGTCCTTCTCCGTCACGAAGAACACCAAAAGAGATCAGCGGAGGGGTCATGCCATGTTATTTTGGCCTGCACCCTCCATGTTTATAGTGGTATCAAGCGGCTATACTTTAATTATTAACCAAGAACAAGGATAATAATCGAAAAGATTCAAGAATTTGATAATAACCCCCTACCATGTTCGTTGTTCGTCGATGTTGGCGCGAGAAGACAGACATCGATTCGTTGTAGTCAAACACGTCCTATGTCAAAGGAGGTTTCGAGGAAGACGGTAGTAGTCGAGGTCGTTTTTCGTAGTCGAAGGAGTTCCTCATCGGCATTCTTCATCGGTGGAATGTTCTTCATTGGGAGCTTTCTCCCAAGTTCCTCCTCTCCCCAATCCTCCTTTTCCAACAAAATAAAATGGTAGCCATAGATAATCGATAAAACTATCTTATTAAGTTGTTAACACAAATGTTAAATTAGCATAATTAAAAAACTAGGTTGGTAAGATTAATTAGGGTGGATTGTTTGAATTAAATTAAGGGAGGTCATGGAACCATTAATGGTAGAGGAGGTCAAGAGGCTCTCCCTCATTTATGAGGGAGTTGAGAGGTTATCCTCAATTAAATAGGGGGTTTGGTCCCTACTGGTCCCCACACTATAAGCTCTCATGGGAGGTTTAGTTCGGGTGGGACCCACCACCATAACCTTTCACTGGAGGTTAACGTGTGGTGGTCCCCACCTACAACTTCTACATGGGTGGTTATAATAGTTAAACTAAAATAAAACATGCATTTATTTTATTTTATTATTTCCATTAAAAATCCAATAACTAACTTTCATCCTCGAGCAACTGTTGTCGAGGTGAACATCTTCATAATCGAATGTCGTCTCTATGAGTTAAACGGTGCCCTCAGATTTCAATTCTGAGAACCTATTCAAAATTTAGAAAAAAACCCTTGTACGTTTACTGAACATATCTGAAGAAACATTAGAAATTGATTCCAGGCACTCCAGACCTCTAAATCACACTCTGTCGATTTTCACAGACACGTAAAATTCCCATTTATTTAAAAAAAATACATGGAAATTCTGGGTCTTTACACTTATGAAATTATGTGCCCTAGAAAAATCAAATTAGTAACCATGAAGTGACATTTCTCAAAATTCAATACATGGTTACATTTGAAACACATTTGTAAGACCATAGAGAGTGAATGCAAGTAGTATTCAAATTAATTACCATAAATAGAAGATTAATACATGAATACCTCTATGAAATACTCAATAATTTCTGAAATGATACTTATTATACACCTCTAGAATGTTGTAGGATCATTAAAATATCCAAAGGGAATTATTCTATATGAATATGTTCCAAAGGGGTAAGTGAATGCAATATTTCCTTGGTATTCAAGTGAGATTGGGATTTTCAAGTATCTAGTTTATCCATCAAGAAATAAATAATGGGAATTTCCAACCAATCTTTCTAGAGTTTTATCAATTTGAGGAAGTGGGTAGTGATCTTTTCATGTTTCAACATTCAATTTATTATAATCTATGCACACATTCCATTTTTCCACTTGGGTTGTGACCACCTATCCATGTAAATTTGTGATTAAAATTATTCCACCTTTCTTAGGTACCACTTGAATTGCACTAACCCTTTCACTATAAGAAATTGGGTAGATAATTTTTGCATGAATAATCATAGTAAATGCTTCCATAACAACTTCAAGTATGATTGGATTAAGAATTCATGGAGTTTGTATGATTATAATAGATGATTCTTATAGATGTATGTGATGCATGAAATGGGAGGGTTTGATGCCTGGTATTTCATCTAGGATCAAACCTACGGCCTTTTTGTTTTCCTATAACAACTGAAAAGGTTTGGACTCTTCATTTTTAATAAGTAAAGAAAATACAATTACATTATAAGAGTGATCACATAAAAGGGATTCATACTATAGGTGAGGAGGAAGGGGATTTAGATCAAATTCGTCCTTCATTTGTGGAAAAGACAACTTAGGAATAGAGAATGTTCTTTCAGTTGGGTTTGATTCATTTTTCTTATTACTGTCTAAGTTAGAATAATAAAGATAAGAAGTGATTTGTGATTCAAAAGAGTTTTCAAAATGCTTTATATTTATTGAGTATTTATATTAAAGGCCAACATAAATGAATATATATATATATGACTTGGTTAATCATGGTGCAAATTGCACAAACTCGATTATCATTAGAACATGAAGAACATGATGAAACAAGGTTCAATTCACTCTTAGAATTTTCCTCTTAAGTATGGATAAAAAATGTAAATAGATACACTTATGGGTATCATTGACCAGTTGGTCACCAAATTCCATAGATAAGACGTCTTCATGGACATAAATTATTGTTATATCTCTCATGAGGAGTTGTCTTCCTAGAATCAGGGGTGATCACTACTAGAAATTTAGTCTATAGCCATGGTTTGAACCATGGATATATGCCCAAAAACCATGAATATAGGTTATAGACATTATTTAATGAATCGTGGCTGGTCTTGGCATGTCTATATGGAGGCTCCTATAGCCATGGTTTCTAACAGTGCCTAAATCCCTATATCCACAGTTCAAACCATGGTTGAAGACATATATCCACCGTTCCCACCATATCTAAATCCCTATAGCCATGGTTTGAAATTGTGGAGAAGATTAATCCATAATGTTTTTATAGACATAGTTTTAAACAATTGTTATAGGCCTTCAAATTTAATAAAAAACAAACACCCCACCCTCCCCCTACACCACCCTACAGTATCCCACCCCTACAAATCTCCACCCCCACCACCAATCCCCATGCATCCCCCTCCCCCTAGAAAATCTCTCCTACACCCCCTGGAATCCCCTCTAGAACCCCATCCCTCCTCCTGGAAATACCCCCATGGATTATTCCTAGACATACCCCCCTTTAAAACAGACCCCTCCCCCTTCCTAGATAGAACCCCGCCCTAGACAGACACTACCCCCTCCCTGGAAAGACACTCCATGCACACCCCCACCACCTGCACACCCCTCCCCTATAGACAACCGTCCCCCTACACCCCCTATTTCTTGGACAGACCCAACTCCTTCCCAGACAGCCCCCCCATACCTGGATATACCTCCCTCTTTCCTGGACAGACACCCCCGTATATAGGATAGCCCCCCCCCATACATACACCACCCCCTCCCCCATGCACCCCCCTCTCCCTCTACAGACCCCCTTCCACTCCCCTCCTTCTTAGACAGACCCCCCCCCTGGACAACCCCCTCCCTCCTGGAAACCCCTCCCTCCTAGAAGCCCATCCCTTCTCGAGTGATTTGGAATATCCTCAAGTGATGATATGAGACCAGATCCTAGACATAAGATTCTACCCTGAAAAATTGGGTATTGTTGAGGTATTAAAAAATATAATAACTTTTTTTAATTAATAAGATGGTGTATATTGAACCCGATGATAAGATACAATAATAAAACTAATGTAGTTATGGTCCGACATAATGTTTTTCTAGGTATCAAATTGATGTTCAACTAGTGCATGAAACATGTCGTAGGTTGTGATTTTTAGGTTAAATAACTATGATATAGTAATAATGATTGTTTACATTAATTTTTTTCATCATGTATAGGACCAAGAGTGTTGAGGAATCAGTATGGGGACATGGATCATGTTATAAGTTCTAGGATAGAGGAGACATCAAGTAGTGAGTCCTCTAATGAGGGATGAGTAGAGGATGGTATTAATGAGAAGATACTAGGATGGGGTTGGAAGGACTTGTGGAATCATTTATTGGTATTATGATATGTGTTTTGAAAAGGGGTAGGTCTCGAGTGACTAGTCCTATGGGATCATTTCGAGAGATGTGTGAAAGGTTAAAGACCTATGTTGTTAATGTGAATTCCCCAGAGCATACGGGGATGATTTGGTGTATAGGTGACCTACCTAGAGTCTACGGGGATGGGTTATTGTGTTGGTGACCTCCCTTGATTCTTTTGGGATAAGCCAGCCTCCCTTGAGTTACAAGGATAGTTTAGTGAGATTGGTGGAACATTCCTTATTTAGAATTAGTTAAAGGACAACCTAAGGGGTTGGGTCTTGGTATAATGTGAGACAAGACCAATGGACCCCATATTGAGAGATAAGGTAGTGGGTCAAGATTTGGATGCCCGACCATTACTGGTTCCTTCAGGTAATGGGTTAGGGTTTGGATTCCACCCTACCCTAAGTCTTTTGGAATGAGATGGGCATAAGTGAAAGGGCACAAGATGAGGTAACAAGGGGAAATTTTGGAATTTCACTAAAGCAAGAATGATCGGGTGTCGTGGTATCCTAGCTAACAATGTCCTTTCAATTTAAACACTCAACAAAAGGATTTCAACTATAAAAATACATTCCATCCAAATCATGCTATTTACATTATCAAAACAAGTCATTTGGATTAAAAGTGGAAAGAAAACACTTAGAATGTGCAACGGTTAATAGGGAAATTACCTTCTTGGGTAATCCCTTATATAAAGAATGTCAAACAATTATGAGGTGTTTGGTTATAATTAAACATTTACCACTTTCCCTTAAGACATTTCAAAATTGGATTTCAAGTAACCATGAATAAGTCACTCTATTTATTTCATGACATCAAATCAAACTTTAAAAGGGGGCATAACCACTACATAATTCCTTACATGAGGAATTACCTCTCATGTGCCAAGTTAACCATGTTTGGTTCCATTTAACTCATTCAATTCATTAAATCATGGAAATTACATTTATAAGATCAAAGGGGTGTCACTTAGTGGTGACTTGGTCATTACAGCACTTTCCTACTTGGAAAATTCTATCTTAAAATTATAATAGAAATTAAATAGTGTTTTGGTTCAAAAAAACATTGTAATAAAAGGAGGGAAACCCCTTTAGGGATATAAAAAAATCCAAGTTCGATGTGTGATTTAAAACTAAAAACAACATCAAGTATAAGGAAAACATCAATGCAACAAGGTCAAGCAAACTATATAATCATAAACTACCACATTGATCTTTCAGAAATAGCGCACCTCCATTGGAGGGGTTTTATTACAAATCCATGACTTTCTTATCAAATGAATCAATTATATTAAATAACACTTGATCAAGATATTTCAATTTAAAATAAACAAACAGAATTAAGAAGGAAGCTAAAAGTAATTTAAAACATTATTTAATTAAAGAGGCTGGGAGGGGGACCTATCTCAATGGATTCAAGCCACACTCAGTGCTTGACACTTTTATCAGTGACAACTCTATGTTTCTCCATCTATCCTTCAGGTGTATGCACATTTTCATATACACAAGGATACCCTAACCCCTATGTATGTGTCCTCATGGAATTGAACACGCACAATAGGATCCTTATATATGTGCTTACATGCATAATCCTGTTAACACCCACACACATATGCATTTTTCATATATATACATAATCACACCTATCCCCTTATAAGTAATCGGGCTGCCATGGGAAGATATACATATAACAGGAGAACTTATTATATATATTCTTACCTATGCATACACGGTGATTCAACATTGACTCTGATGACTCAAAACCACCTCAAGGATGATTAACATGCTATAATAAAATTAGCAAGGGCTCCAAAATTTCTAAAACCTCAATTATAAACTAAGAGGCATTGAATAACAAAGGAAAAACTAACCTTAAACCATTATTGGTGAACCAAACTGGGTCAAACCACTTCGCCTTTAGCGGATGTTTCTGCAACACACACAAACGATTCCTGGGATACTTCAACAAAATTCCAGTGATCTAATGAATCGTCATTAAATGAACCTAAAAATTGAAGTGGGAGGGACATGATTAGTGAGAAAGGAAATAATAGAACAGGTGTTGATGAATAGTTTTTTAAGTAAATGAGTGAACTATAAATCCCAAGTGCAACCCATAGGGGTCCATCCAGTATAGATAACTAAACTCATGAATTCTAAAATACTATTTTTGTAACATGATGTTCCAATATTGACATACACCTAGAAATAGTTAAAATATACCATAAGACAAATTATTATTGTAACAGCCCGAGATTTTATGAAAAATATTCTTTTTTTTATTTCACTAATGTCTTGTGTTGTACGCTACACCAAAAGGAGCTTGCACAACACGCATCCTTGATTTTCCTTGCATTACACGCAATCGCGACCTTCCTCGATAGTGTGGGTAGTACGCAATAACGAGTTTCACTAAACAACAATACGCTATTAAAATATTATTAAAATTAGCCGTTATGAATAGTAATAACCACTTTTTGAAATTTTGTAAATTTTATTTTTCAAATGGACTTTATTTTTGGATTCGGAGTATCGAATTTAGCCTAAGGTGAAATTTTGGTACTTTTCGGATAACTTTCATATTCTGATGAATAGTGAAAATTACTAAATTATAATTAAAAACAACTTTTTTAATCAAAATAATTAATAGTGATAAATTATTAATTTGAGTGGTTTTAAAGTATATTTAGAATATATTTTTACAATTTAATACAATGTTGGTCATTGGATGTAATTTCACATTTAAACCAGACATAAACAAGTGTCAATCTTTTGATAGATATTGTTTCTTAAAAACACGCTATTTGTTTTAACAGCGGGATTTAATTATAAAATTAATTAATGCAGCTTCTATGTTATGAATTTGTTAAAATAGACTTCATTTTTGAATTCGGAATATGAAATATAGATTAGGATGAAATTTTGGCATTGTTCTGAAAAACATCAATTTTTGATGAATAGTGAAACTACTAAGTGGTAGTTAAAAAAACAGAATTTTTCATAAAACTTAATTTTACCGCTTATGTGAATGGAATTTCAAAAATCCGAGACACACGGTTGATTTCAGTAAGTAAAATGTGGTTCAATGAGATGAAAATAATTTTTGGTGAATAGTAACTTTTTACTTTTTTTTACCACGGTTAATAGTAAATAGGGTAACTAAGGGTAAATATGATATTACTATTACCCTAACACATGTCCTAATTCTATTGGATAAGTGTAATTCGACCAAAAACAACCTTATGAATATAATATGACCATTTAGGTCCAATTGGATTAGATTATGACATTTAATATTATTTTATTTAATGAATAGTTAAAATAGTTAAAATCAAAGTTTAATAACTAAAACATTTTTAATATGGGGTTATACATAAGATAAATTCGACTATAAATATTCATTAGAAAGATAAAATGATTTCCTACATAATGGTATTTTATTTGTAATTTTTAGACATTAAATAATTTAATTTATTTATGACACAATGATAATGCAGTAATTATCTTATTAATGAAATATTGACATAATTGATGTTATAAACACCAAAATAAATGTAATTTGAGACTTGTTATGAATTCCACTAATTTTATAGGTTACTATGATATATTATTGTTGATTTAATCAACTTTGTTCGAACATATAATTCTGTTATGACTTTCACAAAAATCATATATCAAATAGTGTCAAAATTGACACAAAATAGTTTTTAAATCAAATATTATATTACCAATTGTTATTTTATTCATAAAAAATCTAAGGTTCGGCCAAATGACTTAGATAAGGATATATATATTAATAATAAACAATTTGGGGTTCGTTTGGCATGTTATAGTATGTGTATTAACCATATAGGGAAAGAAAACAAAAAGACACGGTAAAAGTTAAATTATTTAACTTAGAGTTAAATCTAATTGATAAGGTTAAAATAATAACCTAAACTTGTATAAATATTATTGGTTGATAGTATTTCGACCCATCCCCACTTTAGCTCCGAAATAAGACCCTTTGGAACCATTATAAACCGATTTTGACTTTAATATAAAATAATATTTTGAAGTATTCCTAAGGTGCCCCTCTCCTCCCTTATAAAAGGACACCTCCTCCCCCTCCTCCTCACACCAATTTGAGCACTCATGCTCGTCCAACCCATGCCAAAATCCCTTCTACACTTCCCTAGAATAATCCTATAGGTCCTGGTCTTCTTCAAATACCAATCTTAGTTCCCTAAGTGAAGGATTCAAAGAGGCGTTTCAAAGAAGAGGTAATATCCATTACCGATCTTTTCAATTTCTTTCTTCTTCAACGTCTTCTTCTTTAGTTGTTTCATGATAAAGTAATAACATCAGTATTACTTACATACTGATATGTTATTATAAATATGAAACAACTCTAATTAACCTTCTATCCATCCTACGGAAAAAGGAAATCACCGCGCGTGCGTACGTACGGAATACCGTCTCCACGCCGTGGTGTAATCTATTTTCCGCCACCACATTAATTGGATGGGTATAATGGTTTAATGAGTAAATATATATGATTATTATAAAGTGATATTGATACTGAAATAGTATACAAACACTTCAACACAATTCCACGACCATGGGAACGATATCATCGCTCGTGCGTACGTACGGAATACCATCTCCACGACGTGATGAGATTCATTCTCAATGATTAACCATTCATGAATGATTATAAAGTATATATAATAATTACTAATGAAATATATGATATAATAATGATACTGGATTTATTTATATTTATATGTATGTCATCTACTTAATTCCATTCAATTCAATAAGGAAACGAAAACAGCGTTCATGTGTACGTACGGACTACCGTCTCCATGAACGGTGTATTTCTTTCCATTTACTGATTTATTATATATATGTATATTATGAATATATATATATAAATCATGTTTTGGAATAAAGTAACCATGATCTAAGTAATCATATGAATAATTACAAGTTAAAAACACGAACGACAAATGAGACGATTTTACCCAAAACGCTACTTTAACATGAATTTACAAAAGAACGGGAAATATAAAGTCATAAGTGGACCATATATGATATAATAAAAATGAATATGATTCTGGAATAAGTCAATAACATGATTTAAATCATTATACAGGAGGTTCGGACACATACAAAGCAAGTCGGACCTAAGGTAAGGGAAATATCACAATCTCATTTTTATCCGAGATTGTTTATACTTTGGTATTTACTGGGGTGTATTTTATCATCCACATCCATGTTTCCTCAATATGAAATATTTTTTCCATCCACCTACAATTGTTTAAATCCAATTTTACCATTCGGTGATTTTTTATTAAATGATATGAAAGGAATATTTTGTCGTTTTTCGTACGAGGTACTTTTTGACTTTTCCGACAAAAGTACGAGAAGAATGTTTTTTTAACTTATACGGAAAGAATGGATTTTTAAAACAGTATTTCCAAGAAGCTTCCTTTACAAGTTTTCAAGTTTATTTTTAATCAACTTCATTTAGTTTAAAATTGTATGACATGTTAATAAAGGAAAAGTATTTTTGAAGTAGAAAGGATATTTTCCTCAAGAATGAAGTTCAAGTATTTTATCAAAATTATTTTCCATCTAAGATAATAAAAGGGTTCTGTTTTTATCCCTATTATTACATGGATTTTATTATGTTGTGATGGAAACATTTTTATGAATTCCTTTATCTTATATGAATTGTTTTATGATGTCATGTTGTTTAAGAATCCCTTTTTTATTACATGGGTTATGCAATGATGTATGATTTATGATTATGTGGCACACATAAGAAAGGATTAATTATAAGATGGGTGGGAAATATATCTCCCTCCAATGCATTGGGTAAAGATTTTATATCTCATGAGATAGACATGGCTAAAATGGTAGGTTATACCGGTTCAGTGAAACAGGACTGAAACGAGGGTGACTCGATTCAGAAAGGGACTTTTTCCACTAAGATAGTCTTCGCAATGAGTCATGACTAACAAGAAATGATTCTCTATGATTATGTGTGTATGCCACAAAGTTTCATGTTTTATGTTATGATTATTGGGATTACATTTCACTTCTATGATTTATCCCATGTTATGATATTATGAGCTCTCTTTTTTGAAGGTTAAGATTTCCAAAAGCTATGTTCTTTTGTATATGATGTGATTGATATTTCTTTTGTTTACCCTTACTGAGCATTTGAGCTCACCCTTTTATGTTTTCTTTTCCCCAGGATATAAAGAAACGTTTTAGGTATAAAAAAAAGATCTTTATGGGAGATGTTGAAGATCTTTCACCACGATTAGAAGATTATATTCCGAGTTTCTAAAGACACTAAACTATTACGGTCCTTGTGTGTGTGTTTTTGTTATGTACTAAGTATTCCGCAAAAGTAATGTAATGTTTATGTACGTCAAGATACGGGTCTCTACAGTTGGTATTAGAGGAAAGGTTTAGTCAACCTTTGAAAACTAGGATGCGAAAACGTTAGTGAGATCCCTAGAGATATTTCTACGGTATGTTTAGGGATGTCCCTAAGGTTAAGTATACGGATAGGTTATAGTACTAGAACTACGCTAACGATCATAGAATTAAACCTAAGATGTTAGATATTGAAGGTACTCCCCCTTTATTATGTTGTTTTCCCTAGCATGATTTTTGCCTCTCACACTATTCTTTTTGGGTTTTAGACGATGGCTGGAACCCAAAGGAACCGTGTTGATCAATGCAATGGACAATGCAATGATTGTCCTCCTGAACAAACAAATGTTATGGGAGATGGAGTGAAAAATCTTATTGCTATACTTACACAAGATATGAATCATTCTGGACTTCCAAATGAGCAGAGAAGGGAACAATATTCTATTGAGTCCTTCATGAGGCAACTTCCACCTTCTTTCAGTGGGTCTTCTGATCCACTTTTTGCTGAACAATGGATCAGTACCACTGAAAAGATATTTTCAGTTCTTCAATGTTCTGAACATGATAAAGTCATCTTAGTAGTATATCGTTTGGAAGGTGAAGCTGATCAATGGTGGAATCTTATCAAGAATACGAGGCCAAGAGATGAAATTGAGTCCATGGAATGGGACGAGTTCAAGAACTTATTTTTCAATAAGTACTTCCCTCGTATTCTTAGAACAAAGATGGAGAAGGAGTTTCTTGAACTAAAGCAAAAGGATGATGAATCTGTTGGTATATACGAAGCAAATTTTACAAGACTTGCAAGGTATGCATCTGGCATTATCATCCAACCTGAAAGTAAAGTTGATCGATTTTTTAGTGGCTTAAAACCAAGTCTTTGAAGGGCATTAGCTATAAGAGACTTCAGTAGCTATGAAGCAATTGTGCGTTGTGCTATCAAGGTAGAAATGGAAGTTGGTGTTACATATCCATCTCATGGTTTTGACAAGAAACGAAAGATGGATTTCAAGGAGAAATCTCAGAATAATGGTGAAAAGAAGTTGAATGTTTCCTTATGCACAAAGTGTGGAAAGAAGCATGATGGAGATTGTCTTAAAGGGACTAAAAAATGTTTTAAGTGTGGAAAAGAAGGTCATCGAGAAGCTGAGTGTCGAAGTAATGGAAAAAGGGATTCTAATGATGTGAATACAGCAAACACTGCAGAGAACGCACCACCAACACTTCAATGATTCAAGTGCAAGGAAATGGGGCATTATGCTAATAAATGCCCTAATCCAAGGGTTAGTGATGATCAACATGAGCAACCACTGAAGGCAAAGGACAAAAGGAAGTCACATGCGATCACTATTGGTGATGTTGAATATGACAACGATGTGGTGGAATGATTAAGTGTTTATGTAATGGGATTCTAAAATAATGTTGTATCATGGAGTATTGGAATATTTATGTATTGGTCTAATGTGGTATTCAAAGTGATTGAGATATTATGTGCATAATGAAGGGAAAACGAGAAAATGAAATGTTTAACAGTATTCATGAGCTAATGATTGATATAAGGACTAAGTGATATCATGGTTTGAGTATATATAATTTTGAGGATTTTGGTATGTGGAAGGTGTTAAATTTTAACTGCATTCATGTTTTCACTAAGGTATTCAAGAGAATACATGATTAAGGACTTTGAATGTTTGGAATGTGACCAACAAAACAAATCTTATGATATATGGGGATCAACGATGGTATTAAATATCTTTTAATCGTTTTCACTATGTTATGAGAGTGGACTGCAGTATTATGGATAAGCCTAAAGATTGAATTGGATTATGTTGGACATAAGTGAGTATTGTTTAAGGATAGAAGTTTTTTTTATTCGATATTATTGATGGGATGTTATAGTAATGTAGTTTTAGAAAAAGGACAACCTGTAGGATAGGCCACAGCCCATCGCTTCGGACAAGGCTGTGGGAATCGAACCCACAACCGAAGTGCGACTGGCCTTTATCACCTACCACTGGCCTACAGGAAGTCCCTGTTTAGTAGAAACTAGTTTTATTATAGTAAGCAGTATGATATATGAAGTATAAGTCCATTTTAGGAACCATATATGATTAATCTCACTATAGATCGACTTATGTATATAAATTTTTCTAACCTTTTGTGACAGATGGAATGACCCGTCATTCTATCACATGATCTGCTAACACTTCACGAATAACAAATTCAACTTCATTTATTTAAGAGATGAAGTAGAAATTGTTCAAGGCACGAACAACAGTGAGATTGTACCAAAATAAAGTATGTATTTATTCTAATTCAAACTCTTCAACTTTAGGGAAACGATCTTGAAAACCAAAAATGTTGTCCTAGTGCCCTTATATCCGACGAATCAGACGGTACCCTAGATCGTCACAAATTTTTGGCTTTGTGATTTTTGGCTTTTCCATAGCCATGTTCTCTACCACTCTCCATCAGAACATGATGGTTAGATTTCTCTTCCATATCCATATTTTCACCTATGTGGAAACCCAGTGATTAGTTTATTTGGGTAATCGTTACATTTCATACTTTAGTTTTTTAAGCCAAGTTTTGGTATTCCTTTTTACGATGTGGGTTTCTATTAAAGAAACTTTCGAATAGTAAACCATTTATAACCCTGACGAATTTCGAGGGCGAAATTCATTTTAAGGGGGGTAGAATGTAACAGCCCGAGATTTTATGAGAAATATTCTTTTTTTTATTTCACTAATGTCTTGTGTTGTACGCTACACCAAAAGGAGCTTGCACAACACGCATCCTTGATTTGCCTTACATTACACGCAATCGCGACCTTCCTCGATAACGTGTGTAGTACGCAATAACGAGTTTCACTAAACAACAATACGCTATTAAAATATTATTAAAACTAGCCGTTATGAATAGTAATAACCACTTTTTGAAATTTTGTAAATTTTATTTTTCAAAATGGACTTTATTTTTGTATTCGGAGTATCAAATTTAGCCTAAGGTGAAATTTTGGTACTTTTCGGATAACTTTCATATTCTGATGAATAGTGAAAATTACTAAATTATAATTAAAAACAACTTTTTTAATCAAAATAATTAATAGTGATAAATTATTAATTTGAGTGGTTTTAAAGTATATTTAGAATATATTTTTACAATTTAATACAATGTTGTCCATTGGATGTAATTTCACATTTAAACCAGACATAAACAAGTGTCAATCTTTTGATAGATATTGTTTCTTAAAAACACGCTATTTGTTTTAACAACGGGATTTAATTATAAAATTAATTAATGCAACTTCTATGTTATTAATTTGGTAAAATAGACTTCATTTTTGAATTCGGAATATGAAATATAGATTAGGATGAAATTTTGGCATTGTTCTAAAAAACATCAATTTCTGAAGAATAGTGAAACTACTAAGTGGTAGTTAAAAAAACTGAATTTTTCATAAAACTTAATTTTACCGCTTATGTGAATGGAATTTCAAAAATCCGAGATACACGGTTGATGTTAGTAAGTAAAATGTGGTTCAATGAGATGAAAATAATTTTTGGTGAATAGTAACTTTTTACTTTTTTTTACCACGGTTAATAGTAAATATGGCAACTAAGGGTAAATATGATATTACTATTACCCTAACACATATCCTAATTCTATTGGATAAGTGTAATTCGACCAAAAACAACCTTATGAATATAATATGACCATTTAGGTCCACTTGGATTAGATTATGACATTTAATATTATTTTATTTAATGAATAGTTAAAATAGTTAAAATCAAAGTTTAATAACTATAACATTTTTTATATGGGGTTATACATAAGATAAATTAGACTATAAATATTCATTATAAATCTAAAACGATTTCCTACATAATGGTATTTTATTTGTAATTTTTAGACATTAAATAATTTAATTTATTTATGACACAATGATAATGCAGTAATTATCTTATTAATGAAATATTGACATAATTGATGTTATAAACACCAAAATAAATGTAATTTGAGACTTTTTATGAATTACACTAATTTTCTAGGTTACTATGATATATTAGTGTTGATTTAATCAACTTGGTTCGAACATATAATTCTGTTATGACTTTCACAAAAATCATATATCAAATAGTGTCAAAATTGACACAAAATAGTTTTTAAATCAAATATTATATTACTAATTGTTATTTTATTCCTAAAAATCTAAGGTTCGGCCAAATGACTTAGATAAAGATATATATATTAATAATAAACAATTTGGGGTTCGTTTGGCATGTTATAGTAAGTGTATTAACCATATAGTTAAAGAAAACAAAAAGACACGGTAAAAGTTAAATTATTTAACATAGAGTTAAATCTAATTGATACGGTTAAAATAATAACCTAAACTTGTATAAATCTTATTGGTTGATAGGATTTCGACCCATACCCACTTTAGCTCCGAAATAAGACCCTTTGGAACCATTATAAACCGATTTTGACTTTAATATAAAATAATATTTTGAAGTATTCCTAAGGTGCCCCTCTCCTCCCTTATAAAAGGACACCTCCTCCCCCTCCTCCTCACACCAATTTGAGCACTCATGCTCGGCCAAACCCTGACAAAATCCCTTCTCCACTTCCCTAGAATAATCCTAGAGGTCCTGGTCTTCTTCAAAGACCAATCTTAGTTCCCTAAGTGAAGGATTCAAAGAGGCGTTTCAAAGAAGAGGTAATATCCATTACCGATCTTTTCAATTTCTTTCTTCTTCAACTTCTTCTTCTTTAGTTGTTTCATGATAAAGTAATAAAATCAGTATTAATTACATACTGATATGTTATTATAAATATGAAACAACTCTAATTAACCTTCTATCCATCCTATGGAAAAAGGAAATCACCGCGCGTGCGTACGTACGGAATACCGTCTCCACGCCGTGGTGTAATCTATTTTCCTCCACCACATTAATTGGATGGGTATAATGGTTTAATGAGTAACTATATATGATTATTATAAAGTGATATTGATACTGAAATAGTATACAAACACTTCAACACAATTCCACAACCATGGGAACGATATCATCGCTCGTGCGTACGTACGGAATACCGTCTCCACGACGTGATGAGATTCATTCTCAATGATTAACCATTCATGAATGATTATAAAGTATATATAATAATTACTAATGAAATATATGACATAATAATGATACTGGATTTATTTATATTTATATGTATGTCATCTACTTAATTCCATTCAATTCAATAAGGAAACGAAAACAGCGTTCATGCGTACGTACGGACTACCGTCTCCATGAACGGTGTATTTCTTTCCATTTACTGATTTATTATATATATGTATATTATGAATATATATATATAAATCATGTTTTGGAATAAAGCAACCATGATCTAAGTAATCATATGAATAATTAC
The DNA here is from genome assembly GCA_963277665.1 of Viscum album. Taxonomy (NCBI): domain Eukaryota; kingdom Viridiplantae; phylum Streptophyta; class Magnoliopsida; order Santalales; family Viscaceae; genus Viscum; species Viscum album. The sequence continues at coordinate 1,186,990,591 of OY728157.1, read as the reverse complement.
AAGTTAAAAACACGAACGACAAATGAGACAATTTTACCCAAAACGCTACTTTAACATGAATTTACAAAAGAACGGGTAATATAAAGTCATAAGTGGACCATATATGATATAATAACAATGAATATTATTCTGGAATAAGTCAATAACATGATTTAAATCATTATACAGGAGTTTCGGACACGTACAAAGCAAGTCGGACCTAAGGTAAGGGAAATATCACAATCTCATTTTTATCCGAGATTGTTTATACTTTGGTATTTACTGGGGTGTATTTTATCATCCACATCCATGTTTCCTCAATATGCAATATTGTTTCCATCCACCTACAATTGTTTAAATCCAATTTTACCCTTCGGTGATTTTTTATTAAAAGATATGGAAGGAATCTTTTGTCGTTTTTCGTACGAGGTACTTTTTGACTTTTCCGACAAAAGTACGAGAAGAATGTTTTTTTTAACTTATACGGAAAGAATGGATTTTTAAAACAGTATTTCCAAGAAGATTCCTTTACAAGTTTTCAAGTTTATTTTTAATCAACTTATTTTAGTTTAAAATCGTATGACATGTTAAGAAAGGAAAAGTATTTTTGAAGTTGAAAGGATATTTTCCTCAAGAATGAAGTTCAAGTATTTTATCAAAATTATTTTCCATCTAAGATAATAAAAGGGTTCTGTTTTTATCCCTATTATTACATGGATTTGATTATGTTGTGATGGAAACATTTTTATGAATTCCTTTATCTTATATGAATTGTTTTATGATGTCATGTTGTTTAAGAATCCCATTTTTATTACATGGGTTATGCGATGATGTATGATTTATGATTATGTGGCACACATAAGAAAGGATTCATTATAAGATGGGTGGGACCTATATCTCCCTCCAATGCATTGGGTAAAGATTTTATATCTCATGAGATAGACATGGCTGGAATGGTAGGTTATACCGGTTCAGTGAAACAGGACTGAAACGAGGGTGACTCGATTCAGAAAGGGACTTTGTCCACTAAGATAGTCTTGGCAATGAGTCATGACTAACAAGAAATGATTCTCTATGATTATGTGTGTATGCCACAAAGTTTCATGTTTTATGTTATGATTATTGGGATTACATTTCACTTCTATGATTTATCCCATGTTATGATATTATGAGCTCTCTTTTTTGCAGGTTAAGATTTCCAAAAGCTATGTTCTTATGTATATGATGTGATTGATATTTCTTTTGTTTACCCTTACTGAGCATTTGAGCTCACCCTTTTATGTTTTCTTTTCCCCGGGATATAAAGAAAGGTTTTAGGTATAAAAAAAGATCTTTATGGGAGATGTTGAAGATCTTTCACCACGATTAGAAGATTATATTCCGAGTTTCCAAAGACACTAAACTATTACGGTCCTTGTGTGTGTGTTTTTGTTATGTACTAAGTATTCCGCAAAAGTAATGTAATGTCCATGTACGTCAGGCTTCGAGTCTCTACAATTATGGATAGATATATGAAAAATATATAAGTAAAATAGCATGCACAAATTGGTTGTATCCTACATTAATCAAGATGAAGTACTATATGGATTATTTGGTTGGATAAACTATTATAATTCTCCTATAATCTATCTACCACCACAACCAGAGAAGATAATTCTCCAATTATAAAACTAATAAACACTTAGAATGAATGATACTCATATAAAATTATACAATATTGATATTTTCTGCCTATAATCTAGTAGTATGATTAAATCAAATATAAAAAATAATCCTTAATGTAATATAATTCAACTCTACATAAACCATCTAATAAATATAACCCCACCAACACCCCATTACCTCGAATCAATCTCACTCTAGGACATGAGTAGCATCCGGTGAAAAAAAATGTATATGAATACAACCACCACCCTACCTCATCTCCCTCCCCCACCACCCACATCCCCACATTGCACCACCCCCCCTGCACCAACACCCCCTCCCCCTACACCAGCCCCCCTCCCAAACAACCAGCCCCCCACCACACCCCCCAACCACTAGCCGGCCACCACACCCCCAACCACCATCCCCCCCACCACACACACACCCACCACCAGCCCTCCCCCCACCATCACAGGAATAGACAAAAAAATGTTAGAACCATTTCAGGATTGTAATTTCTATGATCCAATGAAACACTATGAAATTCTAGTTTTAGTGGTCCAAATAACTAATAAATTACAACATGAATGAATAATTATAACTCTTTAAGGAAAAAAACATTATATAGTGTCAAAATATAGCATTTACACACTCATAAATCACTTGAAATTTTAGTTATAAGATACTGATAAAGAGCACATATTTTTGAAAGTTAACTAACCCAACAACTGAAACATGAATAAAAATTCATCAAACAATTTGTCTTTAAAAATAATATATTAAAGTATGATAATCCACATTATATAATGATAGAATGTGATAAATTTTTAATGAGAAACCAATCCTTTGTAATTAAATTTACTTTCAGAAATGTATAAAACTATTAAAAAGTATATCAAACCATAAAAGAACCAAGTGAAAAATCTAAACCATATCATATACCATAATGTGTAGAAAGATGCTAATATAACATAGTGTGTTCAAGGAATCCATTACATTTTTGATTGTTAATCATGAAGTATAACACAACATCATGGTGAAAATGGGAATGAGGGTCCACTTCTAATAGAAACAACAAATATTTAAAAATTAGGGGCCACTACCATCGTCACCAAGTCTATGAGGGCATTATGTTCCATGGATTATTTTGAGTTACATCACACAATAAGTGGGTGATGAAAATATTTTGGAAAAATTTTCCATCACAACATTCATGATGAAAATGGAAAGTATTCTCCACCCCATGTATAGAGTAAACACATTATCAAGGTCAAGAAATGCCATTTATCTCATTAATACAAATTTTTAATATCATCTTAGGCCATAGGATTAATATAGTGAAATGGAAGAACACCTCATAATTGAACAAAATATCAAAAATGGGTATCTCATCTTTATCATAATAGAAGAATAAAACTAAAAATATTCAAAAATAACATTTCCACAACAAAAAATTCATAATTAATTTCCTAAGGGTGTCACATAATCAAAGAACAATTCATTTTATATAACTAAAAACTCAATATTTACCACATGCATGGTATTCCCTCACATATAAGGGTTATTAAATATTTATCACAATCCCACTAGCCATGTCACATTAGTGTTTTCAATTTAAAAAAATTATCCAACATTGCAGTAGTGTAAGAGAAAGGCACCACCATGAGGATTAACCAAGCTCAACTGTAGTTCAAAGAAAGACAGAAAAATAAGTTAACATAATAAATCAAATAAAAGTAATAGTAATTTTCATATAATTGGTAGTAACTATGAATAATAGATCTATGTGGGGTGGCACGATTACCTACCAGGACTTATTGGGACCTAAGGAATATTATGGTGATTTGACCTTTTGTGTGAGGTTATGAAGCATCCCTCACCCAAAAGAAAGATCAATATGGGATTTTATAATTACAATACATTTCAAAAAACTATATCCCTATTATATAATATAGTGTTTTTAATGCACATAAGTAATATTTTTTGTCTATAATTTAGAGGAAGTGGTTACACCGCATAGATGGAGAGAATTATTTTCAATCGCACTAGACATTTTGCAATGTCCATGATAGATTATATTCAATGAGATGTGATGGGTGTGTATTTATAAGTTTTAAAGATTGTGTTTTTTAATTTTAGATGAATGTTCACCATGTTGATTTTTTACTACACCATAATCATGATGAGGAAGAATTATTATACACCACTGAAGAAATTTAATCATTGAGGGTAATATTTGGGAAGTTGTATTATTGGGTTATTTATCAGGTATATATGTCATTAAACCATTAGGATGTTCTCCATGATGTATACTTAGTGATTTCAATGGTGCGCAGTGAAATAAGGTGCAAATACCTCTTGGTTATGCAGTGTGAGGTGAAATTAAGGTGCACTTACACATAATTAATTAAACCATGTCTATAAACAGGCTATAGTGATGGAACCATAAAACCGTGGATATAGATCTGTGGCTATAGGATAAATTTATTTTAGTGATAATAATTATAATACCTAGATAATGATAAATACTAGAATACTAACCACCTCAACCCTGACCTAAAGAAGAATAAGTAATTCAACATTGATGGCATGAAACGAGGATACAAAAGAATAAATATCATATTACTTACCATGGGAGAGGAAAATATTATTAGTATGATTCTCAAAATTTTATTCCATAAAAAACTGTGTAAAATTATTTAATGGGTTATGTGCATGGAACGTACTAATAAAAATATTTTTTAGTAATAAAATGTGAATAATAAATTTATGTATGCCATGAATAAGATAAATAGAGATCTTGGTATCAACTCAAACATGTTGTGATAACATATAGAAAGAATAAGAACAATATGAATTCAATAAAATCTTGAATATGAATGAAACTTATCATGGGAATTGTTGGTGGTAAACCAAGAAGATGTTTATGTATAAAAAAATTTGTGCATGATAAACCAGTCCAAAAACACACTATGTATAAGATTCTCTATTATGAAGAAACAAGGTTTGTGGGATGATACTATTCTTGGATAAATACATGTGACATTGAAGCCAATGGATTTTGACAAAAATTATTCACTAAGAACTAGAAAAGAAACATCAGGTTTTACATAGAGAAACCTCTGATTTTAATAAGGATGGATGATTGAAACATCAAAAGGTTTTCATGTGTTTTCAATGGGAAGTGATGATATGATGATGACCTTCCATTGATGAGTTTTATGGTGATGAGACAGTGTGATGTGGGCGAACATTATGATGGAGGTGAGGAATTTCTAAGGAGGAAAAGTTTTTATGAGCTATTTGAGTTTCTCTATATGGGTAAATAGGTTTAACCTTACAAATCAATCCTAATATATATATGGGGACTAAATTTATATCATTTTGTAAAGGAAGAACAATTTACCCTTATACAATTCTATACTTCAATATATGTGTAACTTATTTAACGAGATAAATATATTCTTCCATACTTTCAATATGTATATATATATACACTTTATATAACTACATATGTATTGATTAGAGTATATAAAATATATAACAATCTTTTAATGCTAGGAAAATATTCTAAACAAAACTATTAAACATAAAGTTCAGTTCTTAATTATTGAGATGATATTAAACAAAAACACTAAAAGAATAAAACAGTATACAAAAAAGTATATGATCACATTTGACCATATTAAAACATGTCTAAAATAATCAACCCACGAAAATGTGATATAAAAATTCAGACACATGCTCATGAAAATGAACATCACAAGGGAAATTATGAACAAATATTAAAACATCAAATTTCAATTTAATTAATAGATACAATTCATTATCTTAGCACTAAAAAATTTCGGATTAAATATGAATTAAATGAATTATTCCTAAATCCATATATTAATTTAAAATGTAATGAAATTATTTCACAAAATATTTTAGAGATATATAACTAATAATTTCAAATAAAATTTGAATAATTAGTTAAGAAGATTTTTTATTTTTAAAAAATATTAAAAAAAAAATATAAAAACTAAAGTTCCACAATACTTACATACAATTTTATAAGAGAAGGTAAAATAATTTGAATTCATTATTGAGGTTTGTTATGAAATTTTTAAAAACATTTCCTTAAAAATTAAAGGAAAATAGATGAAAAGTGACCCTGAATTTTTGTGTAATGAAAATGGGAATAAATATTAAAGAAGAAAGTTACATAATTGAAGCATTGACCATTGATATTTTGAAGAAAATAGATGTGAATAGGAAATTAAAGGAAATAATAATTACACTCAAGACTCAATTTGATGAAGGAAGAAAAACCATGACAGTTTCTACTTCAAGTATAAATTTGATAGCTTTATAGTTGAAAAAAAAGATACGAAGATTATAGAACTAATTGTTGGATGAAAACCTCAAATAAAATGATGAAAACAACTCTAAAATTTTCATTGATATATATAATGTGTCCAAATATGAAATCTATAAAAATATAAATTCCATAAAAAATATCTATGTGATTGTCTAAAAAGGAGGAACCATATTTATGTTATTTCGGAATTATTTGGCACCTTATGAGCATTTGATTCACATCTCAAAATCCCAGTGAAAATTGTATAACTATATCTATTATGATATATTAATCATATAGATATTAAATGAGGTGTTATTACTATGTCTAATTCTTTATTTTTCCTAAAAACCATCTATGGAATGTTATTGTAATTGGAGGAATGAATGGAGGGGTAATGATTTCATAAGGAGGAACTCCACCCCTGTGATATATGATGAAAGTGTTTATCCACTAAATAGACGTGTTAAACTAGAAAATACTGTTTATGTTTTGTAGGATAAAAAGGATCCTCAATAAGAGGTGTATCATGTACCGAGATCTAGATAACCCCACCAAATCTTTGGTAATTAAGAAACACAAAGATATAATAAAGAAATCAGTTGATCTAGACTTGATTGAGAAGGGAGTAAAGAAAAAATCTCCAATAGAAGATGAATAAATTAAAGAAATCATGTAAATAAAATAATATAGGTGTCTAATTAATCATTATTAATCCAATAAAATACAAAAGATAATGACGCAATATAGATGAAGGTTGGGGGACAAATTCACTACTAAAGAAACTCAAGAAGATACCAGAATAGATGTGATTTATTATGAAATTAATGAAAATCCCAAATTAGATATACTATTGGTGGGGAGTTGTTAGTGGAGGAGTTTAGGAGGGAATCAGGGGTGTTGACCTCAACATTGGGGTTGTTTAGGGTTGTGGGGGAGAACTGTCAGGAAGGAAGGGGGAGGTGGGGAGGCCGCTCGGAGCAGCTTTGTTGGAGGAGGAGGATCGTGGGGAGGATGGTCACAGAGAGGAGGCGTCAAGGGTGTTGATGTGTTTTGGGGAGGAGGTGTTGGGGAGGGTGTTAGGGGTGTAGACCTTAGCGTCGGGGGTGTGTTGTGGTGGGAAAACTGTTGGGAAGAAAGAGAGGAGGTAGGGATGCTGCTCAGAGCATCATTGCTAAAGGAGGAGGGTCATGGTGCGGAGGTGTCAGGGAGAGAATTTGGGCTGTTTTGTGGAGGAAATATCAAGAATAAGATAATAATGAAATGTGGGTTGGACTATAGCCATGGATACATGGAAAAATATGAGGCTGAAGCCATGGTTTTTTTAACCTGTAGCTATATTGGTGTGGCTATAGCTCAGTTTTTCAGTAGTGGATCAAAAAGAATATGTCTCAACTTTTATGTAAAGAATATAATAATATGTTAGGAAGATAAGTTTATTGACATGAATAAGGACATCCTTTATTATAACCTTTGGACTCACAGTGCTTTGATTGTCTAACAATATAAAAACACTCTTTGGTTGAAAGGTACTTATACCACGGTTGGATAAGATAGATTTGATAATGGCATTTATTGAGGATCCTAGGTTTATGAGTCTATCATCAATATTTGAACTCTCTATTTAGAATTGTACTAGAATGGTCCATGGATATTTTCATTTAATGGTAATTGACTATTGGGTTGACACATTTCAATAGTCCTAGGTTTTCACTTTAGGGTTAACAATTCCATAATAAATTTATCCTAATTAGTTGTTTTTTATATTTCATCTAAAAGGGGAATGTTGAATTCAACATTTCTACTAATGTCAAGAAATTTAGAATCAGGCTCAAATGGATTCTTTGTCTAAGAGGTATCTTGAGGAAAAATAATTATATTCCACAGAGGAATGGAAGGAGGTGATGGAGTGGCTTTATGTTTTTTAGCTTTTTGTTTATTATTTCTATAGATTAACTTTTATAAGGGATTTAATGGATTTACCATGAGGAATAGAAATATTCTTTCCAGATCAATGTTAAATTGTACTTAAATTACTTGTGGGGTTGTGAAATGTTTGAGATGAGAGTTAAAAATAATTTTATTATTATTTGTGAATTAAGTGGGATGCTAGTTGACTAATTTGGTTTTCAATTTTTTATGTCCATAACGAGTAAAGGAGGTTAGATATTTTATAGTTCATTCCCATTAATTCTTAGAAGAAGAGGCATGTTTGATATTTACTTGATTTTGGTTCTTGGAAATGTGAGTGTATTGGGTTTTTATTGGAGAAGGATCACTAGGATAGTGGAAACCAATAGGATCAAAAGGAGGATTGCTTATTTTAAATTGAGAAACAAAAGGATAATGTTTTTGGAAGCTACTTATAATGACATAAAATTATATCAATGGAAATTTCCTTCTCATAATTATTTAATATTGTATAAATTCACATAAAATCACACTGAGAACATAATTCAGTCTTTATAAATAAAGAATGAATGACATAATAGAAATTAAGGAACCATTAATAATAGAATAGTAACTTGACCATTGAAATAATAATGTGACCATTGGGAATTGTAATTTGGATAAGAGAATAGTAAGCTCACCTATTAAAGTATAAATAAAATTTAGGTAACTTATGAATTAAAATATTATATATCTATATCATTGTATAATTAAATAAATGTTTTAAAAAATAATAAATTAAGTGTTGCTATTTTCGTTAGTTATAAATATTTAATTGAAATTTTATAATTAATATTTTGATTTAAAATAAAATATATTTTCATAAAATATATTCATAAATTAATATTTTATTGTCTTAAAATTATAAGATAATTTTATGAGACCATAATTAATTTTTCAATGTGTCATAAAATCGATTAAAATTTTAAAATTGGTATTTTTTGAATAAATGAATATTTTAAATAAAAATTAAATTTATCATATTTATAAAATTATTTTCCTAAAATTGATTACATTTGTTAATTTACATGTCAAAAAAAATTTGTGTGATTTTTGGTATTTTTCTAAAATAGTTGAAATTTTGGTGAATAGTAAAATACGAAAATTTACGGTATATAACATTATAAGTTAAATACACAATTTATTGACACATTACTAATGTTAGAAAAATTATATAGAAATATCCATAATTATTCATTATATTTAGTGATAAGTTTCAACACTATTCATAGGCTTGAGGTAAAATAAAAATAATAATAAAATAATCCAAAAACACCCCTCTCCTCCCCTATAAATACCACCCCTCACATCCTCTTCTCCTCACACCTTATAAGCCTTAAAGATTTTATTATTTCTACCCAATTATCTTTCCAATACTCTCCTTCATTTACATGAGCCTTTGGTATCAATAAAATAAGAAATCCAATTTCCTTAAATAGGTTCTTAAGGAGAAGAAGTTCAAGAGATAAAATCCTCTTTCATTTTCTTTTAATTTATATTCAATTTATTTTCTTTTATTATTCCCTCATAAAAATACCTTATCAAAGTGAAATGATAAATATTGTATATTATATATTCCATAATTTTATTATGTTAGTGGAATATCCTACATTAATTGTATTTTTCCCCTTTTTCTATAAAAATGAAAACATCATTTGTGAGGTGTCGATTCACCACCTTCATGGATGATGATTTTAATTTTCTAATGCCACCTTAAAGGACACTCATAAAACCATTATAATGGTTAAAAAATATTTTAAAAAATTTATTATGACTTATTTAAGTGTTATGTAACTAGTATATATGCATAATGTTAATTAATAAAACAAAACTAGTGTGTGGTGATCGAAAAAAATCCAAAATAACCTAAATGATTATCATTAATGTTTTATCTAATGAATACTCCTAGCATCTAAAAATAAAATGATATATAAAACATTTTAATATTCTATAAGTTTATTAAAAACAGATAATTTCTATTATGTATTATATTGTCTTTCATACACATATACAAGTGAACCAATCATGAAAACCAAGGTAACGAACAATCCTAAATGATGAAACTGAATTTTATAACTCATACAAAAGAACATAAATAAACTTAATAATTTTTAAATAAATCAAATAAATTTTGAAGAGGTTATTTACGAAATTATTAATGAATATAATTTCATTTTCGAGGACAGTAAGTACAAATGCATAACACATTCAAACATAAGGTAAAGGATTCTTTCTAAACATCCATTTTTTTCCTTTCAGTTATGATTTCTGTTTTTTTACTAAAATATAATTATTAATTATTCTTATTTACTCTTCAAAAATTCTGTTTTTATATTTCAAACACATGTACCATGACCAATTATTCTTTCTTTTAATTGTAAATACATATTTTTTAAGGTTCCCTTTTCAATTCCTCCTGATAAGAATGCCTGATTAAAGGTAATTTCTCAATTGCATACCCATTTTCAAGTACACTCCATAATCTATTTTAAGCCAAAAAATAGTTTTCTAAAAACCAAATTTTTATCATGGAAACTATATAATTACATTTTTTATTTTATATAAATAGGTATTCCTTTCCCCTCTTTAAAGACTTTTTAACATTTTCTCTTAATCCACACTAAAGAGGATCTTTTCTAAAGTTTCTTATACATCTTTTATACATGTACTCACTTCATTTGAACATAATTTATCATGACCTATGCCTATTTTACCTTATGAATATCCACGTATGATTTAAATCAATTCATTCATGGAAACTTTTCGGATACACTCATTTGTTACGCTCCATGACATGATTATGGTACTCATTTCATTCCATGGTTAAACCATATGTTTATTCCTTATGTTTTATTCTATATTTGGAACACATATGCTTGAACATGTTATGATTGGTGCACCCAGATAGAACTTTAATTTATTTGGCAATGTTTAGTATCATGAGATGTTATGTTGGGACATGGAGTGAACCCGATTCCTTTATAGGACTTTGTCATCCATATAAAATAGTCTTGGAAGTTAGCCATGACTCATAATTATGTCATGTTTTATGTTGTTGACACATTCTGAGGATGAAATTATTACATGACCTAATGTTCTACATGTTATTCTTCCTTATGTTTATTCATGTTCTATTTCTTTTTATTTCATCATTTTTTTCCTTTTATCCCATGTTTTATGCTTCAATACTATGTTTTTTATTAAATCTTTATAGTGATTAAATAAAATATGTTTTTGTTTTAGTTTCATGATTTATATTTATATACCCAATCTTACAATGACACTAGAAATTTCCATACTTGGTTTTTATTTTATGGTTAATTATTCTTAAAATCATGTAAATATATGTGTAACAATCTAGGTATGTTATATTTGGTATCATAAAATGGTCTAGTTATTTTTGGATATTATGACTAGAAAAATCTAGTAAGAACCCTAGGGATAATGCTATCATCATGGATAAATTAGATTGAAACATATGGAATCACAAGATTTGATATAATATCCATTTTAATTTTTATCATTATATATTAAATTGTTAATTTTTATATGATTATTAGATATGTATTTAATCCCACCTAATTAGGATTTATTTTTCTTAGTTAATAGTGGGAAATATGATAACCCATTCCAATAGTCAATGTGATAGGAAATGCATTGAATTATCTAATGAAATTCTAAAACTGATGGGAAATAGCACTTAAATCTTCCTAATAGTACTGGATCAACTGGATAATGTTATAAAAAAATTAACTTTAATTGTGTGAAAAACTCTCCTCTTAATAAATAACAAGCTACAGTTGAACCTATATGTGAAAAATTCCTCCCATATTTAGTGGATCTTATGATCCCATCATCTTGGAATAATGGATTAACTCCATTGTGAAGATATTCTATGTCCTCCATTGAATAGAAGAAGAGAATGTTGTGATAGTGATCCATCAATTTTATGGGGATGATAATTGGTTGTGTGCAATTATAAGAAACAAAAATTTTAAGGACACAATTGATTCCATGGATTGGGATGCATTCAAGAAAATATTTTTCAACAAATATTTTCCCTAAACACTCCATATCCATATAGAGAGGGAGTTCCTCAGACTAAAGTAAAAGTAATATGATTATATTGAGGCATATGAGGAAAAAATTACAAGTCTTACATGATACACCTATAGCTCTATCATGAAAATTTAAAGCAATGTGGATGTCTTCTTTAGAAAACTAATTTTGAGTCTATGGAAATCATTGGTGATTCAAGACTTTGATAGATATAAAGAGATTTTCCATTGTGCTTAAAAGGTTTAAATTGATATTAGATGCTCTTGGTGGTTTTGTGGACCCTGTGATAAAAATAGAAAAATGTATTTTAATATGGGAGTATCAATAGATAAATTCTATGATGGGAAGAAAACCCGATATCCCACGTGTCAAAAGTATGGGAAGAAGCACCTTGGGAAATATCTAAAGGGAACTAGGAGATAATTCAAATGTAGAAGAGAGGGGAATATGGATAATAATTTCCAAAGGGATATGAGGAACCCCAAAAAATGTGGAGGAAGGAAGGAAGGTTTAGATCAATATCTATCATGTAGTATCGGTTTTAAACTATAAGGAACATGATAATTATGCAAGCCATTTACCTAATCCTGGGTTTGTTGGAGGAAATCAATAACAACCTCCAAGACAAAAAGGGAATATGTTATCACTACTGCTGAGGTAGAGATTGAAAATGATGCGGTGAAAGTTACACAAATTATTCATTCATTAATAGTGAACATACTATTTGATTATGTTTCTACACATTCTTTCCTATCATGAATGTTTAGTAGAACTATTAAAACACCACCTCAAAATATGAATATTGAGTTATCTATGAGAATTGTTAATGGTATAATTATTTCCTACAAAGTATATAAGTCATCCCCGGTTTCAGTTTGTGGATAGAACCTTCCATAAAATCTTTTCCTACTTCCTTTGGTTGAGTTTTATGCTATATTAGGCATAGATTGGCTATATTTATATAGAGATAACATCAAATTCTGAGAAAGGGATATCACTCTTCACATATTTAGGAATCCTCTAATTCTATACAAGTGTAAGGATGAGGATGAATCTCTTTCATAATCATTATCTCAACTGTAGATATTATTTCTTTATGAGCAAGCATATATAACTCAAATGATTGAGATAAAGGATAAAATCATGGTCAAATACATGACCATTGTGAGGGACTACACTGACGTATTCCCATAATAATTTCATGGTATTCCTATATAATGAGATGTTGAATTCTCAATTGAACTTATTATTGGATTTCTACCTATATGAAATAGAACTTATAGAATGGACACCATTGAGTTGGAGGAACTAAAGAAGTTGTTACAATAGAATATGGAAAATGGTTTTATACACCTGAGTGCTTCACTATGGGGTGAGCTATTCCCCATCATCAATAAAAAGGATGGATAAAAAAACATGGAATTTATTATCATGATCTCAAAAAAAAGCATGATAAAGAACAAGTATCCCCTTCCAAAAATAGATGACTTATTCAATCAACTATGTGGGGCCAAGTATTTCTCTAAGGTGGTTCATTGGTTGGGATATCACCAATTAAAGGTGAAGAAATAAGATATTACTGAGACTACCATTAGAATTAGGTATGGGAACTATGAGTTCATAGTGATTCCCTTCAGACTCATTAATTCTCCTATAATTTTCATGGACTTAATGAAAAGAGTATTTAGAGATTGCCTCAAAAAATTTGTGGTATTCTTTATCAATGATATTATGATATAATATAAGGGTAAGGGGGACATGAGGATTATCTGAATACTATTCTAAAGACCTTGTGTATGGTGAAAATATATGAAAATTACAGTAAATGTGAGTTCTGGATGGAGGAAGTATCATTATTGGGGCATGTTATCACCAGAAAAGTAATATATGTGGACCCTTCCAAGACAAAGGAAATCGAAGAGTGGATTAGGCCAACATGTGTCATAGAGATCCATATTTTCCTTGGTCTATCTGGGTATAACTGGAGATTTTTGAATAACTTCTCACAATTTTCAATCCCACTAACCATACTGACTCAGAAGGAATAAAATTTTGTCTTGTCTAGTGAATGTGAAGACTGCTTCAAAGAGTTGAAAAAGGGTCTTATCACTATACTAGTAATAACAATACCAAGAAATGGGGAACTCTTTTTGGTATATAATGATGCTTCAAAGAAGAAACTAGGTTGTGTAATATAAAAAATGAAAAAGTGATAGCCTACGCCTCAAGGAAGTCGAAAATTATTGAGAAAAACTATCCCACACATGATCTGGAGTTGTCAGTTGTGATCTTCACATTGAAAATATCGATGCATTATCTATATAGGTAGAAGTGTGAAATATATACTGATTAAAAGAGCTTCAAATATATATTCATATAGAATGATTTCAATATGCATCCACAAATATGGTTAGATATCATCATGGATTATGATCTCTTAATCCACTACCATCTTGGAAAAGAAAATAAAGTCATGGATGCTCTAAGTAGAATAGATTCTACAACATTATCAATGATGAGAATTGATAATGATAAAATATTATTATATATGAAAAATATGGACATGAAAATCATTAATGAAAGAACATAATAAATCATTTTTTCAAATTATTTCTCAACCATAACATATGGATAAAATAAAAGATGATCAAAGAAGTGATGAAGAAATTCAGAAAAAGGTGGAAGCTATAAGAAAGCTGAAATACTTAAAGTTTAATATTTATAAGGAATGAGTTTTAATATTTGGGTTAGGAATATGTGTAACATCCAATATAGAGATATAGAAATTTCTTTTGAATTATGCCCATAGATCATCCTTATCTATTCATCCAGGGAGCACAGATATGTATCGAGATCTCTGAGGGAACTATTGGTAGGGAAATATGAAGAAAGAGATCACTGAATATATATCAATGTTCTCGATATGTTAGTAAGTTAAGGATAAAAGGAAAAAGTCTAAGTGGATAATGAAACCATTACCCATAACCACATAGAAATGGGAAACATCACCATAGACTTTTTCACCAAACATCCAAAGACATCCAAAGGGAATTATACTATATGGGTCATTTTGGATAATCTTACAAAGACATCTCACTTTATCAAAATTCGAGAGGACTTATTACTGGATAAACATGAATAGATTTACATCAAATAAGTGGAAGTTTTGTATGGATTTCCACTATCAATTGTATCTGATTGAAATATGAGATTCACCTCCATGTTCTGGAAAAGTATCCAATATGCTTTAAACACACAATTGAACATCAGTACGACCTATCATCCTCAAGCTGATCTCTAATCAAGACAAAATATTCAGACATTTGAAGACATGTTGAGATCATGTTCTATGGACATCAAATAAGGATGGGAAAAACATCTACCTCTGGTTGAGTTCTCTTACAATAACATTTTCCACTCGACGATCCAAATGGTTCTATATGAATCCCGTTATGTTAAAAGATACATAACACTGGTGTGATGGGATGAAGTCAGTGAATGTAAGTTTCTAGGACTAAGAATTTTCTAAAAAATGGTAGAAAATGTGAAAACCATTCAGCAGCACATCAAGGGATCCTAAATTCGACAGAAGATCTATTGGGATAATCATTGGCACTACCTTAGGTTTAAGGTTAGAGACATGGTATTCCTCCTCATATTTCCATGGAAGTATATCATGAAATTTTGGGAGAAAGGAAAGTTGAGTCCTTGGTACATAGGCCCCTTCAAGATCCTTGATTGTGTCAGAGTTGTGGCCTATTGACTAGAACTTCCACCTACTAAGTCTCAAGTACACGATTTATTTCATATATCCCTCTTAAGGAAGTACATACAAGACCCCTCACATGTATTGAATCCCGAGGTGGTAAAACTGGAGAACAACCTCTTGTATAATGATCTTTCGTTTATGATCTTGGACTATAGAGATAATGTTCAATGCAACAAGACAACTAACCTGGTCAATTTACTATGGAGAAATCATAAGTATGAAGAGGAAATAAGGAAAATAGAGGAATAAATTAAGTATAAGTACCCTCACTTGTTTTGACCATAGTGTTTAAAATGAAATTTTGAGGGTGAAATTTTATAATGAGGTGTAATGTAATGGACTAAAATTTTATCAATGAAAATTTCCTTATTGTAATTATTTAATATTGTATAAATCATAGGAAATAACATATATAACACAATACAAACTTTATAAATGAATAATTAATTAAATTAGAGAAATTATGGAACTTTTACCAATGGAATAGTAACTTGACCATTGGAATAGTAATGCGACCATTAAGAATAGTAATTTGGACAATAGAATAGTAACCTTGCTTATAAGAGTATAAATAAAATTTAGGTATATTACGAATGAAAATATGATATATTTATATCTTTCTATAAGTAAGTAAAGGTTTTAAAAATGATAAATTAAGTGTATATATTTTTATAAGTCATATATATTTAATTAAAATATTATAATTAATATAATGATTTAAAATAAAATATATTTTCATAAAATAGATTCATAAATTAATATTTTTTTCTCTAATAATCATAATATAAATTTATTATACCATAAATAAATTTTCAATGTGTCATTAAATCGATTAAAATTTTTAAATTGATATTTTTTAAATAAATGTTGATTATAATTAAACGTTTAATCTCTAATATTTAGAAAAAAATCATAAAAAGGAGTCCATTTTTTAATTCTAATATCTAAAAATTGTTATGTTTAATTTTTAGGATTTTTTTAAAATAGTTGAAATTTGGGTGAATAGTGAAATACAATAATTTATGGTATATAACATTATAAGTTAGATATACAATTTATTGAGTCATTTATGATATCAGTTCCATAATACTGAACTACTATAAATTATTTAATATATTTAGTTATACTTTTCAACACTATTCATATTCTGGATCCAAAATAACAAACTAATGAATTATATAATCAAAAAACACTCCTCTCCTCCCCTATAAATACCACCAATCACAAGATCTTCTCCTCAAACCATCTATGAATTGAAGACTATATGATTTTTGACCAATTATATTCCAAGGCCTCTCTCCAATTTAAATGATCCTTGCATCTCAAAAATATACCAAATCCAATTTCTTTAAGGATGTTCTCAAAGATATGAAGTTCAAGAGGTAAAATATTCTTTCGTTTTCTTTTAATTTCTTTTCAATTTATTTTATTTTCTTATTCCCTCCTCACATTAAATTCTCAAATTTATAGGATATCATCATTATATTATATATAATATAATTATATTGTGTTAATGGAAGATCTGACAACAAATCTCTTTTTCCCCTTTTGTTCTAAAAATGATAACATCATCCATGAGGTGTCGATTCACCACCTTCATGGATAATGATTTTCATTTTCTAATACCACTTTTAATTGTGGTCATAATACCATTATAATGGTTAAAACCGATTTTAAAATTAATATTAAAAATTATTTAAGTATAATAGAACCAGTATATATACATAATATTAATTAATAGAATAAAAAAAATTATTGATAAGAAAACACTAAAATAACCTAAACGGTTATCATTAAAATTTTATCTAATGGGTAATCATAATATCTAAAAAATGATATATATAACCATTTAATTTTTTTTAAGTTCATTAAAAACATATAATTTCAATTCCAAAACCCAGTCATGAATACAAGTGAACCAATTATGAAAACCCTGGAAACAAACACTCATGAATGATGAAAAACCAGTCCATTTTACATTATCTTTCATACATGTATACAAGTGAACCAATCATGAAAACTGAGAAAACAAACACTCATGATTGATGAAATTTAATATTATAACTCATAAGAATGGCCAAAATGAACTTTATTAAATTATATTAAATGAAATAAATGTTGAATAGGTTCTGAATAAAATTATTAATTAATCTAATATTATTATCCATGAAATTAAGTACAGGTACAAAAAAGATTCAAACATACGGTAAGGGATTCTTCTGAACCTCCATTTTTCCTTGGGGTTACACTTTATCTCTTTTTACCCCAATTTAATTATTAATTATTATTATGTAATCCTACTAAATATTTTTTGTGTATTCCAAACACATGTTCCATTCTCAATTATTGTTTTTTTAAGGATAAAACCATATTTTATAATGTTCTTTTTTCAATTCCTCCCGTTAAGTAAGACCGATTAAAGAAAAGTTCCCAATTTCTTAACCATTTTTATGTACGCTCCATAACCTATTTTAAGACACCAATATTCTTATAAAAACAGGAATTTATTCTGAAATTCTATCTATGTTTATTTCTTTTTTATGTAGACAATTATTCCTTCTCCCACTTTGAAGACTCTTTAATAATTTTTATTAAACCACACTAAAGTGGATCTTATATAATATTTCCTAAACACAAATTTAT
This sequence comes from Viscum album, assembly GCA_963277665.1. Taxonomy (NCBI): domain Eukaryota; kingdom Viridiplantae; phylum Streptophyta; class Magnoliopsida; order Santalales; family Viscaceae; genus Viscum; species Viscum album. Next base: position 1,186,972,205 of record OY728157.1, on the reverse strand, counting down.
ACATTTAATCACTTCAGTTGAAAATAAATTATCATGAAATATATCTATTTTACCTTACGAAAGTCCATTTATAATTTTAATACATTATTTCATATACCTTTTTTGATACACCCATTTGTTATGCTTCATGACATGATTACAATAATCATTTATTTCAATGGGTAACACTTATATTTGTTCCTTATGTTTTATTATTCATGTGGAACACATATTCATTAACCTTTTATGATGGGTGTTCCCAGATAGAACTTTAATTCATTGGGTAATTTTTAGTCTCATGATACATCATGTTGGGATATGGAGTGAACCCGATTCCTTTATGGTAATTGGTCCACCATGTGAAATAGTATTGGTAATTAGACTTGACCCATTCATATTTCATGTTTTATGTTACAGTCACATTCTTATGATTCAATGATTACATGATCCCATGTTATATATGTTATTATTTCTTTTTATATTCATATTTCATGTATTTTTATGTCATTTTGTTATACCTTCTAACCCATGTTTTATGATTTATTCCTATGTTTATTTCCTTACTGATTTTTTCTATCTCGTACCTTTTTTCCTGTATTACCTAGTTTACCCTATGCATATGTAATAGATAAAAATAAGTTTTGAACACTTTATGGAGATTAAATAAAATATTTTTTTCATGATTTCTAATACTATACCTAATCTTATAAATACACTATAATTTATGATTATAGGTCTATATTTGATGGTTAATTATTCTTAAAATCATGTAAATATATATTTAAAAGGATGAGTTCATTATATTACCACCACCTTGATCATATTGGAGTGGGTTTAGAATTTGAGGAGGGAAATAAGGGGGGTGATATATGGTATTATCATACCTCAATCTTGGGTTATAAGAATAAAAGAAGAGATCAGAGTGGGATTTGTTATAGTTTCTAATCAATTTCAATTATTGTTGAGGGTCGGTGTTCCACTGAGTATATACTGTGTTGAGATACATTGTACCATAATAATGTGAGGGATCATCTTTATTTTTTTAAATGTGTCAGTTGGATGAGCTGGTGAGCTGTAGATTCCAATGTTTTTGATAGGTTAAGGGAACTGGGATTATAGGGAAGACGAGGTTGGAGATTTGGAAGCCACGACTAGTTATCACCTAAGACTAGTAAGATCCCTCATACACTCGGTCTTCTTATTGGAATCTATGGATTTATTCTCTTAGAATTATTTCATTTTATCATCTGATTGAGTATGGAATTGATTTGTGTTTGAAGTAATGTTTCTTATGATATCTCGTGCAGTTGTAGGTGTTTTTTCAATAAGAGCACTACCACTTGAGATGTCAATGAGATTTATCGTCACATAAAATAACACCTCATTGAAGTATTGGATAATAATTTTGTCAGGTATTTGGTGTTGTGGTAATGTTTCCATTATATTTATTAACATTTACAAGTATTCATGGATTGATTCATTGGTTAATTCATAAATACCACTATTTTTCATTCAGATATATGATGTTTGAGAAGTGGAAAATAATTTCTCTTGGAAAAGTTTCTTCATATAATTATAATAATTTATATAATTAGGAGGGAGGTGGTAAATACATGAAATGGTAGATTTGTATACGGATAAATGTAATTATAAAATTTTGATTTGTTCCTTAGAAACCCCTTGAGGGTTCAGGTAAAGCACACCACTTGGAATTCTTTGAGGTAAAGATGAGGATCCTAACCGACTAGCCCATGGAAATGTAGACAAGATGAATCAATACTTATTTGAGTTCAAAATCAACCTATATGTATGGATAGTGAATACTAAGGGGTTAGTAATTCATATCAGGTGAAGTGAGTTCTTTAAGGGGTTTTCCCCAGTATTTTCCATATCTAGAACAATTGGATGTGAAATGAGTGGGTTTTGATTTTTTTTATTATCCCTAATGTCTCTCTTAATTTAGTGAAGAGTTCACTTGATTTATGGGTCAAAAAATATGAAGTATTTCTTTTGAGGATATGGGGTATTCAAAAACAAATTTTTTAAGGATTATAGAGGTGGGTATTTCTCTACATTTTTTCAATTTTTTATTTTTGTTTTCTTACAAAAATCAAAAAATGGAAAAATAATTACAACACTGTAACTATAAATGATGTAATTACATGATTGGTTGATTTTAACATATCAACTATTAAATTTTTTTGTGGTTTTATAATGTGTAATTTCTCACTTGTGTCGAATCCTCAGAGATGGTACTATATTATAGAGTCAATTGTTTTTTGTTTTTTAGTTTGAATGGGAGGTTTTTTTGTAGAGCTTAGGTGAAATTATTTATTGATATATTTTTTTAACAATTAAATAATTGTTGTGATGATTTAATTATAAGGGAGTTAACATTGTGATATCCTTAATATTTTCGATATATTTTATAAAATTCACACCCAGTTCAAAAGAAGATTTTTTATCAAAATTCCAAAAAAAATTGGATTTAAGCCAAACCTCAACTAGGGTACTGATACTAATCAATTATTGTTTATGAAAGCTTAAATATTTCATTAAAACATGTGTAATTATAGTTAAAATAATCCATTTAATCCACATGTCAAACAAAACATTTCATTAATATGTGAAATTTTACATTCAACATACAAATTATCAATTTAAATAATATTAAATGATCAAAAACTCTCAATAACATAACATACCCAAATTTTTTCATGACCCAATTATAAATTTAGTTATCAATTTAGATGGTTAGTAATATTTTTTATGATTTTTATGTCGACAATTTAAAAAAAATAAAAATAATGTGACAAGATAAGAGTAGTGTGTCGAATACACACAAAAATGATGAACAGAGTTAAACATGCATTTGGATTGAATGTGAAAGTAAAAGAGGGAATATGTTCTAATATAATTTAATTTATTTCAAGAAATTAATAAAAAAATATAAAAAATTGGGATTAATAAATTATTTTATATAATGTAAAATAGTCATTACAAATAATTTAAATGAAAACAACTTACGTGATTACAATTGAAAACAAACACAAATGATCATGAAAAAAACGTGGAGGGGATGTATATATTGTTGAAACAAGATTATTTAATGTATTCCTAGGAATTTAGAAAGGATATGGTATTTCTAATACTTCTACTTGTGTTCTTAAACTCCAACTCCTTTCAGGGAGAATAGGGGTGTATTTGTAGCCCATGGTGGTGGGTTATTTGTCTTCTAAAACTACCCTTCAAGTTGGCATAGAAATTTGAACTTGGAGACAACTAGATATTGAAAGCCTCTCTTAATAAAAGTTTTTGATATTGATTCTTCAATTCAACCATCTAAATTTGGTGTCCATTGTATTTTTTTGTCCAACGGTATGTCTATTTTCATCAACTACGTGTTTTTGTCCAATTTTATACTGATTTTTTCAAAGGCCGTAAGGTTAATAAAATTTAGGATAGGAACCTGCATTAATATCCAAACTATTTCCTATAAAAACTTAAGAAAAATATATCTACAATTTATCATCACAAAATTTAGCTCAATTGGGAGAGTAAATTGGAATAAAAGTAAATAATTATAAGATGTAATCAAGTACCATATAGAATTTTGGACTATATTTCTGCATAAATTGGGCCACTTATTAGTTTATTTGGGCATTGAAATTTATATCCAATATGTAATTAAAGGCTCTTGGAATTATTATGCAGTATCAATGAATTTGGACCTTGGGATTGACACATTAAATATAAAACCATAGCTGGTCTAAGTTTATTTGGAGATTCATTATGTCTTCATGTGTGGTCCATATGAACCATTAAATGGACGAATTGGCCAAAGATCCTATTTAATTATTTGTTGTAATTTTAATTTCGAACACTAAAAAAGAATAATCACATCATTTGGATCTATTTTTTTGAAATATATTATTAAAATTTTAATTTGTTGTATAATTGAATGAATTTGAACAATCCCCTTTATATAATATTATGCTAAAACATGAACATTTAATGGAAATTAATCATTTTTAATGGAAATTATGGAATGGTAGAAATTTAAAATATTAAATAAATATGTAATATCACCACTGCATCATGGATCCACCATATAATCTCATGGTAGTTCATGAATATATGGCCAGAAAAATGATCGAAGGACTTTTATTGCATTTTGGGTAAAGAGAATGAGTGAGGTCTATGTAATGGTATCAGCATTAATAAAGTCACTATATATTTGTAAATTAGAGCTAGAATCAAGTTAATATATGGTGACTCTTCACACATAAGTGTGAGATTGATATTTAGAAATATTTATAAATTTTAGACCAAGATATATACGGATATCACTGAGCACCATATATGATACATAATTGTTTAAAGAGGATGTGTGAATGTAGTTTCATAAGTGTGTTGTGAAACATGTGTGGTTATAATGCTTTTGAAATTCAAATAAGTTAATTTTCATACATGTGATAAGTGATAACGACCCATAAAGAAGAGGAAAATGTTAAATGATACATTCTTGTAGATATATTAGATGAGATAACTACTTGTATGAATTTTGGAAGTACGGGAAACACTCAGTGACACAACTAAAGTAATATTTCTGTTTCATATTGAAGAGCAGGTTATGATCTAGAATTACCATTATGTGAAATTATATAAGACACATTGATAGTGTTTTAAGAACATTCAAATACAAATTTCTGGAATGATGAAACCCCACACAACACTATGTTCTAGGATGATTATGAAAATATAGAATAAATTGACCAAAATGTTTTAAAATAAAAATATCCCCTAAGATCTTCATAATGAATCAGGGAAAGGAACATGATCCTGTTTACCGTGAGTTTAAATTGTTTTTTAAGAAGATTTTTTTTTATTTAAAGAAGATACAATGATGCCTATAAAAAAGTGAGTGTTACCATTAAGGGGATCAACCACTACACTGATAAATAAAGTGAATATTGTAATTATTTTTGTTATTATTTTTTATTCAAATTCATTTTAAATTTTGAAATGGAGTATTTTATATTTTAATAAAAAAATCTATTTTTTCTCCAATTTTATTCATATGTTTCATCTATCAGTCTCTCATTATTTACATTGTGATCAAATTCACTTGTGATAATGATTGTATACCCTGAGGACTCTCATTAGGGATTAATCAAGTGGTAAAACCAAATATTCCTGAATTAATTTTTATTATTTATTATATTATTTGGGTTAATTAATATCTTACTAATAGTGAGGGGAGTTTCCCTCACTGCAGTTATTTATGGGTTAACTTTTACTTCCTTATTATTTTTCACTGTAATAAATGAGGTTTCCACTGTACTTGACCATCATTTAATGCAATATACATACAAATACATCTTATAAGTACATGTTTACAGAGAGAATTATGTTTTTTAGTTAAGTATACAAGAAACTAATAAAAATATGATAGTGGTTCACTCTTGATTATTCCTTTGGGGGAATGTACTATCTTTTTATCACTTCATTATATCTATATTAATAATGTTTTAGTTAAATTTTTACATTTAAGTTTTCTATTCTATAATATAAACCCCCAATATTAATTTTATTTCATAAATAAATAATAATAATATTTTAATAATTGATTAATAATAGTAAGTTACTATAGAATCTTGTATAGGTGACCTTCACATTTACCTAACATAAAGAAAATATTTCATTACAATACTTTCTTATAATATTTTGGGTATAAATTTACAAAGAATTAATAAAAAAATTAACTAAAACATTCATGTTCTTTTTATTAATTTTACATTTTTTCCCAATATATATGAAACTACTAAATACATAATGAGAATTAGACTTATCCAAAAAATCTATATAAGAAAATATTATATAAATTCTATAATTTTCATATCTTAATAAACGTGGAAAATTAAAACATAAGAAATAGGCTAGATCATATTATTAATAAGTGTAGCCATAGAAAATAATAATAAAATATCATAAGTGATAATAATAATAATAATAACATATTTTTATAGTTAGGATACATAAGAAAATCATAGCCAACAAATCATTGATCATAAATCATGGAATAAGTCTTAGCTTAGAATAACAAATGAATCAAAACAGTGTGAAAACATGTTTAAATAAACATTATCAAATAGAGAATAATATATTCATGAAGAAAAAAATAAAACTATAAAACATGTTTCAAATATATCACATATATTAGTATAGGGAAATATTACTTGCATGAGCCACACCATCACTACCTAATCTTATGAAAAACTAAAATGTACTCATGAATACTTATCTAATAAGATATAAACATTTAAAAAAATTAATTTCAGAGAAATATAGAACCCCAAATGTTATTTATCCATACTTATTTGTGACACTTTAAAATAATTCACTTATCACATCATAATGAACTCATGTAAATTAAATGGTTTTCATAAAACCTTTAAAACAATATCATTGACTTTTATTGAATAAATAACCCTTAGAAAAAATAGGTTTCATTAAAAAATCATAAAGTAACCATGGAATGAAAATGAATTTCATATCTTTTTCCAATATAATCATAAATAAATCATTATATATTTATAAACCCATGGATAATAAATGGGTATTCAAAGATATTCAATAACAGTATAGGTAAATAACATTCAATAAAAATTATAAATCATATTGTATTTACAGCATATAGATAAAATGGTTTATATTTAAGTAAATAATTTCACAAATAAATAAAAATATGGAATATGGGTGAATTAACTTTAATCAAAGGAATAAAAAATAGTGTATTCACATTAGAAATACATTGGAATAAAATTATGGTAATGCAAAAAAAATTATGCAATATTAGGGAAATGATTGATAATTTCTCCTAAATTTAATGAAATTACATTATACATATCATTATAGAAGTTGTGGTATTTTTTTTTAAGAATTTAATTGATCAAGTATAAGGTATTTTGAATAATAGTGACTTATATGAAAAATCCTTTTTTATATATTAGAAAAACAACTTTGGGGATAAAAATTATTATTGATGATATGAAAGAATTTTAAAATATATGTTTTACAAAACTGTGAGAAACAATTATTTTGAAAACATGAAAAATATATGTAAATATTTATATAAAACAAAAGGGTTTTCGAATTACATGTTCTCATTTAAACATTGAAAAGATAATCTTTTCATATTTATATGAAAATGACCCATGATGAAAGTGTTATAATTTCCTTAAAATTATTAAAAGATGGTCATGTAGTATAATATGGCATTAATAAATTTTTTAATCATAGATAAAGGCAATTGAAAATGTATCTAGTGAATAAAGATTTAGATAAAAATATTTTACCAACCTGAAAGAAGATATGTGGTTTATTTCATTTATAAGAAACAATTTGTGTAAAATATGAGTGAAGGGGGAAAGATATTTTGAGGGGACATTTAAAACCCCAAGAAAATACAAATAAAATGATGAGGGTTTATGAAAAGACTAAAAATTCCCTGGATTTATTATCATTTTGAAATAATATTTATTTTAAAATAAGATTATAAATATAAACCCATATGGTTTGAATAACATTATAATCAAAACCCCTTTCACCATTTCTATCTTTTGAATCAAATAGAATTTAACAAAAGTTTAAAATAAAGATATTTAAACCCCATGAATTACATTAATATGGTAACATAACTTCATTAGTTATAAATAAAACCATATCAAATATATAATTTTGAATAATATTAATAATTTCTTAAGAAATTAAATTTCAAATATGAAACTCATTACCTTAATTTCTGATTAATAAAAATGTCTTATAATCTCCTATATAAAAATAAAGAAATTATCTTCATCACCCATTTAAAAACCTTTTTCATTTCTATGACACTTTATAATTTAATTTATAATTATTATATACATGTATGTTTGTTTTTTAATATATTTATTTGACATTGTGTGTGAGTAATCTTGATTGTTTTAGGATAGTTTCATAATAGTGGTGTTATTCTTATTGCTTATCCAACTGATCATCACTCTCATATCATAAATGGTATTGAAATTGATGTTTTATAATTATTTATACATTTATAATTTAATTCTATGAGATATTTTTTTATGATCTTTAAAGATGGATTTTGATATGAGCATGATTCCCTTATTCTTGGTGAAAAAGGGTGTTTTCTAAAATAATGAGTTGAATTTTTATATTTGAATATATAACCAAAAATTATAAACGAACTAAAATAAGAAAATACCATGAATAATGTATTTTTATGAATCTATTTATTTCTAATTTCATTATAATATATATATAATGAACTTATTTAGTGTTTAGTAGTGTGATCTGTTAGAATTAAAAATTACTAGATGAAGAAGATATCCTATTTGAAGTTATTTCATGGTATGAAGAAATAATTTTTTATCATAGAATGATATTTTAGATGGTTTAATTTACCATGGTTATTTACTTCTCATATTCTTAATAAGTTGTATAATTTATATTTCTAAGACATTAATAATTTCATAAAAACCATACTTATCCATTAAACTTATTCTCATGACTAGACATGTAAGGAATTAAATAAATAAAAAATGGAAATCAATCATTTAATAGAGGTGGTTGTTTGCACATATGCATGGATGTTTATTTAATTTTACATAGTATGTGTAAAACGAGTATTACGATTAATAATTTAAGAATATAAAATATGTCACAAATATCATACTTATAAGTTAAATTATCTATTATTACAATTCTTGTAAGGTGGTGAAGTAAAATGAAACATGTTGCATCATGGTGGAGATTAATTTGTTTACCATCATATAATTACATATATGTATAATAGTTATAATTATTTTATCATTTTAAGATGGTGTAAAGGAATTTTAGGGAAAAAATCATATAATGTAACATAAATGAGAAAGGATCACTTTGAAATTTAAAACCACACTTCATGGATTATCTTCCATGGAAAGTGTGTTAAGACTTTTAGGGATGATATTTTGTGAAGACCATAACCTGTTGATGGTGAATATGAATTCTCGGGATATTTTTTGGTAGATTTAGGTCCAAAATAAGAGGGTTTTTGTGTGTGGGGAATTGGGGAGAGGAGTTCCCCTTTATATGTGAAAAGGGAACACATTTTTGTAAATACACAAAACAAATTAATAATAGGAAGTCACTATCAATGAATTTAGTAACCAAATAAAAATAATAATGCATAGGGTAAGTAATAATGTTGAGAAAGATCACAGAATCCCTTTGAAACACATTTTTTAAAAAATTTTGTGATATCCCCCTCTTGGTTAATCCCCTTTTACCCCTTTTATTTTTTTTCAATGTATCTAATTTTTACCAAAGTAATTTATCCAAAATGGTTAAAAATAAAATGATAAATATTAAATAATTTGGAACTAATTATTCCAAATCTAAAATCCATTTTATTATATTAATTTTATAAAATTGTTAAATTTTAATTTTAAAATACTAAATGTATAATGTATTAAAAACATTTTAAAAACATTTTAAAAACAACATAAGTTATAAAATATAAAATATAGATATGTAAATTAAAAAAAATTACAGTCACTTATAAAATTCATATTTTATCTTACAAAAATGGTTTCATTAATTTAAAATCCATACATATAAACTAATAAAGTAACAAAAGACATGTATTTTTTAAACCATATTTTTCACTCTTCACATAAAACTAAATATTTTTATAAAAATCCTAAACATTTATCATATTTTAAAATTGTTGTGCTAATTTAAAAAATGAATTTATTTTTTTCAGAATTAAAATTATATTATTTTCAAATTTAACATTAAAATAAAATCGTAAAATTTTGGGAAAAACTATATTTATTGAATTTAATTTTTTTAGTATATTATTTATTCTTCTAAAATTAGTGTTAATCACAAATACCACAATCATCGAAAATATCAATTTTATAAAATAAAGTTTAATTATAAAATAGATTTTATTATCTTCTTATCCACTCCTATTGAAATAGTATTAAAAGGGACCTTTATTTCGTAAGTTAATTTTGACTATTTCTACATGTTAATTTAACAACTACCATACATTAGTCAATATATTTTTAATAAAAAAAGTTTTGGTCTATTAGGATTTAGTGTTTCATGTGAAAAATAATATTAAAATAGTATTTATTTAATTAAAATACATATTAAAATATCATTTCATTGTGGTTACCCACTGAAAAAGCTCCTCAAGTAAGACGACCCCTGTCAGCTACCATGATGCATTATAAAAAACAAATTATAGGTTTTGTACCACCCCATAATAGGTGTTTCAAAAAGCAATGTTGATAATCCAAAGAATGAATTTGAATTCCATGTAGGTGATCGTGTCTTCTGGAATGTATCACCATGGAAGGGGTTATAAGTTTCAATAAAAATGGAATAATATTTTCATGATACATTGTTACTTTTGATATTTTTGAGAGAATTAGATTTATGGGTTATCATTTGTCTTTTCAACCCAACCTATACAATGTTCATGGTGCATTCCATTTTTTGTTATTGAATAATTATATTCCACACCCATATCATATACTAACCATAGAAGAAATAAATATGGAGAATTACTAGTCTTATAATAAAGATCATATCTAGATTCTTAACACTACAGAGAAGGTGTTTCAGAATTATATAACATAACTTGTGAGAGGAATCAAAATATAGAGGAAAAAACATGGTATCCTAAGGAAGTAGTGGGGAATAATTAACTATATTTGTTTATGGATTGATTACACCCCAAATTTTAAGGAAAGGATTATTTATGGGGGGTTATAATAGTTAATATTAAACTATAATATAAAATTACATTATCAGATAAACTATTACATAATTTTCATTATATTATTTCATTATAATGGTACAACGCATAATAAAAACAAAAATTATAAAATTACATTCAAAAAAATGTTTACAACTAGTGTGATTGAAAACATCGAAATATAAATCACCACCATAATATTGAATTATTTATAATTATACTCTAAAATAAAAAATAGATTTATAAGATACATTGTCATTATGATGAAAATAATAACAAAGGAATATAAATGTTATAAAAAATAATAGAATTATATAAATGGTATTAGTATGCTATAATTAAGTTTATATATAAGGGGTGATATGAACATTGGAATATAACCATTGAAATATGAAAATTTTAAACTGACTATCAGAATCTAATGGTTGGGAAACTGACTGTAGAAATAGAAATACCACATTTATTCATGAAAGTTTAAATTAAAATAAATAAAATAACTTTATAATAATATAATGAAAAATTATTAATAATTGATATTAACCAATTAATGGAAATATAATCTCGCAAAAATAACTAAGATAAAAAATCACATTTACTAGAAAAAACGTTTTTAAATTTTAGGTGTCAAACACGTGATTTTAAAGTAAAATACGAGTTTTATTTACTAATTAAAATTCACATATAAAGAAAAATAGTTTCATAAAACATACTTTTTATTTGAAATTAGAATGTTAAAATTATCCAATGGTGAATTTTTCATAATTTTTTAAGATAAGTGAATTTTCAGGTAAATAGTAAACTATTAAAAGCATATACTATAAGTAATACGACATAATTATGTTGTAAATTCTTTTATTAATTAATATAAATGAATAAAGATCCACATATAATATATTTTGTAAATATAATGTATTTATATTCATTAAAATTAATTTCTAAACCTATAAATAACATTCCAAATCCTAAAATGGAAATAATGGTTAAAAAACAATATATATGGGAAAATTATATTTCCCTGGAAAAATTAATAAAAAATAATGGATTTAATTTTAAAAAATAAAAAATTAAAATAATATATAAAATATTTAAGAAATTATGTGCTAAAATGATTGGTATTCCAATGGTTTTTCATTTTAATCAACTTAGATTTCAAAGGCTTGTGTCATAAAATTATTAAATATTTATTCCCCATTTTTTCTAAATACCAACTCACCCTACCATTTCTCATCCTTGGAATTTTTTTGATAATATTTATCCTTTAATTTTCCATTGAAATAATCCTTGGGTTTAGTTTATAAGGTTATAAGGTACTCTTTTCAAGATTTATGAATCTATAATTTCATGGTATGGGTTCTGAATCCTCTTATTTATTTTTAAATTGTATTATTTTTGTTAGAATATTATATAAAATTATTTTCTATTTAATGTTACATTTCTAATTTCATGTTATTATAATATAATTGATAAATGCATAATGATATATTATTTATTACCTTTAATTATTTATTTTTCTTAAGTTGTTATTATGCTAATGTAAGGATCAATAATTCATTATTATCCTTTATTTGTTTAATCCTTTCCAATTAAATTTCATTTAAATGTTACATGTTATTAGTATTAATAGTTATAAATTTATTATTATATTATCAATAATAGATTATTATTTCATCTCATTATACTAACTGTATAAGAAATTATAATTCTCAAACATTAGTGGAGACCCCAGCGTCTAATCTAAATATACGAAAAATCCCCAAAATTTATGTAAAGTGCATGCTTTCTAAAAAATTTATCCATTATTGGTTACTACAAGTGCATATAGGATATTAGTTAAATTACTTGAGGGGTAATAAACTAGAAAATGGTTGGTTTAATATTATCTAAATCCTCACTTGATGAAAAACATGTGGTCTTGACATCGCACCTAGTTTAACACTCCCAGGGGATATTATTTCGATGATTCAACGTATTATTAAAAACTATAACGAAGGATATTAAAATATTTTCATAGAATTGTAAAAAAAATCAATTTATGTATCTTTGGTATGTAACTATTTCACCAAATCCAAAAGTGTGTATTTGAGTTTTTTTCTATCATTTCTTTGGGGACTGACAATTGAATATTATTGAACTCAATGTCTATTTTTTATTGAAATCCTTATACCATAAAAGTACCCTACATCATTATTTATTTTTCATTCCATAGATAAATAAACTTTCCATTACATTGTGAATATCTTATATTTTATAATTTGATTATTGGATATTCTTCTAGATAGCTATATTATTACATTGAAAGGTGAAATGTAGACATTATTTATATCATTTAATTATATAAGGACACCTATTGATTAATTAGATATGATTATGCATGGGGTTTCTTATTAAAAATTGTGATAATTATTGTTTGGGAATACTGTTTAAATGGTGAATAAATTGGACTTATTTTGTTACATGTGGGTCCTAGAATTATATAGTTCCTCGATAGATTGGTAAGTCTTATAAGATAAAATAACTTTTGTATTTAGTGAATTCCTTACCTGTTTATATATGATGTCTTTGCCTGAAGCCTTGGCAGGTTTTCTATGATATATGGCATTATCAATTTCATCACTATGTCATAAATTATAATTATACATGAATTTGTTTATACTTGTGTAATACATGGATATATTATGAGCACAGTTTCATTTATTATGAAATTTATTTATTTATGTAATACTATTTATTCCATGATTATGTTATGATATCATTCATTGTACATTATCCCTTACCTAACGTATGATCTCACCCCTTTATATTATTTCTCATTTCCCTAAGAAACCAAGAATAATACTACATTTGATAGATAATGAATCGATATATTAATAATTATTTCCAATTAACTAGTATTCTATTTATAATCTTATGATATATTAAATGATAGACTAAACCAAAAACCGTGAAAGATTAATAGAATTAAATTATTCAAGACATCTGTTTTTTGTTATTTAATTAGAGGGAATAGATAGTAGTAAAAACATTTTTAATTAAAATATATATAATATATTTAAAATTTAAAACTTAATAAATTAACATCATTTTTGGATTTATTATATCAATATTATCTTAAGCTTTTTTTGTTTTTTTAATAATTGATTTTCAGATAAATAGTAAAAATACTAAATTTACTAAAAATTACCACATCTATAATACAAGAATGAGTTAAAGGTTTAATAGAAGAATTTGATATTAAAATTATATATTTAATTATCCTTTTATAAATACTACGTTTAATTAATAATTTACATGTTTAACATTTTTGAAACTTATATAATATTTTCTGTTAAAAATAGTTTTTACACACTTATAATAAAAAATATACTTTATCAATTTTATAAATTAAATATAAATAATAATTTTTATTTTCTATTTAAAAATTTAAATAATATATAACATTATCAATTTCATTTTGTATGCATAAAGATAATATTAGTAAGATTATTTTTATTTAGAGAGATTATGATAAAACAACTTTTTAAAAAGAATTATTTTATTAATATAATGTAGTTTTTATTTACACAATAAAATTGATTTAATTTATGTTATGAATGAAATATTATTTTTAAAACTATATATAAATATATTAAAACTCATTGAATTAGAAATCAACATGAAATAATATTTAAGAACACATAATTGTTAAAAATCATTTTTCTACAAAAAAAATATTATATATTATATATATTAATTTGAAATTTTATTTTTTGCATGTTAATTAATTAAATTAGATTAAATTTAGGTTCAAAAAATCAAAGAATTTAAATTTTGGTTACCTTGTATTTTTTAATAAAATATATATTACTTGGTTAAAAAACTACTTACCAAGGTGAAAATCAAAAATGTAAAAATTTAAAAACCTGGGGTGAAAGACATAAAACGTTTCTAAAAAATGTCTAGAAATTATTATATGAATCTTTATTGACCAAATATCTCCCCCAATCCATTATTAGGAAATTTTGGAGTCATTGACCAAAGAATATTTTATTTATATCATGGAAGTGTAAAGGATATTAAAAAAGTGATTTTTTTTCTTCACTTGTAAATGGGAATCACATCCACACCTCCATGGTTATAGTTTCCATTTTGAATTTCCATTTATATTCTACCCAAAATAAATTTCCATGATTTAATTTTCTCATCCTTAATCCTCTTGTCTACATAGGTTACCTTAATTCCATCACATCCAAGGAAATCTCTATGAGAATATCAATTACGCAATGTAAGTACTAACTTCTTTATAAATTTTTATCCTTGATATTTATTTTCCAAATATATTATATCCATAATAATATAATTACATCAGTATCATTATTATTCTAATATGTTACTCTATTAATGGTATAAGAATTAGTTATTTCTCCTTATCCACTGTGAAAAAAAAGTGTCGTTATTGTGTTGTGTGGACTACCTCCTTTACAAAGAAACTTATTTCTTTTCTCATCACCACAAATCATGGAAGATTAAAAGAATTTAATGGATAAATAAATATAATATATATATATATATATTATTTATATTTAATTATTTAAATTATCATTTACCTTCTTTCCCTCCATTTTATTAAGAAATTAAAAACATTAATCATGTATATGTGTGGACTATCGCCTCCATGATCAATGAGTTTAATTTATCATCACTGATCATCAGGGTTGGCATAAAAAAGTTATTTTATATAAAAAAAATATTTCCATAAAACTATTAATATTATAAATATTATGAAACTATATTAAAATTCTTCCAACCATAGTCAACATATATAAGTATATGAAAAATTGATCGAAAAACCTAAAGTAGTAAACATAGAAAAAAATATTATATTATAAACAAAATAAAATATGATAGTAAAATTACCTAATAATATGAACAATAGTTATATATGGTTTTATGTAAATATTAATAAAATTAGTTTTATTTTTTGTTAAGTTAATCATGTGTGCAGAATGAATCTAGAACCCGAGGTAAGGGATCCTCTACAACTCCTTCATGACGTGTCAGTTATAATTTCTCTTTATTTTTCATCCAATTATGAAATATTCTTCTAATTTACCTCTTATATTTTTTGTATATATGTTCTTTAAATATATATATAGTAAAATATCCCATCAATTTTTGGGTTTATAAGTGTTTTAGTTCCCTTCAAAATTCTTATTTTTATGTAAACTCGGTTTAAGGGAAAATTCCTATTTCTTATCTCTTGTCGAGAATCACCCTCATGAAATACTTTTAAACGACTAATAGCTTCTAAAAATAGAATTATTTTATTTATAATCATCTTGGTACAATTATGATTTTTTTATAACATAATAAAATCTTTTCTTCTTTAAAATGACCCTTTACTTATTTCATAAAGCTTCTCCCAACTGGTATGTTTTTATTCATTCTTTTTATAGGTCCTTATCATTAAATCTATATATTGTAACTAAATAAAAAATGAATATGTTTAATTTTTGAATATGAACATCCAAATTTATTTAATACCATCTTAAATTTTTAATCCTTAGGATTTATCCTTTGGTTATTCCTCAAATATGAATTATGAAACCCAACTCCTTCTCATGGGTTTGATCATGCTTATGATTTTTTCAGGGTTTTTTTCTCATGCGATATGAATATATATGATTTTCACTTATTTTATGGGTGGGACACGAATTATATATCCCTCCAATGAATTTTCAAATCTTTCCATCACAAGATATGTTATGTAAGGGATTATAGAGTGAATGTAGTCCAAAATGGGACTTTGTCCACTTTATGATAACAATATCGGTAGTGACCCAAGACTTGTGTTTATGATAAAATGTTTTCAGTTTTTTCCAATTTTTTTGATCTTAGAACATCATTTCATTATTCCATATCTCCATTATTATGATCATCCTATTTATAATATCATGTTATGACTCTTGACTTTCATATTAATATTTTTTTCATGTTTATTCCCTTACTGGGCTTTAAAGCTCACAATTTTCTTTATATATTTCCATAGGATATCTCATGAAAATTTATAAGTTATATGGGATTTGTTAAAACCATGTATATCCTTAAATAAAGGGTTCATTTTTATGTTAATGTTGATGTGTTTTTAAATATAATATTACAAATACACTAGACATCTTGATCCATTGATTGTATTTGTTGGAAAAGTATGTTAAGAATTATAAAATAATTTATGTTTAAGAATAGGACCATCATTATTGGTATAAAATAAATGTCTAGTTTTTTTGGATATTGGAATGATAAAAACATAGTAAAACCTCTTGGGAGAAGTCTATGGGTTAAGACAAAGTAAAAGGGAATATCCTAAAATTTTGATAAAGTTGAGATTATGTGGTTTTTCTAGAAATATATCAATGTATGCATACTAAAATTGGTTGTGGATATAGTACAGATATATATAAGGGTAAAAAACCAAAAAATAGTTGGTAAATTATATATCAAGTATTATTCTGGTGCCTGGTAAATGGGACCTTACCGCGCACCTGGTTTGACACACCAAGTAGAGATGTTATGATTAATTTATATTCTCTTTACAAAACATTATGAAGGAGTTTAAAATAATTTTTTTGAACATAAATAGTTTATATACCCTAATTGGAAGATGAAAATGGATTAAAAATATTGAAACATAAAGATTCATAAGTCGGGTTCTACACACCATATATGAGTTACCTATTCAAAGTTTATTATTTTCCTTTTTATACTTGTATTAATAAATGTATTCCAATACAAAACTATCCATTATTTAGAAAATGGTTCGAAATATGATTAATCGTGTTCATGAAATGTGAAATGGTAAATGTGATAAATTCACTAATTAAATTCATAATATTATAGGAATAGGAGATGAGAACCTCATGGAAGTACTAGCAAAATTGACTCCAGTTATCAATAATAACATAAATTTCAAGAAACTTCATTTAAGATAAAAAGTTTTAGTTTAGTATTTTGGATCAAAGAGAACCAAACATTAATGTGTCACCCCTAGAAAAGTGAGACTTAAAATTCTTAATGTTACTACTCATTTCAACAAGGTACAAAATTGTTTTTGGCAGCCTACCAGATCAGAGGAGCATGAGACATGGGAATAGAAGTGTTGGGAAGAGGAGTAGTACCCTCACTTGTTCTTTGATCAGACAATAGGATGACTATCCAAGGTAATAAAATTTTCATGGTGGTGTAAATTTTCACACCCTTAGTGTTTTCAGGTATTTTTCATTTATTTTTAGTTATTTTGGTTTATATATTTCTAATCCATTTTCACGAAAAAATGATATTTTTGGAGGGATTGAGAGTGGATCAAGGGTGGTTCACGGTTAGTATAAACTACTTGGAATCCCTCTTTAAAACAGACATCTTAGATACTGGTTGTAAAATGATACATAGTTAGTGGAAAATTCGTGTTCCCAGATCGAACAAGTCATGCATCCCCCACCCCCTTAGGTCCGAGTCGGTTTCACAGTTGGAGAACAGCCTAACAAACTATGTGCTTACCTAGGCTTTAAAATTTTTGATTTAACAAATTCTCCCTCATAAATGTTTAACCCCTCTCACCCAAATTTATCCCCATTCATGATACTCTATCACTAGGCACATCTCCCCCTCCCCTATACTCATCCATGGATTCCAATCTTGGGTGATTTTTGTTTGGTTAATTAATATTTCTCCAAGTGAGTTATTCCTCTTCATTGTCCTTTAGATATTCTCACTTATCAATTTTGTTATATTATATCTAGTATTTTTGTTAACCTAGAGTGGGTTAAAGCTATTTTTTTGGATCTTGATGTTGTTGGCATTTTCTTACTTCTCTACAATATCCACTTCTCTTGGATTTTCATTTTCAACTCTTTGGTGGTGATTTAAAATATAAAGGTAAGTGGATCCATGTTGTTCTATTATTTGATGACTTAAATATAATTTTCTATATTTAAAAATGTTTTATAAAATTATGTGTGTATTTATATGTATTATTTCCAAGGTGTTTGTGTATTTGAAGCTTTGAAAAGGTATAAACCCTACAACAATGGTTGGGAATGGTATGATTTGGTATGTGATAGATTGGTTTATGATGAAAAGGATTTTCATGGTTTGATAAATGGGTGGAAGAACATGGGAATACATACTATATGGGTTAGAATACTAGGAAAAGTATTCAATGAAATACCCACCCTACCTAGTTTGATTTTGTTACAACACAAACTAAGCTATTGACGATGAGGATTGGTTGGCTCACCCATGAGATAAACCATTATATCCTTGATCGATCACCACAAGTATGAGGATCATAGGTCCCCACTAACACTAGATACATATGAATTTTCCATAGTGTTTATGCAATGAATTTACCTATATTTATTTATTCTTACATATCTCATACTTCATTCAACTTTAAATAACATTTTAACAATTAAACTGATTTTATTATTTTCAAAATACGCATTTTTATTTATCTTATAATGGATTTGTATGAAACAACTATTGGGATACTATTGGGAAAGTGATATCACACCCTAAACACTCTTCCTTTTGGTATATATAAAATTTATTTTATCTGAATCAGGTAAAGGAAAGGCCTCTATAGATGTGGTGGCATATACTCATATTAGTGACATTTAATTTTGGAGGGTGTTGATGGTGCTGGAATGGTGGGTTTCATCCCTCATGTCATGAGAAGGATTTTATTTTATTTAGTTGGCCCCTCCCTTTTTTAATTTGGTTCTTGTTCATAAATGTAAATGTAAACTTAACATAAACCATATATTATCCTATTTTTTATAAAATTTTTATGGATGTTGGATATAGTGTTTGTATATGTTGTACTGATTCTTGTCATGGATATGTATTATTATTCTTGTGGGAAGATTGTTCCCAAGGGATTTCTCTAATGCCTAGGAAATAGTTTCCAAACAGGTTTGTGACATTTAGTGGAATATCTAATCCCATAATCCATGAACAACGGTTTAGATCATTTGATAAGATACTTTCATTCCATCAATGCTCAAAGAAATAGAAGGTCTTACTGGATATTTACCACTATGAGGGGGAAGTAAATAACTAGTGGACATTGATCAAGAATACAAATCCTATAAAAGAAATATAATCTATTGAATGGTATTGATTCAATAAGTTATTTATCAATAAATATTTCCCTCACACTCCATCTTAAAATTGAGATGGAGTTCCTTTAACTCAATATAGAGGAATATGAATATATCAGATCGTATTACGATAACTTCATAAGGGTTTCATGATACGTCACTAGTTTTATCATTTCCACCAAAAGTAAAATCAACCCCATATTTTCTAGGATAAGGTCTATTCTATGAAGAGACCTATAAATTTATGAATTTTGAATATATGAATATTTTTTTGATGTTCCCAAAAAATTGAGAGGGAAATGGGTGATTCTTAGTGGTCTCAAGGGACTAAAGATAAAAGGTGGATTTTAGAGTTTGACTATGGGATACCACCAAATAAAACTCAAACCGGTAATAAAATACAACATCCCATACATCAAGCGTGTTAAAAGAATTGTTCTGGAAACTATCTTTAGGGGAATATAAACTGTATCATGTTTATAAAGTAGGGACCTCAAGCCAACACATGTATAAGTGAGATGAATAAGATTAATAATGTTAGTAAAAAACATCTATATCAATCCTTAGTCTATTTTCTAATATTACAATTTTATAGTGGATGGACAGTATACAAATGAATACCCTACACCAAGGTTTATCTAAGATATCTAATGATAACAACCCCAAGGACAATATATCAAGAGTGGAATTATGTTGTAATTACTTCAGAGGTGGATCTATGACATCATGTGTTGAAAAGTAATCTATTAATTCATTCAAGAGTACAGAAAATACTATTTTTTCTGGTTCTGCACACTCTTTCAGATCATGAAAGTTTAGTAGAACTATTCAAACAACACCAAAAAAATATGGATGTTATGTTATCAATTAAAACTAATAATTTATAAATTTTTTCATATCAAGTATATAAATATTCTCTAGTTGATAATGGTGTGATGAAACTCCCGGTGAAAATTTTCATAATATCTTTAGTTAAAATTCATTCTATCCTGGTAATGGATTGTTTATCTCTATATAGATCCCACATTAGCTACCGGGAGAAGGGTATAACCTAATATATCCTGAATTACCCACTGATTCTATACATGTGTAAGGATGTGGATGAATCTAATTTGTAATATTCATTAGAATAAAGGATATTTTTTCCTTATACGGAAGAATATCTAGCTCAAATGATTGAATCAAAATAGATAATCTCTCTTGATGAAATAAACATTGTAAGGTATTATTCTAATGTATTCCCTAAAAAAAGTCTTGTATTCCTCCTGCTTGAGAGGTTGATTTCTCAAATAAAATTATAACTGGATCTCTATGATATCCAAGACTTTATATAGAATGACCCCCATTAAACTAGATGAACTAATGAAGAAACTAAAAGAATATATGGAAATAGGTTTCATACACCTGATTGCTTCACCATGGGGTGAACCAGTCCTCTTTGTTGAGAAGAAGGATGGGGTTATGTGAATCTATATAAATTATCATGAACTAAATAATATCCGGAC
The DNA here is from genome assembly GCA_963277665.1 of Viscum album. NCBI lineage: Eukaryota > Viridiplantae > Streptophyta > Magnoliopsida > Santalales > Viscaceae > Viscum > Viscum album. Next base: position 1,186,950,777 of record OY728157.1, on the reverse strand, counting down.
AAAGAACAAGTATCCTCTTTCATATTTTGATTACTTTTTTTCTTAGTTATAAAAATCTCAATATTTCTATAAAGTTTACCTTATGTTAGGATATCATCAGTTAAATGTGTAGAACAAGTATATTCCCATGATTTCCTTTCATTCAAGGTATAGACACTATGAGTTCATATTCATTCCATTTCGAATCAAAAATTCTCTAACGATCATTATTTAATTAATTAATAAAGTCCTTAAAAATTAACTCAATATTTTTTTTTGTTTTTTTATAGATGATATTCTTATATTATCTAAGATCAAAGAGGAACACGGGTAGAATTTGAAAGCTGTGATGAAGGCTTTTAGAAAGGATAATTTATATACAATTTACATTAAATGTGTGTTTTGGATAGTGAAAGTATCATTCTTGGTGTAGGTTATCACATGTAATGGCACAACTATATACCCTTTAATAACTAAGGCGATTTAGGATTAGCCTAGACTATCATCTATGATAGGGATCCATTGAATCCTAAGATTAACTAGGTACTATAACCAATTTGTGAGAAAATTATCAAGATTAAAAAAATCACTAACTAAGGTTACTCATAAGGGATTGAAGTATGTTTAGGTAGATTAGTGTAAAGAAAGATTCAAGTAGATTAAGATGAGTTTAACTAGCATGTATTTTCTCAATAAACCCATGAATAGTGAAGGATTTATGATCTATAGAGATGCATCATAAAATAACTTGGGTTGTTTACTCATAAAAATGATAAATTGATAGAATTTTTATAGTAAACATGGATTATTATACAATGATATTACATTTTTTAGATAAATATTAAATACATTACACAAACACACACCTATTGAATTTAATAGTTTAGTGTCTTTGGAAACTTAGAGACCAATTTTCTTAATTTATAAAAGATATTAAATTTATCCCCAAAATACCTTCCCCTTTTGTAATCCTACATAAAAAAAATTCTTCATAACCTGGGGAATGAAAACAAAATAATGGGTGAGTTAAAATGATCTTAAGGGTAAACAAGGGATATAAATAAATATAACATGAACACAAGGGTATGATAACATGATAATAAAATTTGAAAACCATACCCTATATATCAAAGACCATAATCTTGAGTCATGGAATAAATAATAGTAGTTTATAAGACATGAATCATAAGGAAATCAAATAACATGTTCCATGAGAGAATAACATTAACATAAAGCATTTATTTGTGACATACACATAAGTAAATAAAATCTTCTATCAAGGATTCCCACCAATACAATCATAACATGTTAGGGCTGGGATAATCACCCATGTACCTACATCAGTCTTGGGATGACCTCATGTTTCCCCTCTTTTGGGCTTGGGATAACCACCTGTGTACCCTCATTTTCATGACTTGGCTAACAACCCATGTATCCTTTGAGCTCGTAGAATATTTATCATTAAAAAATTCATTATAGGGAGATATATTTCTCACTTGTCACATAATTAAAATCATACGTATGTTTAACACAATATCATAAAACATTAATCATATCATAACCCATGAAATGAAATATGTTTCATAAACATTTAATCATATCATATCCTATGAAAAAGAAAGATATTTAATAATAATTTAATCATTTAATCATTGAATAACCCATTAAAAGGAGTGGTCTTGATAAGAGTTCTATCATGGTATAGCCTATGAAAGATAAACGGGTTACCTAAACACTACATCAACTTAAATATAAACTATTTAGAGAAAGAATAAGAATGGTATCCTTGGATCATATTCCCAATAAATAATAACTAACCACAAAGGATTTCATTTTTTATGGATAAGTATTTTGAAATAAAAATCACTTTGAATGATTTCATATGAAAATAAAATTTCTATGAAAATAATATTATAAAACTAAACTTTATAAAATATCTTGGAAATATTTTTCTTTGAAAATAAACTTAAAACATATAAATAAACATTTAAAAATTATTTGAAAAACATATTAATACATAAAAAAATTATTTGGAAATAAAATTGAAATCTTTTAGGAAAATATTGAAATTTTTGAGTTGTTATGTTACTGGGAAGTACTATTCATGTTTTTTATGTTAAAAAAAATATTCTTTTAACATTTTCAGTAAAATCCAAACGTACACTATTTGGGAAATGACATGAAGATTCATTTAAAAAAATTGTAAAAAACTAAAATATGGGTAAATATTTGTTTTAAAAAAAATATGATAATATTAAAACCTTTTTGAAAACATTTTTAGGAAACTTGGTTTTGGAAGAAAACAAGTTTTTAACTGAAAATAGAAATAAAGTCATATTTTCTTAAAAACATTTTCTCTATTATTTTAAATACCAAAGAGTGAAAATATGGGACTTATTACTTTAAGATAAAACTGAATAACCAAATTATAGAAAAATAAATGGTTTTATTGAGTGATGGATCATAATATTTTATCAGAAACATAATCATAAACAACCCCAATAATGATGGTATTGTAACATAAAATTTTTACTCCTTTGGTAACTTGGAATCCGAAGACAGATAGAGGAATTACATAAAGTGTATCTTAAAATATCATGAGGATAAATAAATTAATGATATTAAATCTCAAAAATAATTTTATTTCACTTACTGAAAGAATATAGGTGCATAACATAACGTATGTCTCAAAAGAGGAAAATTAAGACAAAAATCCTTTGCCGATTTGTTAACTTTTAAAATGTAAACCCCATGAATTCTAGATCCTAAAAAGGATATGTAAACCCAAATATTTTTTTATTAGAGACAACATAATACACATTAATGTGCAGTATATACACCATAAAAAATAAATTGGTGGTGAATGTTATATGTGTCTCAAATAAGTAAAAAAGGTGGGAAAGAAGACCTTTACCGTGAGTCTTGACTTCTGTCATACATATTCAAACCACATGTAAAATAAATATAAGTTTATTATAAATATAATATAGAAAAATAATCATATATATCATACTATATATTGTTTTTTAGGACCTTATATTTCTTTTTTATGAATAAATTCTTGTTAAGATCCGGTTTTAGGCAAGAAAATATTTATTTTTTTCATATCTTCTAACTTATTATTTACGGATTCTATTACTTTGATTATAATTTAATAATATAAATAATATAAACCATGATATAAATATCATATATACTCTTTAATTTTTTATTAATATTAATCCCTAAAATTCAGTGGTAAGAAATGAAACACACTATTCATGGAGACGGTAGGTCGTAATGTATGCTGGAACACAATTTGCATTTTCTTGTCGCATTAAAAGAAATAAAATTAATTAATTTTATTATCATTATAGAATAATTTTTATATCACATATAGAACACATATTTTCATTAAACATATCATTAATACCTTTCATGTAAATCAGGAATGAATCACATCGCTACGTGAGGTGGTAGTCCGCCGTACACATGGACAACGTTATCATATTCCCATAAAATAGAAAACATAAAGATATGTGTGATATAATAATTAAAAAAATTATAATAATATCATAATAACATCATATATATCATATATAAATAATATATCCATCATTATTTACATTCTTATGAGGTGGTAATGCAGAAACAAATGACATCAGTTTGCAAGGCAGTAGTCTTCCGTACACAAGAACAATGATTTCATAACCCATTTGATAGAAGTGGAGATATTTTTAGGTCTTGAAATTCAAATAAAAATATAAAAATAATTTAATACACTGAATATATTATATCATCATGTTATAATAATAATTTAAGGGCGTGGAGAGAGAAATAATATGAAAACTCTCATTGAAGAACATTACATCTTCTTCATGTATTCTTCTTAGGTTTGCACCAAATCCATCCTTAGTTGGAGTTTTTCCAAAACTAATGGTTGTAGGAAGATATTAGAGAATTTTTAAGTGATTTTTTCTGGTTTTGGTTGAGAAAAATGTATTCATATGTGTGAAGAAGTGAGGGAAGTGAGTTCCCATTATAGTTGAGGAAGAGTGTCATTTATTGTATATACCCAAATTTATACACTATTAGGCAATCAATATTACCTCAATTTGATCCCAAATTGATTATCAATGGGTTTTAGGGATTACATGGTCGATCCAAACATCCAACACACAATAAAACACACTCTTTAAACATATTTTTCCTTAAAATCTATGTTTCCTTATTTTTACCATTTTGGTTTTTCACTATAGTAATTAATCATTTTAACTTAGGTAATATATCCATTTTGAATAAATTAAAATAATACTTTTTATATAATTTTTACCCATTAATTATAAATATTAAATCCAATTTATCAAATAAAAATCCTATGTGTGTTGAAAATTAATTTTAACACAAACGCATGTAATGTGCACAAACATTATTTTGACCTTAACCTTACTAGCTAAGTTTTTACTATTTAGTGGTAAATATATTCATTATAAATGAAAAATTGATCTCTGAATAGAACATATTTTATAATTATTATTATTTAAATATCACTTGTCAATATATAGTATTTTCAGTAATTTAAAATCATTTAGTAAAATATAATTTATCATAAAATATCATTAATTTCAATTTTAAAATCATTTATTAAAATTGAATTAAAAAATATCACGAAAAAGATAAAAATAATAATATATTATGTTAAATCATATCTAAAATGATATATTAATCTATAAAAACAATTTATAACAATAATTTATTCAATTAACTTCTCTTTTTATATTTTTATTTTCATTTATTTTATTTTATTGTTAAATAATTAATTAATGTGTCAGTGCTTTATAAGCATTTAAAGTAATTATTTCATCTCAAAAAAATAAAATAATTTATCAGTACACAAAAACTCATTTATATTTAAAAAAATTATTTATAAATACACATATGTCATTTTTTCACTATCCTAAACATCTATAGATATTATAAGGAAAGAAGGTTAATTTTTGTCTTTTTCTTTACAGAACATATTATATAGGTCACTTTCATGGGAAAAAATACAAAAAAACTCATAAAAATAGATCCTAAGGACATAATAGTATAAATGAGGCTATCCAATGTGGTTTTTATAAGTTTTTATGTTATCTAACCTTTTTCTTTTACTTTAACCCTTAGTAAACACTTTTTTACCTTAACCATGGGAAATAATTTTTACTATTTTCACTATTCCTTTTAATCAAAAATTATGTTGAACTTGTTGGACATTATAAATTATTCTTATTATAAATATTGAATCTATTTTTTCAAAATTCAATTAAAAGAAGTGGAAAATTTTAATTTGAAATTAATCTCATAGACGGGATGAGAGAGCGAGTTTTTAAAGAGAAAAATTCCAAAACATTACAATGTTTTACCTCAACATTTCAGATAAAAATTATTTAAATTACCTAAATTTGATTAATTGATATAAAATTTATCTAATTTTACTTTAAAAACAAGTCAAAATATATTTTTAAATTATAAATAAATTAAACAAAATTGCAGTTTTTAATTAAAATTCAGTATTTTTACTATTCATCAAAAAATTGAAACACTTTAGAAAAATCCAAAAAAAAATCACCCTTAGATAATTTTTTTGTGAAGAATAAATAATTTAATTTAATTTTTTCAAATAGTATTTATTTATGTGTCCAAAATTATTTTTAAAATAAGTGCGCTATAAAATGGGGACAAAACTGATTTATAGAAAAATATTTTTTAAGCATAAAATTTGATTTATTATTATTTATTGTCTATAAAACACCTAATATGAAAGTTAAATATTTGATTGAATATAAACTATAACATTTTCCTTTAAATAATTCACCATAAGTGGTTTTTTTATTTTATTGACGTAAAACACATTTGTTTCCATAAGAAATAATAGTTTTTCAAAAAAAGATTTGCTTAATTTTCAAATAGTTTTTATTTTCATTTATAATTAATTGGTCGCAAAATAATTAATTATATGTAAATTTTTATATCATATTTTTATAATTTATTTAATCTTACTCATACCTTCTATTCCAACGGCTTGGTGATAAATAACATATTAAATAATAATATTTTAATTTAATGTCACACTTTGTTTAAACCTATTGTTTTGTGTAACACAAGATAAACTCAGGACTATGTGATAAAAAATAAAAACTTAGAGTTGTGTGTAATTCATGATAAAATTAGTGTTGTGTGTAACATAAAATACTGAAAATATTAAATTTAATTTAATAAATATCTTTCTCAAAATCACAGGATATTACATTCTACCCCCTTAAAATGAATTTCTCTCTCAAAATAAATCTCATCCCTCAATGGTTTAACATTTGAAAATTCCTTAATATGAACCCACATCACAAAAAGGGTTAATAAAACATTCCATTAAGAAATATAAAGGGATGTGTGGAGGTCTTCTGGAATTACACATACTGGGTTTCTAAATAAGAGAGCATTAGTGGGAAGTGAAAACATGGATATAGAAGAGAAAACTAAAACCAAAATACTGATGGATAGTGATAGAGAACATGGTCAGAATAATGTTAATGATCATAAATATATAATCCAGATAGATTTTTATGCATTCATTGATATCATCAAAAATGATGATAACATGACAATATTTGTTTCAAGATCCTTTTCTTAATATTGAATAATTTTCATGATAATAAATACATACTAGATTACATTCCATTTCATAAACACAATATAAACCTTTGTTTATGACTTAATCAATTTCTACTTCATATATTAATCCAATAAATGATGTTTATTTTTTAATACATAAAGCTCCAATGGATCATAAGATCCATAAATAATTATTATTTATTTATTTTATCACAAGTTATAACTAAAAAAATAGTTAGCATAGGTTATCAAATATGAATGAATCTTAACATGGGTAAATAATACATAAATATCTAAAACCACTTTCAAAATTATATATAAACCATTTCATAAATTGTTAGCCTCTTGAACCTTCAGAAATATTAAAATGAAAATTTTGATAAATAAGGCCAACCAATTTCTCAAAATCTTCTTAACATTGATCCCACATATATGATAAAGTATCTATTAATTTTCATAAACCAAACATGTGAATACCTTCATCATGTATTCTATTAGAACATGGAAATAACATGAATTACTGTTAAAAAATTATTGTAGATATAAATGCTTCCAATTCCTTACAAATATTCTTGAATATATTACTTAAAAACAAATATCTTTTAAACTCCATCAATTATAGCATAAAAAACATTATCAACAAATATTTAATCAGTTCTAAGGTAATCGGTACTATCTAATTCACTTTATCCTTATCAATAATCACTTTATCCCAAAATCATTATCTAAACATCAAGAACTTATTAAGGTTTATTTTCCCATAATCATGTGTTTTTTTAAAATATCACTTTTTCATTAAATCACTTTTCTAGGTCACCAAAACCATTCAACACATTTTTGAAAATCCATAATGAAAAATTGTACTAAATAATCATTATATGTATTTCATGATTAATTAATTTAATTCCAATACATTAATACTTCAAACATCCCACTTCCCTCTTAAAACATTATCTAAAATTCATTATCTTATTACTTAATACCTCTTTCCTTTTATATGTCACTCACAGTCTATCAATCATCAGTAATAAAACCATTACTCATAAAAATAATTATTTTCTTTACTAGATTTCCTCTTAGCACATTGATATGTATAACTACCATACTTTAAAATTTTAAAACAATAAAACACTAATAATACTTTAGGAATACTAATATTCTTATCTATTATATTGATCTAACCTTTCCTTTTTTCACCATAGATATTACATACTTCATTTCTGTATATTTTACACTTGAAAAATATTCTTATTCCTCTAAAAAATCACTTTGTTGTTTCTTTCCTACATTCTCCAAACAAATGAAATTGAATCTTATTTCCTCTATGGTATTAACTACTTGACTTCTCAGATAACTCTTTTCATTAATTATTTGGTGATTTTAAGATGTGGTTAAGGTACCATTATTAATCATGTTCAATGAATACTGATAAGGAATAATCAGAATATCCTTTACTCTAATAAACATCCAATTTTTTCTGCTCATTAGAAAATCACCCATCACATTCAATGTTATCCTAGATCATTTTAGTTCCCTCAATTGACTAAAACCAAAAAGCATAGTGTGAGAAACGATAATCATAGTGGAAACCCATATAATAATGAATAAATCACTTATAAGATGTCTAAATCATGACCCCTTTTTAATCTAAGATTCCTTAATTTTATCCAAGGTTATTCATATTCATCATATATTTAAATCTTTTTTGACGGTTTGTAAAATGTTTTTGAATTTCCAAAGAATATACCCCAGTGGTGTAAAACAAGGTGTGTTGTATGGACCATTTTCATGCATCAGTTCCTGATCAATTCTAGCTCAATACAGGTTTTTCGGGGTTGTTACCCCAAGGTACATCTATGAAATATCCACAACCACTTGTAGTATCAAGACATGGATGTATTTCTAGGAAACCACTCACTATATCCTTTACCTAAATTCCACGACATTTTCCTATACTTTAACTTATCTTTAGACTTATCCTTATACATTCCCTTAGAAATATCACAAATGTCTTCTCATATTAGTTTCCAAAGGATAACTAAACCTTTCCGTTGATACCATCTATAGTGACCAAATCTTTTTATACATGGATATTACATCTCTTTATATGAATATTTATTAAATTACACAAACACACATCAATGGATCATAATAGTGTAGTTACTTTAAAAAACATGCAACACAATATTCTCAATTCATGGGATATCTTAAATTTATTCCTAAAATATCTTACCCTTTTTTATCACTACTTAAAATATTTATTTATAACCTAGGGAAAAGAAACATTAGAAAGGGTGAGATCAAATTCTAAATAACAGTAAAAAAGGGAGATACATGATCATAACATGAGAAAAAGTGTATGAGAACATGATAATAACATTTGAAAATCATACCTTGCATATAAAATATCATAATCTTGAGTCATGTAATAAATATTTTTAGTTCATAATATATGAATAATAATGAAAAAAACAAGATCCATGGGAGTATAAAATTTTATTAAGACATAGATTTTTCACATACACATAAGCATAGACAATATTATGTCAAGGATACCCTTGAACACATTCATAACATGTTAAGCTTCCACTAACCACTCATGTAACTACTTTGGGCTTGGGATGACCTATTGTATACCCTCTTCCAGTCTTGGTTAACCACTAGTGTACCCTCATTTTCAAGCTTGGGATAACCACACATGTACCTTATGAGCTCTTATAACATTTATTATTACCAAATTAATTGGAGGGGAGTATATTTCCCACTGTTCACATAATTAAAATCATATGTATCTATGTCATAATATTATAAAACATTAATCATATTATAAACATTAAAATTAAATGGGTTTCATAAACATTTCATCATATAATAACAAATGGAAAAAGAAAAAGTGTCATAATTATTTCATCATTTATTCATAACATAACCTATTAAACTAAGAAGGTTTCATAAGATTATTAACTTGGTATAACCCGTGGAAGAGAAATGGGTTTCATAAATATAACATCATTTAAACATAAACCATTCAGAGAAAGAATAACAATGGTGTCCTTAAATAAAATCCCTGGTAAATCATAAGTAACCTAAAAGGATGTCATCTTATATGGAGAATGATTTTTAAATAAAAATAACATGGAATGATTCTTTAGAAAAATTATATTTATTTTAAAATAACTTTTTAAAACTAAACTTTATAAAATATCTTTCAAATTCTTTTTTTTGAAAATAAACCTGAAAATATATATAAAAGAATATTTAAAAATAATTAAAAAAAAATTAAAACATAAATCATTTTATTTGAAAATATATTTGAAAACATTTACAGGAATATTTAAATCATTTAGCAATCATGACAATGGGAATTACTATTTATTTTGTGCATGTTAAAAACAAAGATTCTTTTCACATTTTCAACAAAATCCAAATAGGAATTTTTTGGAAAGTGACAAGAATATTCCTTTTTAAAAAAATTCTAAAAAATTAAAACATGGGTTAAAATTTATTTTAAAAATTATATTATATTAGTAAAAAAAATTAAAATATTTTTAGAAAACATGGTTTTGGAAGAAAATAGAATTTCTAATAAAGAGATAAATAAAGGAAAAAATTATTAAAAATATTTTATCAATTATTCTATGTACCAATGAGAGGAAAATGGTAATTATTACTTTAAAATATCATGAATAACTATATGAGAATGAAATCAATCAGTTTCTTGAGATATGGATCATAATATATTGTAATCTAAAACATAATCATAAACAACCCCGATAAATGATGAGATTGTAATATAAAATCTTTATACAATTTGTGACTTAGAAGCATAATAAAAAATACGGAATAATATAAAGTGAAACATAAAATATAAGGATCATAAATAAATTCATGATATTAAATGTGAAAGTGGATATAATTACACCTCGTGAAATAATATATTTTCTTTACATAATGTACATATCAAAGAAGGAATATCGAAAAAAAATCCGTTACCGATTTGTAAACTTTTGAACCGTAAACTCTATGAAAGAGAGATCCTAAAATGGATATTTAAATGTTAATATATTTTATCACAAACATAATAATATAAATTAATGGGTAGTATTTACATTATATAAAATAAATAGTTGGTGAATATGACATGTGTCTCATAGAAGTAAAATGATTAGACATTAATCCCTTACCTTAAGTCTTGACTTTCGTCGTACATGTTCAAACCTCCTGTAAAATAAATATATGTTTATTATATATATATATATATTTTCAATACATAATAATATATATAATACCATATATTATTTTCTTATGACCTTATATTACTCATTTATTAATAATTTCTTTTTAAAATCACATTTTCAGAAATAATGACTTTGTTTTTCGCAATGTTTTAACTTTTTATTTCTTAGACCTATTAATTAAATCATGGTTTTATAATATCAATAATTTAAAACATGATGTAAATATAATATATATTCATTATATATTAATTTATATTAATCCATAAAATTTAGTGATTGAAAATGAAACACACTATTCATGGAGATGATGGTCTGTACATACGCATGAACAATATTTCCATTTTTTTATCAGATTGAAAGAAATAAAAGTAAGTGATATGTATTATCATTATAAATTCATTTTTATGTCATATATATATATATATATGTGTGACATATTTTCATTAATAACATCCTTAATAACTTCCATGTAAAGAGTGAATGAATTACATCACTTTGTGAGGCGGTAGTTCGTCTTACACATGAACAACATTATCGTATTTTGAAAAAAATTAAAATATGATGTTATGTGTGATACAATAATTTCATAATCACAATAACATCATATATATAATATATAAATATATATAATAAAAATAATATATTCATCATTAATACCATCCTCAAGAGGTGGTAATGATGACACAAATGACATTGATTCGTGAGGCGGTAGTCCACCAAACACATGAACGAGGATTTCATAAGCCATTTGATAGAAGTGAAGATGGTTGTAAGTTGTGAACATAACATAAAACATATAAATATATTTAATATACTGAATTTATTATTCCATCATGGTATAATATGAATTTATAGATGTGGTGAAATAAATAAAATGAAAATTCTTGTTCATGTATATTACCCCTTCTTCATGTGTCCTCCTTAGGTTTGAACTAAATACTTCATATGTGGAATTTATACCAAAATGGAGGATTATATGATGATATTTGGGAAGTTGTAAAGTTTTTTGGGAATGGGTTTTTTGATCCAAATGGCTTGAGAGGTGTGAATAAGTGAGGGTTGTGAGTGACCATTTATAGTTGAGAAGGAGTGACATTTTTGTAAACACACAATGTATTCACAATTGGATGGACAATCATACCTAAAGTGGATCACAAATTGAATACTAATGGGGTGGAGGGATTATATGGTCGTTAAAATCCTCAAAACACAATAAAACACTATTTTTAAACATATTTTCTTTATCTTCTATGTTTTCATATTTTTACCATTTAGGTTTTTCACTATAGCAACTAGTCTTGTTAACCTATGAGATTTTTTATTTAAGAATAAATTAAAATTTGGCTTATTAGATAATTTAACCTCATTTATTCTAATTATTAAATCTAGTTTATCAAATATAATTCCTATGTGTGTTGAAATTTAATTTTAACATAAGCGTATGTAATGTGAAAAAACATTATTTTAACCTTAATAGTGCTAAAAGGGTTTTTACTATTTAGTTATCAATATAGTCATTATAAAATTAAAAAAAACTATTAATTGAAAATATTTTATTTTTATTATCATTTAAAAATCACTTTTTAGAATATTGGTTTTTTTTTGTAATTTTTAAGTCATTTAATAAAATATAATTTTTTATAAAATAACATTAATGTCAATTTTTACATTACTCATTTAAATTGAATTTACAAAATATAAATACAGTGATGGAATTAGAATATATTATGTTAAATCCTATGTAACATGATATATTCTTCTAAAAAAAGTCAACACAGTAATTAATTCAATTAACTTCACTTTTAAAATTTTTAGTATGATTTATTATATTTAATTGGTAACAAAATAATTAATATGTCGACATTTATTAAGAATTTAAATTAATTATTTCACCTCCAAAAAATTAAAATAATTTATCATGAAAAAAATAGATTTATATTTCAAAAAATATTTATAAAGGATATATATGTTGTTTTTTCTAATCCTAAAGCTAAATGGATATTAAAGAACAGAAAGTTCTTTTTTGTCTTCTTCTTCACATAACTTATTATATCAATCGCTTTTACGGAAAAGTGTCCCAAAAACTCATAAAATTATATTCAATTTTCATAGGGATAAATACATCCATAAAGTTAGTTTTTTAAAAATTGGTAGGTCATTTTAACCATTATCCTCTTAGTTTAACCCCTGGTAAACCCATTTTACCTTAACCGTGGTAATTAATTTCTATTGTCTCACTTTTCATTTTGGTAAAAATGTATATTAACAATATTAGAAAAAATATATTATTATTTTTAATATGGAATCCATATTTCAATATTCAATTAATATAATTGGAAAATTTTAATTTAAAATTAATTTCGTAGACACGATGAAAAATAAAGTTTTTAAAGAGAAAATTTCCAAAAGTTTGAAGAGTTTTATATCAACAGTACACATGAATATTATTCAAATGAAAAAATTTTGATTTATTTATATAAAATTAATATAATTTTAATTTAAAAAAAATAAAAACATAATTTAATAATATAAATAATATAAATGAAGAGGCAATTTTTAATTAAAATTCATTATTTTTCACTATTCATAAAAATGATACTTTTCAGAAAAATCCCAAAAATTCAATATAAGATAATTTCAATGTTATTATTTAAAATATTATCTTTATTTTTTTAAGTAAATTTTATAAAAGTTTCAAAAATTATTTTTAAAATAAGTGTGTCATAAGAAGATGAAAACACTATTTTTTATAAAAAAAATGTCATTTTTAAGTATAAAATTGGATTTATTATTATCTCTTGTATATAAAACACATTATATAGAATTTAAATAGTTTATTGAATATATAATATACAAATTTCATTAAAATAATTCACTAGAAGTGGTTTTTTATTAAGGTGGAACACATTTGTTTGTATAAGAAAAAATAGTTTTTCATAAAAATATTTATTTTATTTTAAAATAGTTTTTATTTTCATTTATAATTAATTAGTATCCAAATATTTTATTATATATACTAGTGTAAACCATATTTTCATAATTTAGTTAATATTAATCATACAAAACATTATAATGGCTAGGTGATAACTATCATATTAAATAATAATATTTTATTTGTATGTCATGTTTTGTTTTAACCTAATGTTGTGTGTAACAGAATCTAAAATTGGGATTGTCTGTAACACAAGAAAAAATTAGTGCTATGTTTAAATCAAGATGAAATCATTGTTGTTTGTCACATAAAATATTTAAAAGATTAAATTTAATTGAAAAAATATATTTCCCAAAATCTTGGGCTGATACACATTGCTCCAACATAGTTCAAGATACATTAATGGAATTATCCAACTCATGATCCTAAGTTGGTCACAGTAATATTCACATTAAAAAATTTGAGGAACAATATATATGTATATAAGTGTCATATATATACATATCACAAGATCCTGAAATATATATTCACCCATAAGGATATAAACATCTACCAATGATGGTGGTGGGAGATAATCTAGGATTATGATTTCTCAATCTAATACCATTTGAGAAAAGTAAAAAAAGTTTCATATTATTTAATTATAAAAGATCATAAAACCTTGTCTATAATGAGTATTGAGAATTTTATAATCTTCTTGGACATGCAAAATATCAACATGGTAATCATGAAGAAAATAACATTATCATACCTCTCTAAAATGATTGTTCATCAATCACTACTTGAAAGGATTAAGAAATCTCAAATGGATGATATGGAGAAACAAAAGAAGGTGGATTTCATAAAGAAGGAAAAAACCCCATCTTCAATATTGATGATGAATGAGTATTGAGATTTTTGAAATTTATTTTCATTTCCTCATGTTCTAGATAAATAAGGATCTACAAAATGATGCTCATAGCATAGTATTCTCCACTCACCAAAGAAACAAAAAAATTGTATAGAAATATATGAGAACACTGTTAGTGGGATGGTATGAAGAATATTATTTTGGAATATACATAAAATTTCTTAATGTTTCTATATGTTATGGCTATGAGGAAAAGTCCAAAGGGATAATGAAACTATTTACCATACCGATTAGAAAATGTGAAAACATCACTGTGAAATTTTTCATGGGTTTTACAAATACATTGAAAGGGAACAATTCTATATGTGTTATGGTGGTCCGTCATATAAATACTTCTCACTTCATTTTCAATTAAAATGAATTCTAACTCTATCCCCTTATAAATATATAAATCAGAGAAGAACTGAGGCTACATGGAACACCACTATCGATCGAATCTGATTGAGATCTGAGGTTTGTCTTAATCTTCTAGAATAGCTATCAACAAGCTCTGAACATAGAGTTAAACTTGGATATAACCTATCACCCCCAAATAGAAGTCCTATATAAGTGGACTATCCATAAAATTAGTGATATATTGGGATATTTCTTTATGGACTTCAAGAGAGGCTAGTAAATGTATATTCCTCTAGTAAATTTCATTTACAACAATATTTTCTACTCAAGTATCCTAATAGACACATATGAATCCCTGTATGGGAATAAATGTAAAACACCGCTGTTTTGGGATGAATTAGGTGAATGAAAGTTTTTAGGACCTGATATGGTTGAAGATATTGTAGAAAAGTTCAATACAATTAAACAATACATCAAAAGAGTGCAGAGTAAATATAATAATTTTCTAATAACCATCGATGAGCCCTAGAGTTTGAGGTTTCTAATTAAGTGTCACTCTATATATCATGTAACGTCACAACCCATCTCACCCCTAAACCAGTGGCCGAACCGATTTCTACATGACCTCAAGCGCATCTCCCCGTAATCCAAATGCTAATGACTAGAATCGAGGGTCTTAGGATAGTAAGTGGGGAGACTATACCCTCTCATTAGAGTAAAAAATAGTGGACAACATTAGAAAAATGAGGAAGCAATGTGAATAATGATAAATCAGAAGAAGTCATAATTTTATAAATCTCGTATAAAACAAAATGGACAATGAAAATGTTATACAATTCAAGAATGGTAATATGGTACAACTATGAAAGATATAAACATGACATCATGCTTTATATATCAATAAAGAAATAAATAAACAATGACTCAAAGCCTCAAGGGAATTCTCCATTAGCATCTTGAGCTTCCACTCAGTCCTATTCTCTTATCTCCATAGGATAGGAAAAAAACACAATCCTGCATCCAAATAGAATCTACTTAGGTACCCTAGTATAATGGCGGCCTGAGTAGGGTGTGAGATATAAATCTCAGTAGGCCAGCACCACCGGTGTGTAGCCCTATCCAGCTAGTGAAATATAAATGGTGTGCATGTATAAGTAAGTAACAACCTGAATTGAATAAATAATCTACAACCTGTCATGGTTCCTAAGGGACACCAGATGGATATACCTACTTTGGTTCATAGTTGTAAATATGAGTCTAAATAAGAACTATACATATATATTGCATAAATAAACTATTTAACACATTAGTTGATATTCTTTATTTAACCGCAAAAAACCTCGGGTTCACCTGGACACCCATGTCCCAATACTTGCTTCATTCTTGCTGGGGTCTAAACCATTTCCCATATTCAATTCAAAATTCATTACATCACATTCGCTTTTATTAATTATTTAATTCAGTTTTTGTATGACCAATTGGACCCACAATTTAATGTCAATTAGCAGGAGTAAAAAGTCATGTCTAGGACCCTCGTGTGCATTTGGAGCATCGGTCCTTGTCTCACAAACCAGGGGTATTTGGAGCATCATCCCATATGCCTATAAGAATATTTACATGCAAGCTAGGTATAGAACGCCATGTCTAGCACCCCGTGAGTTTTTGGAGCATCATTCCCTATCTTGAAACTTGTTTATCAATCATACATATATATTTCTCATTAGTGTAGAAATCCATGTCTAACACCCAAAAAAATCCATTAATTGACTCGTAAATTAATTAATCAATTCCATTAATTAAATCAAAAACTAATTAACAACATAAATATCTCATTAAATAATTCTAAAATTAATTAACCATTCAACATCTCAATAGTTAATAATTTATCAACAATTAATAATTATTTACCATCACCCCATAAGTATTTAGAGCATCAGTCATTGTCTCGCACCCCGTTTATCAATCATACATATATATTTATCATTGGTGTAGAATACCAGGTCTAACACCCCAAAACCATCCATTAATTAACTTATAAATTTATTAATAAAATACATTAATTAATTCAAAAACTAATAAACAACATAAATATCTCATTAAAGAATTCTACAATTAATTAACCATTCAACATCTAAGTAGATAATAATTAATCATCAATTAATTATTCTTAACTACAAGAAAGTAAACTAAATAATTAAATCAACATTTAATTATCCCAATTCCTTAACCAAAAACATGATAATTAATTCAACAATCAATTATCCTTATTTCCTTACTATTTCAATAGATCAATTAAATTTACAAATTCTATTTTTTAATGAAACAATTAACTAAGTACACAATACCATTAATTAATCCATCAATTAATTAATATAAAAAACAAATCATATCCCACAATTAATTTTCCTGAATTAATTATCTCATTCTAAATCTCAACACTCCATAATTAATTTATCACATCATTTCTATTTAAGTAATTCACAATTAATTAACTTGGTTCAAATAGGACAACATCCCATAATTAATTCAATAATTAATTAACAATATTCAAGATCCTCATCATCCCATGATTAATTCAACAATCAAATATTCATTGTATGGAATCAACCCATCATATATCAGTACTAATAGAAATATATATGGAAAACTCAAACCACAGGAAAACATGATATAACACTACAACTATTTTTTGGTTCGAAAACACGATATTAATTATCACACAAATCACTTATGACATTTATCATTTTAAATCATTAAACATGATAAATTCACATTAAGAGGCTCTCAATATAAATACCACACTACATGGTTTAAATTTATAATAAAAGTACCGTGAGAAATTAATTAATGCATTTATAAATTTTAGGACTTGGAAAGGGACCCTACAGCAAAAAATTTGGCCGAACCAAAGATTTATAACTCAATAGTGATCCTTTTTCATATATTCACCTCAAAAAAGAATGCATGCGCATTCAAAATTTATCACTTCACTTAAAAACCATTAACTATCACCAAAAAATAGTGTGGTGGGGACCAACACACACCAAAAATACTAACTGCAACACAAAAACACCAAAAGGATCCAAATCATGGGGTGAAAAACCAAAAAAAGGGTTTAAACCCTTACCTGAATATGGCAGTGAAGAACTGAAACTGAGCTCAAATGCTTCACCTGTGGCAATGGTATTTAAAAAATGGACCAACGGGTCTATAGGAGCCTATTTCATAACCCTAGAACTGAAGAAACAAGGAAACCTAATTTATCTTGAGCCATAGGGTTTCAAATGAGAAAATAGGGTGATGGAGGAGCCAAATAGTTGATGAGAATAAAAAAACATACGTAGACAGACTTAGCTTGATGAGGTGGAAAAGACTCATGAAGACACCGAAAGGATTCACTACATAGAGAGGATCCCGGTAGAAGGTTTGTAGCATGCCTCGTAGGGGGGCTAGTGCAGGTCATGTAGCTTAGGCAGTATGCCTCCTCCTTTCAATCACCTCCCTCAATCATCTAATTAATATCCTATTAAGAAAATATATTTAATATTATAATAATAATAATAATAATAATAATAACTACAATTATATTAGCCTTACCATTAATTATTTTACAACCCTATTAGGTGAAACACAATACATCATTATCACATCAAAATAATTAAATTCACTCCAATGGAATTTATTTAAATATGAACTCTAACTCATTTATATAATTAATTTTATCAAAATGAATTAATTAAACAAAAACCCCTCTTTGAATTAATTAATTAAATTCTTTTTAACCATCAATTTAAAAAACTCAATTTCACCTTAATTAATTAAATTTCTCATTACCTTGAATTTAATTAAATTAAAACAAACTCCGCATTTATTTCTCAATTAATATTACCATTTAATATTACCATTGTTTTATAACCTCAAACTCTACATTTACAAATCACTTAATATTAAATTATTACTATTTTAATTTAATTAAATGAAACCCCCAACAACACATCTAATTAAAATCCTTTCAACCTGAATTTAAATAAATGAAACTACCATAATAATAATTATTATTATTATTATCATCTAATAAAACGCTTCTTTGAAAAAACCCAAAAATACCCACTACAAATCATTTAATTAAATTTAATTTAACTCAATTTAATTAAATGAAACCACTCTTTCTAAACAATTAAATAATCCCTTTTTTTCAATGGAATTAATTAAAAACCCCAAATTTCATTATTATTATTATTCATCATAATATTAACAACCATAATTAATAATTATTATTAAACTCATAAAACCATAATAATAATAATCATATTATTATTACTGTTCAACCTTAGATAAAACCCAACACCACTCTTAGATAAAAACACTTCTTTATTAATTCTGAAACTCCTTATTTAATTAAATTCATCTTCATTAAATCTGAAACTCCTCATTTAAAAAAATGTTCCATTGAGATACCCAAAGGCCTCATTAATTTCACATAACTATGACACCTACTTAATCAACTAGTTAAAATCTTATAACACAAAAATAATTTATAATTCCATAATAATAATAATAATAACATTATTATTATTAACACATTCTTCTATTTAAACAAAAAATATCTCATTTAATGTTATTTAATTAAAATAATTAAAATATTAAACTGCATAAGTAGCACGGGTTGGACCGCAACCATGCGCAACCCGTGCAGATCCATTTTGGTGGACTTTTCGGGATCTGTTTCTCTCGAGACTTATCGGGACACCCGTGAAAATTAGTAGGTATTCACCCAAGTCCAAAAAAACACCATTATGTATTCCATCACTCGGAATAATGTTCTCTAAATAAAAAAATTCTAAATATATTGTTTAATTAATTATCTCAACATGAATTAATTAAAAAAAACCACCGATTCACAGATATTAGTTAAATTCTTTTTAACCATCAATTTAAAAAAACTCCATTTCTACTTAATTAATTAAAATACTCATTACCTTGAATTTAAATAAATTAAACTCAACTCCACATTTATTCTTCATTTAATATTACCATTTAATATTACCATTCTTCGATAACCTCCAAATCCTCATTTAAACATTATTTAATATTAAATTATCACAACTTTAATTTAATTAAATGAAACCCCCATCAACTCATTTAATTAAATTCATTTCAACCTCAAATTAAATAAATGAAACTCTAAAAATAATAACCATCATTATTATTATCATCTAATAAAAATCTTCTCTATTAAAACTCAAGAATCCCCACTACAAATTATTTAATTAATTTTTTTTAACTCAATTTAATTAAATGAACCACTTTTTCGAGAAAAAAAATTAAATAAATTCCCGTTTTTCCTTAGATTTAATTAAAAACCCCAAATTAAATTATTATTATCATTCAAAATTTTAATAAAAACCCTAGTTAATAATAATTATTATACTCATAGAACTATAACAATAATAATCGCATTATTATTATTATTCAACCTTATATATAACCCACCACCTCTATTAAATAAAAACGCTTCTTTATTAATTCTGAAACTTCTTATTTAGTTAAATTCATCGTCATTAAATATAAAATTCTACATTTAAAAAAAGTTTATTTAAGATTCCCAAAGGACTCATTAATTTCACATAACTATTACACCTCATTAATCAACCAGTTAAAATATTTTTACATCAAAATAATTTATGACACTATAATAATAATTACATTATTATTATTATTAAAACATTATTTCATTTAAACAAATATATCCAATTTAATATTATTTAATAAAAATAAATAAATTATTAAATTGGGTAAGTTGCACGGGTTGGACCTCAACCGTGTGCAGCCCATGCAGATCCATTAAAGTATACTTTTCTAGATCTGGTGCTCCCAAGACTTATCAGGACACCCATGAAAATTATCAGTTATTCACCCAAGTCTAAAAACAACACCATTAAGTGTTCCAACACTTGAAATAATGTTCTAGATCTTAATTTAAAAAATTCACCAATCAATAAATGGATTTTTTTTTAAAAAATGTGTTTTTAATCACAGATCAAAAATACAGGACTTTACAATTTACCCACCTTAAAAACTTCTCATCCTTGAGAAGCCATCAAAAACTATTACAACATCTACTGAGCTACCAAGGTCAAGAATATTTTTTGTTTGAACAACCATGTTACGTTTCCAAATGCCAAACATACTTTTAACAAAAACATAAGTCCAACCACTTAATTATTTAAAACCTGTTCCAAATATTATTTTACCATTTAAACACTAAAACATTGCATACATATGAGGTCATTATAGGGACCTCATTGATGAAAAGTTTGAATCTTGATCGACCCACAGAAATTGGTTGCACATGATTTCCTAGAAATACATTACGGTCCCAAAACCCACACTCACCCTTAAACTGGTGATATACCTTTTAAAATTATTACATCACCAACTGAATGTACACTGAAGTCCATGCTCGACCCTTGGTGAAATTCCCAAGTCAAACCATCGCAAGGATATTTAAAAAAACTAACGTGTCCCAACATAAATGAATTCATAGACCAAAGAAACCGCACATCCCATATACAACCCAGAAAACAACCACATATCAAGACCAACAACATTTAAAACATTAGCATGGAATAAGACCAACAATACCTTAGTATCTCTATGACGAGGTCAATATTGGGTACATGCTCGTCTCATTTGAAAGGGAACACTAATAGAAACCCAGGTACTTAAAAGATCAGTTGTACTATCACCAGTGGACTCTTTACAAAAAATGATAGCTTCTCTTGCTAACACATCATCAAACAAACCTTGATGACCATATCATACATGGTGTTAGTGTTCTTTCAAATCTTACAAATGTGTCCCTACCCACCTTAGTATTGTCCATTTCATCATAAAAAAAGATGAGTTGCTCACCAGTATTCTATTTCAGAACACCTTAATTCATGTGTGTAACATTTCTTGAACAATGATCACCATGTCAAACATTGATCATACAAGCCGTAACTTAAACCTATCGGCATGTCAAAACATTCCAGTACAAAAAATTCATCCCGAGTAGTGGGACAAACTTACCTTAACGTCTAAAACATTCTATGTGTACTAACTACCATGGGTTATCCCTTTATGAATCATAAACGTCGACCTTCTCTCTTGGTCATGTAAAACCGAAATCATAAAGTTCAAAATCCTCCTTTTTATTTTATCCATTTTAATCAATTAATTTCAATCTTTTAACATTCAATGAACACACAAGTATATTTTCACATTAGGTCACTTGGTTTTCAATCAATGCCCCACAGGAAAAATTAACATGCTATAACAAACATTTTCTTTAAACATATCACATATAGTGTTATTCATACATAAACAGGAAATTTAGCATATAAATTCCTTTTTAATAAAAGAATACCTCCAAGGGTCCCATTTATTCAATATGGGTTCTTCAAAAAGCAACCCAACAACAGTTCATTACAATCAAAACTCAGTAGTTTTACATTCATAACCATTTTCAAACATACAATAGTTATATGGATCAGTCATATGGATGTCCATATACCAGTCACTTAGGCACCCATACATCCTACTGTTGGCATTTGGATCCCATTTACAAAATCCAATTTTCATTTGACATTTTACCTTTAACATTTCTTTCACACATCAAAACATATCTAGCATGTTATCATAAGCAGTGACACAATAGCAAGCTATAAAAATGTAGCACAGAACTACAAAAAAACCTGATAATAAAAGAGGCAGTATGGCATATAATCACTCAAGCATGTTAAATCTATCACTGAAACATGCTATCTATATAGGCATGCTAAAGCAGATCAAAACATGGCATTGCACCCAAGGCACAAAATCCAAATTAATAGGAATCCAAATAATGCAACTACGTGGCATGTTATATGCATGACATGTGAATATCTAAGTGCCTAATAGGATGCATGTATACAAATTCCTTGCCATATCATGCTAAAGAAAATTCTAAAAATTCTCAAAATCAATAAGCAATAGAATATATACCCGTCACACAAGGTAAAATCATATCAATTGTAACCTCAAATACTAAAAACATCAATTCCCCTCTCTGACCACTTGGTCATTTCTCACACATGGGGTGATCAGTCTCAAGCACGGCTATTAAACAAATTTTGACACATTCTTAGTCTTCTGTCTAACAACACAAAATAGTAAGACAAAGGAAAATTTTAACCTCATTTTATACCAATTTGTAACGTCCTGACCCTGCTCACCCCAGAACCAGCGGCTAGACCAGTCACCACATAACCTCTAGTGCATCTTTCTATACACCAAAGGCTATCGAATAGTATAGAAGGTCTATGTATGTTCAGTGGGGAGACTATACCCTCTCATTAGAGTAAAAAACAGTGGAAAATATCATCAAATGACAGAAGCAAGGTGAATAAAAATAAAGGAGTGAAATACATAATTTTATAAATCATTTATAAAACAAAATGGCCAATGCCAATGTTATACAATGCATGCATGTTAAGATGGTGAAACTATGAAAGTGATAAAAATTACATCATTCTTTAAATATAAATAATGAAATAAATAAAGAATCACTCAAAGTTTTGAGGTAATTATCCACAAGCATCCTGAGATTCTGCTCGGTCCTCTACTCCTATCTCCCAAGAATATGCAACTAGCACAATCCTGAAACTAAATAGAATCTACTCGGGAACCCCAGTGCAATGGAGGCCTGATTGGGGTGTGAGATATAAATCATAGTAGTTTGGCACCACCAGTGTCTAGCCCTATCTTGACAGTGAAATATAAATAGTGTGCAGGTATAACGAAGTAATAACTGAATTGAATAAATAATCTACAACCCATCCAGGTTTCTAAGGGACACCTGATGGAGATAGCTACTTCAGCTCATAGCTAAAAATAATTGTTTGAAAAATAACTATACATATATATTTCATAAATAAATTGTTTAAAACATTAATTGATATTCTTTATTTAACCTCATAAATCCTTATTTTCCCCTAGAAACATGTATCCCAATAATTTCCTCCGTCGTCCTGGGGTTTAAACCATTTTCCCATAATCAGGTCACAATTCATTAAATCACATCACCTTTTATTAACCATTTAATTCAGTTTATGTATGACCAATTGCACCCATAGTCCAATGTTAATTAATGAGAGTAGAACATCATGTCTAGCACACTCGTGAGCATTTGGAGAATCAGTCCTTGTATCACAACCCATGGGTATTTGGAACATTATTACCTATCCTATAAAAGAATATTTACATGAAAGGTGAGTGTATAATGCCATGTCTTGAACCCTGGGAGTATTTGGAGCATCATTCCCTATCTCAAAACCCGTTTATCAATCATACATATATATTTTTCATTGGTGTAGAACCCCGTGTATAACAACCAAAATCCATCCATTAAGTAACTCAAAAATTGATTAATCAAACCCGTCAATTAATTCAACAACTAATTAATAACATAAATCTCCCGTCAAATAATTCTATAATTAACTAACTATTCAACATCTCAACAGTTAATAATTAATCAAAAATTAATTATTCTTAACCAGCACCCCAGGATTATTTGGTGCATCAGTCATTATATCACAACTCGTTTATCAATCATACATATACATTAATCATTGGTGTAGAATTCCATGTCTAACACCCCAAAACCATCCATTAATTAACTCTTAAATTAATTAATCACGAATGATAATTAATTCAACAACAAAAATCTCCCATTAAATAATTCTACAATTTTTTAACCATTCAATATATCAATAGATAATAATTAATCAACAATTAATTATTCTTAACCAGAATCAAGTCAACTAGATAATTAACTCAACATTTAATTATCCTGATTGCTTGACCAAAGACATGATGATTAATTCCCAAATCAATTATCCTTATTTCCTTAAAATTCCAATATATTAGTTAAATATACCAAATCTATTAGTTAACACAACTATTAACTAAGTACACATTAACATTAATTAATCTGATAATTAATTAATCTACAAAACAAATCACATCCCATAGTTAATTTTCCTGAATTAATTATCTCATTCTAAATCTCAAATCTCCATAATTAATTTATCACATTATTTCTATTTAATTAATTCACAATTAATTAACTTGGTTCAACCTGGAAAATATCCTTTAATTAATTTAATAATTAATTGACACTATTCAAGAACCTCATCATCCCATGATTAATTCTATAATCAAATATTAATTTTGTAGTAGAAACCCTTCATATATAAGTACTAACAGAAAGATATATGGAATACTTGAACCACAAGAAAACATGATAAAACACTACCACTAATTTCTGGTTGAAGGCAACGCACCTCGATTGAGGGGTTTTATTACAAAAACACGATTTTACTTATCACAGAAAACATTTATGACATTTATCATTTTAAATCAACAAACATGCTAAATTTACATTAAGAGTCTCTCAATATAAATACATCACTACATGGATATAATTACTAATAAAAGTGCAGTGATAAATTTATTAATGGATTAATAAAATTCAGGACTAGGAAAGGGACCCTACCCCAATGAATTTGGCTGAGACAAAGCTTCATAACTCAACTCTGACCCTCTCGTGTACACTCACCTAAAAAATTCACGTGTATCTGGAATTTATAATTGCATCTAAAAACCATTAACTGGCACCCAAAAAGAGTGCGGCAGGGACCAACGTACACCCAAAATACTAACCGCAACACAAAAACACCATAAGTATCCAAATCATGGGGTGTGAAACCAAATAAAGGGTTTAAACCCTTACCCAAATATGGCAGTGATGAACCGATACTGAACTAAAATGCATCACCCTTGGCAGAGGTATTCGTAAAATGGACCAACAGGTCTACAGGAGCCCATTGCACAACCCTAGAACCAAAGAAATAAGGAAACCCAATTAATCCCAAGCCTTAGGGTTTTGGACGAGTAAATAGGGAGAGGGAGGAGCCAAACGGCCGATGAGAATCATAAAACATATGTATACGGGTTCACTTTGATGAGGCGGACAAGACTCTTGTAGAAATCGAAAGGATTTGACGTGCGGAGAGGATCCTGGTGTAAGGTTTTTAGCACACCTCATTGGTGGCCTTGTACAGGTCGCGCTGCTCATGTAGTGTACCTCCTCTATTCAATCACCTCCATCGATCATCTAAGTAATACCATATAAAACTAATAGATTTAATATTATTATTATTATTATTATTATTATTATTATTATATTATCCTTATCATTAATTATTTTACACCCCTATTAGGTAAAACCCAATACATCATTATCAGATCAAAATAATTAAATTCTCTACAAAATAATTTAAATAAATAAAAACTCTAACTCATTAATTTAATTAATTATCTCAACATGAATTAATTAAATAAAACCCCCACTTCATAGAGATTAATTAAATTCTTTTTAACCGTCAATTTAAAAAAAACTACATTTCTCTTTAATTAATTAAATAACTCATTCCCTTAAATTTAATTTAATTAAACTCAATTCCACATTTATTCTCCATTTAATATTACCATTTAATATTATCATTATTTGATAACCATAAACTCCTCATTTACACATCATTTAATATTAAATTATCACAACATTAATTTAATTAAAAGAAACACCCAAAAACTCATTTAATTAAATTCATTTCACCCTAAAATTAAATAAATGAAACATCCATAATAATAATCGTCATTATTATTATAATCTACTAAAATGATTCTTTAAAAAAACCCAAAAATCCCCACTACACATCATTTAATTAAATTTCATTTAACTCAATTTAATTAAATGAAACCAATCTTTCACAATAATCAATTAAATCCCCCTTTTCCATGGATTTAATTAAAAAACCACAAATTGTATTATTATTATTTTTCATAATAATAATAACGACCATAATTAATAATAATTATTATACTCATAAAACCATAATAATAATAATCGCCTTATTATTATTCAACCTTAGATAAAACCCAACACATATATTAAATAAAAATGATTATTTATTAATTAATAAACTCCTTATTTAATTAAATTAATCTTCATTAAATCTGAAACTCCTTATTTTAAAAAACACTTCTCTAAGATAGCAAAATGCCTCATTAATATTACATAACTATTATTCCTCATTAATCAACTAGTTAAAATCTTTTAAAATAAAAATAATTTATGATACCATAATAATAATAATAATGACATTATTATTATTAACACATTATTATATTTAATCACAAATATACCATTTAATATTATCTAATTAAAATAAATAAAATATTAAACTAGGTAAGCTGCACGGGTTGGACTACAACTGTGTGCAGCCCGTGAAAATCCATTAAAGTGAACTTTTCTAGATATAGTGCTCTCGAGACTTATCAGGACACCCGTGAAAATTATATGGTATTCACCCTAGTCCAAAAACATAACCTTTTAGTATTCCAAAACTCGTAATAATGTTCTGGTGCTCAGTTTAAAAAACTGACATGTTAATAAATGTAAATTTTTTTAAAAACCTTTGTATTTAATCTCGGTTCAAAAAAATGGGACTTTAGATATCCCCATGGGAAATATTCATGATATTTGGGATTAAGGGGAAGATATGTATGAAATATATTGGACACTTTGAGATTATTTATTGAATTAATATTTTGGCATATCGATAAGTGCTCCCACCAACCATATCCAAAGTATAAGATGTGTCCCACATAGCCCTATTGAATAAGTACATACTAGATCCCTCACATGTATTGAATTCATAGGTGGTATAGTTGGAGAACAATATCTTTTATAAGTATAATCTTTTGATGATTTTTACTGTAGAAATAAATTTCTATAAAAAAATACAACTCACCTTTTTATGCTAATTTGGAGAAAGAATATGAAAAGGCAGCATTGGAGCCTAAAGAGATGATGAAACACAAGTATCCCCATTGGTTTTTAGCTCAAATTTCAGTGTTAAAATATATTCATAGGGGAATAATTTAATTATCAAATATATTAATGATTATTATTCTTTAATATGTATTTTTTTGATTATCTTATATTACATTCAATAATAAACTATACAAAAAAACTGTGAATCTTTAATGGATTTAAATTATTCAAGATGATGGTTATAATTGTTTAACTAGTAGGAATAAATAGTAGTAACTATATATTGAAATCATATATTTATAATAAATTTGGAGTTTAAATTTATCCAAATTAACTTTATTTATTAGATTTATTATATCAATATTAGCTTATTATAGATTATTGGATTTTATCTACAATAATTGATTTTTAGGTGAACAGTATAAATATTGATTTTGCTAACAAATATCACCTTTATAATACAATAATGACATAATCATTTAAGAAAACCATTTTATATACTAAATTTATATTTAACATGACTTTATAAATGATATTTTGAATTTATAAATCACATTTTTAGCATTTTTTAAACTCAGGTAACATTTTACACTCAAAACAATATTTACACATTCGTAATAAAAATGCGACTCTATCAATTTTAGAGATTGAATATAAAAAAAACTAATTTTATATTTTATTCCAAAGTTTCAATTTAAGATAAAAATTTTAATTTCATTTTCTAGGTAATGATAATATTAGTAATATTAGTGTTAATTACTGTGATAATGGAAAAATAGTTATTTTTTAATGAGTTGTTTTACTAATATCCTGTAATTTTTATTTAATCTATAAAATTGATTTAATTTAATTTATTAATAAAATATTATTTTTAATTCTATATATAACTATGATAAAACTCATTCAATTGTTAATAAGTAAAAAAATAATATTAAAGTCCTCATAATGGTTAGAAGTTATTTTTCTACAAAAACTATTTTTTTATATTATATATTGTAATTGAAAAGTTGATTTTACCATATTTCTAAATTGAATTATATTAAATGTAGATTAAATTTTTGTTCAAAACATGAAAATTTTATATAATGTGTTACATTATATTTTTAAATTAATTATAAATTAAATAGTTAAAAATAGTTACAAAGGTAAAAATCAAAAAGTTAAATTATTAAACCCTTTGGAAAAAGGATTGAAACATATTTATAACCTATGTATAAAGTATTTTTTGAGGCTTTATCGATCCAAAATCACACCAGACTCCATTATTAAAAAACAAAATTTATTCATTGACAAATGAATAGTGTATTGATATCATGGAAGTGTAAAAGATATTCCTAGAGGTTTGCTTTTCTCCATTTATAAAATAGGATAACTTCCACCCATCTATGGTTACACTTACCATTAAAATTCCCACTAAACATATATCCAATATAAATTTCCTATAATTACTTTTCTCATATTGAATCCTATGTTCTCTATATTTTAGCTTAAGGCCTTAACTTCTAAAGAAATCTCTAATAGAAGATCAAGTCTCCAATATAAGTATTGCCACTTCATATAGTTTTCTCATTGAGATCTCCCTTGAAAATATTTTTTATCCAAAACAATATAATTAAATAATTATATTTTTTATACTAATATGTTATTATATTAATGGAATAACCATTATTTATTAATCTCCATACTCTAATAAAAACAAAAGCGTTGTTAGTGTATTGTGTGGACTACCGCCTCTACAAAGAAACATCTTCCATTTTTTTATCACCTCCATTCATGGATGATAAAAAGAATAAAATGGATAGATATATACAATATAAATTATATATATCTATATATATGTGACTCTAAATATTCAAAATTATTATTTAACTTCTTTCCCTTTAATTCATTGAGAAATGAAAAACATTGATTATGCATACATGCAAATTATCGTCTCTACAAGCAATGAATTTAAATTTTCATCCCCACACATCATGGTTAGGTTAAAAATATTCAATATTAAAAATTTATTTAAATAACCCTATTAGGATTATGGATATTATTAAACTATTTTTCAATGCTTCTTACCATGGTCATCAAACACACGGAGTTACAAAATATTGACTGAAAACCCTAAAGTAACTGATGTATAAAAGAATAATATATTATTAATAAATAATATATCATAGTTAAATTACCTAGTAATATAAAATATATTTGGATTATTTTCTTAATTAAATATTTAATAAACTTAATTTGGTTATTCAAGAAGTTAAGCACATGCGTAGAAAAAATATGGAACCTGAGATACGGGATCATATATACCTCCTTCAAGACTTTTCAATTGTAGGTTCCATTTATTTTTCTCAATTTTATGAAATATTATTCTCATTTACATATTATATTTTTTATATGTTTCCCTTAAATATATATCTATTTTAATATCCCATTTAATTAATGGGTTAAACAAGTTTTCAGTTCCCTTAAAAATTATCTCTTTTTAGTAAAACCGATTTAAGGGAACTTTACTCTTTGTTGTATCATGTCAAGAATCACCCCCATTAAATGATTATAAATTGTTAATATATTATAAAAACCTCAATATTTTATGTATAACCCTCTTATTTTAATTTAGGTTTTATGGAAAATAATAAAGTATTTCCTTCTTTAAAAATTTCCTATTATTATTTCATAAAACATCACTAATGTGTTAAATTTTTTAATTATTACCCTATATAATTCTCATAAAATATATATATTATAAGAATATGATCAAGACATATGTTTTATTTTAAAATATTTAAATCTAAATGATTTAACTCCTTTTCCTCTTGGGTATCCTTGTGATTTAGCCTACGGTTATTCCTTAAATATGAATTATGAAGCCCATTTTCTTCTCATCGGTTTGATCATGATTATATTTTTTTATAGTTTATCTTCCTCATGTGTCATTAATATGAATTATTTTCATTTATGTGATGGGTGTTCCTAGAATTATAAAGTCCTCCAATGCATTGGTTAAAACTGTATATCTCATAAGGGGTTATGGAGTGAACCTAATTGACCATGTGACTTTTTTTACCACATGTTATTAATCTTTTTACATGATTTCCTTATTCTATGTATTCATTATTAAGATTATTATCTTTATGATATCATGTTATGCCTCTTTAATCTCATTTTATGCTTTATTTTCATATTTTTCCCTCAATAAGAATTCTAGAACACCCTTTTCCTTGTATTTAGAAAAGATACCCAATACAGTTTTAGAATATCTATGGATGTTAGGAGAAATATGTGGATTTTAAATCAAGATGATGTTTTAAAGTTTATGTTGATTCATTTTTATGTCTAGTCATCCAAAGACACTAAACCCTTGGATCCTTTTATTGAATTCAATGGAAAATTATGTTAAGAGTTGTCAAATAAAATGTGTCTAAGGCCTCGGTATCCATATTAAATATGGATTTTCTAGGATAAATAATAATTTTTCATGTATTTATTTAATGTATAATGATATTAGGAGCATACCTAAGTGGTAAAGTGATATCCATAATCCTTTATGAAACTCATGTGGGAGAGAATGACTGTGGTACTCTAATAATGGGGATATTGTTGCATGTATAGTAAAAGAGTATTGTAAAAATTTTACCATTCACCCGACTTGTGATTTCAGTATATATATATATTGTCTTCAGGATATTTGACTATAACAACATGAAGGTAAGGCCTTCAAGCCATCAAAATATTGGAACTTTGTGCTAGTACTAGAGTCGATTATTATTGTTGGAGAGTAAGATGGTGTGAGGATAGACACTAATGAAGCAATGAGGCACATGATTATCACACACCAAGAGGTAGGCTATAGAATAAAATTTTGTGTGAGGTGGGTGTTGGTTGATGAAAAGAAGGTGGGAGGATCTATTACAGTTTTAGACATATTTCTCTAGGCCATTGTGCCTTGTATTTAGGCCATTTTTCATCTAGTGATTTAGACCATGTGTTTTGGGATTTTAGGGATTGTAAGAGTTCTCTGCCAACCCTACTAAAACATAGGTATTATCAAAAATAAAATAAATATATAATTGTAGGAGTTGATGTTTATTAAATTTTCAATGTAATTTAATATTCATTCTTGTATCTAGTATAAGGAAACAGTTAAACTACTTTATCCTATGTACTATGATATATGTATTTAGTACCAGTATAAAAAAAATAACCACTAGCTCTGAGGTTCTAGAGTAGGGTTGATACACATACATCATACATGGATGCATACATACCTATGTACATATATAGATACATACCTACATACCTACATACATACATACATTCATACATTTCACATATTGAAATAATGGAAAATAAATTAATAAAATAATAAAATTGGATTTTGGATTTAAATGATAGAAATAAGGATACAATTTTTTTTATCAAAACTCTCAATTGTGATATGTAATAGCTAATAAACCATATAATGGTGAAGCAATTCCTACAAAACATTCAATATGAGAATATAAACCATTCATTGACTAAAATTACTATAGATCAAGCCTTTATCAATCCTATGATTCACTTTTATTAGTGATAAAAATAGGTTTGATGTTGTAGGTGCCCTTAAAATCTAATAATTATTATCAGTTCTAAAGAAAGTACTGGTAAAGGTCCTCTTTTTCAATGCTTTCATTTTCCAACACATTTTTTAATTCTAATAATACTTGAAAAATATTTTTTAAAAATATTTTTATTTACACTGCTCCAACCCCTTTATCCACAATTTTTTGGCCCCCACAAACCCTTTATAAATACTTTTTTCACACATTTTTTCTCCCACTATAATTATCTACATCATTATGGGTTGTGAATTTTAGAGTAAACATGAACTCTGCTTCTAGGGGATAGATCATTTGGAAACCGAGTGTCAAACCAAGATGTGACTGGTTTGAGAATATTATGGGGGTGTATTTTGACTTTAATGAATAATAAAAGGTTGACTCAAGGATCATGTTTTTATTGGAGGAGGACCTGATATGTCGGGGTTGTTTTTGCTTCAACTTGCTAGTCGGTGGTGTTGGTATAAGATATGCTACCCAAAAATTCCTATCAGCCATCTGAGGAGCCTATAATAAATAAAAAATGGGGTAGTCATAATTTATGTTTCTCAGAAGGACTCACCATCTATCCAGTGATCCTTCACTGGGTGTTTGGTTGGCCACCATGGAGCATGTACTAATTGGTTGATGGTTCATCAGTCAATATATGGGGCACACTGGATAACATTTAATGAGGGGTATATTTGGTCATTTTTGATCCAAAATCCCTTCAAAATTATATTCCACTGCTCAAATATTTGAGGATAAAATGGTTCTAAAACTCTCCTCTACTCCCTCCTTGTGATCCTCTTGATCCAATGTGGATCTATATGAAAACCAATAGAGAATCCATGTGACATCCTTCAATCTTCATCAATATATACCACTTTTTTCTCATGTGGTGGTTGATCATTGGGTTGTTCATTAGGGATGATACTATTATTAAATTTTTCCCTCATGATCCATTGATGTGTCAATTCTCATTGAATAATCTTTTCATTGATCCTATTACTCCTTTATTGATACTTAGAATAGTCTTAATTGGAGAATTAGATGAAAATTTCATCAATCCATCATGAAAATGTTTGAGAACAATGGGTTTTTGGATTAGTGAGTCTAGTGGATGTCCCAAGATGGTGAACACGTGTCATTTATGGGTGTTTTATTAAAGGTATGTACCTTAGTAATATATTCATTAGTTTTTGATGGTTTGAGTATAATCAACCCTCGTACCATGGAATTAAATAAGGACTTTTTCTCACCTTATAATGAAGATTGTACATGGAGTGGCTCAAACTAAGTTGGTTAACATTATAGCTAAGGTACTTCACATGGTTGAATGTAATATAATGGTACCAATTTAATTATATTAAATTGGTTTTCATTTCATTTTCATGTGACAGGTATTTTTCTAGGAATTAAGTCGGAAGTCTATTATGGACATTCCATGGCCTATTGGTTGTAGTTATTGCTAGGTGGTGACATTTGGTAATCCTTTCAACAAGTATTCCTTTAAACTATAAATGTTTGTTTCCTTGTAAACAATTAATTGATTATAATTTAGTTATAATTAATTAATTAGGGATTCTTGGGCATGAGTAGAACCATGTCGTGATTGATGAAGATCAAATATATTTGGATGACCAAGACATGATTTTTGGGATTTTCTTGGTTGGGATTTCACTCTCTTCGAGGTATGTGGTCTCATATACTCGATCCTATAGTATTATGCATGGTTGATTGGAATTTGATATGTTATTCACAACATTTTTTAGAATAACCCTTATATTCTTAATATGTTATGAATAACATGTAATTCTTAATTAATTAGTTGTACTTAATTATTAATTAATTAAATTATCTATGTCTAATGTAATTAGACAAAGTGATAATGGACATGATTGAACCATGTGAATTGGCTTGATCCAACCACTGATGATTGAGGCTTGATCACAAATGACTTCCTTAGATTACATGGACCGCTTGGTTGTATAGTTGTGCAACATAATACATAGAGACAAAAGATCATGTTTGATCTATTTGTCACATGTTTTTGTATATCCTATGGGACCATGTTTGATAATTATCACTCATATCTGTGTGATCATTGTTGTTTATACTCATTGTTGATATGTTAAGTTATGAATATATGTGTTTAGCCTTGCTTTGTATGGGCATATTCCCTATATAAGTATATATAAGATATATATGATGACTTATTCCATGAGTGGTATTAGATATCCTAATATACTATTTATTACTTATTGATCACATGTGGGTACTTTTACCTATTATGAATTGTGATGATATGATATTTTTTCTATATTTATACTCTTCTTTGTTGTATGATACATCGTATTGACATTGGAGGTATTATTTTGGTATTGAAAATTGGTGGAAAATTGTGTTAGGACTACCCCTTAGAGGGGGAGTGTACACAGATTGAAATGATGATGATGATGAACCTGAGAATAGGGTAGGAGTATGAAGGTCTTAAGGCCTTACTCATGGTATAAGATTTTTGGGTATGGTGACTTTTTAGATTCCCATTGATATTTTCACCTAATGCCTTGAGGATGTTGAGTGACATGTTGTCTCAATTCCTAGTGGATGTCAAGTGACATGTTCACTTGATGTTTTTAGGATGTCGAGTGACATGTTTTATTGATTTATTGTAGACCAATATTGTTTTTTTCTCTTGATATCTTCTAAAATCATTTAATTATTCTTCTTCTTTGGAACTGAAGAAGGTATGATTGGGGGTTCATGGTTTCTTGATAAGAACATGACGTATCATCACTTGTGTGTTTAATTCTTACTTGTGAATTATAAGATTATATGTTGGGAATGCTTATATATGTTATGCAAGTTTAAATTTTATTGAACTTATTATATTCCCATACACTATGTTTACCAGTTAGGTATTAAACCGCATTTGTAAGAACCTGGATCTCTTTTCAGGTATGTTTTCCTTTTCTGGAGTTTTTGAGAAAAAATGAATTTTCAGGAAATTTCAGAAGTACACGCCTTGTACTTTCTAGGTACATGTTTTTTACTCTGTTCCAGCTCAAAGCCGTGTGCTGGCCGTGTCCGGGCCACACACACGGTGTGTAAGGCTGAGGTGGAGGCCGGTTATTTCGGAGTACGGAAATATTAGAAGTACACGTCGTGTACACGTCGTGTACTCTAAAATTACACGTCGTGTACTTTTTCTTCATGAAACGGACTAGGTCGCGTCTAACCCTCACTTTCACCATATTCTCCAGTTTTCGGCCATCTGAAGCGACCCGTACGGCCGGATCTTTGACGGATGACCGCCTCGTCGTCCATTCTCCGATTCGAGCACAGTCAGTTGCGTTGGAAGCGCAACGGTGAGTTCTTCCTTCTTCTTTAGCCTTGTTTCTTGATTCCTCCTCATTTCCAGGTTATCGTGGGATGAACATTTTGTGCATTTTCTCATATCTACATCGTTCTAAGGGGAATCTGTTGTCGATTTTCACGTATATCGATCTCCTTGGATCGAGGTAGGTGGTTTGTGCCTTTCTGTATAAATTCTTTGAGTATTTTGTGCAAATTCCACCAATACCCTTGAACGGGGTATTGTGTGTTTCCTATTTTGACCTTATTTCTTACCTGCTTTGCTTGATTTCTTTAGTATAGGTTATTGCTTTTGATTAGAGTATTTTGTTTGTGCTCAGTTTGCTTTTCCATGCTTGTTCTGTCTGTTTGGAATTTTCCAGTTGCCATGCCTAATCATAATATAGTGGAACTGTTGATTTATTTTACTGTGGAGCCTAAGTTGATAGCCAATTAGTTCATGTGGTTTACTTGGATGATGCACACACGCTGAGCATGTTTAGTTACTCAGGACTGTGAGAACCTAGAGTAGCATACCCAAGGGATAATTGACGGAAGGGCTTCTCTAGAGTGTCTTTTAATTATGATGTGGGATATACGGGGAATTGACGTTGAGTTCTTCCCCAGAGGGCCTTTAGCACGATACGAGACTATAGGGGGAATTGACGGTGAGTGCTTCCCCAGAGAGTCTGCTTAATTACGTAGCTGAACCAGAGGGGTGAGACTGTGTGTGCCTCCTAGAGGGTTGCTTGTACTTAAAGGTTGAACCATAGGGGCTAGACTATGAGAGCTACCCAGGGGGTTACCTATTTACTTCTTGTTGTTGACTGCTTACTTGTGTGCCTTACTTGTTAGATCTGTGGATTGTTGTTGTTTGTGCTTTTCTGTTTACTGCTTCTTGTTTTAGTGCTGCCATGTGTTCATTGACTGTTAGGAATAGATCTTTGGGTGGTTGCCTACTGGGATTGTATCTCACACCCTGTTTGGGCCATGCTTTTGGCCCAAGTAGACTATGTTGCTGCAGGTATAGATAAGGGAAAGTGCCCTTCCACTTCAGGATCTTGACTGCACCAGGAGCGGGGGAGCATGGGACCGAGCCATGGCTCGCGATGCTGAGGAGCTTATTTTGTTTTTCTTTTGCACTTGGTTTCAGTTGTATTTCAGCACATTTTTGTGTTTTCCATTTTCCTTAGATACTTGTACCTGCTGCATCATTTTCATCATAGTGATATCTCTACATTGCTTCCGTCGTTTGGGTTCTGTTGTTGTGCCTGTTGTTTACTACTTCTGCTGTTTATTATTATTTCTTACCTTGTGTACCTTACCGAATGAGGGAATAGATTCCCCACCGACTCACCAAGGACCTCGTTGCTAGTCGGTAGCCTCCGGCGTTTGGGGAAACGCACTTGAGGTCATGTGGCGAACTGGGTACGGGGCACCAGTGGAGGGGCTCCGGACTCGGGACATTACAAAGTGGTATCAGAGGTGTTATTTTCTCTTGTTTTACTGTTTGGAGACCTTATCCAGGCATAGGATAGATTCGGTACTTGGCATTAAGCTGTTCTCGGTAGTAGCAAACCAGTGTACAGGGAAAGGCCATACTACCTCGTTAATCGCAGTTACCGGTTTTGAGTTTTATGGTTGATATGTTTTCACCTTGAGTGATTCACATGACTTGTGCGGTTATTGTTTTGATATTTCGGTTCTATTTCTGTCGCAACCCGATGAGATGAGGGTATTACATCTCATTCATCATATAGGCACTTTTAGAAATCACATGTCATGCATTCTTACCATGCCATCTAGGGTGCATTAGCGGTTGCATGTTGTTGTGATAGGCTCTGTGTAGATTATGCATGCTGTTGTGATAGTTGCTCGATATATTATCTTCTATTATTTTAGAAAACTATTTGTCTTGTTATTTTCTTAAAATGAACGCCAATTTTTTTTGGTTCTTGAGGTGTTATGGGCCCTCACGGATCGTAATTTGGCATCTTTTCCCTTGTTTTTAGTGTTTCTGGAATTCTGTGCAGTGTTTGAGCTACTGCCCAGAAAACCCAGAATACACGGCGTGTACTTTTTAGATACACGCCGTGTAGTTTCTAGGCCGTGTCACTGACCGTGTGAGCAGAACACGGTGTCGTGGGAGTAACTTTAGGAACACGCCGTGTACCAATGGTACATGCCATGTGAGTTTAGAGCCATGTACCCAGTCATGTCACTAACAACACGGGTCGGGGAAGCTCGGGTAGAACACGCCG
This sequence comes from Viscum album, assembly GCA_963277665.1. Classification (NCBI taxonomy): domain Eukaryota; kingdom Viridiplantae; phylum Streptophyta; class Magnoliopsida; order Santalales; family Viscaceae; genus Viscum; species Viscum album. Next base: position 1,186,912,641 of record OY728157.1, on the reverse strand, counting down.
TGTCCGTAGGGAACACGCTGTGTAGTCCTTTCCAGGTACCCGGCCGTGTCAAGAACAACACGGGTCGGCGTGACCTTCTTTTCCACACTCCATGTTTGTTCGGAACACGTCGTGTAGTCTTTCCCAGGTACCTGGCCGTGTCACGAACAACACGAGATGGTGTCGCCTTCGCCTATGCACGTCGTGCTTGTTCGGAGCACGCCGTGTAAGGTCCAGCCATGTAGACGGCCGTGTACTCAACAACACGGACCACCGGAGCCTTGTCTAGTGCACGCCGTGTTTGTTTCGAACACACCGTGTAGTCTCGGGTGAGTCGGACCGTGTGGGTTAGCCGCGTAAGGATGCTCGGGCAGGGGAATTGTTTTCAAGTACATGTCGTGTGTGGGGGACAACACTCTATGTAGTTTGTAGTGTACATGTCATGTAAGGAAGGAGTACATTCCCATGTCAGTGGTTTCAAAAGACACGCCGTGTAGTTTTATACACGCCGTGTAGTTATGTTTTTCAATCTTGTGTGTTTTCTTCCCCTGTTCCCATTTTATACTCTTGTGTTCTCTATCCTTGTTTTCTTGATCTAAGGCGTGCTTTTGATCTTTCAGAGCTATGCCTCCGAGACGTCCTCCATTCATACGTCTGTCGTCAGGCAGTGATCAGATGCCGGATATAGCAGATCAAAGACTTCATGTCGATCCCCCAGTCGAGCCAGCTTTGGCACTGGTTGTCATACCAGTTGCAGGCGCTGATGCGTAGTCCAGGGAAGGTTTCATGAGGATGATGCAGGACTTCTAGGGAGCACCGCCTCCTGCCTCATCTATGGAAAACTTGACGCGGGTCTTTCAGCAGCAGCATCCTCCCACGTTCTTGGGGGAGGGAGGACCTCAGGCTGCAGAGTCATGGCTGGAAGCCATGCTGACTATATTCGAGCATCTGGAGACGCCTCCAAAGAGGCGGGTCAAGGTCGCCACCTGCATGCTCCGAGAATCCTCCAGGAGGTGGTGGGACGTGATCTCACAGGAGGGTCAGCAGCAGGCTATGACTTAGGTGGAGTTCCAGTGCGTTTTCTACGACTACTTCTACCCGGAGACCCTGAGGGCTGATCGAGCCCAAGAGTTCATGAGCTTAGATCAGGGTACTCTATCTGTCATGGAGTATTCCTCTCGTTTCATTGAGCTTCAGCGTTTTACACCCCTTTGGGATGGGAGTGGGGTGTTCTTGGTGAGGAAGTTTGAGAATGGACTCAGGAGGGAGATTCGCTCACAGGTGAACATCTTCCAGCTGACTTCCATTACTTCCATCGTCAACTAGGCACTGATTGCGGAGCGCAATCTGAGAGACTCTGGAGCTGCGAGTCAGGGAGGTTCTGCTTCCAGAGCTAACTTTCCTTTATATGATAGGAAGAAGTGTCATAGGGAGCCTATGCGCGGTGATTCGAGGAAGCGAGATGGATTATCAGGAAGCCAGGTGACATGCTATCAGTGTGGCCGGACAGGGCACACGAGGCCGTAGTGCTAGAGGGACCCAGCGGAGTGCTGATCTTGCAGCAAGATGGGTCACCTTTAGCGTTTCTTCCAGGTTTTCTCACCAGCAGCAGGTGATCGGGGTTCTTCCATGACTCCTCGTTTAGGAGCAGCACCGCCAGTTTCTCACCAGTCGGGGAACTGGAGTTCTTCCGGCCGTTCGGGCTGAGGTGGAGGTTGAGGCCGTGGCGGTCAGCCCCCAGTTCCTCAGCACCAGCAGGGCGGTTCAGCTCAGAGTGGTCAACTAGGGGCGCAGGGCCACGGTGCAGGCCATTACTTCGCCATGGAGAAGACTTATCATGAGCAGGATCTCGGCCCTTCTACTGTTAGATGTACGGTTTTAGTACCCTCAGTTTTATCTTCAACCCTTTTCGATATTGGTGCTACACATAGTTTTATCTCAGTTTCTGTTATGGGGAGCCTTGGACTCTGCATCTTTTCTTCTGCCGACTCGTTGACACTAGACACACCTTTGGGAATGAGGACATCTAGTGTACGTCAGTGTAGAGAGTTCCCTCTCGAGGTTACAGGGTATCGCTTCTTATGGGATCTCTATGTCCTAGAGATGACATGTTATGATGTCATCCTTGGCATGGACTGGTTGATTCCCTTCCAGGCAGTCGTTGACTGCTATCGCCGCAGAGTCAGTTTCATTTCACCAGAAGGTGAATCTTTCCTTCATATAGGCGAATGGGACGTTAAGGCGAGTTGGGCGGGACTCGAGCATATTAGGCTAGGAGGGGTGACAGCCCAGATTGCTAGTATTTATCTAGATGATCAGGGGACTCCACAGATGAACTTTCCTCCAGTGGTGGATCGCTTCTGGGATGTCTTTCCAGAGGACTTTTCAGGTCTGCCTCTGGAGCGTGAGGTAGACTTCTCTATTGAGCTTGTTCCAGGAGCAGCATCGGTGTCCATTCCTCCATACAGGATGGCCACACCTGAGTTGTAGGAGCTCAAGAAGCATTTGGAGGAGCTATAGGCTAAGGGTTTCATTCGACCCAGTACTTCTCCTTGGGGTTCGGCTGTTCTATTTGCGAAGAAGGCAGACAGTACCCTTCAGCTTTGTGTGGATTATCGGAAGTTGAACCAGTTGACAGTCAAGAACCGATATCCCTTGTCACGGATTGATGACCTTTTCAATCAGCTTAGAGGAGCCCGAGTGTTCTTAGAGAACGACTTGAGGTCTGGTTATCATCAGTTGCGTGTTAGACCATCAGATATACCTCTGACAGCCTTCAGGACCAGGTATGGTCTATACGAGTATACAGTCATGCCGATCGGCCTCACGAATGTGCCTGTAGTTTTCATGGCGCTGATGAACCGAGTGTTCCATCCTTACTTGGACTCCTTAGTCGTGGTCTTCGTGGACGATATCGTGGTGTACTCTCACACTCGACACGACCATGCCACACATCTTGAGATCGTTCTGAGTACACTGAGAGAGCATCGGCTTTATGCTAAACTCTCAAAGTGCCACTTTTGGATGGATCAGATTCACTTCTTGGGTCATGTCATCTCAGAGGCAGGAGTATCAGTGGACCCAGAGAAATTGAGAGCTGTAGTTTCCTCGGAGCAGCTGAAGAACGTTTTTGAGGTACAGAGCTTCCTAGGGCTGGCTAGATACTACAGATGCTTCATTCAAGACTTTTCTCGTCTAGAAGCACCTTTGACGGGTCTGACTGAGAAGGGGGTGAAGTTTTTATGGTTAGATTCTTGTGAGTCAGCCTTTCAGGAGCTGAAAGGAAGGTTGACGTCAGCACCGATACTAGTCTTACCAGAGCAAGGAAAGAGCTACACTATTTACTGTGATGCTTCAGGTATCGGGCTGGGAGCTGTGCTTATGTAGGGAGATGGAGTCATTGCGTACGGGTCTCGGCATTTGAGGCCACATGAGAAGAACTACCCTATCCACTATCTGAAGTTGGAAGCTATTGTTCATGCCTTGCGCTGTTGGAGACACTATCTTCTGGGAGATTACTTTGTGGTATTCACCGACCATAAGAGTCTCAGGTATATTTTTGCTCAGCGTGATCTAAATCTGAGGCAATGCAGGTGGGTTGAGTATCTTCAGTCTTTTGATTTTGAGCTTGCCTATACGCCGGGAAAGGGCAACGTCGTGGCTGATACTTTGAGCAGGAGAACTCAAATTAAGGCATTTCAGGAGGCCAGTAGTGACTGGTAACTTATGTCTCTATTCTCTGAGATGCATCTGGAGGTGCACGATAGACGGGGAAAGACTTTTCTATCTTCTGTAGCTGTTACCTCCACGTTACTTGATCGGGTATGGATGAGGCAGCTATCAGACTTAGAAGGCTTAGTCTTGCGGGAGAGTGTGTCAGGAGAGGACCCTCTTCTTGGATGGACAGTGGGAGAGGTTGAGATCTTCCATTTCCAAGGACGCGTATGGGTGCCAACAGACATACGCGAGGAGCTGATGTGGGATTTCCATTCCTCAGTTTGGGCAGTTCATCCTGGCGTCACCAAGATGTATCGGGATCTTCATCGCAAGTACTGGTGGCCAGGTATGAAGAAGGATGTTTCTGGTTTAGTCTTGAGGTGTTCTACTTGTCAGCAGTTGAAAGAAGAGCATCAATGACCAACATGCCTTTTATAGCAGTTACCCATTCCGGAGTGGAAGTGGAACGATGTTGCAATGGTCTTCGTGACCGGGTTGCCGAGGTTACCTCAGGGAAACGATGTTGTTTGGGTTGTCGTCGATAGACTTACGAATGTTTCTCCCTTCTTTCCGATCAAGGATACCTTCAGTGTCGATGATCTGGGACAACTTTACATCAGAGAGATTGTGCGTCTGCACGGAGTTCTGCGCTCTATTGTTTCAGATAGAGATGCGCGCTTCACCTCTCGGTTCTAGCACGGATTTTAGAAGGCCTTGGGTACACAGGTACTTTTGAGTACAGCATACCATCTCCAGACTAATGGCCAGTCCGAGCGCACGATCCAGGTGCTTGAGGATATGCTCCGAGCTTGAATCCTTGACTTTGGTGGTTCCTGGGAGAAACATATTCCTCTGGTGGAGTTTTCCTGAAACAACAGTTTCTAGGTGACCATCCAGATGACGCCATACAAGGCTTTGTACGGTAGGCCATGCCGATCACCCTTATGTTGGCTGGAGGCAGGAGAGTCAGCTTTGTTGGGACCTCGACTTGTTCAGGAGACTTCAGAGCAGATAGAGCTGATTCGGAAGAGGATGGCTACAGTGCAGTCTCAATAGAAGTCTTATGCTGATCAGCAGAGACGACCTCTGGAGTTCAAGGTCAGTGATCAGGTTTTCCAACGTGTCGCACTGAGGTTGGGGCACAAGAGGATTCAGAGACAAGGTAAACTTTCACCGCAGTACGTCGGGCCGTTTGAGGTATGGAGAGAGTGGGACCAGTTTCCTATCGGTTGCAGCTACCTCAGAGGGATCGGGCCATGCACAACGTCTTCCACGTCTCTCAGCTCCGACGCTATTTTTCAGACCCTTCTCACGTCTTTCAGCCCAAGGAAGTCGAGCTTGAAGCGGATGCGTCGTTCGAGGAGCATCCTATCTGGATTGTCGATCGTAGTACGAAGGTTCTCTGTGGGCGGTCTATTCTTCTAGTACGAGTGCTATGGCAGCACGGACGAGTACAGGACGAGACCTAGGAGAGGGAGGCCGATGTTCGATCGCAGTGGCCGGAGCTGTTTGGGGTTTCTCCTTCTCACCTTGTTAGGGAAATTCAGGGATGAATTTCTTTAAGGGGGAAAGTTTGTAAGAACCCAGATCTCTTTTTAGGTATGTTTTCCTTTTCTGGAGTTTTTGAGAAAAAATGAATTTTCTGGAAATTTCAGAAGTACACGCTGTGTACTTAGTACACGCCGTGTACTCTGTTCCGGCTCGAAGCCGTGTGATGGTCGTGTCCAGGCCACACACACGGTGTGTAAGGCTGAGGTGGAGGCTGGTTATTTCGGAGTACAGAAAAATTATAAGTACACGCCATGTACTTTCTTTTTTTTCATGAAACGGACCGGGGTCGCGTCTAACCCTCATTTTCACCTTCTTCTCCAGTTTTCGGCCATCCGAAGTGACCTGTATGGCCAGATCTTAGACGGACGACCGCCTCGTCGTCCATTCTCCGATTCGAGCACGGTTAGTTGCGTTGGAAGCGCAACGGTGAGTTCTTCCTTCTGCTTTAGCCTTGTTTCTTGATTCCTCCTCGTTTCCATTTTATTGTGGGATGATATTTTTGTGTGTTTTCTCAGATCTATGTCGTTCTAAGGGGAATCTATCATTGAGGTTCACGTATATCGATCTCCTTGGATCGAGGTAGGTGGTTTGTGCCTTTCTGTAGAAATTTTTTGAGTATTTTGTGCAAATTCCACCAATACCCTTGAACGGTGTATTGCGTGTTTCCTATTTTGACCTTGTTTCTTGCCTGCTTTGCTTTATTGCTTTAGTAGAGGTTATTGATTGTGATTAGAGTATTTTGTTTGTGCTCAATTTGCTTTGCCATGCTTGTTCTGCATGTTTGGCGTTTTCCAGTTTCCATGCCTAGTCGTAGGATAGTGGAACTGTTGATTTATTTTACTGTGGAGCCTTAGTTGATATCCAACTAGTTCTTGTGGTTTACTTGGATGATGCACATGCGCTGAGCATGTTTAGTTACTCAAGACTGTGAGAACCTAGAGTAGCAAACCAAAGGGAGAATTAATGGAAGGGCTTCTCCAGAGTGTCTTTTAAATCACGATGCGAGACCAGGTGGAGAATTGACGGAAGGCCTTCTCCAGAGAGTCTTTTAATTACAACGTGGGCTATAGGGGGGATTGACATTGAGTGCTTCCCCATAGATCCTTTAGCACGATACGAGACTATATGGGGAATTTATGGTGAGTGCGACCCCAGAGAGTCTGCTTAATTACGTAGCTGAACCAGAGGGGTGAGATTGTGTGTGCCTCCCAGAGGGTTTCTTGTACTTAGAGGTTGAACCATATGGGCTAGACTGTGAGAGCTACCTAGGGGGTTACATATTTACTTCTTATTGTTGACTGCTTACTTGTGTGCCTTACTTATTTGAGCTGTGGATTGTTGTTGTTTGTGCTTTTATGTTTACTGCTTCTTGTTTTAGTGTTGTCATGTATTCATTGACTATTAGGCATTGATCTTTGGGCAGTTGCCTACTGGGATTGTATCTCACACCCTATTTGGGTCATGCTTTTGGGCCCAAGTAGACTATTTTGTTGTAGGTATAGATAAGGGCAAGCGCCCTTCCACTTCAGGATCTTGACTGCACCAGGAGCAGGGGAGCATGGGACCAAGTCGTGGCTCACGATGCTGAGGAGCTTATTTTGTTTTTATTTTGCACTTGGTTTCAGTTGTATTTCAGCACATTGTTGTGTTTTCTGTTTTCCTTAGATACTTGTACATGCTGCATCATTTTCATCATAGTGATATCTCTACATTGCTTCTATCATTTGGGTTCTGTTGTTGTGCCTGTTTTTTACTACTTCCGTTGTTTATTGTTGTTTCTTACCTTGTATACCTTACCGAATGAGGGCATAGTTTCCCCACCGACTCACCAAGTCCCTCGCTACTAGTCGGCAACCTCCGGCATTCGGGGAAACGTGTTTGAGGTCATGTGGCGAACCAGGTACGGGACACCAGTGGAGGGGCTCCGGACTTGGGACATTACAGCATTGGTGGTTTTCCTACTGAGTTCTAATCACAGGCTGCTCACGCATCCATAACACTTGGGTACCCGAGCATCCCTCACTTGATGTAGGTGTAGGTTAGGATGAGTCTAGGGTTTAATCACTGAGTGATATATCTTAATATGAGTTTGGATACCGAGAGGAGGTGAGGCATGGAGTTTTGTGTATAACCACTGGTTCTTTTTCTTCTCAATTTTTTACATCTGACTATCTTAGTAGGAGATCAATATCTGGTATATAGGAATGACTGTTTATTCTATTGTTTATATATTCATTCATTACTCATGTCATGTTACTATATTTTTGTACTCGTATTTTATACAATTTAAATTTTTGGTTATTTATTTGTTATTTTTTACTACGATTGAGGGTATATACCTATGATTCCACCTTAAACCCTCACTATTAATCGCCATCCTCTATCATATGTGTAAGTACATCTGAGTTCATGTGTCATTTTTTATCATACCTGGTGATTCAGGATGGGATGTTCCAAAATGATACCAGGGACTCATATTTTCCTATGTTGGGGAGATTATAGATGGGAAAAATAGAAATATGTAAAATATTGTGATGAAACTTGGTCTCGTACATCATTAACACCTTTTTTGAGAGAATTCCAAGTCACCAGTGCATGAGATTTATGTTCTTAGTTTTAAATGTTATGAGGATATAACATCCCCACATGTGACACGCGTGAATTTTTTAGGGTAGTTATTTTACATGGATTTTACTCTTGTTCATATTGGAATGATGTGTCGCATGAATAATAATCATCATGATGGTTTCAAATGAAATATATGACCCTTTTGTATGATTGTATTGATGAAAGAGTACTCATATAATTTTTTGTCAAAACCGTATATTATATTTTCCCCTATTATTTATTGATGACATTCTATTCAGATGAACCTATATGTGTGTCTACTTATGACAGCAGGATATGTGACACAATGGTGTGCTGCACCTTAGTAATGATAATGACGGTGATAAAGACGGAAATGATGACATTGATAGTGATGTATTCCTTCTTTGAAAATATGGTGTAGTGTTCCTTAAGAGTTCAATGTTATGCATTAATTTCCTTAAAAATTAATCTTGTGCAAGTATCTATTATATGGGTCCAATTAATTAGTGAAAATTATATCCTATATACAATAATTCATCTAGCACCTAGTGAAATTCTATTTTATCTGAAGCAAACTTTTCTATACTTCATGTAGCTGTTCTAAGAGAAACATTTTCATGGAATATTTGTAGATATATTCCTATATGAGGTTCTATGGGTTACGTATAAGTCCTTTTGGCCTTAGCAATATGAATCTGGTTACTAGTGATCTAGTATCTTGTGTTGCATGAAGGTAACCTGAGGAATTACTATATCTAACCAATCTTAACATACAAGGATATAACATCATTTTAGATGAATAATCAGCACATTACAAAAATAAATTCCTGAGGACAATATTGGTTTTGGGTATTTGGAATATTGGAAACATAATTTTTTAAATTGGTGAATGATCTTAAATATATCATGTAAATATATCACCCTTTAATACTACTACTTAAAACCATTCTTCATAACCTAGGGAAAAGAAACATAAGAAAGGGATGAGCTCAGATTCCCAATAAGGGTGAATAAAGGAGATATCTAAGCATAAAATGAGAATTACAGTAACATAACTTGAGAAAAACATTTGAAGATTATACCCTACATATCAAAGATAATATACATGAGTTGTGGAATAAAGTTTGAAAGTTCACAAGACATGAATCATAAGGATGATAAATAATCATAAATCAATCATGAACCATAAGATCATGTCATATAAGTGTGGCACCATCAAATATATAGAAACCCAATTCATGTGTCAAGGTTAAGTACTAAGATCATCAATGTAGTGGATCATGACACACATGTTTTCCATAGTGGCTCACAAAACACAAGTTCCCCATTTTATATCATGAATAACATGTTTCCCATTGTGTATTAAGACACACCATTTTATCATTGTGGATCAGGACACACCGGTTTCTCATTTTGGATCTGGGTACAACTATTTCCCATTATAGATCATGCTTGTTGACTTGTTTCCCACCATTATATCATGAGATATAAATCATTAATGAATTCATTAGAGGAAGATATAGGTCCTACCAATCGCATAATGAAATCACATATACCTATTCCATAAAACAATCATCATATCATGACCCATAAAAATATATGGGTTTCATAAACATCATATCATAACACATGAAATTAAATGAGTATCATAAACATTTCACCATATCATAGCATATAGAATATAGATAGACTTCATAATAATTTCATCATAGAATAACCTGTGAAAGGAAATGGGTTTCATAAGTTCTTTATAATTGTATAACCCATTCAATAGAAACATGTATCCTAAATAACTTGAAATATTAAATATAAAACATTCATAAAAAGAATTAGAATAGTTTCCATAGGTCATATCCCTAGTAAATCATAAAGTATATCAAAGCATTTCTTCATGGATAGAGATGTATTTTAAAGTATAACTTGGATCATTTCTTGAGGAAAACAACCATTCTATGAAAATCACTTTTTAAGTCAAAAAAAATTATCAAAATACTTTTCTTTAAAAACAACTTTAAAAATTTTTAAAATAAGCTTTAAAAATCATTTAAAAATTTTCTTGAGGAAAAAATACTTTCCACTTTGAAAATTTCTTTTTATATCATAAAAAATTTGAAAATTTTTTTTATTAAGAATAACTATAGGAACCATAGCTTTTTATAGGTATCATTACAATATTTTTATCATAATAAAGCATCATATTACAAGCCAAGTATCATAAAGTCTAGTGTCTTGGAAGACTAGGTACATAAAACTTACAACATGGGACTAAATAAAACATTAAATTATTTAGTCTTCATAAAAATATCCTTAATTTCGTTGATCTAAAAAATCTTCATAGGATAGAATGGGGATAACATGAACAAAGGGATGAGCTGGAAATCCCAATAAGGGAATAAACATTAGAATAAAGCTTTAGTATGTGGGTTAGAAGGCATAACATAATGATATAAAAAGGCATGAAACATATATAATCATAATATATAAACATGGGATCATATAAAAATGAATTCATATTAATGTGGTAGCAACATAACACATTACTTTAGCATGATTTGAGGCTCTTTTAACATAGAAGAGAACAAGTCAAGGTTAACCACCAAGACCATTATACATGGTAGCATGAGTCAAGGCTAACTGCTAAGACCATTGCACATAGAATCTCATTATACTCAAAATTACCCAATGCATTGGAGTTCTATCTGAGTTCATCGAAAAAAACATGTTCATAAATATCTTTTCCACATATATAGTCATACATAATCAGTCATACATAAACATAAGGGTACCCATTGAAATAAATGTGATTCATAATCTTGTCATAAAGCATAATAAATGGACATATCATATAAGTGTCCATGAAGGAAAGGAATTAGAAAATACATATATATTAATATGGTAAAATAGGTATATATCATGGTAACTGATTTCAATCATAAGTGACAACATGTAAGAAGATTATTTATGAAATTTTAGCATTAAAACATTTTAGTGCGGTTTTAAGAAAAATACTAAAGATTATTCAAAATAGAAAAGGGAATAATATTTTATATAAAACCAGAAGTGAAGAAAGATGTTTTTAACAATAAAAAGACTATTTTTCTAAAAAAATGATGTCTTAAAATAGATGATAGAGTGCACTTGAAATTGGGTAAAAATTCGGGAAGTTCCCTTAAAGCGAGTTTACTTACTGAGAAGTATTGAGGAAGGAACCACTTTAAAACATGTATATCCACAATATAGAATAATGAGTGGATATTTATACATGATTTTAGATCATTTAAACCTAATTTAGAATATGTTCATAAAAAATAAAAGATAAAAAATTTTGTGTAAAAATAAAGATAGAGCAACCTGAAGGAGTAATGAAGGTTCGGGTAGAATCCCTTAGCTTATGTTTGAATGTGTTCTTCCATTGATCATAATGTCATGGATAACATAATTAAATTCATTAATTTAAATTCCCAAAAACTCTTTGTTATGTACTTGATTTATTATAATCTTATTAAGTTCATTCATGACCACTTTTATTGGTTAAGAGGTTCAATTTCATTGGTTTTTATGATTGGTTTACTTATATACATGTAAGGATAAACATGTAAAATGATAATGGTTTTCCATAATTGAAGTTATATGTTATTATTGAACATCAATTAGATTAATTGTTTATAAAATTCAGTTGGTTATTTTTAGTGAAGATGAATCATTATATAAAACATTAATGATAACTGTTTTGGTTAATTGGTGGTTTTTTGAACACATCAAACACATTTTCCTTTATAAATTAATATTATGTTTACAAAATATTCCAGAACCTTAAATTAGACATAATAAATATATTATAATCAGTTTCAACCCAAAAAATCTTTTCCTAACCAGAAATGAAGATGGAAATAGAAATTGAAAGCCTGTCGTCCTTGAATGTAAGAAATTAACACATCTCAGATGGTGTTTTTATTTCTTATATAAAATGAGGGAAAATAAGTGATGATGATGAATTATTCCATTACCATAAATAAATTCTATTACTTGTATATTACTAGAGTTATCATAACATTTGGATGAAATAAGGTGAGGAAATAAAAAGAAAATAATGAAACATAAAAGAAAATAAAAGAAACGAAAAGTGGAATTTTGTTCTTGAATATATCTTCCTTGAGAACCTCTTTAGGGGAGATGAATTGGTCTTTTTAAGAGACCAATTGATGCTGGATGTGGGAGAGGTTATTAGGTCGATATTTGAGAAATTTTGGACTAGGAATAAGGCTTTACATGAGTGAAGTGAAAAGGTAAATAGGGGTGGTATTTATAGCGGGGGGGGGGAACTTGGTGATGTAGAACACGCCCCACGCACCACCTCTATTTTCAAATTTTTTAATTGTTATGGTTGTTTACTCCTAGCCTCTACTTCCCCTCCTGACGGTGTTTGATCTTGGACCTTCCTCCTTCTGTGCTGCTTCCCAGGCGTCCCAGGATTCTCTCGGCCTATCCCGCTCCTTTTTTGGTGGTCCTTCCATTAGGGAATCCCTTTATGGATCTTCTCGTGCCATTTCCGGATGCTTTCTAGCAATATCTGTTCCATCTGTGTAGTTTTCAAGAGAGGGTAATTGGGTTTGTCTAAGCGTACTGACCTATGAGTTTGAGGTGGCCAAATCTTTCCTAAAATGGACTCTAGTAGCTTGCTTTGGGGAGGCCAAACTGCCACTTATAGTTTTCCAGTGCTGGGTTTCATCTTGGGGCCTCCAGCAGCTGGCATAGGTCTCAGCCCTTCACAAGAACTCTTTTTTGAATCGTTCTGGCTTCAGCGGTGGACTTTCATCAGGTATGGTGCAAAGCCCTGCAATCCATGGGCCATTGGGGCTTCAACCTGGCCAGATAGTCTCTAAAATCTTGCAGAGGCAGGGAGATTCCATTCACGGCTGTTTGGATATGTCTTCTTGGGATGACACTGCTATTTCAGAACGAGGGATTTCTGAAGTTGATAGGAGACTCTATTGGGATATTACTATGCTTCGATGATAGGATGAGGCAGTGTATGTCTTCTGTAGAGGCTCGCATCTGTGTTGAGCTTGATCTTACCCTCCCCCTATCAAAGAATATTGACATTCAGGTGGAGGATTCATTCACCTGGTTTCAGGATCTAGTGTACCTATTGTTACCTATAATTTTCTCACATTTCCTCATTCAAGGCCATTCTCTCCAAGTCTGTAGGCATCATGGAAACAAGGGTCGTGGTGGGTACTTGGTGTGGAGGCACAGGGGGTTATGGTGAGTTTCATTCTCCCTTTCCTTCTCTTGAGGTAACTCCGAAGCAAGCTCAGGAGCTCCTACTTTCTTCCCCTCCTTCTCCCTTAGAGGCCACCCTATAGGTTTCTTCAGTGGAGGTGGTTTCAGAGGCACTAGAGAGGGAAATGGATGGAAACCTCTTAAAACATTATCTAGCAGGCTCTTTATCAAGGATGAAGGACTTGTGGGTTTTTTCTCTGTCCCCCCTCACTGTGATTTCTTCTGGTAAAGACTCAGAGCAGAACTAGTGGGATTTTTTGGTGCTTTCCCAAAACACAGGTGTCCCCTCCGAGGGCTTCTCCCCTCCTATCTCATACTCCCCTCTATATCTCCCATCAGTTGGTTCCTTCCCTTGGACAGTGGGATCCAAATAATGAGAAGTGTCATTTTTGGATCCCTTCAAAAGGAGATGAAACTCAAGAATGATAGGCATCCCTGTCACTCTAGTGGTGTTATTGGATAAGGAACGAGGGGTGTCCACAAGATCAAAGTCCAAGCTGTATCAAGGGAGTTCTTCCTCCCACTTTGAGAAGGTGAAGAGATCTGGCGCCAGTCCTAGGTCACTCTCTTTCAAATTATACCCTTTCTCATATGGAATGCTCGGGGTCTAGGAGCCCAGGTAAAGTCGCACTTTTTAACCATGGAAATCTCTAGTCACAAAGTGTCAGTGGTGTCCATTCTTGAACACAAACAAAAACCCAATATAATTGGGGAGTTTTCGAGAAAGATGTGGATGTATGGAATCATGCATGATAAGGTAGTTAATAGGATTATACGGATCTTTTGGCATGGGAGGTGCAATGTGGACTTGATTCAAGTGGGGGATTAGTTCCTCATTGTTAAGGTAACCATCTAACTCATTAGAATATATGTTTCCATTGTGTATGGAAGCTGCTACAGGAATTCAAGGGAATCCTTATAATGAGATTTAAGCATGTTCGACCTTTTCCCCACGCCATGGATAGTGGGGGGGAATTAAATGTCGTGGCTGATCTAGATGAATGGAAGGGTAGAGGTCATTTCCCAAGGCAAACCAACCTTGATTTTGTTCATTTCACGGTAGCCAAGGGCCTCTCAGACCTTAGATTTGTGGGTGAAAAATTCATGTGTAGTAATAACTAGTGGGGTCCATGTCATTTGTGGGGTCTTTTGGATCATTTCTTGGCTAATATTCATGCAATATTGGTCTTCTCTAGTACTAAGGTGATCCATCTGGTTCAGGGAATCTCAGACCACTCACCTCTTCTTGTGTCTTTAGACTCCTCGTCACGTTCACCGGAGTGGTTTACATTCAATTAGTAATGGGCAGACAAACCAGGATACCATGACATGGTAAGCTCTGTTTGGGTCATCCCTTCACAAGGCAACAAATGGCTTATCTTTCCCAGCAAAATGAGGTGGCTGAAACTTGAACTCCAATCATGGGTGACTAGACTGCCTCCATATGAAGATGTTTTTAAATTATTTTTGTAAGAATATGAGAGAATCAAGATTTTTTTGGAGGAGGTGTGGGATGAGCGGTCCTATGCGGAACTTGCGGAGAAGAAGGGTTTTATGGCTAATTTACTTCAAAAGCAGGAGGTTCTTGCTAGGGAGATCACTTGGATCAAGTGTCTTAAAGTGGGAGATAGGAACTCGGTGTTTTTTCATGTGTGTATCAAGGAGATGGGAAATCTGGTCAAACTGAACATCCGGATGGAGGATGGTTCCTTCATAGAAGAAAAAGACATGGTGGGAGGCATGGCCAATTCATTCTTCATGTAGATTCTGGCTGACCCTATATACTTCTTGGATACTGCTTATCCTTTGAAACCTTCGAACATATTTGATGTGATTATTACCTTTGAGTCTGGCCAGATCAAGAATATCATGGGGGAAGTTCCTAGTGAGATGGAGATTAAGGATGCGCTCATGCATTTGAACCCAGATAGCATGGTAGGTCCGGGCGGATTTCCTGCTTTTTTGTATAGGGTCTATGGGGACATGGTGTAGGAAGACCTGATCGATGCTATTCAAGAATTCTTTAGGGGGAGAGCTTACCCATAGTAGCTTATGCCACCACTATCATTCTACTTCCCAAGTCCAGAAACCCCTATTCGATCTCATTCTATTGCCCAGTGAGTATGTATAAAGTTCCGTACAAGATCTTGGCTAGAATCATTAACATTAGATTATTTATTTGTATCCCTTGCTGCATTTCCCTGGAACAACATGGGTTCATTAAAGGATGGTTGATCCAGGAATCCATCGCTTTGGATGAGGAGATTCTTAATGACATCAAATTTAAAACTAAAGGGGATAACATGGTTATTAAACTCTACATGAGCATGGACTATGACCGAGTAGAATGAGGCTTCATTAATAGAGTTCTATCAGGTATGGGTATCATCTCTTGGAATGTTGATATTATCTTCCATTTCTTCATCACATTGTGGTTATCATATTACTTTATGGGCAAATCATGTGGATTCTTCAAGTACACTTGAGGCCTCAGGCAAGGGGACACTATCTCTCCATCTTTGTTCATTCTCATTCAGGACATCCTGAGATTTCTTATTCATAGAAGAATCAATAATAGAGGAATCCTTCCATATCACCTTCAACTGAAGGCCCCAAAAATTTCTCACCTAATGTTCATTGATGATACAATATTATTTTTTAATACGAATATTGTCTCCATTCGTAGATTCAACAGAGTTCTGGATGTTTATTTTCAATGAAGTGGTCAAATGATTAACAAGGGCAAGAGTGATTTCTACATTTCCAACAGGTTCTCTGCAGAGAGAGTGGAGGCTATTAGAAGTTTACTTGGAATTCAGATAGGGGTATTCCCTATGATTTACCTTGTTACTACCATCTCACCTGGAAGTCTTCGTATTCATGACATTGATAACCTACGTACCATGATCTTAGATATTGTTCTGAACTGGAAACAAAATTTGTCTTTTGGTGGAAGTATCACCCTGGCGAACAGTGTGTTGGTGGCCTCTCCAATTCATGATTTATCATCCAACAAGGTCCCTAAAAAGGTGATAAAATCCATTTATAGGATCCTTTAAAATATCTTTTTGCATCCATTTTCATAGGGGAAGAAACACTGGGTGGCGTGGAGTAAAATGGTGAGGTTGGTGGGGGAGGTAGGGATCAACATGCGCAATTTGGCGGATACCCTCTACTGCATGCATGAGAGGTTCACCTAGAGTGTTCTAAATCATCCTACTCTATATAATATTACCATGCATGTGTACACTTCGGGATTTAGGGTCTCGGTGGAGGGGAACTAGGCCTCCATTTGGTCATTGATTGGCCCCATTGTCAAAAAGATTTATCCCTTCTATGATTGGATTATTGGCAACGACGATCTTTTCTTCTGACACCAGGATTAGAGTGGTGCAGTGCCTAGGTTTCCTGGATGTCTGGTCAGTGAAATTTCATATGGGGAAGCTATCCCTTTCATGTCTTTCATCAACATAATAATGGATTAGAATCAGCTTGTTTTTTTTAAACTCATTGATTTAAATACAGAAGAGGATAAATGTATCTTCACTTCTTCCTCCTTGAGCATGTTCTCCTCGAAAGATTTATGTCGCACTGTTAATGTGCAGGTTGAGGCTGGGAGCTAGGATGAAATTGTTTGGGTCAAAAAAATTCCAACCATGACTAACATTCTAACATGGAGGATAAAAAACATAGCCCTTCAGACTGATGATAATATCCAGAGATGTGTTATTCAGCTTTCTTCCAGGTGTGTCTGTTGTAGTGTGCATAGTTAGGAGATCTCTACTCGTATATTCTTTGGTAGCATTTGGGAATGCGAGGTATGGAAGTCTCTTGGGGAGTTATCTTCAACCATCTCCTCGAATGAGACTATCTCCTCCTTTCTTGATAAGTGGTATCATTGTTTACAGGGTGGAGGCTCTGAGAGGGTGGTCTGCTTGGTTTTGCTGCATGTGGGGTGTTGGGGTCTTTGGCAGGTGAGGAACGGAGTGAAATATGAGGGAGTGGTAGTATCCGCTCATGTAATTATAGTCTGGGAAAAAATCAGTTATCAAACATGAACAAGGAAGTGAGTTCTTAGAGGGTGGATCCTTCCCTTAATCATTTTCATACTGGATCCAGTGAGGTCTTTCCATCCAGTTACAGGGAGGGAAACTGGGTATGCTGGCATCCTCCCTCAGGTGGATTGAAAATAAATACAGACAGCTCTTGAGTTCAGGGGAGTATGCTGGGAGGAGGTGTGGTGAGGTATAGTAATGGATTGGTTTTCATAGCATTCTCGGCCAGATTGGTCCAAGGATCTTCCATTCAATTGGAGTAAATGGTAATTCTCATTGGTCTCAAACTATGCATGCAACAGGGGTTGCATGTATCCAAAAATGAAATAGACTCCTTAATTGTCCAGAACTCATTAAAAGATACTGGTGATGCTCCTTGGTCAATTTTCTATGTCATTAGAAAATGTTAAATCATTATCAATAAAAATTCTCATATTCTCCACACCTAGAGATAGGGGAACAAGGTTGTGGACTACTTGGCCTCAGTGGACTTTAATGTCATGGAGAAGGTGTTTCTGCACTCTGTAGCAAGTATTAATCCTAATGGGATTGACTTTATTAAAGGGGGTTCATTAGGGAATCACCATTTTAGGCCCCTGTAGTTTGTTCATTGGAGTGGGGGGGGGGGGAGGGGTTCCTTTTCGTGCCTTCTTTTTTTTATTTTTCTATTCTTAATTATAAAATTACATGATGATGATGATATAGTGGAGGAGAGGAGGGGTTTCCCATTATTTTAATCATTAGTTTAATATTTTTTTTTCTCAAGACTAAGAATAGTATTGATTATTATTACCAAAAACAATAAAAAGATAATTTGAGTTTGAATAAATGTTCATTTACATCATCCATGACTCAATAATGATGCATAAATTCAGGTTTTAGCATTTATCATAAATTATCATATTTTACAAATCGTTAAAAATTAAAGTATTTCAGGAAAATCTCAAAAAAATCACACGAACCATTTTTTGACATTTAGAATCAAAAGAATGAACTCCATTTTATAAAAATAATTTTCCAAATATGTGAAATTTAATTTTTAATTAAAATCATAATTTTCTTGAAAAATACAAATTTTAAAATTAGAACTCCTTTTCTAACACTTTGAGAAAATAATTAAGGTCTCATAAAATTATCTTATAATCATAAGACATAAAAATAATAATTTATGAATTCATTTTATGAAAATAAATTTCATTTTAATTTATTAAATTAATCATAAAATTGTAATTAAATATACATGACTTAAAGAAATACCAACACTTAACTAATAATTATTAAAATATTTACATACTTATTCTATGATATAATTATATCATATAGTCACTTATAAGATGGATAAATTTTATTTATGCTTTCATTATTAAGGAAACTATTCAATTGTCCAGTTTACTATTTATAAGGGTCACATTACAATTCCAAAGGTCAAGTTACCATTTCATCAGTATGTGTTCCTTAATTTCTAGAGATACCTTTTATTTTACTCATTAATCATTTATAAAGTTTTTATTGTGTTCTATAAGTAATATTATGTGATTATACTATAATACATATTTATAAGAAAGGAATTCCATTGATAAAACACTGGGTCAATTCATTCTCCCCCCCAATGAAATTTCACACTCAAAATTTCATTTTACATTCTAAATTGTAAATAGATGTGGGTATATCTTTGTTATTTTTTCCTATAATTCCCATGTTGCCTCTTCATAATTTTGGTTTCTCCATAGTACTTCGATCAGGTGAGTAGTATTATTGTGTAGAACTTTATCTCTATGATCCAAGATCTTCATGGGATACTCCTCGTAAGAAAGATCATTTTCTAAATATACCACCTCTAAAGATGGTACATATTAAGGGTCTGGTTAGTACTTCCTTAAGAGGGATACGTGGAATGCATCATATACTTTAGACATGGGAGGTGAAAGTGCTATTCGATAGGCCACATCTCCAACACAATCAAGAATATCTAAGGGGACAATGTGCTTGGGACTTATCATTCCTTTCTTCCCAAATCTCATGAAATTTTTCCAAGTAGATATGTGGGGGAATACCATGTCTCTAACATTTAACTCAAGGTCTCATCGATGATTGTCCACATAACTCTTCTTTCGACTTTGGGAAACCTTAATGTTCTGCTAAATGGTTTTCAACTTCTCTACCATTTCATAGACCATTTCATGTCCTAGAATCTTATTCTCACTAACATCATCCAAAAATTTCAGGGTTCTACTCCTTTTCCAATAAAGGGCTTCATATAGTTCCATTTGGATTTTGGAGTAGAAATTGTTGTTGTAGGATAATTCAACCAGTAGAAGATGTTTGTATCATTCTAAATTTAAGTCCATAAAACACACTCTCTACATGGATTATATTGTTTCAATAGTTCACTCAAATTGACCATCAGTTTGAGAATGATAGGCCATACTGAAGCTCAGTTCAGTGTTTAGAGCATGTTGGGGAATTTTCCAGAACTTTGAGGTGAATCTTGTATCTCTATAGGATACAATAGATAGTGGTACTCCATGAATCCTTACCACCTCTTTGATATATATATATATACATGTAAGTTTATCCAATGATTAGTCCTCTCAAATTACGATAAAATGAGTTGTCTCTATAAGATGATCCACAATGACCCATATAACAATGTTTTATCTGGATGTCATTGGAAGTCCAGTGACAAAGTCCATGGTTATGTTCTCTCACTTCCATGTTGGAATGGGTAGTGGTTGAACCATACTCTTAGACTTATATATTTCATCCATCACTTGTTGACATACTAAGAACTTATATGTATATTCAGCAATCTCCTTCTTCATATTGTCCCACCAAAAGTTCTCTTAGAGATCTTGATACATCTTTGTACTCCCTGGGTGAATAGAGAAGGTTGAGCTATGTGCATCATTAAAAAGATCCTTATTTATATCTAGATCATATGGTACACATAATCATGACCCAAATCTTACAAATCCTTCCTTTTCAATCATGAGCTCAGAGGATTTCCCATTTCTAATAGCTTCCACCATTTTCAGAATTTCCACATCTGTTCTTTGAGGGTCCTTTATTTCCTCTAAGAGGGATGGTTGAGAAACTATTTTAGAAAGTATTTATGATTTTCCTCCATTAATGATTATCATTTCCGTCCTCTAAAAATCTAATATGTTTGGATCCTTTTAAATTCTCATCATCAATAAAGATATAGGATCCTTTCTATATAGAGAATCTGCGACCGTATTTTCCTTACTAGGGTGGTAGTGGATTGAGTAGTCATAATACTGGATGAGCTCTAACCATCCTAGTTGGTGCTTATTGATCTACTTCTATGTGAATATATATTTGAGACTCTTGTGATCATTATATATATCACAATTATCCCCATAGAAATTATACCTCCAGATTTTCAATGCATAGATCATAGACACAAACTACAGATCCTATGTGGGATAGTTTTGCACATGTATTTTCAGTTGCCTTGCAACTTAGGCTATCACTTTATCATTTTTCATTATTACACAGCCTAGGACCTTCTTTGAAGCATCATTTTAAACTATAAATTATTCTCCACTTGTTGGGAGTGTGAGTACTAGCGTAGTGAAAAGCCTATTTTTGATGTCATTAAAGCTTTCCTCGCATTCTTGAGTCCAGAAAAACTTCACTCCCTTTTGTGTCATCTTGTTCATAGGGTTTGACAATCATGATAACTTCTTCACAAATCATCGATAATTTCTGGCTAGACCCAGAAAGATGTGGATATCAATTGCATAAGTTGTTTTGGGCCACTCTTCAATTGTGTTTTTCATGAAGGTTCTATAGATATTCCTTTTCTAGTGATAACATTCTCCTAGAATGATACTTCCTCCATTCAGAACACATATTTTCTATACTTTTCATAAATATTATCCCTTTTCAATTTCATTAGCACAGTATTCAAATTCTCCTCATGTTTCTCCTTGCTATTGGAGTAAATTAGAATATCATCGATAAAGACTACCACAAATTTGTCAAGGTAATCTCCAAAGACTCTATTCATTAAATACATTAATATTGTTAGAGAATTAGTGAGTCTTAAGGGAATCACTATTATCCCATAGTGTCCATACATCATTCAAAAGGCATTCTTAGTAATGTATTCCTTCCTCACCATTAATTGGTGATATCTTGACTATAGGTCCACCTTAGAGAAATAACTGGCCCCACGAAGCAGATCAAACAATTCATCTATCTGTGGCAGGGGATACTTGTTCTTTATCGTGATTTTATTGAGTTCATGATAATCAATGCAGATGTGCAGTGATTGATCCTTTATCATAATAAAGAGGACTGGTTCACCCCTTGGTGAAGCACTGAGGCATATAAAATCCTTTTCTATATTCTACAGTAACTACTTCTTATGCTCTTTTAGCTCTACAGGGGCCATTCTATAAGGTTTATTTGATATAGGTAGAGTTCTATGAACAATTTCAATTGATAACTCCACCTCTCAATCATAAGGAAGACTAGGCAATTCTTGAAGGAATAAATCATTGTAATCCCTCAAGATGGGCATGTCCTCGATCATGATTCTTTCCTTTGTCTCAATCATTTAAGATAGATATTCTTGCTCATAAGGAAGAAATATCCGAACATGAGACAATGATTCTAAAGGATATTCATCTTCCTCCTTACACTTATAAAGAATTGGATGATGCTTCAGGATGGGAAGAGTGATCTCCCTTTACTAACAGTTGGTGATGGATTTGTATAAGGATAGCCAACCCATGCCTAATATAAAATGAAACTCCACTAAAGGAAGTATGACAATATTTTTTAGGAGGTTCAGTTCACAAACATATATTAGGGAGGAGTTATAAACCATGGACTCAATAATTTCCCCATCTGTTGTTCTCACATATAACTTAACCTCCAAATTTTCAGGTGGTTTTTCAATAGTTCTATTGAACCTTCAAGATATGAAGGAATGCGTAGAAACAGAATCAATTAGTATGTTCACTATTATTTAATGAATAAATAGTGTACCTGTCACCACATATTTTTCTGGATCTACCTCATGAGTAGTGATATCCTAATCCCTTCCCTATTTCATTATAAGTTGGTATCGATTTCCTCTAACAACCCTTGGATTAGGGAAATTGCTTGCATAATTCCCATGTTCTTTGCAGTTTTACCACTGCAATATAGACCGAGTATTGACTTGAACCTTCATTTATTTATCTGTGTTAGTGGTATTATTCATATACCTTCATCAGTTTTTAGCCAGATGTCCCATTCTTCTACATTTGATGAAATTCATGGTTCCCTTTAGATAGTTCATAGGATGCTTCTTCCCACAATTTTAACACATGGGATGTTCAATCTTTTTACCATAATGGGATTTATTTTCTGAACCACCTATATTAGTCTCTATTTTCCAGATTTTGATACCGGAACCATGAGTACATTGAGAGTCTCTGATCTCCATTTAAACCTTGAGGGCACAATGGAAAATCATCTCATAACTGTCAAAGTATTAAATTGCAAACCCTTTTCGTATACTTATATTTCGTCAGCTAAAGATAAAATCCACCTTTCCTTCGGTGTTCATGACAATGCTAGAGGCATATATTACAATCCTTGTGAATTTTTCTTCATACGCCCTGATGGAATCATCTTCCTTCTGCTTAAGTATGAGGAATTATTTTTAAATATTAATATAGATGGTTCAAGGAAAATATTTATTAAAAAACATTTTCTTAAATTCCTCCCAATACATGGAATCAATTTACTCCTAGGACTTTGTATTCTTGATTAGTTTCCACCAGTGATCAGATTCCCCATCAAAATGATAAAATTACAGCCTGTCATTCTATTCTTCTGATCACTGGAGGATAGAGAATATCGTTTCAATGGATTTAATCCACTATTCTGCAAGGAGGAAATCAGAATATCCACAAAACATGGGAGGCCTTTTTCATACGAAGGATTCAAGGACAGCTTTCACTTTCCTTGGAGGATGGAGTTCCACATGATTCAAGCTATTATTCATAACTTGATCCAGCTGAGCAAGTACTGTCATGAATTTTTGAGCACCCATTCCCATCATATTTTCAATATCATTAAGTAAATATTCACATTCCCTATCACATTGATTGTTGTCACATGTTCTCCTATTTCCCTTCATTAACTAAGAAAAATTATGTACAATTAGAGGGCTTGAATACTTAGCTAATAAGTATAAATGAATCTTTGAATATAAAATGATAAACTTTTAAAGGAGAATTATATCCTAACTTGTGATTCCATAGGATTCAAAGAACATTATCCTTGATCTGTTACATAACATATATTCTTATGGGCTTATATTTTTTTGTTCCATTAATAATGGTTCATAATAATCTTATGAATTTACCAAGGCATATCCCTCGGGAGTTTCAAACCAAGAGTGAATCAAGGCCCGTTTCCGTTAATTAGTTCTCGTTCGAGTCTAGACCAAAGTGGTGTTTTTATGTTTTAACCCAAGATACATCTATAATAGAGCCACATCCAATTTTTTGTATCTAGACATGGATTTAGTTTCTTATTAATCCACTTACTCTATACTTACCAAAATTTAGGGATGTTTTCGTATACTTTGTCTCATCCATAAGGTTCTTACTAAAGTTCTCTATTCCTAATATAAAAAAATAACTAGAACATCCAATGATACCAACTATAGTGACCCGATCTTTCTACATATATCATTACATGATTTTAAGCATAATAAAAAATCATATTACTGGCCAAGGATCATAAAGTCTAGTGTCTTTGAAAACATGGTACATAAAACAAAAAACATGGGACTAAATAAAAAATTTATTTATTTTTTATTCATAAAGAGATCCTAAGTTATATTGTTCTCATACATATTTATAGGATAACCTAGGGATAACATGAACAAAGGGAGGAGCTAAAAATCCCAGTATGGAAATAAACATAAGAATAAAGCTTTATCACATAGCTTAGAAGGCATAACTAAATGATATAAAAAAGCATAGAACATATGGAATCATAACATATAAACATGGGATATTATAAACATGAATTCACAGTAATGTGTTAGAAACATAAAACATGACTTAAATAAGAATCAAGGCTCTGTGCACGTAGAGGATCACAATGTCGAGGTTAACCACCAAGACCATGCACATGGTAACACGAGTCAAGGCTAAGCACCAAGACTGTTGATCATAACGTCTCATGAGACCCAAAATTACCCAATTAATTGGAGTTATATCCAGGCACACCCATCAGAACATGTTCATGATTATGATTTCCATATATATAATCATACATAATCAATCATACATAAAAATAAGGGTACCCATGGAAAGAAATGGGTATCATAATCATGTCACAAAGAATAATAGATGGATGTATCATACAAGTGTCCATGAAAGAAAGGAATTAAAACATTCATGAATTGTGATAAGTGAAAATATTCATATATCATGTCTTGTTATTTCAAACATAAATGACAACATGTAAGAATATTATTTAAGAAATTTTATCATTAAAACGTTTTAGTGAAGTTTAAGGAAAATACTAAAGATACTTTAAAATAGAAAAGGTCATAATCTTATATATAAAACCATAAGTGAACCAAGAACGTTTTAATAATATAAATATGGTTTTATAAAAACAATGATGTCTTACAATAGATGATAGAGTGAACTTGAAATTTGGTTTGAATTTGGGAAGTTCCCTTAAAACGGGTTTGTTTATCGGGAAGTATTGAGGAGGGAACCACTTAAAAACATATATATCCCTGAAAGAGAATGATGAATTGATCTTGATAATGAGTATGAATAATCTAAGAATTAGTTATAATATGTACATAAAAATAATATAAAACTTAATTTGGGTAAAAATAAAGATAGATCAACCTGAAAGAATAATGGGGGTTCGGGTAGAATCCCTTACCTTAAGTCTGAAGGTGTTATTCCCATGATCTTAATGTCATGGATAAAAAAATCAAATTCATTAATTAATATTTTCATAACCTCTTAATTATTTATTTGGTTTAGTATAACCTTATTAATTTCATTCATGACCTTTTTCAGGGGTTATGTGGTTCAATTCCATTTGTTTTCATGATTTGTTTACTAATATACATGTAAGGATAAACATGTAACATGAGAATGGTTGTATATAATTGTAGTTGTATTTTATTAGTGGTCATAAATTATATTACCTGGTTATAAAATTCATTTGGTTATTTGGAGTGATGATGAATCATTATAAAACACTTTAATGATAATTGTTTTTGTTAATTGGCTGTCATTTTATCACATCAAACACATTTTGCTTTATAAATTAATATCATGTGTACAAAAGATTATAGAACCTTAAATTAGAAATAATATATATATTATAATCTAGTTCAACCATAAAAATTTTTTCATGACCATAATTGAAGATGGTAGTAGAAATTGATATCCCATCGTCCATGATTGTGAGAAAGTAACATATCTCAGATGGTGTTTTCCTTTCTAATATAAAAGGAGGGTAAGGGAGAGATAATGATGAATTATTCCATTATAATAACAAAATTACAATAAATTTATGTTACTATATTTATCATAACATTTTTATTAAATAATTTTAGGAAAGAAAAAGAAAATAATCGAAATTGAAATTAAATAAAAGAAATGAAAAAGAGGAATTTACCTCTTGAATATATCTTCCTTCAGAACCTCTTTAGGGGAGATGATTTACAATTTTGAAGATACCAAGGGCTTTACTAAGTGGGATATATTCTTATGGATATATATGAGTAGAATTTTGACTTGTCACATGGCTTCATATGAGTGAAGAGAAGAGGTAAAGAGGGGTTGTATTTATAGTGGAGGAGTGGAGGGGTTTCCCATCAATTTAATCATTAGTTTAATATTTTTGCTCAAAACTATGAATAGTCTTCATTATAGTGGCTAAAAATAGTAAATATAAAATTTTAGTTTGAACCAATGACCATTTACATCATCCATGACTCAAGATGAGGTAGAAATTCAGGTATTAGCATTCATCACAAATTATCATATTTTATTATTCATAAAAAATTCAAGTATTTCAGAAAAATGAAAAAAAATTACCCCAACAACTTTTCAACATGTAAAATTAAAAAATTAACTCCATTTTATGAAAATAATTTTCAAAATATGTGAAATCTAATTTTAAATTAAAATCATAATTTTCTTGAAAAATACAAATTTGAAAATTAAAACTACTTTTCTAACACATTGAAAAATTAATTAAGGTATCATAATATTATATTATGATTAAAATAATTAAAAATAATAATTTATGAATTCATTTTATGAAAATATATTTTCTTTTAATTAATTAAATTAATCATAAAATTGTAATTAAATATACAAGACATACAAAAATACCAACACATAATTAATTATTTTTAAAATATTTACTTATTATACTATGATATAATTATATCATATCGGCACTCATAAGATGAAAAATTTTGTTTATAATTTAAATATTGAATTTACTATTTAATTGGATAGTTTACTATTCATAATGGTCACATTACTATTCTAAAGGTCAAGTTATTATTTCATTAGTATGTGTTTCTTAACTTCTAGAGAAACATTTTATTTTACTCCTTCATCATTTATAAGGTTTTAATTGAGTTATATAAGTTATATTATGTGATTATACTATAAAACATATTTATAAGATGGTAATTCCATTGATAAAACATTAGATCGTTACAGTAACCTTGAAAGCGTTTAAAGGAATATTTGAAAACCATTTTTAACACTTTCTAAAATTAAAAAAAATTGAAAACAATTTTATTTGAAAACAAATTTAAAAGGATGAATTTATAGAATATTAAGAAAGAAATTATTTTAAAAATAACCTTTTGAACTATTAATGAAAGATTTATGGAAATTGCGGTCATGACTGCAGGTAAATCCATACATGTTGGATATTCTTTTCTTTTCACCATAAAATGTTTATAAAAATTACTTGACCGGAAAATGACAAGGAGATTCATTTTAAATCAATTTTTATTAAAAAATAAAAATATGGATACAAATATAATTTACACATCATATTAAACCATTTTTGAAAATATTTTTAGAAAACATTATTTTTTGAATAAAACAAATTTCCCGCATAAGATAAAAATAAAGTCAGGTTTTATTAAACACACATTCTTAATTATATTAAGTATCAATGAGTGGGAAAATGGTTCCAATACAAGGGTATATCATGGATAAAATTATAATAATAAGATTCATGAGATTTATGGAGATATAGAGAATAATATTTCATCAATAGGATCATAATAAAAAATAATTTCGATAAATGATGATATTTTAGCAAAAACGGTTTCCACGTTGGTAACTATAAACATAATAATATGGAAATAATAAAATTAAATAAATCATAAAATATCATGAAAATAAATATATTCAATATATAACGTGTCAAATGTTAGTATATACACCTCATAAAAATTATAGGTTCATAAAATAGAATGTGGCTCGAAGAAAGAAAATGGTGACAAAATTACTTTACCGATTTAGTAACTTTTGAACCACAAAAACCTTGAATGAAATATAATAAAAAGGATATGTAAATACCCATAAACATATTTATAATAATCATATAATACATTCATGGGCTGTATATACACAACACAAAAACAAATGGGTGGTGAATAAGGCATAAGTCTCACAGAAATAAAAGTGGGACAAGAAATCCCTTACCTTAAGTCTTGACTTCATTGGTACAATTTCAGACCTCTTGTTTAATAAATTTAAGATTATAATAAATTTTCCAAAGAACCATATTATTATATTTAAGAATACATATTATTTTATTATGACTTTATATTACCCATTTATTAATAATTATAGGTTAATGTTATGTTTTGGCTAATAGTAGCTTTGTTTTTAATATATATCTTGAATTGTTATTATTGTTCCTATTACATAAAACAAGATTTACATATTCATAGAATCTAAAACATGATATAAATATCATATATATTTAGTATATATAAATTTATGATAATCTATAAAATATAGAAATTTGAAATATAATACACTGTTCATGGAGATGGTAGGTTGTACGTACCTATGAGCGTTTTTTTTTCTTCTTGTAGTTTTGAAAGAAGTAAAGTAAATGACATGTGTGTGTGTGTATTATCATAAAAGTAGAATTATTATTTTATAAAAATTATATACATTTACAAAAACCATATTTAATACATTCCATGAAAAGTGTGAATGAATCACATCACTTTGAGGAGGAACTACTACAAAATAGGCATTTAACATCACATAAAATGGCATTTATCAGTGCTAGAGAAGCACTGAATACTAGGGAGAGATTAAAATCTTGAGTAATTTATCAGTTCTTACAGAACTGATGATAAATGACTATTTATTAGTGCTTCTATAAGAATTGATATAAGACCCCTTTATCAGCGCTTCTAAATGCATTGATAAAGGGTCATACTACAATGTGCTGCTACAGCACACTACCCCACCATTGAAGTGTGATGTAACAGCACACCACAACACCAAAAACACCACAAAATTAGAAAAATAAAGTATGAATAAATAATTTAAATAATGATAAAAAATCTAGGCTCTTTTTCTTGGATTTGTCAATGTGATGCACGTTTTAAACAAAAAAGATACTTATTTATTGAAAAAATTCACTGGGAGTCGTAACTGTCACATATTTCATCAAATTGAGGTATGGTTGATTTATATAAATCTCAAATTACTCATGGATAATTTTTATAAAGTATCAAAAAAAATAAAAATGTGTTTTATCATTTTTGAGTATGTCAATTGTTTTTTTACTAAAATGTCATTTTAAACTGGAAGCACGCACTTTGACCTATACCGATCAGATCATGTATCAATTTTATGTGAGATTTATTCCTACATGTGTCACAAAGGACTTATGAATATTTGTTCTAAATTATCAAGAAAATCCAAGCGTGTTTTATTTTTTTCAGTGCGTGACATTTTTTGAACTAGAATGTCAATTTTAAACAAATAACATACGCATTGGGTCATAGAGGTCACACCATGCATCTAATTAAGGTGAGGCTAATTCTTATACATATAAAATTACTTATGGATCTTTTACCAAATTTTTCAAAACAATACAAATTTTTTTATAGGTCTTGAGTATGTCAGTTTTACTTTTTATTAAAATTAATTTCAATTTTAAATCAAAAGAAGCACTTAGAGTCATAACGATCACTCCGAGTGTCATATTGAGGTGTGGTTAATTAATTGACATCATAAAGTCCCAAAAAATCCTAACTACTAATATTACCATTCTTATATTTTCTTTCTATGTCAAAATTCATACACTTCATATTGGCTCGATGTTCTTTGCGAGAAAAATATTTCTCATTGTTAAAAGTTTGAAGTGTATAAGATTTCAACAATGAAAAACGTTTTTCAGCTAAGAAAATCAACTCAATATGATGTGTTGTAAATTCGACCAAAAAAACTCAATGAAAATATAAAGCGTGGAAACATTGGCAGAAAGAATCATTTTATCTCTTTTGTGGCTTGTTGCAGATAGTTGAAGGAAAAATATGACTTCCCAAAAGACCTATGAAGAAAAATTAAATGATTACTAGATAAATATGATAAGGAAATTAAGTTAAAATTTATAGATAAAATTATGTAAAAATTAATTAAATATGTAGTAGTAATTCACATTTTCTTGATGGTTCTATAAATTCTTGATGAATTTCATCGTTATCATTATCTTAGTTACAGGCTTGAACAAAAGAATCCACTTGTGAAAAAAAATTATTATAGGAGTAATACTAAAAATAAAAAAATTAAACATAAATATTAAACAATATTTTAATTCTATGGATAACGATATTACTATTCAAACATTGTTGACCATAGGGATATGATGACGATAAAGCAAGAATGATGATAAAAAACCCAAATAGATCTCTCCAAACAAACAATCAATGAGTGAGGATGACGAGGAGAGTTTCTCTACTATGGTCGGTGTTATCCTCTGAATTCATTCAAATTTGAAACTTATAGACAACTATCATTCTCATCACGTCATCTCATGAACATTTATCATTTCATTTTGTTGTTTGAAACACATCCTTCATCTCTTGTGGACATGCACATATGTTTATTAAAATACGCTATGTAATATTCATCCATGGGGTGAATAATGCTCAGAGTAGTACAAGAAATATAAAAGAGATGGGGTATGATTATTAAATAAACAAAATAAAATAATAACTATTCTGAAGAAGAAGCTGATAAGGATGAAAATTGTACTTCATTTTGTTCTCTAAAAGGGAAATACCTCCCATTTGTGAGAATTACACCATTGGAACTAGTTATTAACTACATGCCTCTATTTCCACTAAATCCTTCCAGATTAAATCTCCACACAACCAAAGAAATGATAGAGTGATGGACAAGAATGAAATGGAGGGGGTGGAGATGGAAGAATCAGAATACACAACTACAGTGCTACACAGTCCGGGGGTTTTGTGTTTTTACAGTGTAATTTCAGTTGACAAGTTTATGTTACTGAAGTTAATTAATTTTATTTGATATGGTGGTAGAGTTAAAGAAGAATTAATTTAATTTTTATCCTCTAATTTATCCACAATGATCTAAATAAAACATTAAAAAAATAAGTGGTTGAGGATTTTTTTTATATTTTTTATTCAATAAATCTTGGTTTTTTTAATAGGTTTTATTTTCTTAAAAAATTATTGGGGTTTAAATGATTGTAAAACGAGTTTTATGGAGGTGTGTAATTCATTTACACTTACCTCGATAGGAAATAAACCAGAACAGGGTTCACGCCTTCCACCATCAAAAACTATAAAATGGAGGTCACTCATTCGATACATAGATAAATGAAGTGAATATACCTAAATATTATATATATATATATATATATATCTTTGTGTGTGTATTATATTAGTAACTTTATATGAATATAATTATATATAAATATGTATATTATTTATCATAGTTAAATTTTTTAAATATACAATATATTATTGGATATATATATACATAATACTATTTTTTCTAATGAAACTAAAAAAATACTATTAATAATAATTTTTAAATTATATTGATTATAAATAATTATTAATTTGGTTAATTTTTTATAAAATATAATTATTTTAATTTTGGAATGTTTAATTATTTCAAATAAATATATATATATAGTTTCATTATTTAATTATTTTGAAGGTATCCTGAGTTTACAATATTTTATTGTTTATTTAAGAATAAATTATATTACTTTTAATTAAATGTATATGTGTACCTAAAATGTATATATATACCTAAAATAACAAATACCTAAAAATTATCTTTGATATATAGAATTTTATAACTTTCATTATATTTTTTGGAACAAATGATGTTGTAATCTATGGATTCTAGGGAGGCCATATAATATGCATTGACCCATCCTTGAGATATTACGGAGGTCCATAAATAATTTGGAATAAACTAATAAATCAACATAATTATAAGCAACATATGTAACCCTTACAATAGAATATCACAACATAGTAAAATAAATACAACCCCAAACTAATTTTGAAAATAGAGAGCCATTGGAAATAAATAAATATGGTATCACCTTTTCTATGATTTCACATAAAACAAAAAAACTCAATTATGAGAAAATAATTTTTTAAAGAAAAACCCTTACACTAGTATATTAAAACAAAATTTAAATAAATAAATTCCCTTATATGAATTTCATAAAATTAGCTTTTGTTGTCGCTTCACGCCATCATCATACTGAGAATTGGTTTTGTAAATCAATTTTCTCATTAGATGTACATAGAAAAGAAAATTGATTCAATAGAAATATTTAGAAACATGAAAACAATATATCTAAAATAGTAGTCATGAAAACAATAGATCATAAAAAATAGTATACAACATCTAGAACACTAATACAGAAAGAAAATGGGAACCTACAAAGGAAAATTAAAAACCCGTGGATCCAGATATCAAAATGAAAAATATAGACAGGAAATCGGAACATACAAAGGAAAACACTGTCCTACCTCTCTTGGTTGAAGAAAATCCAAGACCATTGGATCTAGATATTGATGTTTTTTTTTTGGAAACTCTAACTACAACTGAACACAGGATTCTAAATAGTGTTCGAACAACTAAAGGCAGTGGGTTTGTGTGAATCGAGTGGGTTTGTGTGATTCGAGCTTTTAATTCACCAATGTGGAGCACTAAAAATGGGTGGCTTTTATAGAATACTTCTAATATCATGACGGGTTTGCAACATGTTAGGTTTTTAAATTAGATCGGGACATTTTTATCATCACTTTTAAAAAAGCACAGATAAAGATTCCTTTTATGAGTGGTTATTATTTAGGAGATGATAAAGGTAGGTTTTTATCAGTGATAAAAAAGTTATGATAAATAACACCATTATCAGCACTAAAAATATAGCGCTAATAAAGGGTACCCTTTATCATCACTAAAAATAAATCACTGATAAAGGGTACCTTTATCAGTGCTAAAAAAGTGTTGATAGAGCATTAAATTTTTCAATGCTTTCTTTAGCATAGATAAATATTATGTTAATCATCTCTTTTTTCTAGAACTGATAAATCCTAGTGCTATTAAACTTTTTTTTGTAGTAGTGATCTTGTAGTCGACACGTCCACAAATTAAATTATCATATTTACACAAAATGGAAAGCATGAAGGTATATTTTATATAATAATTATAAAATAATAAATACATCATAAATATATATATATATCATATATCATATAAAAACATAAATTACATCATTAGTTCCAACCTTTAAAGGTTTCTTTGTTAGAAAAAGTGACATCGATTCATGAGGCGGTATTCCACCATACACACAAACGATAATTGTGTATCATATTTGATAGAAGTGTGTGTGAGTGTAGGTAGAACCCTTAATATAAAAACAAATCAGTATATTTAGGATAATAATTTTATTATATAATCATGGAATAAGAAATATTTGGGGTGTAGAATGAAAATAAAATAGAAGATCTTGTGGAAGGATGTTGCCTCTTCTTTGGGTAACTCCTTTTGGTTTGCACCAAATGGATTATTTGGGTGTATTTCTAACCAAATTGAGGTTTCTAGGTTGATAGGAGGTATTTTTGGAGCTTATTTGGTTAGTTTTTGAATGAGACAATGTGTTATGAGAGGTGTGATGAAGTGAGGGGGTGAGTGTCCTTTTATAGAGGATGAGTTACATTCTTGTAAATATAAAAAGGAAAACAATTTTGAGAGGTCTTCCTTACATCATGTGCCTCCAATAATTGTCCATATTCTATAAAAGATGGGAAATTGTCAAAATATTTCCATCAAATGGATTTTGAAAAACAATTTAGGTCATTTAGCCTTTTAATATTATATTTTAACCATTAAGTAAACACATTTTTACCTTAATCGTTGTAATTAATTTTAATTTCTCTCACTATTATTTTTCTATAAATAAATAAGGTGACCTTATTTAAAATTATAAAAAATTATTATTCCAAATATGAAATGATTTTTTTTAAATTTAAGTCACAAAATCATAAATCATTAATTTAAAATTAATCTTGCATGTTTGATGAGAATATGGGGGTTTTTTAAGTGAAAAAAAAGTCCAAAGGTTGAAATATTTTTATGTCCAATTTCAATTTTAAATTTGTTCTAATAAACTAAATTGGATTAATTGATGTGTAATTTATCAAATTATAATTTAAAACCAAATTAAAATATTATTTAACTATATAAATAATTATATGAAAAATTGGTTTTCAATTAAAATTCAGTATTGTTCACTATTCAAAAAAAAATATGAAACTTATCTGAAAAATATGAAAAATTACCACAGAGTAAGTTTTGATATAATTATTTAAAAAAATTATTTTCTAAAATAAAAATTATAAAAAGGAAAAAAAATTAATATGTAAAATGTGTTTTCCATTAAAAGGTAATAAAATTTCATTTTTTAAAAATACGTCTTGTTATCCATAAATTTGAATTTACTCTAACATTATTCCTATAAAATTTATTGCATGAGTTTCAAAAATATTAATTGAATATATAATTTATAAATTTTATTAAATAATTTCATCAAATGTTGTGTGTAACGACCCGAAATTTTGAATAAATTTTGTTTCCTAATTTTGTGTGTTATTTTATTTTATTTTTTATACTCAACAAAACTGTTTTATTTGATAACATGAGTATAATTAAAATGAGACCGTTGGGTTTTGACTGTTATATGACCATTGTTCAATATGACCACTAGAAACTAAATGTTTTGATTATTGTCTCTAAATACAAGTAACCTTGGTTAATTATTATAGAAAGAAGATTTGATGGCCTCACCCAGTAGTCTTGGACCGATTGAAGCCCATCTAACAGAACTTGGGAAGGAGGTAGCACCATTGGGCTTTGCTCTGGACCAAACCCAAGCCGAACTTCATCATGTAAAGCTAGAACGGAATCTCCTTCGCGAGAATTTCAAACTGATAGAAATTACTACTCGGGCAATGTTAACCGAGCCGCCCCAAGATTCTATCACCCTAGCACACCTTACTCTTAGGTCCTATGCTGGTATTATAAGAGGCTATGTAATGAGACCGTAACTTCCTTGTGTAATCCTTGTTTTAAATAAAAATTGGGATATCTTCTTATGATGAAGTTTATGAATTTTCAAATGACCGGATAAAAATAGTATGCATATTTTTGATGAATTTTAAAAAAAGTTATTTTAAAAAAATGTTTATGTAAACCTTAAATAATTAATGATGTGTAATGATTTTCAAAAAATGGTCTTCTACAATTATGTTCAGCACTAAATTTAGAGTCTAATAAGATCAACTTTATTTTTGATGAATAGTAAATTATGAATAGTTATTTTACGCTTAGTATTAGTAATATGACCAAATGGATTAGTAATTTCACTCAAAGAAAGTTTTAATATAATTTAGACACCTAGATTAAGTAATGTGATTCAATAAAATGGGTAAATAACGGTTTCATAAATAATTAGTCAAGTATTAGTTTTTTCAGATGAATAATGTTTTTTAATTAAAAATTTAATTAAAAATAATTAGAAAATTATTTTTATAAAAAGGACTTTATTTTTTAACATAGAGCGTCGATATTATGTTAAGGTAATATTTGGGGATTTTTCTGAAAAAAATGAATTTTCGATGAATAGTGTTTTTATTTAAAAATTAAATTAAAAAAATTTATAAAATTATTTTTATAAAATGGATTTCATTTTTGAAATCAGAGCATTGATATTTGGTTAAGGTGAAATTTTGGGATTATTCTGAGAAAGTTGAATTTTCAGTGAATAGTAAAAATACAGTTTTAGGGTTTCGGTATGTTTAATGACATCATAACTGTGTCATGATGATGTCATGAGATATTTCAAGGGTTGGCCGGCCAAGGGTGATGAATTATTGTTTTGGGGGCCCCATGTGGCCTAACTTTATGAAAAATATCATGAGAGAGCACATGGGTTTGAGAAAAGCACTTGTGAGGTGTCCCTTGGCCATTAATGCCTTGTCCCCTCACTTTCCCTATAAATACCCACCCTTTCCTCCTTTATTTTTCACTCCCAACTCTCCCCCAACGAATTTCTGGTCTCCTTACCTCCCAAGGAGTCCTTCCAAGGTGCCCCCAAGCCCTCAAGTTCCAAACCTTTGAGTTTCAAGAGTCACGTTTTAAGGTAAGGGATCTGACCTCTCTCTTTCATTTCAAGTAATCTCTTTTATGTCATTCCTTTTATGCTCCATGTTCATATGTTGGAGGATGTTCTTTTATACTCCTCTTAATTCCATTTTCATGTTCATGTAATGAGAGATCCCCTCTTACTCTCATTATTTCGTTTTATGAAGTTTTAAGTGGCGTCGTTAGGCTGCCGAAATTTTTGTAACGGATTCTTTCTCCCTTCTCATTTTTCAAGAACTATTTTCATGTAAAGTATTTCAAGTTCCATTTTATTATATTGGGGTATGATCTCTAAATTTATCATACTGATATTTTCTGATCATATGATGAGAGACCCCATTTGATCTCTTCAATTCAGTATTTTGAAGTTTTAATTGGCGTCGTTAGGCTGCCGAATTTTTAAGTGGTTCTTCACCCTTCTCGTTTTGAAGTTCTACTTTCATGTCAATTCGTTCATGTTCCTTTTTGTTATGTTGGGGTATGATCTCAATATCTATCATACTTGAATCTTATGTTCATATGATGAGAGACCCCATTTGATCTCTTCAATTCAGTATTTTGAAGTTTTAAGTGGCGCCGTTAGGCTGCAGAATTTTTAAGTGGTTCTTCACCCTTCTCGTTTTGAAGTTCTACTTTCATGTCAATTCGTTCAAGTTCCTTTTTGTTATGTTGGGGTATGATCTCTATATCTATCATACTGGACTCTTATGTTCATATGATGAGAGACCCCATTTGATCTCTTTAATTCAGTATTTTTAAGTTTTAAGTGGCGCCGTTAGGCTGCCGAATTTTTTAGGGGATTCTTTCACCCTTCTCATTCTTTTCAAAGTTTCACTTTCATGTCAAATCTTTCAAGTTCTTTTTTTATTATGTTGGGGCATTATCTCTATATATATCATAATGAACTCTTATGTTCACATGATGAGAGACCCTATTTGATCTTTTCAAATCATTTTGTTTGAAGTTTATGTAATGCCGTTAGGCTGCCGAACTTTCCTAGGAGAAATCTAATTTTTGTCTTCCTTCCATGTTTTTCATTTCAAATGGTATGTCCTTGAAATTTCATTACCATGATAATTTATCCTTATTATTCTGTCCATCTACTGTTTTATGGTTCATTTATGAATTTTTGACCCATTTTCCCTCTCTTTTTAATGTCTTCTAAAACCTCATAACATAGCCGTTATGCTGCAGAATTTCCGTCTCAAAATGTCTCTCTCTTTTTCTAAAGTTATTTTATATTATTAAGTGAATACTCAAAGCTCTTTCTTCTAAAGGGGTATTCACATATATACCAAAATGTTCTATTTTAAATTCTGGGATTTACATACATGAGACCCACCTTCCTTTTCTGTGGGTTTTAAAGTGACGTAAAGATCATGTCTTTAAAGCAGTTTTTTAAAACGTTATGATTACGAAATGAAACCCATTTATTTTATACTATATGGGTTCTTTATGAAATGTTTGATGATGATATATGTGGCTCACATGATAATAAAGGCAAATTTAAGGGTGCGCACTGATAGCACTCCAATGCATTGGGTAATGATGTAACCACTAGAGATTACAATTTTCACGATACCTTGGTGAATAACCTTGGTAATTTTCAAATGACACCTTGGGGATGGACCTTGGTGATATGTTCATGATTGTCTATGTTAAATTATGTAGACACATCTTCAAGTTATGAAAAAGTTTTATTTTATTATGATATGCCTCATGATTTCATTTTCATGCCTTAAAGTTCTTTTCATGACCTTATTGAAGTATCTCAAGTTCACATGTAAAATGTTCCTCTTGTTTCCCTTACTGGGCCTTCTGCTCACCCTTTCTTTTGATGTATGTCCCCAGGTTATGAGATGCAGTAATGAACCTAGAATGAACTTAAGGAGACGCCTTTCAAGTGTTTACAAAGAATGTTTTATGTTGTTTTCATGTATTATGTTCCTGGTTTCCAAGACACTAGACCTTAAAGATCCTCAGTTCTGTGTAATGTAATGAAAGATTATGTTATAAAAAGGCGGGATGCTATAGTTGGTATCAAAGGATGGTTTAGTTATTTGTGGAAATTAGGATATGAAAACTCTAGGAAGAACCCTATATAAAAGTTTAAATATAGGAAATCTTCCTGGTATTTTGGTGAGTATTGAGTAAGGGGTTACCAAGCAAATACATCCCTGTCTGGATACGAGCAGGTAGAGGTGGCTCTGGCACAGATGTACATAGGGGTAAAACCCAAAAACACCGCTTTGAGCTAGACTCGAACGGGAACTGGTACACGACAACGGGCCTTGCTGCACTCTTGGTTACGACACTCCCGGGGGATATGCTTTGGTAAATTCATAAGCTTAGTATGAACCATTATTAAAGGAACAAAGATAAAATTAAATAAAGGTTCACATAAGAATATATGATCATGGATAACCTAGATGGGAACCTAGGGGATCACAAGTTAGGTTATACTTTTCTTCTACAAGTTATCCTTATATGCTTTAAGTTTCTTTTCATGATTATTGGCTAAGTATTTAAGCCCCTAATTATAGCTTCTTTTCTTAATTAATGGCGGGAAATGGAAGAACATGTCCCAACAACCAATGTGATAGGAAATGCTACGATTTCCGTATTAATATGACAAATATGATTAGGGGATTAAAAGATGATTATTATTTTGGAAGACGTTCACTATTTTGAGGACCCTATATGATCAAGGTAAATAGATTACTGCGGTATTTTCATTGAGGAGTAAGGTTGACTTATATTTTGAAGAATCAATGAATTTAAGGAGGACTTATAGTAATTTAGGTTACTTATGGAAATGATTAATCTATCTTGGGTAAAATATGTTTAGGTTAGCTACTTTTGTTATAAGATGTTAGGAGTGGTTGATGTTGTTTGGAGATAAACAGTGAAGTTTATTTTGGAAGACTATGTTATCAAATACTTCTTGTATTTGTGTTTCAATCTTAATTTGGTTTATTTTGAGGAATATTATGGACCGTTATTTATGGAATGGTCTATGATGAACTTTGGGTAGTACCATATAACTTTGAAGATTTAAAAGTAGTTTCCATTCTTATGGAATTCTTTCTTTTTGAAGAGTTGTTTTACCTTACCCTTTCTGTTTTTGGGATAATGTTTAAAGATAGAAGAAATAGATAGTTAATCTTTTGTGGATTATGTGATTCTCTAGAAGATTTCTTGTGTCTTGATGAGACCAAGTAGTTTTGATTGCTCATCGTTTGGAGAAAATATTAGTTTTGGTAGAAACTTATTAAAGGATGAAACTCTACATAAAGGTAGATATATTTCCTTATGTTTTTGTTCTATGTTGTAAATGAATTCCTCAAAATTATGAAAAGGAACGTAAAACAAAAATGTTGTTGGTTTACGTTTCCTACTAGGTAATCAAAGACCACTTACACACATCATAATTTTGGGATTTTCTGGTTGTTAACTTCCTCCTAATCATGTTTTCTATCACTCTCCTTTAGAAAGTGACCCTTTGTTTTCTCCTACATGACCATATTTCCTACATGGAATCCGAGTATGAGTAAACTCGAGTATCCTTTGTACTTCCTTTTCTTTCTTTTAAGGTAATAGTGTTACTGACTCTTTTTCCGATGTGGGACTTTTAATGAAATTTCAAAACCCTTTTTTTTAAAAAAAAATTGCGAGGACGCAATTTCTTAAGGGGGGAAGATTGTAACGACCCGAAATTTTGAATAAATTTTGTTTCCTAATTTTGTGTGTTATTTTATTTTATTTTTTATACTCAACAAAACTGTTTTATTTGATAACATGAGTATAATTAAAATGAGACCATTGGGTTTTGACTGTTATATGACCATTGTTCAATATGACCACTAGAAACTAAATGTTTTGATTATTGTCTCTAAATACAAGTAACCTTGGTTAATTATTATAGAAATAAGATTTGATGGCCTCACCCAGTAGTCTTGGACCGATCGAAGCCCATCTAACAGAACTTGGGAAGGAGGTAGCACCATTGGGCTTTGCTCTGGACCAAACCCAAGCCGAACTTCATCATGTAAAGCTAGAACGGAATCGCCTTCGTGAGAAGTTCAAACTGATAGAAATTACTACTCGGGCAATGTTAACCGAGTCGCCCCAAGATTCTATCACCCTAGCACACCTTACTCTTAGGTCCTATGCTGGTATTATAAGGGGATATGTAATGAGACCGTAACTTCCTTGTGTAATCCTTGTTTTAAATAAAAATTGGGATCTCTTCTTATGATGAAGTTTATGAATTTTCAAATGACCGGATAAAAATAGTATGCATATTTTTGATGAATTTTAAAAAAAGATATTTTAAAAAATGTTTATGTAAACCTTAAATAATTAATGATGTGTAATGATTTTTAAAAAATGGTCTTCTACAATTATGTTCAGCACTAAATTTAGAGTCTAATAAGATCAACTTGATTTTTGATGAATAGTAAATTATGAATAGTGATTTTACGCTTAGGATTAGTAATATGACCAAATGGATTAGTAATTTCACTCAAAGAAAGTTTTAACATAATTTAGACACCTAGATTAAGTAATGTGATTCAATAAAATGGGTAAATAATGGTTTCATAAATAATTAGTCAAGTATTAGTTTTTTCGGATGAATAATGTTTTTTAATTAAAAATTTAATTAAAAATAATTAGAAAATTATTTTTATAAAAAGGACTTTATTTTTGAACTCAGAGCATCGATATTATGTTAAGGTAATTTTTGGGGATTTTTCTGAAAAAATGAATTTTCGATGAATAGTGTTTTTATTTAAAAATTAAATTAAAAATATTTATAAAATTATTTTTATAAAATGGATTTAATTTTTGAAATCAGAGCATTGATATTTGGTTAAGGTGAAATTTTGGGATTATTCTGAGAAAGTTGAATTTTCAGTGAATAGTAAAAATACAGTTTTAGGGTTTCGGTATGTTTAATGACATCATAACTGTGTCATGATGATGTCATGAGATATTTTAAGGGTTGGCCGGCCAAGGGTGATGAATTATTGTTTTGGGGGCCCCATGTGGCCTAACTTTATGAAAAATATCATGAGAGAGCACATGGGTTTGAGAAAAGCACTTGTGAGGTGTCCCTTGGCCATTAATGCCTTGTCCCCTCACTTTCCCTATAAATACCCACCCTTTCCTCCTTTAGTTTTCACTCCCAGCTCTCCCCCAACGAAGTTCTGGTCTCCTTAACTCCCAAGGAGTCCTTCCAAGGTGCCCCCAAGCCCTCAAGGTCCAAACCTTTGTGTTTCAAGAGTCACGTTTTAAGGTAAGGGATCCGACCTCTCTCTTTCATTTCAAGTAATCTCTTTTATGTCATTCCTTTTATGCTCCATGTTCATATGTTGGCGGATGTTCTTTTATACTCCTCATACTGCCATTTTCAGGTTCATGTAATGAGAGATCCCCTCTTACTCTCATTATTTCGTTTTATGAAGTTTTAAGTGGCGCCGTTAGGCTGCCGAAATTTTTGTAACGGATTCTTTCTCCCTTCTCATTTTTCAAGATCTATTTTCACGTAAAGTATTTCAAGTTCCATTTTATTATATTGGGGTATGATCTCTAAATTTATCATAC
Source organism: Viscum album (assembly GCA_963277665.1). Lineage (NCBI taxonomy): Eukaryota > Viridiplantae > Streptophyta > Magnoliopsida > Santalales > Viscaceae > Viscum > Viscum album. The sequence goes on along the minus strand of OY728157.1, from coordinate 1,186,871,084 downwards.
TGATCTATTATGATCATATGATGAGAGACCCCATTTGATCTCTTCAATTCAGTATTTTGAAGTTTTAAGTGGCGCCGTTAGGCTGCCGAATTTTTAAGTGGTTCTTCACCCTTCTCGTTTTGAAGTTCTACTTTCATGTCAATTCGTTCAAGTTACTTTTTGTTATGTTGGGGTATGATCTCAATATCTATCATACTGGAATCTTATGTTCATATGATGAGATACCCCATTTGATCTCTTCAATTCAGTATTTTGAAGTTTTAAGTGGCGCTGTTAGGCTGCAGAATTTTTAAGTGGTTCTTCACCCTTCTCGTTTTGAAGTTCTACTTTCATGTCAATTCGTTCAAGTTCCTTTTTGTTATGTTGGGGTATGATCTCTATATCTATCATACTGAACTCTTATTTTCATATGATGAGAGACCCCATTTGATCTCTTTAATTCAGTATTTTGATGTTTTAAGTGGCGCCGTTAGGCTGCCGAATTTTTTAGGGGATTCTTTCACCCTTCTCATTCTTTTCAAAGTTTCACTTTCATGTCAAATCTTTCAAGTTATTTTTTGATTATGTTGGGGCATTATCTCTATATATATCATACTGAACTCTTATTTTCACATGATGAGATACCCTATTTGATCTTTTCAAATCATTTTGTTTGAAGTTTATGTAATGTCGTTAGGCTACCGAACTTTCATAGGAGAAATCTAATTTTTGTCTTCCTTCCATGTTTTTCATTTCAAATGGTATGTCCTTGAAATTTCATTACCATGATCATTTATCCTTATTATTCTGTCCATATACTGTTTTATGGGTCATTTATGAATGTTTGACCCATTTTCCCTCTCTTTTTAATGTCTTCTAAAACCTCATAACATAGCCGTTATGCTGCAGAATTTCCGTCTCAAAATGTCTCTCTCTTTTTCTAAAGTTATTTTATATTATTAAGTGAATACTCAAAGCTCTTTCTTCTAAAGGGGTATTCACATATATACCAAAATGTTCTATTTTAAATTCTGGGATTTACATACATGAGACCCACCTTCCTTTTCTGTGGGTTTTAAAGTGACGTAAAGATCATGTCTTTAAAGCAGTTTTTTAAAACGTTATGATTACGAAATGAAACCCATTTATTTTATACTATATGGGTTCTTTATGAAATTTTTGATGATGATATATGTGGCTCACATGATAATAAAGGCAAATTTAAGGGTGCGCCCTGATAGCGCTCCAATGCATTGGGTAATGATGTAACCACTAGAGATTACAATTTTCATGATACCTTGGTGAATAACCTTGGTAATTTTCAAATGACACCTTGGGGATGGACCTTGGTGATATGTTCATGATTGTATATGTTAAATTATGTAGCCACATCTTCAAGTTATGAAAAAGTTTTATTTTATTATGATATGCCTCATGATTTCATTTTCATGCCTTAAAGTTCTTTTCATGACCTTATTGAAGTATCTCAAGTTCACATGTAAAATGTTCCTCTTGTTTCCCTTACTGGGCCTTCTGCTCACCCTTTCTTTTGATGTATGTCCCCAGGTTATGAGATGCAGTAATGAACCTAGAATGAACTTAAGGATACGCCTTTCAAGTGTTTACGAAGAATGTTTTATGTTGTTTTCATGTATTATGTTCCTGGTTTCCAAGACACTAGACCTTAAAGATCCTCAGTTTTGTGTAATGTAATGAATGTTTATGTTATAAAAAGGAGGGATGCTATATTGTGTTTCTAATTTATTGAGATAAAATGGTGATTGTAAATAGAAAAATAGTTTTCTTTGAAAAGGAATTTATTCATTCTCAAATAGTTATTACTTTAATTTCTAACTCATTAGTAACCAAAGGATTCATTTTATATATATGTAAAGATCATATTTTTTAAACCTTTATAATCTTATTTGTAACATCCATTTCAATGGAAAGGTGGTAACTGTAATAATATTTTAATAACAATATTAATAGTATATTTTTTGATTAAATTTTATCTTGTGTGTAACACAAGCTATCAAATGAACTCGGCATTGTGTATAATAGAAACAAAATATAGTGTTGTGTATACTTAAAGCTAGTATAATTATTGCACATAGTTTAATATTAACATGGTGTTGTGTGATTCATAATCCAAACTTAGTGATCTCATATAAAAAAACATATTTTCAATGTTGCGTGAAATGAAAAATATCAAAAATATTAAATTAATTTGAAAAACATATTTCACAAAATCCCAAGCTGTTACATTCTACCCCAAGAAAAATGAATTTTTTCCTAGAAATTATTTTGGTTTATCAATGGTTAAATTCTTATAGGTTACTTTCTTAGAAAACTGCATCAAAAAAAGGAATACTAAAATTTCCTTAAAAATGGAATGTCATAACCGTAATAGTTACTCAAATTAACTCTTAACTAGGATTCCATATAAGAGAACATAGGTCGGGAGAGGATATTGGACATAAAAGAAAATCATAAATAATTATAAATAGTGATAAATATCATTGATCACTTGTGAGTGAATGATCAATGGAAAGTTAATGGCCTCAAAACCATAAATCTATGATGACTTATAAGACCATTGATTCTACAGAAATGAAGGTTTTAGCATAAATATTTTTTAATGACCTTTTCTTAGAGTTGATGAATTTTTTTATTGCTTAAGAACAAAATGAAATGTAATTACCTGGTTTATTCCTTTTCATATGCAATATCTCACACTTTGATTGTGCCTTTCTCAATTTCCATTTCATATGTTACTCAAAGAAATAAAGGTTAATTTTTTATTCCTGAAGAACTAACAGAACATTAAATACATAAATTGAATGATAAGTCATTCAATATACCTTTATCACAAAAAATGGTTATCACAAGTTATCCAATATTCATAAATCCTTATTTGGAGTGATAATACTTTAATTTCTAAAGCATCGTCAAAAGTTTTACATAAATCATTCCATAAATAGTTAACCTATAACCCTTATGAAATACTATTCACCCATTATTCCTTAAATAAACTCTTATCTTATACTAAAAACATTTTCATTAGAAACTTTGGTTCATTATTATACAGATATAATATTAAATGTGATTTAATTGATCCAGAAACCATGTAGAGGGATTCAATCAAATAAAATTTCATAAGAGGATGAACAATAAGACTTTAATAGGGATTATTTGAACAAAATAAAACATGAAATTCCTAACATAGAATATAAGTATAAGCATTCCATAATTATCCTGACTCACTTCATTCATTATGATTGAAAAATATTTTCCTTTATCCCTCAGATTAAGATATTTTTTATATTGATCGTCATTATTAGCATTTGGTTTTAATCACTTTATAGAATAATTCTCATAATCCTTATGTTTGTAACACTAAATTGTAGGAGGTGAATTATTTGGTGTTTTATCATTATTACCATTACCTTGGAATTCAGAAAATCAATGACCTATCTTTCCACATTTAAAATATTTAGCAGTTACCTAGAAACAATTTCCATTAGGTTCCCTTCCATACTTTGAACATAATGTAAATCTAATATTCTTCATTCTATAGTTATTATAGTTTCCATTTAATTATATCATTCTTTTCTTATCATATCCATGATATTGATGGTCAACTTCAATATTACTTTTTTAAGAAGAATACAAGAAATGTACTTACTAAAAAATAATTTCTTGAACTTTTCCTAATCTATTGAGAGAATTTTATCATGTTTCCTCTTATTATTGATAATTTTCCACTAATAATTACATCACCTTCTAAATGATAAATTCCCAACATAAATTTTTCAAATTACGACCAATGGATTATAAAATATATCTTTAAATTGGTATATATCCATTTCTTAGAAACTAGTGGATTAGTCGTTCCACTAAAAGAAGGTGGATGTTTCCTTAAGAAGGATTCAAAAGATTTGTATTCCCTCCTTTGGTCATTTGGAAACTCATCATGATTCATGGTATGATAAGGATATATGGTAATATAAAAGATATTTTTCAATCCAACTTTTTTAACATTTTCTTTCTCAAGAGTAACATCATTTCATTATCTATTATATTCCTTATTCAATTGCTTCCTTGAGTTCCATCAATTGACTAAAACCATAAATCATAACATTAGAAACATGTATCATAGAGGAAAACCATATAATAATGAAAAATTTCTTATATGATGCCTAAATAATGGAACAGAAATTTAAATATATGAAACCTTAGGCTTATCCTTAGATACATCCCTATACATATCCTTAGAAATATCCATAGGTATCTCACTAAAGTTTTATCATCCTAGTTTGAAAAGGTTAACTAAACCAATCCTTTAATGCAAACTATAGTGACCCAGGCTTAACCAAAATGGATATTACATCATTTTAGATGAATATAAATCACATTAAAAAAATACATACCAAAGTAACATAAAAGTTTAGTGTCTTTAGAAATATGGAAACATGATATTTTAACTCGGTTAATGATCTTCATCATCTATCATAAAGATCTTAACCTTTAGTAATCCTACATAAAACCTTTCTTCAAAACCTGATTAAATGATACATAAGAAAGGGGTGAGATCATATACTTATTATGCGTGAATAAAATAGATATGTAAGCATAACATGATAATAAGGGTAATAGAACATGATAATAACATTTGAAGGTCATACCTATATATGAAATATCATATACATGGGTCATGGAATAACGGTTGATAGTTCATAATACATGAATCATAAGGGTGATAAATCATTTTAAATCAATAAAAAACCATACTCCCATGTCATATAAGTGTGGAACCATCATAAATATAGAAAAAATTAGGTTTCAAGGTTAACTAAAAATACCATCAACAATGTGGATCACAAAACACCTTTTTCCCATAGTGGATCAGGATGCACCTATTTCCCATTGTTGATCTAAACACACCTATTTCACATTATAGATATGGACATGTATATTTCCCATTGTGGATCGGGACACACCTATTTCCCATTGTGGATCCTGACCCACCTATTTCCCATTGTGGATTGGGCCCTTTTACTTTTTTCCCATCATTATCTCCTGATATATAAATCTTTACCCAAGGAATTAGAGGGAGATATAGGTCCCACACATCAAATTATGAATTAATAAATACATTTTCCCTAAAACATTCATCATACCATGACCCATAAAAAATATGGGTTTCATAAACATCATATCATAACCTATGAAATTAAATGGGTATCATAAACATTACATTATATCATAACCTATGAAAAAATAGATAGGTTTTGTAATGATTTCATCCATGAATAAACCATGAAATGAAATGATTTTCATAAGAGTTTTATCATGGTATTACCCATGGAATAAAAAATAGTTTCATAAATAAAATAAAATCTTAAACATAAACCATTAAAAATAATAATAAGAATGGGTTCCTTAGGTCATATCCCCAGTAAATCCTAAACTATATCAAATGATTTCATCTTTTATGGAAAAAATATTTTGAAAGATATCTTAGAGCATCTCTTATATAAAATAACCCCTCTTGGAAAATCACTTTTTAAGGAATAAAATATTTAAAAAATACTTTTCTTTGAAAACCACTTTTAAAACTGGTAAAATTAGCTTAATCTCTTTAAAACATTTTTTTAGGAAAATATAATTTTTGATTTGAAAAATTATTTTTAAATCATAAAACATTTCAAAACCTTTTTCTTTGACCATAACATTGAAAACATATAAATTAATCTTTAAAACCCAGTGTAAACACTTTTAATAAAGAAACATTTTTTAAACCATTTTTCATTAAAAACAACATTAAAAATATAAATTTCTAAAATATTATTGAAAAAAATTATTTTAAAAATAACCTTATAAAATTTTAAATTAAGCTTCAATGAAATTACAGTCATGATGGTGGGTAAATATGTACATGCCTAACATTCCTTTTTACACCATAAAAAAATTTAGAAAAGTGATTTGATCAGAAAAATAAATAGTGATTCCTTTTAATTTTTTATTGAAAATATTAAACATGTGTAAAATTTTCCTTTACGCATCATAGTTAAAAAATTGAAAATATTTTTAGAAACATGGTTTTTTGAATAAAACAAATTTACGACCGAAGAGATAAATAAAGTTTGATTTTCTTAAAAACACATTATCAATTATCTACCAAGAGTGAAAAACAAGTACCAATACGTGGAGATGTCATGTATAACCATAGGATAAGAAATTTCATGAGATTTTTTGATATATAGACCATAATATTTCATCAATGTGAGCATAATCACGAACAATCTCGATAAACGATGAGATTTTAACAATAATATGTTACCACTTTGGTAAGATGAATCATAATAATATGGAAATAATAACATTAAATAAACATTAAAATATCATTAAAATAATTATATTCATAACATAACATGTAGGGAATTATATACACCTCATAGAAAAATATAGGTGCATAACATGGCATGTGTCTCAAATAAGGAAAATTGAGAAAAATTACTTTATTGATTTGGTAACTTCTGAACCATAAAACCCATGAAATAATAATAATAAAAGGCATATTTAAATACCGATAAATTTTTGTATAATAATTATATAATAAATTCATGGTCATTATATACACTACATAAAATAAATGAGTGGTGAATAAGGCATAAGTCTCCCAAATATAAAAGTGAGATGCGAAACCTCTTACCTTAAGTCATGAATATCTTTGTACAAGTTAAAAAATCTTGTATAATAAATGTAACATTATTATAATTATACCAAAGAAAAATATTATTGTATCTAATACTATATATTATTTTATTATTACATTATATTACCTGTTTATTAATAATTCTAGGTTAATGATACGTTACGGGTAATATCTACTTTGTTTTTTGTATATATTTTGACTTGTTATTCATGATCCTCTTAAATATGTCGTGATTTATATATTTAAAGAGTCTAAAAAATTATATAAATATCATCTGTATTCAATATATTAATATTTAAAATAATCAATAAAATATATAAATATGAAATGTAACACACTATTCATGGAGAGGGTAGGCCTCATGTATACATAAACATTGTATCCATATTCTTGTTGTATTGAAAGAAAGAATATAAATGAAATATTTTTGTGTGTGTTTATATATATAAATATATATATTATCATTCCATTAGAATTATTATGTTATAAATATAATATATATTTACTACAGTATTTCTGACGCTTTCGTCGGGGCGCGCGCATCCGTCATGTAGAGGAGGACGTGCTGCTGTTGCCCCACATTCCCTCTTTCCAAAGGCGGGTGGCATCCACTCCTCATTCAGGGACGTCTGCTCCCTGATCAAAACGAGATGATGGGATGTTGGTTCTTCCTTCCATGGATTCCTCCTCAGAGATCGTCACCTAGTCTGGGTCTCCCTCATAGATTTAAAACATAGTTCATGGAGCTCTTCCTAGTTCCATATCTTCATGGACACCAGTTAATTACACTGCTTCTGTTAGGATCTTCCAAGGAGTCTGGTCAGGGCATGAGCCTTCGGTTAGGAGAGCAGCCACATTGGGGCATCACTGGCGTGTCTTGGCATTGGGGATTGGCATGTCTGTCCTCTATCCCTTATCATAGGGATTCTCGAGGGTGCGGAAGCTCGAGGAATCCCACATCGAATGCCGGGAATTGAATGCCATAGGCATATATCTTAGATTTTCCTCAGCTTCTCATGTTTAACACAGGGTATGCCGTAAGTTTAACGTCTATCAGAGACGGATCAGACTGATCGGAGCACTAGCTAGAGTGGATCAGATTGAGGTACCCCTGGAGGGAACACCGATGTTGGGGCCAATACGTGGGCGGCTTCCCAAATGTTGTGGAGGGGAGTGATGTGGCATGATCTCACCGGGATGTGGCGGCCCAGGTTAGAATTAGGATGAATGATGGCTTTGGGATTGGGTCTCGAAGAGACTTTCTACATATCCTCATGGTAGGGAATCAAAGTCCACGTAGTTTGGGATGGTGGGACACTTGAAGAGGCAACCCATGAGAATGAACGCGTGGATGGGACCCAGAGGAAGCGGAATCACTGGGCTAGGGCGTGAGCTTCCCAAGACGCGTGGGCTCGAGGGAGAGATTCGAATGAAACATGAGTGATAGGCTTGAGCCACATGGAGGCTTCCTACGTATCCTCGTGGAGGGAAATCAAAGTCTTCATATTTTAAGATGGAATGTAGTTTAACGTCATGCAGGATGGGGGCATTTGGGTCTTACACTCTGAGGCGGCCTAGGGTGTAAATGGGGGCTTGGCACACAAACACGGAGACGTTCAGGGCCAATGGTTTAGCGGGCCTGAACCTCGTGTACGCTTCCTATGTACCATTCCTTAGCAGGGATCAAAGTCCCCGTAGTTCAAGATGGTTGGAGCTTATGCTCTAAGACGACCCATAGTGGTGGGGCTTGAACCTCGTGGAGACTTCCTACGTACCATGCCTTAGCACAGATCAAAGTTCTCGTAGTTCGATATGGTTGGGGATTACGCTCTAAGACGACCCATGGTGGTGGGGCTTGAACCTGGTGGAGGCTTCCTACGTACCATGCCTTATCACGGATCGAAGTCCTCATAGTTCAGGATGGTGGGGCTTACGCTCTGAGATGGCCCATGGTTGTGGGGCTTGAACCTCGTGGAGGATTCCTACATACCATGCCTTAGCATGGATCAAAGTCCCCGTAGTTCGGGATGGTTAGGGCTTACGCTCTGAGACAGCCCATGGTGGTGGGGCTTGATCCTCGTGGAGGCTTCCTACATACCATGCCTTAGAACAGATCAAAGTCCTTGTAGTTCTGGATGGTTGGGTCTTACTCTCTGAGACGGCCCATAGTGGTGGGTCTTGAACCTCGTGGAGGCTTCCTAGGTACCATGCCTTAGAACGGATCAATTTCTCCGTAGTTCGGGATGGATGGGGCTTACGCTCTGAGACGGCCCATGGATGCAGTTTAACGTCATGCGGGATTTGTATGCCATGGTCAATGATTTCTCTAAGCCCACATGAGTCATGCTCGGTGTGAGAAACAAGAGTCTGCAAAGACCTAGAGATCACGTCGTGAAGGGTGCGTCCGTGGGAGATGAAGTGGGTCTTATGCATAGAGAGACCCAGAGAGAAAACAGAGGATTACGCATTGGTTAGTGGCCCAAGAAGATAGAGACTAGGAAATACTCCAGGATGGAGGCCCGAGGGAGACAAAGCACAGCGGGAGAGGGAATTGGCACCCAGGGAGAGAAGAGGGGCCCCGTTCCCTATTACACCCTCCGCCAGCCTTGGCACTGAGGAAGTGAGGAGGATTTAGGGTGATGGCTCCTAGAATGAAGGCTAGAGGGCTTACACCAAGGTGGTTTCCCTTTCCCACGGGCAAACTCCACTCCAACAAGGAGGATATCATCCCCTGTGAGGGGTGACCCCATCCCCGTGGAGACTAGTGGGGCATGGAGAATGTCTAAGGAGGGGGGGACCCTGCGTGCGCGGCATGGGGCTAGGTCACAGTTTAACATCATGTGTTGAGGATGAGGTGCTTCGCAGTTTAACATCCTACAGCTCGAACGAGGTGGGTTGGCCCTGCACCCCTAGGACTTACATAACCGGTGCCCTCGGCCCCTTGGGTAAGGGAAAGCATCAGTAAGGCCATACTGAGGGGGTGTTGCGGAGCAAACCATAGAGGGGTCCACGTTAGCATGGCTATGAGAAGAAACAATAGCCATTAGCATGCCTATGTGAAGAAGAAAAAGGTGAAGCAACGCAAAAGGAAGGTTTTTCCATGGGAAATTGAATTTCCATCATACACACCTAGAAGGTCGTACGGGAAAACCATGTATGATGCAGATGCCCAGGGCACACAAAACACCTGTGAACGGCACCCGAAAGAAGGGAATTGAGCACTCGCGCAAAGGGGGCGCCTGGGAAGCATCGAGGAGAAGAGCCCTCAGGGATTGCATGCAACTCTAGGGGTTTGCATGAAATAAATGGACCCAGTGTGGAAAGCCCCGGGCTAACATGAAATCAGTGTTTCTTGCATTAAATAGGAGGGCTGAAGTATTGCACGTGGCTGGGAGGAATTGCGCGCAAGAGAATGGACTGCGCGCAAAGGATGGGGTGTGTGTGGAAAGGAAAGATTGTGCATGGATTAACTGGATTGTGTGCCCTGGAATGGATTGTGCGCAAGGGGGGAAGACCTAGAAGGTTTTGGAGTTTAGTCTAAGCCATAGGGATCTCATGCGAAGGTGGATCCCGTGGTGACTTGGTGAGAAAAAGAACTATACCTGAAAGTCATATTGCACGCGCCCAGAATGCCAATTATGCGCACGAGAGGCAGTTAGAATTCTTCATCCCGAAAAAAGAAGGTGGTCACCTTCTATTTATAGGCATCCGGTGGCGCAGAATTCAGGGTTGCACGAAATAATTGCGCGATGGTGGCAGCGGTGAGAAAGATAACCCAGGCGGGGCGCGGGCGCGAAATAATTTCGCACCGGCACTGGGGATCCTTTGCGAATCTCTGTACTTTCTATGCGAGAGAACTTTTTTTCGTGCACATCGCCCTTTTTTCCATGAAACACCTATAGGTCCTCTGGACCGAGTCTCTGGGTCCAAATATGCCTTCACTTTTTCATTTCGGAACTTTCTCCGGCACTTAAGCACATTTCGGCGTCTACAAATTCCCCCCCTCAGAAATGGATCGGCAAGAGGTCACGACGATCAGATTCTAAGGGAAATTCCAAAATGCAGGGCATTGGGGACCCGTGCACGCGAAATCGTCGAACGACGCACAAAACCCAGTCGCACGCAGAATCTGCTTCTCGCGCTGGCGCAGAACCCAGGTGGTGCCTATAAAAGTCGATGCGGGTCCCATGCTTCGTACGACGTTTCATGCACGACTAGCCTTAATCTCTCTTGCGTGAAAACCCACCTCAGTCGCGCATAATTCCACTGAGATTTAGCGTCCTTTTACATGCAAACCTGGGACTTTTCACGCAACAGCCTAAAATTTCATGCTAGCTTCTGATTTTACGCACTCGACTCCCAGATTTCACGCCAAACTCCCAGTTTTTCGCGCCAAATCCTAAAAACATAGTTGGAAGAAGATGGCTGTAAACTGGGTTGATGAGGGGGGATTTTCCGCTCTTAGGGCCGAAATGGCTGCTAACCCAGAATTTTATGGTGCAAATGGGGCCTGCATAGGATGGGACCTCAGCAGCGAGGGCATCACGTGGCATGACCGTGCCCTTATTGCCTGGAGGAAAGTCCCATGGAGCGTCTAGAGAACTCACTGGGAAGAAGATAAGATACCTGCTTTAACCTTCCCACAATGTCGTCCTACCCGAGTTGTGGTCAGCTTGGATAACCCTGCGGCAGTCAATGAGTGTTGAATCCCTCTAGTAGAAGGTAATGCGAGATGGGATCAAGCTACAAAAAGTTGGGCTTCTCCGAGTCACCGAAAGAGTGAACTTGCACTGATGTCATGCATATCTTACGACTATGGACACATACGCAAGCCAACGGGGTCGGCGTGAGGAGTCATCTTTCTTGGTGAAAGTGATGCTCGGCCAGGAGCCTGACCTGGAAAAGATGTCTTCGGAGGATGATGATGACAGTGATGATTCAGAGGACGGCAAAACTGGAGAGGAGGCAGAAGTAGAAGGGGAAGGTGAAGGAGAGGAGCCCGAAGGTCAAGGGTCTCAGGGGGCATCCCTAGCAAGGGAGCCTTCGGAAAAGCGGCGAGATCATCGACTCCGATATGGATGTAACCAAGATACTTGAGGTATAATTCGACCCTTATCTTCTCTTGTATTCTCTTTCCTTTGCGACCCTTAAACCACCTTTCTCATCATGCTCAAGAGCACATCGGAGTTTGTAATGTCCCGACTCCGGGTTCCACTCAACGGGTGCCCCGAACCCAGTTCGCCACATGACCTCAAGCGCATTTCTCCAAACACCAGAGGTTGCCGACTAGTAGCGAGGGCCCAAGTCTGATAGTGGGGAAACTATGACCTCATTTATCAAAGTGTAGTGCAGCGAAATTGAATAAAACATACAGAAACAGCAGAAGCAGTAAACCGTACACAACAGAATTAAACAACTACAGTAGAAATAACCAACCAATATATAAATAATGGTGCAACATGCCTCAAATTCTATGAAAGTAGCCAGAACATGTTACACAACAACACAGTACAGTACAAGTATATGAAAGAAAAATAGAACAACACAGTCGGTAGCATCACGAGCCTCAGCCGGGTCCCATGCTCCCCTACTCCTCAATAGCACTAAAATTCATGTATAAAGACCCATGCCCTTATCTACACCTGCAGAAACATAATATGTTTGGTCTGAAAAGAATGACCCAAACAGGGTGTGAGAAATAATTCCTAGTAGGCACCCACCAAAGGCTCGTGCCCAAATATTTGTAAACATGAAACAACAGTGTGCAAAAGTAAATGCAATATACTAAGAAGTACTCATCTAACTAAATTTACCAGTTATATTTCCATTTTAATTATTAATTTAACTGTTTAATATTAATAAAACACCATAGTGAATTCCTAATTAAGCAGTCAGCGTTCTCAGACAAGCAAAACCTCACCCAAAGGTAATCAGAATCTCACCCTCAGGAATTCAAAATATTGCCCTCAGGCATAACAGAATCTCTCCCTCAGGCATAGAATTCAATCCCTCGGGCACTAAAGGTTGCCCTTAGGCGAAATAGAATGTCACCCTCGGGCTAATAAAATCACGCCCTCATGCTATAGTAAACACCGCCCTTAGGAATAAGTTATCGGGCCATGTCTAACATATATACATGCAATTTGCATACAATTCCACTCAAGGAAAAATTAATTCATCATTAAACATGGAATACCCTCAGGTATCCTGGCCAAATGGCTAAAAAGTGGAACGCACCCCTCGGGATGGTCCTGGATCTAAGCAGTGATCCCAAATAGTATTTTATTATCACAATTAATTACCTATTCAATTATAGGTATTTAAAATAGCCATGGCCTCAGCCACACGATACCCCAAATATGGGTTCGTAGCTCCAAAAATGCACAAAACGTACAAAAGTTGGAAAATAAACACCAAAACACATAAATTTAACGTAAACAAATGATATACGTGAACGTCGATTCCAGAAACGCCCAAGAAACACGTAGATCTGACGTAGAAGAAAACTCATTCAAACATAAATAACATCCCTATGGAAAATAATTGGCAAGAACGGCTTAAGAGGAGTGGAGGGCTAACCCATGTTGTTCCAACGAGATCGTCCGAGGTGGAAACAGATTCCTGATGTGTGCTTGGTGGATCTTCAAAGCTCCGGCCTCCCTCTTCTGCTTCTTCTTCCTATTCTAAACATTCCATGTGAACAAGGGAGGCTACTGCCCATTTTAAGCGAAAAAAAGTACACGGTGTGTATTTCCAAGTACACGGCGTGTACTCCCCATTTTTTTAACTGTTCCTCTGGTGGTTTCCTACCAGCGTGGAATTTTTCACCTGCAGACGTGACTACATGCCGTGTCTCCTTGAGTACACAGCGTGTTCTGTCGCACAGATGGCCATCGCCTTACTATTCGCCTGCCGACTGACTACACGTCATGTAAAGGACCACTACACGGTGTGTAGTCAGTTCCTACACACTTCGTCACTAACATGCCCACATGCCCTGTGTACTCATTCCACACGGCCAAAAGTACAAGGCGTGTGGAAAAGTACATGGTGTGTAATTTCCAAAATATGGTATTTTCCCCTTTTTCCTTATTTTCTCAAAAACACTTAAGGAGAAACAAAAAGAATAAACTCGTACCTCAGAAATAAGAACCGGGTTCTTACAAACTTCCCCCCTTAGAGCAATTCGTCCCCGAATATCCCTTCCAAAGGTGGCAAAGATACAGCCGTGAATAACTCCAGCCACTGAGCACGTACGTCGGTCTCCTGCTCTCAGGTTTCAACCTACACTCGATCATGCTACCATAGCACCTGTATGAGAGGAACTGACCGGCTTCGGAGAACGTCCGTGCTCCTACCAACAATACGTATTAGATGCTCCTCAAAGGATTCATCTCCCTCTAGCTCAACCTCCTCAGGATGAAAGACATGAGATGGGTTTGAATGATAGCGGTGCCACTGAGATACATGGAAGACGTTGTGCATGGTCTGGTACCTCTGAGGTAACTGCAACTGATAGGAAACCAGCCCGAATCTCTCCAGAATCTCAAATGTCCCCACATACCTCGGTGAAAGTTCACCCTATCTCTTGATCCGTCTGTGTCCCAACCTCAGAGAAACACGTAGGAAAACCTGATCCCCGACCACGAACTCCAAAGTTCATCTGCGGCGATCAGCATAAGACTTCTGACGAGACTACGCGGTAGCCATCCGCTTCTGAATCAACTGGACCTGCTTAGAAGTCTCTTGCATGAGACGTGGTCCTAGTAAAGCTGCCTCACCTACCTCTAACCAGCACAAAGGTGATCGACATGGCCTACCATATAAAGCCTCGTATGGTATCATCACAATAGTTTTCTGAAAAATATTATTATAGGAAAACTCGACTAGGGGTATATGCTTCTCCCAAGAGCCCCCAAAGTCTAGGACGCATGCTCACAGCATGTCTTCAAGCACATGTACCATACGCCCTAAATGAACATCGGTCTGAGGGTGGTAAGCTATGCTCAAAAGCACCTGTGTACCCAGTTCCCTCTGAAAACTCTTCCAGAAATGAGACGTAAAACGAGTGTCCCTATCTGAAAAGATAGAACGAGGGACCCCATGAAGACGTACGACCTCTCGAATATAAAACTTCCTGAGCTCGTCAACACCGAAGGTCTCCTTGATTGGAAAAAAGTGAGCTACCTTTGTGAGTCTGTCCACAAAAACCCACACGGCATCATTACCTCGAGGTGACCTCGGCAAACCAGTCATGAAATTCATCGCGACATCATCCCATTTCCACTCTGGGATAGGTAACTTCTGTAACAGTCTGGATGGCCTCTGATGTTTTTCCTTCACCTACTGACAGGTGGAACACCTTGTAACAAAACCAGCTACATCTCTCTTCATTTCCGGCCACCAGTACTGACGTCTAAAGTCTCGGTACATCTTGGTAACATCGAGATTAACTGCCCAAGCTGAAGCATGAAACTCCCACATCAGCTCCTCGCGTATATCCCCTGAACCCACAACCTTCCATGGAAACGCAAAATCTCATCATCGCCTATCGTCCAACTAGGAGGAGGGTCCTCACTTGCCACTGACACCCGCAGAACTAGGCCTTCTGAATCAGATAGGTGTCTCATCCTCACTCTATCCAAGAGGGTAGAATTCACAACTAAAGAGGAAAGGTAAGTCTTCCCTTGACTATCACGCACCACCAAATGCATCTTAGAGAACAAAGCCATGAGCTGCCACTCATTACTGGCCTCCTGCATAGCCTGTGCCTGAGTCCTCCTGCTCAGTGCATCTGCTACTGCATTACCTTTTCCAGGTGTATAGGAAAGCTCAAAATTGAAGAACTGAAGGTATTCGACCCACCATCGTTGTCTCAGATTGAATTCATGCTGAGTAAAGATATACTTGAGACTTTTGTGGTAGGTGAAAACCACCAAATGCTCTCTCAAAAGATAATGCCTCCAACAGTGCAACGTATGAACAACTACAGCCAACTCGAGATCATGCGTCGGGTAATTCCTCTCATGTGGCCTCAACTGCCGAGACCCGTACGCAAAACTCGATCGCCCTGCATCAACACAGCTTCCAGTCCAATAACTGAAGTATCACAGTAAACTGTATAGATATTCTACTACTTTGGGAGTATCAGGATTGGTGTTGATGTTAAACTTCCTTTCAGGTCCTAAAAGGTTGTCTCGCAATCTTCTGACCAAACAAGCTTCACACCCTTCTTGGTAAAACCTGTCAACGGTGCTGCTAAGCAGGAGAAGTCCTGTATGAAGCATCTGTAGTAACCAGACATCCATAAAAAACTCCATATTTCAAACACATTCTTAGGATGCTCCCAAGAAACTACTTCTCTCACCTTCTTTGGATCTACTGCAACTCCTTACTCTGAGATGATATGGCCTAGGAAGTGAATCTAGACCGTCCAAAAATGGCACTTTGAGAGCTTAGCATATAGCCGATGCTCTCTCAGTGTACTCAATACGATCTCAAGATGGTTGGCATCATCGTGTCGATTGTTAGAGTACACCAAGATATCATCCACGAATACTACCACAAAAGAGTCCAGATAGGGATGGAACATATGATTCATCAGAGCCATGAAAACTACTGGCGCATTCATGAGTCCAAATGGCATAACCAAGTACTCGTACAAACAATATCTGCTCCGAAAAGTTGTAAATGGTATATCTGAGGGTCTCACACACAGCTGATGATATCCTGATCTCAATAAAATATTCGAGAACACTTGTGCTCCACGAATTTGATCAAAAAGATCATCTATCCTTGGCAAGGGATATTGGTTCTTAACCGTCAACTGGTTCAGCTTCCGATAATCCACACAGAGTCTGAGGAAACCGTCTGCCTTATTCGCAAAAAGGACTGGGAAACCCCAAGGAGAAGTACTGGGTTAGATAAAATCCTTTGACTATAACTCCTCTAACTGCCTCTTGAGATCTTGCAACTCATGCATGGCCATCCTATAAATAGGAATGGACACCGGTGCTGCTCTTGACACAAGCTCAATAGAGAAATCCACCTCTCACTCTAGAGGTAGACCTGAAAAGTCATCCGGGAAGACATCCCTGAAATGATCAATCACTGGAGGGAAATCTGTCTGACAAGTCCCCTGATCATCCAGATATAAGCTCACAATCTGGGTTGTTAATCCACCTCACCCACGATGCTCTGGTCTAGCTCGACTCGCCTGAACATCCTACTTGCCCTTGTATAGAAACATTCCACCCTCTGGTGACGTGAAACTCACCCTGTGACAATAGAAATCTACAAAGGCTCAAAAGGGAACCATCCAGTCCATCCTGAGAATGACATCATATCTCACCATCTCTAGGACATAGAGGCCCCATAGAAAGTGACACCCACCAACATCAAAGGGGCACTCCTTACACTGACGCACACCAGACATCCTAGTCCTCAACAGAGTGTCTAGCATCAAGATACTAGAAGAAGTAGAAACACAGAGCCCAAGGCTCTCCCCAATGGGCACAGATATGAAACTATGTGTAGCACGCGTATCAAAAAGTACTGAAGATAAGACAGAAGATACTAGAATAGTACCTCTGACAGTAGAAGGTCCGGGATCCTGCTCTTGCTGGGTCTATTGCACTGCATATGCCTACCCAGTGTCGCGGCCCTCTGACACAGCCTGGCTACCCTGAGCTGTCCCGCCCTACTGCCTTTGAGATCCTGGTGTCTGGCTACCACAGCCAGAACCACCATCTTTGTTGGCATGCCCTGACGTATTTCAGTTCCTTGACTGGTAAGAAGCGACTGGTCCTGCTCCCGTACACAGAGTCTACATAGAACCCCTCTCATTAGCCACTGGTAGAAACGCCATACAAAAGCACTACAGATGACCCATCTTTCCGCATGCTCGGCACTCCACGGGATCATGTGGACACTGCGGTCTCTTGTGCCCCTTCTTACCACACTGGTAGCACCTGATCGGGCCACCTGAAGAGACTGCCTGGCTGGTACTTCCACCCTGAGAGAAATACATCTATCTCTTCCTCTTACCAGTTGAAATAGTACTAGTAACAGGTGCTGAACCACCCGGGCCCACACCACTAGCTTCCTGCTAGTTCCACTCTGTAATAAGCACCTGGTTCACAATAGCATGTACTGAAGGCAACCTGAAAACATTCACAAGCGCTTGGATTTCATAATGAAGACCATCCTCAAAACTTCTGGCTCTCAACGTCTCATCACCCACCAGAACGGGTGCAAAACGCTGAAGCTCGGTGAAACAAGCGGAATAGTCCATCACCGACATAGCACCCTACTGCAGCTTCATGAACTCTCGAGATCTATCTTCCCACAGCGTCTTTGGAAAGAAGAATTCATAGAAGACTACCTGGAAATATTCTCACACCATGTCTCTGTGATGCACTGACTGGGTGGTAACATCCCACCACCTCTTGGCGGAATCCCACAGCATGTAAGTCGCGGGCTTGACCCTCTGCCCCGGGGGCGTCTCAAGATGCTCGAAAATAGTATGCATAGATCCCAGACAAGACTCTGCAGCCTGTGGTCCGCCATCCCCGGAAAACGTATGCGGATGTTGCTGCTGGAAGATACAAGTCAGCTCAGCCATAGATCTGGCAGCCGGCGGTGCTCCCTGAATGGTCTACATGAACCGCATAAATCCTTCATAGAACTGCGCATCCACACATGTGTCTGGTATAATGGCTGGTGCCGCATCTGGCTCTGCTAGCGGATCAACTGGTAGCCCATGGCCCACCATCTATGGAGTATAGTCTTCACCACTCTCCTGGTGAACAACACACGGTCGTCTTGGCAGCATGACACTACAAGGTCAAAACATGCCTTTAGAACAAGATTAACAACGACTGAAAATGAAAAAACCCAAAAGGAAACAGGAGGAATAAGGCATTAAAATTTGAAAAACAAGACTACACGGCGTGTATATTGACTACATGGCATGTACTTGACTTCTCTTCCCCTGCCTGGGTCCTTCTACACAGCTAATCCACACGACTCCCGTTGAACAAAACTACACGGCATGTATAACATCTACACGGTGTGTATGGTGTAATTTTCCAACTGACTGTGTAGTTTGTGACACGGTCGACTACTCGGATTGATTCTACATGGCGTGTTACAGCCGCACACAGCGTGTACACTACTCTGTCTCCCCAACCACATGTCTAAGTCCACACGGTCTGTCCTCAGACAAGACTACACGACATGTCCCACGGGTACACGACGTGTACTAGATGAGCTCTGCCGACCTGTGTTGTTAGTTACACGACCAGATACACAACTCCAACTACACGGCATGTTCAATATACACACAGCGTGTGCACGAAGGGGTTACACTGTCCTGTTTTGTTAGTTACATGGCCGGGTTCCTAGGTCAGACTACACGGCGTGTTCCATCATGGACACAGTGTGTATATGGTAAGGTCTCCTCCATCCATGTTGTTAGTTACACGGCCTGACTCCGGATTAACACTACACGGTGTGTACTTCCGCTACACGATTTGTTTGCCCTAAGCATTTCCCTTCCCCATGTCACTTCCCACACAGTTTGTGACACGGAAAAATACTACACGACATGTACTTCGGGTACATGGCGTGTACTTAAAAAAGTTTTCTTTTCTTCTTGAATAGAAGAACATAAACAGCGTGTGTAAAACACTACACGACATGTATACTGGTTTTTTCAGACAGTATGCCTTAGAAACTACTCTAGGGCCCAGAAAATACTGAAAAACAACAACTAAGTGTCAAATTACGGTCCTCGAGGGCCCATACTCCCCACGAATCAAATTTTGATATCTTATATGTGTTATAATAAAATAAACAATCAATGATCCACCAAATTCTGGAAAATGAGGGCCCATACTACCCAAAAACCAAAGTTTGGAATCCATTTTATAAACCGGCTCATACAAAATACCCTATCACATAACAGGTATTTATCAATAAGTTATCACAACAGCATGCTTTTCTAGCACAACAACTATCACAATGACATGCACTTTCTAATGCACCTACATGGCATGGAAACTATGCATGGAATGTGATTCTTAGTATATGCCTAAATGATGCATGAGATGGAATACCCTCATCTCATCGGGTTGCAAGTAAATTGAACTCATGGATCAAATTAAAACAGTACAATACAAGTGTGTCACCCAACGGTGAAATCATATCAACTGTAAATTGAAAAATTAGTAAAATTGCAATACGAGGTTAATTGGATTTTCCCTATACACGGGTTAGCTATGCACGGGAACAGCTTATTACCAACTATCGTTCTTGTCTTATCCCTGACTAAGGCTCCAAATAGTAAGTCAAAGAAATGAACTCCTTTGATACTACTTTGTAACGTCCTGGCTCCGGGTGCCACTCAACGGGTGCCCCAAACCCGATTCGCCACATGACCTCAAGCGCATTTCCCCAAATGCCAGAGGTTGTTGAATAGCAGCGAGGGCCTAGGTCTGATAGAGGGTAAACTATGCCCTCATTTGTCAAAGTGTAGCACAGCGGAATGGAATAAAACATACAGCAACAGCGGAAGCAGTAAACCATACACAAATGAATTAAACAACTGCAGTAGAAATAACCAACCAGTATATAAATAATGGTGTAACATGCCTCAAATTCTAAGAAAGCAACCAGAAAATGTTACACAACAACACAATACAGTACAAGTACATGAAATCAAAATAGAACAACACAGCTGGTAGCATCACGAGCCTCATCCTGGTCTCATGCTCCCCTACTCCTCAGTAGCACTCAAGTACCTATATAAGGACCCCTTCCCTTATCTACACCTGCAGAAACGTAATATTTTTGGGCCGAAAATCATGACCCAAATAGGTTGTGAGAAATAATTCCCAGTAGGCACCCACCAAAGGCTTGTGCCCAACTGTGTGTAAACATGCAACAAAAGTGTGCAAAAGTAAATGCAATAAACTAAGAAGTACTCAAGTAACTAACATTACCAGTTATATTACCATTTTAATTATTCATTTAACAATTTAATATTA
Source organism: Viscum album (assembly GCA_963277665.1). NCBI lineage: Eukaryota > Viridiplantae > Streptophyta > Magnoliopsida > Santalales > Viscaceae > Viscum > Viscum album. Next base: position 1,186,850,339 of record OY728157.1, on the reverse strand, counting down.
AGGAAACACCATAGTGAATTCCTAATTAAGCAGTCAGCATCCTCAGACAAGCAAAACCTCACCCTCAGGTAATCAGAATCTCGCCCTCAGGCATTCAGAATCTCGCCCTCAGGCATAACAGAATCTTGCCCTCAGGCATACGAAGTGTCGCCCTTAGGCACAGAAGTCAAGCCCTCAGGCACGAAAGGTTTCCATTAGGCGAAATAGAACGTCTCCCTTAGGCTAATACAGTCACACCCTCAGGCTATAGTAAACACCTCCCTCAGGCATAAGTAATCGGGCCATTCCCAACATATAAACATGAAATTTACATACAATTCCTCTCAAGGAAAAATTAATTCATCATTAAACATGGCATACCCTTGGGTATCCTGGCCAAATGGCTAAATAGTGGAACACACCCCTCAGGATGGTCCTGGATCCAAGAAGTGATCCCAAATAGCATTTTATTATCACAATTAATTACCTATTCAATTCTAGGTATTTAAAATAGGCATGGCCTCAGCCACACGACACCCCAAATATGGGTTTATAGCTCGAAAAATGCACAAAACGCACAACAGTTGGAAAATAAACACCAAGCCACATACCTTTAACGCCAACGAACGATATACGTGAACGTCGATTCTAGAAACGCCCAAGAACTACGTAGATCTGACGTAGAAGAAAACTCATTCAAACTTAAATAAATTCTCTATGGAAAATAATTGTCAAGAACGGCTAAAGAGTAGTGGAGGGCTTACCCATGCAGTTCTAAAAAGATCATTTGAGGCGGAAAAGGATTCCCGACGTGCGCCTGGCGGATCTCCAAAGATTCATCCTCCCTCTTCTGCTCCTTCTTCCCATTCTAAACCTTCCATGTGAACAGGGGAGGGTACTTCCCATTTTAAGAGAAAAAAAAGTACACGGTGTGTATTTCCATGTACATGGCATGTACTCCCCATTTTTTAATTGTTCCTCTGGAGGTTTCCTACCAGTGTGGCACTATTCACCTGTCTACATGACTACACGGCATGTCTCTTTGAGTACATGGCATGTTCTGTCACACAGGTGGCCACCGCCTTACTATTTGCCTGTCGACTGACTACACGGCATGTAAAGGACCACTACATTACGTGTAGTCAGTTCCTAGACCCTTCGTCTCTGACATGTCCATACACCCCGTATACTCATTCCGCATGGCCAAAAGTACACGACATGTGGAAAAGTACATAGTGTGTACTTTCCAAAATTTGGGATTTTCTCCATTTTCCTTATTTTCTCAAAAACACTTAAGGAAAAACAAAAAGAAGAAACTCATACATCAAAAATAAGAACTGAGTTCTTACAGCCTTGATCAAGCGTCTCTGGCTGAAGGGGGGAGGAAGCATCAATAGGGCAAGGTGGGGCACTGACACTCGTTATCGAGCTGACAAGTGCTAAGGGATCCCCCTCCATGATAGCTCTCATAGCAACCAGAGCACTAGAGGCTGATTCCTTGGGTTCCTGTTAGTTTCTTGCTTCGATTCCGGTACATACTATCGAAGGACTCAACTGATCAGGGTGCTCTTTGTCTGTACATTGATCACGATGCTGGAGGCTTGTCGGGATGCCGATCTCGGACCATCTGTTAGCGTGCCAATGGCCAATGTTCCACCCCATCTAGAACATGCCTCCCAAACTGAGTTGGCTTTGGCAATTAGTGAACAGGGAGCGGCAGACATCAGTGGTACTGTCATCGGAGCAAGGTCAGAAATCGATGCGGGTGCCACTAGGACCGGGGGAGAGAGGAAGGTCATCCAGATGCTGAGGAGCCTATTCCCCTGGAAAGAATCTCTATGGAAGACCCTGCTGCTACCTTATTGGATGTCTTCCCTATCTATCGGCCCGATTATCCTGAAGAAATTGACAATTCATATTCGAAAACAGCTAAGGAGATTTGTATGATGCAACACAAGGGATGGAAGTGCATCTGGTATTTCCTCAATCATCCCCAGCCAGAACGGTTGAAGCATATGGGGTCCCTCTACACTTGGTTGCATTTCCTGTGTGCTGGAGGGGTGTATTCTCAACGTCTTCACCTAACAGTTCGTGAGTACATGGCCGACAAGATACATGAGAATAGCTAGTGCGCTGACGTCATCCAGTTCTAGGAGGATTCGGGGAGTACCCGAGCATTTTTTAGGGCGGATTCGGAGGTCCAATGCCTCAAGGAATAAGTGAAGGAGCATGAGGTATTCAACGCAAACTATTCTAATCTCGTGGATCAATTGAGGGCCCAGCTGGAAGACGCCCAAGAACAACTTGTGGAAGCGAGTCGCCAGATAACTAAGATCCAGACTGAACAGGCGTGGGCATGGGCCAGGGTCAGCGAGCTGTACTCCCTGGCCACCGATGAAGAAAGGGTCCTCAGGGGATGGGAGGCAGTCTTGGGGGTCACCAACAAATAGGTGGAAACATTGGAGAGATTTATCCACGAAGCCGACCCTTAGGGGCCCTGTTTTGGCCAAACCCATAAACTTGTCCCACATTACTACTGCTTGTTCTATTGAACTGTATGTATAGTCAAAATCACTTATTTTCCTCTTTGATTAACATAATCAACCATAATCCTGAAATTAATAACAATCCATCCCTATGCTAACATGGTCCGTGAGAAGCAAAGGAGGCTCGTGTTATCACATAGTTTGATCATGGGATCATCACTCGAGCTTCGAGCATTCAAAATTCGAACCTGTATTTTTGAGGAGAAGAGGGAGGCCCATCCAAAGGAGGAGGAACTCAGACCAATCGATATATCTTCTTCTCAATGTGCTCTATCGCACGATCGGGGCAATTCCAGGGGCATTGGAATTAGTCTGAACATAGGGTAATGAGAAATGTGAATCATGTTAACCAAATTCGGAACACCATGGGAGGGGCGTGGCAATGAAGAATGACTGTTGACCATGTTCAAAACACAGCATCCTTATTTCATTAGCCTGAAACGGGGAAAAAAATGAGGGCCAACCACTGAACATGTTTGCAACATGGGGCCTAACTCAAATATCATCGACCAGGCTTCCGGAACGTTGGCTTAGAATAGAAGGCAGACCATAGGTCGAGCATATGTACTGTTAGGGGGTCCCTTCAAATGAAAAAGAGGATAAAGATCCGAATAAAGGGGCACGTAAATCATGGAATGTGATGTGGTGTTTTGTTCATATAGAATCCAACACTCCCATGATTATACCACCTTGATGGAAGTACATTAGGTGGGCGCATTAATCTGGTCATGGATCATTCCTACTTTTGGAAAGGACCTCTCTGGTGAGGGAACTATCGCTTCCAAATATCATTCTGGGGGATCCCGAAATTATTTGGGGTAAATGATGTAGTTTCACAATTCCCCGAGAATTTAGGCTGAGGGGCCGATAGTGTAAGGGGGGTAGACTTGTGATTCCCAGGGTTGGACCTAAGACAAAATGTCTGGGTGAACAACATATCCTATAAGGATGGGAATCAAGCCGCATGTAGTTCCGGAAAGGGTCTTAGTTTAAGGTCTTATAACTCGGACCAAGGATGGGTAAGGAGAGCAAGAGACACATGGTAAGGTGATTATGAAGCCCGACGTGAATGAGGACATAAGTCTAGATTACCATGTGTTCCCTAGGGAAGTGTTCTGGTCAAGGGATTGAACCCAGAAGTTAGGCTGGACCAGCGGGGAAGTGCTCAGGCGCTCCTAAGTATCTCATGAAGATGAGAATCAATCCATACATAGTTCTTGGAAAGTGGCACAACATGATGAGGTACTAGTGAAAAGGGTGAAAGGGGAGTGCGGGTTTGGCCCTCACACCAAAAGAAGTGGTATTTGATGTATCTTGTTTGTCCTTTAAGGTGAGTGGTTTTTCTTTTGTGGAGTGACCGTCCTAGGGTAGAAGTTCCTGGCATCGCCAAAAAAATTAAGACGTGTACAGGAGTTGACAAATGGTATGGTAAATGACTAATACCCAACGTAGCGTCCCCTATGATGAGGTTATCACAATGTAGTGTCGTTTTTTGTCGTGTGGTCAGGACTATATTATCATAGTTTAGGGTCATGTGCTTGGACCAAACAGCATAGTTTAAGGTCATATGGATTGGAACAGGGGGAGTTCGCATGACGCGATAAAGCATACCTGACTTAAATGAGAATGAGGTCCATATCATCATCATGCGCAACTCCAGGAGAGGAGCCTCGGGCCAGGAGGCCAGTGAGGGTCAGAGGATAAGGGGCAGGAGAGACTAACTCCCAGCTGAGTTGGACTCAAAATCACGATATTTGGGTAATCCCATGTATCCCATGGGGATGAGGATTGAGCTGCACATATCCCTTAATGAAGATCCTAGCCTATAGTCTTAGCGCTCGGATCGCGGGATCCTCGAGAGACGTCTTATTGCAGCTCTGTCTCCCTAACGTGCGGAGGTGCACTGAGGGATAGTGCCAAGAGTGTCAAGATTCTATCTAGAAATGATGGGATGGAATATAGTGTGAATCATGCCACCAACATTCAAGGCCTGAAGGGGATGGTGTGACAACGGAGGATTACTGCTGACCATGTTCGTAACACAGCATCCCGTCGTGTTAGCCTAAAATAGGGACAAACAAATGAGAATCGACCACTGACCATATTCGTAACACGAGATTTGTATCAATTTTTTGTCTGAAACCCTTGGGGTGTTGGATCCTAATGGTTGGAGAGCCCTTAGGCGTGGTGTCCAGGCCGTTTTTGGGGGTCCCTTGGGGTGTGAAAGATAACGAGGGCCCAAATGAAGGGGAACATGAATCCTGAAAAGTGGAAGGAACTTGTCTATATTGAATCTGACACTCTAGGTCCTAGACCAGAGTACTCTGAACACATTAGTGGACCATTGTATTGGGTCGAGGGACTCAATTCGAGGGCATCCAAGAGATTGCGGATTCTCAGGAGAAGGGGGCATGGCGCCAAAAACCCTGTAACACACCTATATATCTTCCTCGTGGACAGGGACATGCCAAGGGGCCTAAGTGACTGGGAGATCGAGGAGATCTCTTAAGAGATGGGCTGGACCTGAAATCTAGATGTTCAGGTGGTCCTACGTATCCTAGGAGAATGGGAATCAAGCCATGCATAGTTCTGGAAAGTGTCACCCAGGGGTATGATACCCTATCAAAGGGGGTTGTACGGCATGGCGAACAACCCGACGTGGATGAGGACATAATCCCACACCACACCGTACAATCCAGGAAGAATAGGGGATGGATTCCAAGAAGGCCAAGGGGCCTGAGGCTGGGCCTCGATTAAGAAGACCTGACTAGCTTGCATTTTAACGTCATGCGGGATGAGCGTGCAGTTTAAGGTCATGTGGGACCATAGGGGACCGAATGTAAGACCAAACGCAGTTTAAAGTCATGTACGACCAAAATCCAATTTAAGGTCATGGTGGACCATAGGCACTTAGGAAAATTTTTTCTTGAGGAACTTGGCATTGGTGGGAGGAGTTATACGCTCCCCATCCAAGGTCACCAGTGAGTATTCTCCATTTGGATAAACCTTATGAACAATGAAGGGACCTTCCCATTTGGGCTCCAACTTGGGTGGTTTCCTTCCAGGGATCATTGGTGCTCTGAGGGCTAATACCAAGTCACCGTGCAGGAAAGAGAGGAGGAGAACCTTCTTGTTGAAATCTCGATCCATCCTGCTCTAATGCCTCTCTAGGTTGTGGAGGGCATGAAGCCTATTCTCGTCCAGTGCTTCCAATTCAGCTAGACAAATTGCAGCCACTTTATCCAATTCTTGGTGGTCATAGACAGCTATGCGCAATGAGGGAAACTAAAGCTCGATGGGCAGGACAGCCTCAGTCCCATACACCAGGGAGTATGGGGTCACTTGGGTGGAATTACAGGTCATCGCTCAATAAGCCCAGAGGGCGTTGGGGAGCTTATCCGGCCAACTCTTCTTGTTCTGACCAACCATTTTCTGCAGAATGTTAGAGAGAGTTTTATTGAATGCCTCAATCTGGCCATTTGCTTGCGCGTGAAAGCGGGAGGTATGGTTGGAGCGAATGTTGTACTTGGCGTACAATTTCATTAGCTCGGCTACCTGGAAGTTGGTGTCGTTATCAGTGAGGATAGCATGAGGTACCCCAAAAAGATATATGATATTGGAACTCATGAATCTGACGATAGAACGGGCCTTGACTTCCTTGAGTGGAATTACCTCTTCCCACTTGGAAAAGAAATCCATAGCGGTCAGAATGAACCGTTATTGGTGATCTGTTGCCGGTGGGTATGGTCCCACAATGTCTAACCCCTAGACTGCAAAGGGTCAAGAGTACTTGGTAGTATGGAGAGGCTCCGGCGGCCGATGCACAAAGTTAGCATGAACATGGCATGCATGGAACCTCTTGGCGAACTTGATGTAGTCATGGATCATGGAGGGCCAAAAATACCCTAGTCTCTGAATCTGATGGGACAGCTTCGGCCCAGTCTGATGGGCACCACAGGAACCGGCTTGAACCTCTTGCATGACCTATGGAATCTCGACTCCTTGAAGGCAACAGAGCAGAACAGCATCAAATCTACGTTTATAGAGGATCTGCTCAAGGTTGGGACCGCTCCAGAGAGTAAACTGCAGCGCGCGGCCTCATATTCACTCATTCTCGGCCTGGTCTGATAGGAGATTACCATGTTGGAGGTATTCGTCCAAGGGTGTCCTCTAATAAGTAATTACTTCAATCACTGCATCCGAACTACTCGGGGGACCTGACGTGGAGGTACCGGCGGTATGATGTTTTACATATGAGTCATCATCACCCTCTGGGTTGATGAGAGCAATGACTCTCCGGTGTTCCACATTGATAATCAGATCATCTTTCTTGGGCTTTGCAAGCGATGCGGCCAGGCTGGCCAAAGTGTCTACTCGACCGTTCTGTGACCGAGGGACATGGCTAACCTCTGGTCGAGAAGGGAACTGGGCCATTAGCCGGAGAGTGGGTTTTTACAATGGTACGAGATCTGGCTTCCTAATGAAAAAGTCACTATTGACCTTCTTGATGATCAGCTCAGAATCCCCCTTCACATGCAAATGGGGCACATCGATCTCAAGGGCCATCTCAAGACCGGTAATGAGGGCCTGATACTCTTCCTCATTGTTGGTGTAGCCTTCTGACAACAGGAATGAGTATGGAAAAATTTCTTGCACCGGGGTGATGAAGATGATACCCAGGCCTACCTTGTTGAGCCTAGGATCATTGAGCCTCCTACCTGTGCGGCTCTGGGAGGCACCATCAAAGTATATATGCCATAATGGGATGACATGATCGACTGGGAGTATTGTCATGTCAAGAAAATCCAGGTCCAGGGACTGGTCCGTAGAGGTGGTATGGGAAGCTAGGAAGCCTGCTAATTCCTGCCCCTTAATAGCCTTCTAGGGCACGAACCTAATATCAAACTGTTGGAGGATCACCGCCCACCGCACTAGTCGGTTAGTCAACATGGGGAAATTCAGAATGTACTTCAGTGGGTCTACTCGAGAGACCAAATGCACCTCATGGTGCTGTAGGGAATGTCGTAGTTTCTACACATCAAATATGAGCGCAAGGTAGCTCTTATCAATGGGGAGTATCTGGTATCTATATTGAGGAGCATGTGGATGAGGTAGTAGAGGCTATTCTTTGTCCCCTCATTGTTCTTCTGCGCGAGAAGGGCGCCCAGGAATCGTTCCAGGGTGGTGACATAGAGAATCAATGGCTTTTTTGAGACAGGTGTCATCAAGACCAAAAGAAGGAGAAAATATTGCTTGATTTCCTCAAAGGCGGTTTGGCACTCCTCATCCCACTAATAAAAGGTTCCCTTCTTCATGATTCAAGAAAATGTATTACACTTGCTGTCCAGGTTCGCGATGAATTGGCATATATAGGCTAAGTGTCCTTGAAATCCTTGAAGATCTTGAATATTGCTCGGGGGGGCATCTGGATGATGTCCTTGATCTTTTTTGGGTTGATCGTGATGCCTTGGTACCTGACAACAAAGCCAAGAAACTTCTCGGAGGTGACCCCAATGGCACATTTCAACGGGTTCATCTTCAGGTGGTAGGAACAAAAGAAGCCGAAAACTTTCTCAAGATCCTTGAGATGGTCCTGGAGCTGGAAAGATTTGACCACCAGATCATCCACATATCATTCCACCAACATTCCTAGGATAGGCTTGAATATACGATGCATGGCCTACTGATAGGTGGCTCTTGAATTCTTCATGCCAAAGGGCATACCTTGATAATAGATAGTACCTTTGGGCGACCTGAAAGCGGTAGATTCCTCATCCTCGAGGGCCATACGGATCTGATTATTTCCAGAGTAACCATCCATGAAGGATAGTTCTTAGTACCCCATCATAGATTTGATCAACAATTCTGTCACTGGAAAGGGAAAATCATCCTTCGAACAGTGACGGTTGAGATCGCGGAAGTCTATGCAGACTCTGATCTGCCCGTTCTTCTTTCTGACTAGAACGATGTTGGATAACCTCTTGGGGTACGGGACCTCTTTGATGGAGTTGGATCTAATGACCTTGTCAACTTTGGACTCAACCATGGAACCATGGGACGAATGCATCTTTCTGGGAGGCTTCTTGAACCCGCGATGGATTTCCAGGAGACCAAGGTGGTGGACGACCACCTGAGGATCTAGTCCTGGCATCTCATCGTAACTCCAAGTGAATATATCACGGTTCTATTTGAGAAATCCTATGTACCGTTGCTGCTCCTCGAGGGACATAGTGGTGCTGATCAATGTGGGTCTCAGATCGGTCTCGCTTTCGAGGTTCACCTGTACCAACTCCTAGACCATGGTTGAGACGCCTTCCTCAAAGGCAGGAGGAGCATCCTCCATATCTTATTCTCCATTTATGGAGGGATATTCCATAGGGGAAGCCGCTTCTGATCTACCGAACCCTAATGGGAGGATGCTACCAGCTTGTGCGGCCATGTTCATTGCATAGGGGCACTCCGGCGCTACTGAGACCATGGCTATGAAGGCTGTCAACCGGATCTCATCGGGTCTTCGGCCCAAGGGGTCACACTTGATAATATCGAAGCAGTAGTGGCGGGTCGGCCGGAGCTGACTTATTCCAGCCTAGAGAAACAGACAAGTATGACATATTGCCATTGCCATGAGTCAGACGTCTTGATACCTGACGGGAGTGGGAGGCTCCGGGATCACTAGGGCCTGATTCGTATAAGAATATGAAGTGATCTTCCGATGTTGCCTGAATTTTGGAGCATTATTTCCCTTTTCCCAGAAATGACAAAACATTGCCCCATATCAGGGGTTGTGGCCTCCAACTGATGGATTGGGAAGACGTAGGTGTCATCCAGGTCTACCCAAGGGTCGGTTGTAGCAGCAACGGGCTCAACTTAGCTTGCCTGTAATTGCTTATCCTTGCCCTTGTAATAATCAGCATTCAAGTAGTGGGCTTCGCAAGAGGTGAAAGAAGATACATAACTTGGGAGTATACCTACTCGACCGTTAAGAGATTACTTGAGGCATTAGTGATATAATGAGGGGATGTCCGCATGCAGGTGGAGCCAAGGTCGTCCCATCAATGAATTGTACGCGGTGTCCTGAGAGTCAACCATAAATTCAATACTGGAAACTAGGCCACTGAACTGGGTGATTAAACGGATCTTTCCGACTGGTTTCTAATTTTTCCTATCATATACCTGGATCCTTAAATCATAGGTAGTCAGGTCATCTTCGGATATCCCTAGCTTTCGTAGTGTCTGTGTCGGGATAAGGTTGATCCCGGAGCCAGTGTCAACGAGACAGCGGCGAACCTCCACACCATTGAATTGGCTGATGATATATAACGGGTGGATGTGCCCATGTATAGGGGAGCCTTCATCTTCTCCCAAGAATGATATGAATGCCTAGATTTCGGCATTCTCAACTACTTCAGCATGGAAGGCTTCTGCAGCTGCTATATCTGTCTCAAACTGGAGGGGGCTTCTTAAAGCCTCAGGGAGTGTTTTGCGCATATCTGGTGACTGGAGAAGGGATTCATGGATAGATAGCCTTGTTGGGATGTTGGCGAGGTGCTTCAGGACATCATACATCTATGCCAGGCATGAACTTCTGCTTACAGGAGGCCGCTCTGTGGTAGAAGGAATGGCGGACCCTGCCGGCTGGACAGACGGCTGACTGGTACTGGGGAAATCCTACTGCTCACTAGTAGAAGCTTGGAGGGTAGTTTCTAGATGAGGATTGGGCGACTGATATTGGCCTATAGTGGGGCGAAGCTGGTCGTGATACGTCCAAAATGGCTCTGCCTAATCTAGTAGCACAAACGGTGGCAGAGGTGGTCCTGTTGACACTGGATGAAGAGGTTGTGTGTGTTGAGTTCTACGTTGGGCCTATTGTCTAGTCTCAGTGGCAGGCACGACCAGGTTGGAGGTGCCATATGACGTGCCTCGGTGACCCGTATGGTCGCGGTTCCGCCAATGTTGGCGTCATCTGGGGACATTGGGGAGGTTCGTCTTGTGCTCCCCCTCGTCGGGAGTCATATAGGGATTTACCAACTAGATGGTGTTAACCGAAGCATACTGTTGAATGTCACTTGATGAATCATCCACCACTGGGTGAATTTTTGGAGGGATTCCCATCTCCGAGGGCATGAAGTCGCCGAGATTTCGGGACGACGACGACATTGGTAGGACGCATTGCTTCTTCTTGCGTCGATGATGCTTGCTCTTCTGGGAAGAGGCCCGATGAGATGATGATGCAGAAGTGGTGGCCGCAGCTTCTGAAGGCTCCGGCTGATTCAGGCATGCACAGATAATTCCATGGGTGTGGGTGACCATCCTACAAGCCATCCATTCTTTATAATTCTGGGACCCACAGTTAGGAACCTACTGCCACTCGCCTCCATTGTCGTTACTGTTATCTGATCTCACAAAGACACCCGCCACTTGTACTGGGGCTGGGACCAACCTGACTATGATTTTGTTAATCTGGTCTCAGCACCTTTCCATAAACACATATCATTGCTTGATGGTGTGTCCCAGGATCCGGTGATAGGGGAAGTAGTTGGGGCGACCAGTGAGATGTGCCTCTTCCGGCATTCGGCACTCAGGCAGTCGTATGATTGTCTACTCTAAGGTGCTATGAAAGTAGCCGGGGACCTGAGCCTCGTCAAACGAGTATGTCTGATTCCTTCTGTACAGAAAGGGGGCTCTGGGAGCCTGATTCTAACGGGGGGCTGGAGGATCCTACCGAGGGGGCGGAACTTGATTATCTCACCTAGGTGGCGAAAGGCGTGTTACGTAGAGGTGCCTGCCGATTTTGGGGCGGGCGCTGCTGGGCTGGAAATTGTACCTGTGGTGGAGGGACTCTTCGAGGTTGCAAAGTTGGATCCACTGGTATCAATTCTAGCTACCTGGGGGCCTCTATCTGGGACATAGTAGTGGGATCATCTCTGGCAGCCCTCCTTGCAGGGATCACAGGGGGAAGAAAACGTGCTTGACTAGCCTGTTGCAGAGCATCCTCAAGGACCTGGGCCTTATCTGAGAAGTCTCGGAACCCTCCGGGGTAGTTCTATGTGATCAAGGAAGGAACCAGTTCTGTTTTGACTTTCCCCATGCATAGGGTCAGTAATTTCTCCTGAGTCAGTGGCATGTCAATGGAGTATGTGAGCCCATTCAACCAGGCGATGAAGTCCGCGACTCGCTCATCGGGCCTTTGTTTGCACCTGAAGAGGTCTGTGATGTTCGTATTCCAGGTGGTAGAGCTAAACTAGTAATGGAACTGCTTGCAAGGGTCCTCCCAGCTTGTCACAGATCCAACGGGGAGCTAGCTGTACCAAACGAATGTCGGCCCCTCCAGCGTTTGAACAAAGCAACGGAGCTTAGCGGCCTCCTGCTACGCCTGGGTCCCTAACATAGGCCCACACCTCGATTCAAAGTGGTTCAGGTGCTGCAGTGGGCCATGTGTCCCGTTAAAAGGGGAGAAAGTGGGATTTAAAAACCCCGGGGGTGCCGGTATGTCATCCACCAACGCCTGGTATGGCTTTCCATCAGGTGGGATAGCCACCTGTTGCGTTTCCAAATCTTCTAGGCGGGCAATGAGCACCGCCATCGGATCGTCTGGATGTGGGTCCTTATCCTGATGGGGATCCCTAACCATGAGCGCGTTGTCGGGCTCTTTGATGTGGTAGACAAGCATAGAAGCTGGTGGAGCGACCCTTGGGGTGGCTGGAGGAGCGCGAGCGGGGTTCCTTGGATTATCACGCCGCTCAGGAGGGTTTGGCGAGACATACCGCACCCTCTTGCCCTGAGCTCCGGCTTCCACCCTGTCATCGAATACGACATGATCAAGGCTGCCTAGGAGAATCTTGCTAGGGGATATCTATTCCTGCCCCTACTGCCCCGACCTAGGATCACCATAGTTGGGTTTCCACTCTGCAATGTGTTCAGCCAGAAGTTAATTGACCAACTTCTTTTGCTCAACAAGCTGCTAGCATAGCGCGGCCTTCTCGGGGTCCTCTTCCATCTTCTGCACTGAGGCCGATGTGTCAGAGTGCTTGACATCTCCAACATGCTCTTTACATTTACTAACATTCTGTCTCAGTACCAACGCTTCGATGGGTGGAGGGAGACCTAGGGGGTTCCTCTTTTGGTGATTAATCCTTCTTAATGGGTCCAGTGGTAGCACGTCCTCCAGGGGGAAGCCCCCGTCGAGAAGTCCCAGCTTATTCGACTCTCCTATAATATTGGTCATATTGACCGCCACTCTTCTCAGGGGCATGTACTCACTATCGCATAGCGAATTGGGATGTCAGTGGATAGGGCTGAAGAGGAGGTTGGCATACTGTCTGTATCCATGGACTTGCGTGTGGGGTGCAACCTCTTCGATAAGCAGAGTACTTGGAAACTCTGAACGCATTGCGGTTAGAGGGCCATGTGGTAGCCAGATGACTCAGGGTGTCGGACCGCAGGGAGTGTGTCCAGTTCAACCAAGTGGAATTGTTTTTCGATGCCTTCAAGTTGATCTTGACACCTAGGATAAGTCACCAACCAATGGTGAAGACGGAGGTGAGTCGCCCAGAGGGTCTGGAGGAAACATTCAAACTCCATCGAGGTGAGCGATTCTAGCGGACCAAAATTTGATCCTGCGACCAGCCAAAACTTCTCAAGGAAGTGGCCCACTACGAGGATGGTCCAGAAGCTCCCCATCTCAGATTCATAGTCTGGCCTTTTACTACCCCACTAGTCAACTGAGTGTGGCTGAGGAACTGGCAGCGGCACTGAGGCCGGCCGCTGGGCCGGCGGGCTGGCCGGCGGAGAATACGGCGAGCGGGTTGACTGGCTGTCGAATCATGGGTTGTCCTCTAAGGATTGCAGCGACCTGGCCACCATGTCATGATAGGATGGACCTGTGACCAGAGCTCCTGAAACAGCAGTAGCATCTACCGGGGGTGGGTTACACCCTGGCTCTTCCATCAATGACCCCCAAAATAGCTCCGAGGTAGGGGTGCTTCCGTAGATGATGGTGGCGACTTCATGGTCGACCCTTGGGAACATTCCAGGATCTATTCCTCCCGGATATACCTTCATAAGGAAGTAGGGATCCTGTAGATCTCACATTCTGGGAGCATGAGGCTAATACGCCTCATTCCTGCCCCAACCCTTGACTCGGAGGATTGAGGGGAGGGCTCCTGTGTTGAATCATACTCCACCTCGAAGTCTAAGAAGCGGACTAGCTTGATACCTGCCTGACCTTCCCCAGGATTCTTCATGCGGCGGTGACCTGCTCTCCTCCCTCTGGATGGTTCTTTAGGGTAGGGCTGGTTTCCAACATGGGGTCCTCCGGCTGTACTAGTGTTGGGGCAGAGAAAGTTTCCACCCAGGGAATCCGGGGTGCGAGGAGAACCGGGACAAATGTCAAAAGGAATAATGGGAGGACCTCCATGATGGTCGTTGGTGAAGTGGGTTTGGCTTCCACCTCTCCGATTTCTGGGGCGAGGAGGACCTTCACCGATTGGCATAGGGACATGGGGAGGACCTCCATGTTGGCGACTGACCAGACATGAAATGTCTCCATACTCACTGTCTGCAGTAGGGGGATTGACCTCGTACCCAGTATAGGGAGCGTGAGAGAGACCCACATATGGAGTGTTGTTGTCACAGGGAAGACCCTCGCCTGGGATGAAGGTGGTACAGGGCAGACCTCCAAGCTGAGGTTTGAAGCAGGGAGGGACCGCACCTTTCGTAGTGGTGGTGAGGAGTGAGCCTCTGTGCTGGGCGACACTGCTACGGATTGGTCTACAGCGTCCATCACCTGTGTCGGCGACCGGGAGAGTCGACCAAGCCTGCCTGTGGGGCAGTTGGGGCCTCGATCCGGGTTGGGCATATAGCTGCCTCTGCTCAACGTATGCAGGTATTTGGTAATATGAACCGGCGGTATCTTGGTCCACATTAGTCGCTAACATCGATGCCCCACAGCGAGTGTCATCTTCTGCTCGTGCCCAACGCTAGCATCAGGTCAGGTGGACTAGAGCCAGTGGTGCAGGCCTTTGGACTACCTACTCCTCGGCTCGGGGAATTGGGCGGCGGTGCTGTCGCGGCATGGTGGGGGCCCTCATTGAGAGCCCTGAAAGTGGGACTCTGATCGGGCCGGCCTGGATATCCCCAACTTCGTCGGTGTAGGGGAGGGGGCTATCAAGGTGCTCCGGGGAAAAACTCCTGAAGCGATTGAATGTTGGGGTGGGGAGCAGCGGCTCCCTGTGCGGCCCTCGAGGGTGGCGTAGACGGTGAGGCGTAGCTGCCTCAAGATCTAGGCGGGCCATATCCCTAGTGGGGATGACCCCCTCCTCCTCTACCTACGTACAAGGTCATTGATTACCCTTTTTTGGATGATATCTGATGGGGAGAGGGGGCGTGGGTTCCCGACAGTCATGGTAGTGATGGTCGTCGGGGGAGAGGTAGGACCGCACAGAGTATCCTTTTTGATATTTCCCATGTTCCTGCGCCGGTGGGCAGGTGAACGAGCTCCGGATGCAACAACATAATTCCTGAAAATAGGGAGATGAACTCATTAACACTGCTAAAAAAAGGAATTGACAACCAGTGCCCCAATGTCGTTCCGTATTTCGTGGTCGGAAAGATGGATCCACGCTGACAACGTCGCAGAATGGAATGATCAACGTCCGGACTATCCCAACTCCTGGAGAGTTTCACGTCAGACCTGTTTGGTGGGACCTGGTACCGAATGACGATATTAGACGACATGATTATCCACTGATGTCCCAAACGCTACTAGACTCTAAGTTGAGGAGAAGATCTTCATGTCGGGTTCTCCATTTTCTATTTCCAATGCTTTCGTCGGGGTGCCTGCATCCTTCACACAGAGGAGGACACGCTGATGTTGCCCCGCATTCCCTCTTTCCAAAGGCAAGCGGCATCTGCTCCTTATTTAGGGACGTCTGTTACTTGATCAAAACAGGATGATGGGATGTCCGTTCTTCCTTATTTGGATTCCTCCTCGGAGCTCGTCACCTATTCCAGGTCTCCCTCATAGATTTAAAATGTAGTTTGTGAAACTCTTCCCGGTGCCATATCTTCATGGACACCATTTAATTACAACGCTTTTGTCAGGACCTTCCAAGGGGTCCGGTCAGGGCAGCAACCTTCTGTTAGGAGAGCAGTCGTGTTGGGGCATCATTGGCATGTCTTGACGCTGGGGATTGGCATGTCTGTCCTATTTCCCTTATAATAGGGATTCTCAAGGGTGTGTAAGCCTGAGGCATCCCACATCAAATGCGGGGAATTGTATGCCATAGGCATGTATCTAAGGTTTTCCTCATCTTCCCGTGTTTAAAAAGGTGTATGCCGCAAGTTTAACATCTAGTGGAGACGGATCAGACTGATCAGAACTCTAGCCAGAGTGGATCAGATTGAGGAACCCCCAAGAGGGAACACTGATGTTGGGGCCAGCACGTGGGAGGCTTCCCGAATGCTGTGGAGGGGAGTGAGGTGGCATGATCTCACCGGGATGTGGTGGCCAGGGTAAGAATCAAGATGAATGATGGCTTTGGTCTTGGGTCTCGAAGAGACTTTCTATGTATCTCTGTGGTAGGGAATCAAAGTTTGCATAGTTTGGAATGGCGGGACTCCTGAAGAGGCACCCCGTGAGAATGAACGCACGGATGGGACCCAGAGGAAGCGGAATCTCTTGGATAGGGTGTGAGATTTCCAAGATGCATGGGCTCAAGGGAGAGATCGGGATGAAACATGAGTGATAATATTGAGCCTCATGGAGGCTTCCTACATATCCCCATGATGGGGAATCAAAGTCTTCGTAGTTCGGGATGGAATGCGGTTTAACATCATGCGGGATGGCGGAATTTGGGGCTTACACTCTGAGGTGGCCCAGGGAGGAAATGGGGGCTTGGCACACCGACACGGAGACGATCGAGGCCAATGGTTTAGCAGGCTTGAACCTCGTGGAGGCTTCCTACATACCATGACTTTTCATGGATCAAAGTCCCCATAGTTAGGGATGGTTGAGGCTTACGCTCTGAGACGAACCATGGTGGTGGGGCTTGAACCTCATGGAGGCTTCCTACATACCATGCCTTATCACAGATCAAAGTCCCCGTAGTTCGGGATGGTTGGGGCTTACGCTCTGAGACGACCCATGGTGGTGGGGCTTGAACCTTGTGGAGGCTTCCTACGTAACATGCCATAGCATGGATCGAAGTCCCCGTAGTTCGGGATGGTTGGGGATTACGCTCTGAGATGGCCCATGGTGGTGGGGCTTGAACCTCATGGAGGCTTCCTACGTACCATGCCTTATCACGGATCAAATTCCCCATAGTTCGGGATGGTTGGGGCTTACGCTCTGAGACAGCCCATGGTGGTGGGGATTGAACCAATATGAGGCTTCTAATGTACCATGCCTTAGCACGGATCAAAATCCCCATAGTTCAGGATGGTTAGGGCTTACGCTCTGAGATGACCCATGGTGGTGGGGCTTGAACCTCGTGGAGGTTTCCTACGTACGATGCCTTAGCACAGATCAATGTCCCCGTAGTTTGGGATGGTTAGGGATTACGCTCTAAGACGGCCCATGGATGCAGTTTAACGTCATGCGGGACGTGTATTCCATCGTCAATGCTTGCTCTAATCCCACGTGAGTCATGCTCGGAGTGAGAAATAAGAGGCTACAAAGACCTGGTGATCACGTCATGAAGGGTGTGTCTGCGGAAGATGGAGTAGGGCTTACACATAGAGAGTCCCAGAGAGGAAATAGGGGCTTACGCATCGGTTTGTGGCCCAAGAAGATAAAGACTGGGACTTACTCAAAATGGAGGCCCGAGAGAAAAAAAGCGCAGCGGGAGAGGGATTTGGCACCCATGAAGAAATGAGGGGCCTCGTTCCCTATTACACCCTTCGCCGACCTTGTAACCGAGGAAGTGAGGAGGAGAAGGGGTGTTGCCTCCTAGAAGGAAGGCTATAGGGCTTACACCAAGGTGGTTGCCCTTCCCTGCAGACAAACGCCACTCCAAAAAGGAGGATATCATCCATTGTGAGGGGTGATCCCATCCCCGTGGAGACGAGTGGGTGTGGAGAATTTTTTAGGCGGGGGGGGGGGGGGGGCTGCATGCGAGGAATGGGGCCAGGTCACAGTTTAACGTCATGTATTGAGGATGAGGTTCTTGTCAGTTTAACGTCATGCATCTCAGATGAGGTGGGTTGGCCCCGCACCCCTAGTACTTATATAACCAGTTCCCTTTGCCCCTTATTGAAGGGAAGGCATCAGTAAGGCCGTTCTGAGGGGGTTTCATGGAGCGAACCATCGAGGGGTCCACATTAGCGTGGCTATACGAAGAATCAATATCCATTAGCGTGCCTATGCGAAGAAGCAAAAGGCAAAGCAACGCAATGGGAAGGGTTTTCCAAGGGACTTTGAAGTTATTTTATACAAGCCTAGAAGGTCGTATGGGAAAACCATGTATGATGCGGATGGTCAGGGCGCACAAAACACCTGCAAACGGCACCCGAAAGAAGGGCATCGGGCGCTCGGACAAAGGGGGCGCCCGAGAAGCACTGAGGTGAAGGGCCCTCGAGGATTGCGCGTAACTCTAGGGGTTTTCATGAAATAAAGGGACCCAACGCAAAAATCCCTGGGCCGACGCGAAATCAGTGTTTCTTTCATGAAATAGGAGGGCTGAAGTATTGCACATGGCTGGGAGGAATTGCCCACAAGAGAAAGGACTACGCACAAAGGATGGGGTGCATGCGCAAAGGAAGGATTGGATGCGGCTTAACTGGCTTGCGTGCCTTGGAAGGGATTGCGAACAAGTTGGAAGACCCCAAAGGGTTTGGATTTCAGTCTAAGCCATGAGGATCTCGTGTGAAGGTGGATCCCGATGCGACTTGGTGTGAAAAAGAACCATACCTGAAGGCCATATTTCACATGTGCGGAATTCCAATTACGCACACGAGAGGCGGTTTGAATTCTTCAGCCCCGAAAAGGAAGGGGTCGCTTCTATTTATAGGCATCCGGCAGCGTGGAATTCAGGGCTGCACAAAATAATTGCACGATAGAGGCGGCGGTGAGAATGATCAATCATGAAGGTCACGGGTGCGAAATAATTTCACGCCGGCACTGGGGATCCTTCTCGAATCTCGATACTTTCCGTTCGGGAGAACTTTGTTCGCGCACATCACCCTTTTTTCCGCGCAACACCTTTGGGCCCTTCGGACTGGGTCTCTGTGTCCGAATATGCCTTCTCTTTTTCATTTTGGAACATTCTCTGGCACTTAAGCACTTTTCAGTGTCCACATTCACTCATCCTTAATACATTCTATACGAAGTGTGAACAAATCACATCGCTTTGAGGAGGCGGTAGTGCACATGTCAACAAATGAAGTTATCTTATTTACACAAAATGGACAGCATGTAGATATGATTTATATAATAAGAAAAAAAATCATAAGTATTATATATCATATGAAAAAATAAATTCTATCATTATTTCTCACCTTTAAAAGTATAAATGTAAGAATGAGTGATATCGTTCATGAGGCAGTAGTCCTCTATACAAACAAATGATAATTGTGTATCCCATTTAATGGAAGTGTTTGTGAGTGTATGTAGAACCCTTAACATAAAAAACACCTCATTATATTTAGGATACTGAGGTTATTTTATAATAATGTAATAATTATAATTGATGGGGTGGAGAATGAAAATAAAATAAATGATATTGTGGAAGGATGTTTCCTCTTCTCTGGGTAACTCTTTTTGGTATGCACTAAATGACATTATTGGTTGATTTATGAAAAAATTTAGGTTTATAGGTTTATATGAGAGAATTTTTGAGCTTATTTGTAACACACTAAGCTTCCACAATATGTTTCCCTTTGAATAATTCAGTTTCTTGTATTGTACGCAACTTCGAGTTCAAACAAACCACAACCAATCAAACTAGTCGTTATGAATAGTAATACTCACTTTTTAAAATTTTATAAATTTTATCTTTAAAAATGGACTTCAATTTTGGATTTGGAATATCGAAATTAGCTTAGATTATGTTTTTGGTATTTTTCTAAAAACATTCAATTTTTGATGAATAGTGAAAAATGTTGCGTTATTGTTTAAAATCAACTTTTTAATTAAATATTTAATTGTTTTATTTAAATTTATTTTAGGTAAAAATAGATACATAATAGATATATATGTTCAATTTAATTCATTGGAGTCATTTTATAATATGTTTAGATATATAAAATTGTATCCAACTTTTTACTGTCTTTTACCCACCTCCTTGGAGCATTTCCAAATTTGTATAAAAATTAATTTTACCACCTATGTGAGTTGAATTTAAAAACTCTAAGGGAAACTATTGATATCATTAAGTAAAATGTGGTTCAATAAGGTG
This sequence comes from Viscum album, assembly GCA_963277665.1. NCBI lineage: Eukaryota > Viridiplantae > Streptophyta > Magnoliopsida > Santalales > Viscaceae > Viscum > Viscum album. The sequence goes on along the minus strand of OY728157.1, from coordinate 1,186,830,421 downwards.
AAAATATTTTTTGGTGAAGAGTAACTTTTTACTTTTATTTACCACGGTTAAAAGTAAATAGGGTAATTAAGGGTAAAAATGATATTATTATTACCCTAACTCATGTATTAATTCTATTGGATAAGTGTAATTCGACAAGAAACAAACTTAGGAATTAAATATGATCCTTTAGGTCAACTTGTATTAGATTAGGACATTTATTATTATTTTATTTAAAGAAGAGTTAAAAGAGTTAAAATCAAAGTTTAATAACTAAAACATTTTTAATATAGGGTTACACATAAAATAAATTAGACTATAAATATTCATTAGAAAGAAAAAAATATTTCATACATAATGGTATTTTATTTATAATTTTTACACATTAAATAATTAAATGTATTTATGACACAATGATGATGCAACAATTACCTTATTAATGATAGATTAAAATAATTGATATTATAAATATGAAAATAAATCTAATTTGAGACTTTTAATGAATTAAAATAAATTTATAGGTTAATAGGACATGTTAGGGTTGATTAAATGAATTTTTTTTAAGTGATAAATTTTTTATGAATTTTACAAAAACAAAATACCAAATAGTGTAAAAATTGACATAAAAGAGTTTTTAAAACAAATATTTTATTATTAATTGATATTCTATTCATAAAAAGCTAATTTTTGGCCAAAGGGTTTAAATAATACTATATATATCATTAATGAACCACTTTATGTTCTCTTGGAAGTTTATAGTATGTTTGTTAACCATATAATATAAATATACAAAGAGACATGGTAAATGTCAAACTATTTAACTAAGAGCTAAATCTAAAAGATAAGGTTAATATAGTGACCCAAACCTGTCTAAAACATATTGGTTAGGTGTTTTTTGACCCATTCCCTCCTTATCCTTGAAATAAATCATTTTGGAGCCACTAGAAACCGAAAATAAATTATTATAAAATAATATTTCAATCTTTTCCTAAGGTACCCCTCACCCCTCTGATAAAAGGGAACTTACCCTTCTCTCAAATTGACACCATCAAATCCATTTGGCTCAGTCAACCCCTTCCCAAATATCCAACTGTCCTCCATTCATCCTACAGGCCTTCCTTTAGTCAGAAATCTAACCTAAGGAGCCCTTTTGATCGAATCAAAAGGAAGAACCCGAAAAAGAGGTAAATAATTCATCACTTCTTTCAAGTTCTTTTCTTTTTCCACTTACTCTTTCTTTATTGTTTCCATTATAAAATAATAACTCCACAATATTATATATACTGTGATATTATTATAAAAATGGTACAACCATATTCGTTATTTTATCCATCCTATAAATGACAAAGTCACTACACGTGCGTAGGTACGGATTACCGTCTCCACGTCGTAGTGTAGTTTGTTATTCAAATACTTCATCATTTGGATGGGTATAATAATGAGTATAAATGATATAAATAATAAATATAACATGATAATGATTCCGTATATATGATATACCATCCAATTATATATGATTTTAATATCAAAAGAATGATATTGTCGCTTGTGCGTACGTACGGATTACCGTCTCCACGAACACGATGAGATTCATTCCCCATCTTATCCATTCAAGACTAATTTTCATTTGATGATTGAAAATAATGTTTAAATACTTAATATCATTCTGAATATGAATAAGATACATCCTATCCATAAAAATCATTACTTATGTAAGAAATCTTATAAAGGAAAATGAATCAGTTAACACCCGAAATGATGATACTACTGAAATATCATTAAAAAATCATTATTAGAAGATCATATAGGATATCATATTTATGTATCTAGTTTTTTTATAATTTAATAACAATGATTTAACTATTATACAGATGGTTAACATAACCTCAACCATGTAAAATTACAAGGCAAGGGTTAATTTCACAATCTCTTTATTATCCTGGGTTGTTTTTATGTAAGTATCTACTGTGTCCTCTTCATCATCCACATACATGTTTCTTAAAAATGTATTCCAAAATTTTTTAACTATTTACTAGAATATGGGTTAAAGTAATTTATACCTTTGTTTTACTTTTTATAAAACAGTTTGAAAGGAATCTTTCCATCATTTTCCAAACAAGGTACCTTGTGACCTTTTCGACAAAATTAAGGTAGGAATGTTTTTTTAACTTATAGAGTGGGTGAAGCTATTTTCCACCGTTATAAAATCGTCAAAGCTTCCCTTACAAGATTATAAAAATATTTTCAAAATAAATGTTTTCTTTTATAATTATATAACTTTTATAAGATTTCAAAATAGAAGATATATTTCTCTAAAAAAAGTTTTGATTTTATCTCTATCAACATCCTTTGATGAATTTTAAGCTTATTTGAAGTTGATTTATTATGATACAAAACATTCATAGTATATTGAAGTATTTGTGATATGTTTTACTGTGTATGTGTCATTTTTACACCATTCATGGTTTATGGATAAAGTATTGACATTTCGTATGATAGTTTTCATACAAATGAATATGTTATGTTTAAACCTTTTCATATGAGGAATGCATTGGATTTAGTAAGTGACGAGTGGAGCCCACTATAGCTCCTTGATTAATTGGTAGGTCTCATGAGACAAACTAGTGTCTTTTCATAAAGCCTTGACATAATTCTATTTGTAGTCTTGTCACAAGTCCTTGACTATGTGGTTATGAAGTCTGACATTATGCATTCCATCACTATGAAAGTGGCTATTGATATTGCATGTGATTATTCAACTAGTAGAATATCCATGTAAATAAGTAAATGGAATTATTTGATTTTATATTTTCCATATTATGATGATGTTCAAGTTTAAAATGCTTTTGTTTTAGTCATATATTGCCTTAAATATTTGTGCTTATTTATGAAAATTTCCACTATATTGTTATCCTTACTGAGAATCTGAGCTCACCACTTTCTATGTTTTATTTTTCCCAAGATGAGAAGAAGTGTATTTTGACTGACCTGCAGGGATAGTCTAATGGATATGAGTGTGGCCTATGGAGACTATGTTTTTGTAGTTTTTCATTTTATAATTTAATGTAAAACTTATGAATGTATCTAGTATTTACAAGGTAACTAAACTAATTGGTCTTTCGAGACTTAATCTTTTGTGATCATGTCAATGTTATCTAATAATGAACTAACTCTGGGTAACTAATTTTAGGAATTATAGTTGGTATTAGAGGAATTTTAGTACAAACCTTGGAATCTAGATTTAGAAAAACTCTACTTAGAGAACATTAACATAAGACGAACTTTGAAAATTATTATAGAAGAACTTCGTATAATTTTGGTACTGTAGAGATTTTGTGAGTTTTCCAAGAAATACATCCCTATCTGGATACGAGCAGATAGAGGCGGCTCTGGCATAGATATACCTAGGGGAAAAACCTGAAAACACCACTTTTATCTAGACTCGAATGGGAACTGGTGCACGACAACGGGCTTTGCTGCACTCTTGGTTACGACACTCCCAGGGGATATGCTTTGGATAATTCTCATTTTCTTTATAAACAATTATTAAGGGTTTATGAGTATATACTTCCTCAAAGAAAATGTTTTTATGATTATGGATTATATCTATAAACTCTTCAATTTATGTTAACTATTTTATAAGTTTGGAATTATGTATTGTGATTCGTAAACTAATCTAGTGTATGTCATTGTTTATAAATGGCACCTAATAGAAGGAATGGAAATATTCTCAACACACGTAATCCATGTAGGGATTTCTATCCTTCTCAAGATAATTATAGTGGAGTTGGTGACACAACTAGTGGTGATCAGGTTATCACCATACTGGGACAACTCACTCAGGTTATGAATAATAACCTTACCCGTATAAAGCACCCTGATCCACAATGTGGAGGATCAATGTTAGACCTCTTCATGAGGAAACAACAACCAACATTCAATGGGAGTAAAAATCCATTTTTATACGATCTATGGATAATTTCCTTAGAGAAAATATTCCATGTTTTGGGGAGTATCAAAAGGAAAAAAGTTTTCATGCCTGTTTATCGCCTCATGGGAGATGAAGATCAATGGTGGTCATTGATTCAAAACATAAAGGAATATGATAAAGTATCAAATATGGAATGGAGTGAGTTTAAAGAGATTTTCTTAGAAACATATTTTCCTTATGACCATCGAGTGGATATGGAAAGGCAATTTTTGAGTCTGAGACAAAAAGAGGATAAGAATGTCACAAAATACATGGCTAACTTTACGAGGTTAGTAAGACATGTTACAGATTACATACATAACCCAAGAAGTAAGATTGATCTTTTCTTTGATGGTTTAAAACCATTTCTCCATCGAGCATTAGTCTAACAATCCTTCTCTTCATACGAAGATATTGTCTCATGTGCTATCAAGACAGAAAAAGAATTCTGTAAGTCTTATGACTTTAAAGAAAAGAAAGAGAATAATAGATCTTCTGAACACTATGGAAATGGAAATAAGGGAAATAAGGGAAAAGTTTAATACCCATACTATGGTAAATGTGGGAAGAAACACCCCGATACTTGCCTGAAAGGAATGGGATTCTGTTACAAGTGTGGTGAAAAATGACACCAATTTCTTGATTGCAAGGGGAATAAAGAGGTTGTTAATGTTGAATGCTACAATTGTAGAGAAAGGGGGAATTATTAAAATTAATGTCTTAAGCACCAAGGTAACTTACCTCAGAAAAGGACAAGGGATCAAGGACAAGCTTATGTTATCACTACTGCTAAGTTTTAAGATCTGAAAGATGTGGTGGTAGGTAATTTAATGGTTTCCTCAAGTTTAGAAAATGATTTATTTGATTCTAGATCATCGCATTGTTTCATATCTTCCTAGTATACTAAGAAAATTAAATATTTTCAATTTGACTTAACAAGGGAGTTGTCAATCAAAACACCTAAGAGAAGTATCATTGCAACAAACTTTTGTGAATCAGTTCCCATTAGAGAATATAAATTTTCTTTATCTTCTGATCTCATCATCATACCCATGATTGAATTTGATATAATCCTTTGTATGGATTGGCTTTCGGACCATGATGTGAAAATTTATTGTAAGAAGAAGGAGGTTACAATTATTTATGATGATAAGAAGTACCTTATCTTTAGAGCAGAAACGACACCACCTAATTCTTATCTAGATCCACCCCTAGTAGCTCAACTAAATTCAATTATTGGGGAGGAAGATAATTAAATAACTATGGGTGGGGAAAGAAATGTTCAAATAGAGGATGTACCTATTGTGCAAGAATATGTTGATGTGTTTCCAAAAGATTTACTTGGACATCATCTAGAATGAGAAATTGAGTTTTCCATTGATTTAATTCCTGGATCAAGGCTTGTATCGAAGGCCCGTTATAGAATAAACACTATGGAATTAGTGGAACTAATGAAAAAACTATAGGAATTGAGTAATAAGGTATTTATTCTCCCTAGTGTTTCTCCATGGGGAGCCCCAGTCCTTTTTTTAAGAAGAAAGATAGATCTATGAGATTTTTCATTGACTACTGGGAGATCAATGATATAAAAATAAAGAACAAGTATCCCCTACCTCGAATTGATGATTTATTCGACCAACTTCATGGAGCTCAATATTTTTCAAAGATTGAACTTTGATATGGATATCATCTGTTGTGTGTGAAGAAGGAATACATTATGAAGATATCATTTCGAACTAGGTACGAGCATTACGAGTTTACATTAATGCATTTTTGGTTGACTAATGAACCCTCTGTCTTTATGGATCTAATGAATAGAGTTTTCAAGGAATATATTGATGAATTTGTAGTGGTATTTATTTATGATATCTTGGTATACTACAAAATCTACGAAGATCATGAAAATCACTTCTGCATTATTCTAAATACTCTTATAAGAAATGAATTATATGGGAAATTTAACATGTGTGAAATCTAGCTTCAGGATATTTCTTTTCTTGGCCATATTATCCCTAAGGATGGAATCTCTGTTGATCCTTCAAAGACCAAGGCAATCCAAAAATTTCCATCACCGATGAGTATAACTGAGGTATGCAGTTTTATTGGTTTAGCAGGTTATTATCGACATTTCATCCATAATTTTTCCCGGTTTTCTAACCCTTTAACAAAGCTCACACATAAAGGGGTTAAATTTGTTTGGAAAGAATAGTGTGAAGAATATTTTGAATAAATGAAGAGAAGATTAGTCAATTCTCCTATCTTCACTCTACCATCGAGGAATGATGGGTTTTTTATTTATAATAATGCTTCAAAGAATGGACTTGGTTGTGTCCTTATGTAGAATGATAGAGTTATTTCCTATGAATCACAACAGCTAAAAATTCATGAGAAAAACTATGCTACTCATGATCTTGAGTTAGCAGCTATAATCTTTGATTTAAAGATATGGAGACATTATCTCTATGGTGAAAATGTGAGATATATACTGATCACAAGAGTTTGAAGTATATTTTATCATAGAAAGAACTCAACATGAGACAAAGGATATGTCTTGAACTACTCACGGATTATGATTTCTCTATACACTACCACCCGGGGAAGGAAAATAAGGTTGAAGGTTCTTTAAGTAGAAAGGATCACAGTGTTTTGAACAAGATTATAATTGAAAGGGATTATATTATCATGGAGCTAGTAAAGATGGATATAGGAATAACCATGGAAGGTCAAACAGAAATTATTTTTCAAATGGTTGTCAAACCATCTTTACTAGAAAGGATAAAAAGTTCTCAGACAGATGATGAGGAGTTTGAAAAAAAATTAAAGTTGTGAATGATGGGAGATTGAGTGACTTCATATATGAAGATGGCATTTTGAAATTTGGGAAGAGACTTTGTGTTCCTAATTTACCTGATCTAAAAAGGGAATTGTTGGATGATGCTAAAAGCTCTAATTTCTCTATACACCCTAGTAGAACTAAGATGTATAAGGATTTGAAGGAACATTTTTTAGGAAAATATAAAGAGTGATATTTCTGATTTTTTTTCAATATGTATGGTTTTTCAACAAGTGAAAGCTGGAAGTCAATAGCCTGGAGGAGTCATGCAACCACTTCCCATAACAGAGTGGAAATGGGATAATATTACGATGGACTTTTTCATGGGGTTACCAAAGACTCTTAGAAGGAATGATTCCATATGGGTTATTGTTGATCGCCTTACCAAGTCAGCACATTTTATTGATATAAGAGAAGATTTACTACTTGAATGTCTAGCAATACTATATATTAATGATGTTGTAAGACTTCATGGAGTACCCTTCTGATCGTGATCTCCCTTTTACATCAAGATTTTGGATAAGTCTTCAAAAAGCCCTGGATACTGAACTTCATTTGAGCAATGCCTACCACCCTATAACTGAAGGACAATCAAAACAGACTATTTAAACCTTAAAAGACATGTTGAGATCTTTCTCACTTGACTTTCAAGGTATGTGAGATCAAAATTTACCTCTGGTAGAATTATCCTATAATAATATCTTCCATTCATGTATTCAGATGGCACCATATGAAGTGTTATATGGAAAGAGATGTCACACCCCAAATTTTTGGGATTATATTCGTGAAAGAAAACCCATAAGACTAGAACTTGTTGAGGAAATGTTGGAAAAGGTGAAGGTTATCCAAACCCACATCGAATAAGCACAAAGTAGTAAAGAGATCTATGCCGATAACAGAAGGAAAGATTTGAAATTTCAGGTAGAAGATCATGTTTTCTTGAAGATATCTCCATGGAAGGGAGTTATACAATTCGATAAGAATGGTAA